>OY720461.1:1120000-1762500 GCA_963082715.1 Harpalus rubripes | reverse complement strand
ACATACATACATACATACATACATACATACATACATACATACATACATACATACATACATACATACATACATACATACATACATACATACATACATACATACATACATACATACATACATACATACATACATACATACATACATACATACATACATACATACATACATACATACATACATACATACATACATACATACATACATACATACATACATACATACATACATACATACATACATACATACATACATACATACATACATACATACATACATACATACATACATACATACATACATACATACATACATACATACATACATACATACATACATACATACATACATACATACATACATACATACATACATACATACATACATACATACATACATACATACATACATACATACATACATACATACATACATACATACATACATACATACATACATACATACATACATACATACATACATACATACATACATACATAAAGTCCGTTTCCATCACTTGATCCCCACGTCATCAATAGTAAGCAAATGGTGCAAATCGCCAGGGGTGGGAAGGAATTGATGACGTCATATTTCGAGTGGCCCGTTTTTCAGTCATCCTGTATATTATTAACAACAGTACCTATTATAAAAGATTATTTACTCTTTATTGGTTTATTTAAGAAAATTTTCACAAACACAGAGTTATGTGTGACCGGCTGTCCCTTTTATGTAGTCATAAAACTCTATTGACGCAATAAACTTATACAATTTGAAAAGGGATTTTTTCAATAGAGTAATCGTCAAGAGTATGGAAATGTGTTATAAAAATATATTTTAGGATATTGTGTAGAATCAATAAATTTATTGCACTTATTATTTTATTTTGTTTAACGTATAATTGATGTATTTCTAAAATATACTTGTACCATTTTATTTTTAACGGTTTCCGACAATTCTATTTGAGGATATGGGATTAAGTAAATTTATCATATTAACAAATTATCAACGTTGTTACTGTGCGACAATATATTTTTTCAAAATTTACTTTAGTTTTGAAATGGTTTATTTTTTGTATGTGAGTAATTATTATTTACTTTCAGTTTATTGTTTTAATCAAATTTAACAGAATGGGCTTTACAAAATATGATAGAATATATTATATTAACCGTAAAAAGAATTTACAGATAAAACATTTTTTTTTTAATAATAGTTAAATTGTACAAATGAATGATAATGAACATACCTTGCAGCTTCCTCATCATAAATTACACGAAGACTTGTGCGGTCGTGTAGGGCCCTCTGGACGAGCGCCCTTCTAAATATTTGAATGGCTGCCCCTGGGATATCATGCCCATTATGTTCCCGCGTTATTTCTCTCACGTTTCCTTGGACTTTTAGAGATCCATGGCAGTTAAATTGCACACGGAACTTGCACGAATAATAACTGAAAATCGTATATAATAATATTAATAATAATAATAATAATAATCGCGAATCTGGGGAACCGGGTTCGATCCCGACCGACGCCAAATATTTCGAATTTTAAATAGCACAAAATTGACCCTTGTGGTGCACTCTCCACGCCAGCAATGAGTGCCCGTGAGGTGAAGGCTGGTAAACGTCCGCACGGTACAAATATGTCATTATCATTACCGACATCTGTGTACAAAGCAGTTTCTCACACCCAGTAATGGGTAATATGCCGTAATGATATATTTATTATTATTATTATTATTATTATTATTATTATTGCAATGCGTATTCACTATAAAAATTTTATCCAAAGCATAGGTACTGTTTAGCAGAGCACCACAGATGCAAATAATTCAGTGTTAATATTTATTATTAGTGTGTAAAAATATAAATTTGACATATAATTATTTTAAGTACTTACGTCCATCCTCTTCTTCACCTTCTCACTACATAGCGATGGCCTAAATATTCCATATTATTATTATTAACACAAACAACACACCCCACGAACAGTATAAAATAAAGTATTTGAATTTTTTTCAGATCAGTATTCGCTCCACTAGTTCGAAGAGTGGGGATTATAGCCATTGCCAAATTAAGGAAAAAAAATATTTTTTTCTATTTCTTGATAGGAATTAAGGAAAATTAAGAAATACCATTTAATTATTTAATAATAGATCTTAAGAAAACAATTGCCAAAATGAATTCTAAACATTCACATTAGGTTCCCTTACAACTTCCAATGTCCGGATGTAGTGACATTGTTGAGTGGCGCACATTTTAAAGAAAAATCATCGTATTTATCTCACATTAAAATGGATCAATTAGAACTTTAACTGCAAGGGTACATAAAATTATATTTTAACAGCAAGAGTAGATAAAATACATTAATTTTTATTTAAATTAAATACGTTATAAACTTTGACGGTTTTTGTAACAATAACAACTTCAATTGTACAAATGATGTCACCAAAAAAAGTTTCAGTCCTTGTAGATTGGTTTTATTAAAATGAAATTTGATTTAACAAACACCGGCATTACAATTCCAAATGAATAATCTTCAGGGTTCTGGAAAATATATTGGTAATACAATACATACATACATACATACATATATATATATATATATATATATATATATATATATATATATATATATATATATATATATATATATATATATATCCAATTTGGTCTGAGATCAGTAATTCGCGTTCGTGAAGCTTATAACATTTTTTTGCACGATCGACGCACAAAATAAAAAAGAAATACGTTTTGAATATTATTTTAACATTAAAATTTTTAATTAAGCTTTGATCTTTGTTTATGTTTACTTACCGTCTCGCCTCCTGATTGGTAAGTGATAAACTTCACTTACCGATCAATAAATAAAATCTGCATTGGAAACCCTATCGGTAAACATTAAAAAAAACCATCGTACAAAATAGTTATTTAAGCATTAAGAGGAATGATCCCCTGCCTACTGTATATGAAGCGAAAATTTAAACAAATTGTTTCTGTACTATGGTAAATTTGTTTCTTGACTCAATCAGAGAAGTCAAAACTATGACCTATTCTCTGCAATACTAAATGCGTAAGGTGGAACAAGGTATAGAACTATTAACATTTTAAAAAATTCAACATTAGACGAACAAACTTCTGATATGAACCTGCACTTAAAAAAAAATATTGAAATCTATTACTATTTGACTTTGATTTTATGGGGAAAACGGCATTTCTGATTCACCTCACTTACCGATCAGAAATTTTTAAATAAAGCTTACTTGCTTTGGAAATCCTATCCGGAAACACAAAAAAACCGATCGTGCAAAAATAATTTAATTTATAATTGATTTTTCTTATTTTTTTAACTGCTATAGAAAAAAATCTGATGTGGCCAGCACATTACCTTCCGTCAGTTATAAGAGGTATTTACGAAACTTCTACCCGAGAACTGTTACCGGTAAACAGCTTTTTATAACTACCGGTAGAATTTTCGTAAATCCGTATGTATTTTCTATAAAATCCATACAGAGAGTTCCTTGAAAAAGATTTTAAGTTTCTTGTATATACATTACCTTCGACAGTTGTATATATTTCGAGCAAAAAGATCCTATATTTCGACTAAAATTATAACACAAAAATACTACGAATATGTCAATTGCACTTAACACTGACACCTTTTAATCAGAATTTTCTTAATATAGTTGTTTCTACCATAGCTGGCTAATTTATGAAATTTAATTTCTTTATAATTTTATAACTCTCTATCCATTTAATATGAAGTTTAAAATGCAGTCAAATCGTATAGAGAATACAATGTTCTTTAATATTTATAATAACATTAAATGTGAAAAAATGACGTTTAACATCGTTTTTTCAAGAAAAACTGTTAAAACCTTCAAATGAGGGTACTTCCGGTTGACCAATTATAACCAAAATCTAATCAGCTCTTAATATGGGTGCAACGAAGAGTAATACGAAAGAATTATAATTTTTGGAATTGTAGTATTAGAGTTATCGTAGACGAAAAAATTTTGTTACACACACACACGCACACACACACACACACACGCACGCACGCACGCACGCACACACACACACACACACACTCACACACACACACACACACACACACACACACACACACACATCGTAAAAATAGTAAAATCGTATTTTAAGGACCTTAAAACGTGCTTATTCATTAAAAACTCACCACCTTACCTAAAGGTGACGGAAGGTAAAAATTGCATTTTATACACAACAATAAATTTTTATTGTCGACTGGCGAAAAATAATTCACTCGCGACTTCATTACTCATGAATATACACTTTCCGCTCATCAATAAAATTGAATTTTGTCTTGCATAAAAAATAACTACATGCTGATTGAAAAAAATAGATAATTATTTTCTTTAGTATTAATTTTAGACATATAGTTTAAGTTATTACAAAGTTGCGCGCGGAGTTAAATGCCACTATTTGATGAAAAAAGATCCGGAATTCTACTTTCGGTTTTGCCGGAAGCGAAATAATCGTTTTTTAAATGCTATGGTATGTATATTTTTATATTTTCGAAAAGTATATTTTAAATTAACTTTACAGTGATGCCAATTACTTGCATTTTCATTAAGAAAAATTACCGAGTTATATAGTGATTTTGGAAAATTATATTTTATGTAGCATCGGTTTGCCATGACATTTGTGCGTTCTTTGTATGATGATATACGCGGGTCAATCAAATGTAAACAAGCTTTTTTCAAAGGGCTAGGGAGTAGTCTGTGGTTACGTATTTGAGCAGGCATGTAATTAAAAACTCATTAACTGGCGCCAGTTCAGACTGGGCCTGAGGCAGTTTGTTGTTATGGAATTTGTTTATTAATATAAATGTTATTTATAGTCAAGGACAAAAGAGAAATTTGTGAAAGTATGAATATAAATGTTATTTATAGTCAAGAATATGAAAATTTATTTCTAAATGTAATGAACTAATGAGTATGTCATTAGCAGATACTTAAATTGTATTGTGGATATTTTCTAATGACGTTAAGAAATTTTGTGTGCGATGAACTAGTCTTTTACTAGCAAATGATAATCATTTTCGAATGAGTATTTAAAATTTCCCCATTACCTGATGAAAACTAAATTGTAATGTCAGTAATGTGCATATTCGGGGTAACTATAATTATTTGAATGACGTGATGTTTAAACATTTGTGTATAACGAAAATATTTTAAACTTTCCATTTGATAATGATAATTGATTATCTAGTGTTTCGATTGAATATTTGAATATATAAGGAGATGGAAATTATATTTCTTCAGTATACACTGTTTAGTATTACTGTGTAAACTTTCTCATCATGGCTTTGTTCAACAATCTAACATTTTCCGGAGAAGTTTCCACCGGCAAGCGCCAGCCCCCCATCGACTTCGACGTGGATTATCAGCCACCTTCGGGACAGGTTTCCAACACCAGGAAAAAGATAAAAGTTCACTCTGTTGTACAGGTTAGTTACCTTATTTACTTATTTGTTATTTGTTTTATTTTTTATCATTATGATGGAGGAAATGTATTCCCCCCTGAAAATATAAAAATATAGAACTTGAGCTAAAAAAGGTTTGTTTTCTTAAGTATGAGTTCTAAAAGATTTTTCATTAATTCAGGTTAGAAAACCTGTGCATGAAGAAAACGGTCAGCGGGCATCGTCTTCAACGGTCGTGGAGATACCGTCCATCGACCTAACTGTAGAAGATGAATTTATTAATCATCTGCTGACGGAGCCAACAGCAGAAATGCTGGAGCAGGTGATTAGCCTTACTGACGAGGATGAAGAGTTCATTCGAGAGCTGGTGACGGAGTCAGTTCAAGAAGACACCCAAGTACCGGACTCTCCACTAGCTACGCAAATTGACCTTACAATTAGCGACGACGATGAACTTGCGATAGGATCGGTAGCAGCGAAAGATAGAGAAGATGGAGACGAGGTTGACAGGGTCAGCAAAACTCCACGTCTTTCTCCACCCTCTACAGAAAGTGAGCCTTACGCTCAACCTTTCTTTGAGGAAGAGGAGGAGGAAGAAGCTTTTCCTGGTTCTTGGGATGCTGACCCTTATCTAGCTCTGCTGCTAGGTGTCTCGGAAGTCACCAGCTTTGCATTTCCGCGAAACTGGAGCATCCGGGACAACAACGACAGACTGTTAAATGTAGCGGTTCTTCCCCTGGGGCCAGCAAGAAAAGTATTTATAGCGGTAGGAGTTGATCCAATTCCATCCATGGGTGTGGTAATAAGACTAGTTATGGATGTAAGAAGAAAATTATATTTCCAGATTAAAGACCTGGGTAAATTGGTGATTTTTTTCAAAAGGGTGATTAGTAAAGACGCTGTAGTGAATGCGAGATATACAGTATGTGATATCGACTTTACGGTATTACCGAAACAACAATTAAAACTTAAAATTGCGAGTAAATATTTATGTTTAACAAAAGACAATTTAGAAAAGATAATAAGTTTAGAATTAGAAATTAGTCGTAAGTTTATGGATTATAGTATTAAGTATTTAGATTTAAGTAATGTATATAAAAAATTTATCCATGATGTTTGTATATATAGTTTAAGAAATAATGATATGGAATTAGATTTAAGTTTACACGATGTAACATATAAGTATAATTTAGTGCATAAGGAATTATTTGGAGAGTTGTATACCTATTATTACTACAAAACGTTAAAAGATTTGCAAGATGTATATACTTTTATTAAAAGGGAAAAAAATATATAATTTAAATTTCATACTTTATTTTTATTTCATCCTCAAATATTACGAGTATATTTCCTAAATTTTCCTTTCTTATGAAAATATATGTTTGACTAATTAAAAACACATTTAGATGCTAGTGTCTGCTTAGTATAAAAGTAACGAGAAGCTAATATTTCAGCTAGTATACCTGTGTCTACGGGTTATAATAACTTATATTTCCTGTAGTGTACCTGTATTTGTGAGAGTTTTACAAAAGTGCATCGTGATGGAACAGCAACAGCATTTTGATAACTTTTTTCGTGTTTGCGAAGAAATCACTGAGTTTTCTCTACAAGAAGAACAACAGCATTTTTATAACTTTTTTCGTGTTTGCGAAGAAATTACTGAGTCTTCTCTACAAGAAGAACCAAATTTTAACGCAATCTTTCAAGCTTGCGGAGAAATAAGAGTTAACGACGGTAATCAAGAAGAACAAAATTTGAACGCAATCTTACAGATATGTGAAGAAACAGTAGCTAACAGCGTTAACCAAAGAGGCGGTGGTATGGAGCGTTTTAGAATTGTTTCTGATTTAGAGAAACATAATAAACGGTTCAATGTTGCTGGTAGAAGAATTACCTTCCATATGACTGATCCACCGCGAGGTGAGAATTCGGTATTATGGTTTTACGACGGTGTTAAAAGCGTGACCGAATATGTAATGGAATCAGTGCAACCTACCGACTACGTGGGGTTCATTTTTCGAACACCTCTCCTCCAAACTGGTCCTGCATGGCTCAGTTTCCGTCGTGCAGACCAATTACATGTCGACGTTGTATGGGATGCACTTGAGAGAATTTTACAGAGCAACGCCGAAATTTTTTCCGATGGACAATTCTCCATAGCAATGACTAAAGTTTCTATGCCCGCGGGGTGCGCCAATAGGCAAAAACATGGCTTCACTTTTGCCGAATTTTGCCAGAGGAAGTATGGTGTTGTAGACATTTTAAATAAAGACAATTTATGCCTCCCTCGTGCACTTATAGTTGAGGAATCTTTATTTAAAAAAGAACATTGTTTTAAAGACTTAGTGAGAGACAAATTAGGTATTCAGAGTACGAGAGCACGCGAATTATGTTTAAAAGCAAATGTTAAAATTAGCGAAGAAGGTGCGGGCATATCTGAACTCACAGAATTCCAACGTTATTATACTCAGTATAACATATGTGTATATGAGTATAATAGTCGTGCAAAAGTGATATTTGAGGGTTCGAAAGGGAAAAATCTCCCAAGATTGAATCTTTTGTACTATCGAAATCACTATACTGTGATAAAAAGTTTAACTGCAGCATTTTCTTGCAAATATTTTTGTGAACCATGTCATTTTCCATATTATGTTAAAAGTAGACATAGTTGCGAAAATACATGCTATTATTGTAAAAATTCTGCTCAATGCTCTCCTACTCTGGATTTTATAAACTGTAATCTGTGTAATAGAAAATTTCGTGGACAACAGTGTTTAGAAAATTACAAAAAAACAACCTGTGCTAGACTAAAAAAATGTGATAAGTGTTTAAAATTATATCAGTGCAATAAAAACGGACGTCAGCATGTGTGTGGTGAGTTGTACTGTAATTTATGTGAAGGATATAAAAATCAAGGACATTTATGTTATATACAAAAAGACAATTCAAAACTTAAAGACAATAGCTTATTTATTATGACTTTGAAACGCGGCAAGAAAAACCTTGTGATAAAAATTTCGAACATGAAGTGAACTTGTGTGTAGTACAGCAGTCATGTTCTGTTTGTTATAAGATTTCGGACATAAAACAATTTTGTAGTGCATGTGGCATTCGGCAACACATTTTTACAGAACATCCAGTTAGAAATTTTTTAGAATATGTAGTATTACCAAGAAGTTCATTTTCTTCAGTTGTATGCATTGCGCATAATTCAAAATCCTTCGAATGTCAGTTTGTTTTAAAATATTTAGTAGAAGAGCAAAATATAAAACCAAAATTAATTTTAAACGGGTGCAAAATTATGATGCTACAGTTTAATCATATAAGATTTATAGATTCGTTAAATTATCTTCCGATGCCTTTATCATCGCTACCAAAAACTATGGATTTACCGAGCTCAATAAAAAAAGGTTTTTTTCCGCATTTATTTAATAAATTAGAAAATAAAAATTATATTGGCCCCATGCCTTCTACTAAATATTACGGGATAGATAATATGTCTATTTCGGTACGACAAAATTTTTAAGCTGGTATAATAAATAACTAGAGGAGAATTCTATATTTGATATGAATAAAGAGATCATAGAATACTGCGAGTCAGATGTCGATATTCTGCGCCGTGCATGCGACAAATTTCGTATAAATTTCATGCATGACTGTAAAGTATCGATTTTTACCGAATCCACGACCATTGCTTCGGGTTGTAACCGCGTATTTCGAAGATTGTTTTTAAAACCAAACACAATAGGCATTATACCACAAAGGGGTTATCGGCTTAAAGATAATCAGTCGAAAGTAGCTCTAATGTGGTTAATACATCAAGAAAATATAAGAGGAATACGGATTCAACATGCAGGTAATGGGACAGAAACAATTATTGATAATTTGTTTAAAGTTGATGGTTATTGTGCGGCAAATAATCTAGTATTTGAATTTCTCGGCTGTTTCTGGCATGGATGTACTTTGTGTTACAAAACAAATAGAGATAAACCGGTTTTTAACTCAACAAAAGAAACTTCAGAAGATCGATATCAAAGAACAATGGAAAAACTGAACAAAATTCAAAATTTAGGGAATAACGTCATTAAAATTTGGGAATGCGAATTTCAAAAAGAATTAAAAAGAGATAAAAATTTAAAATCATTTCTCAATAACCATGAAACTTTAAACAATTTACCTCTACAACCACGCGATTGCCTATTCGGAGGGAGGACAGGCAACACAGTATTGTATAAAAAAGTTGAAAATGAAGAGAGAATAAAATACGTAGATGTATTTTCTCTTTATCCATATGTGTGTAAATATGGAAAGTATCCAATAGGGCATCCAAAAATTTTTGTCGGTCCTGAATGTGACATAATATGTCCTAATAATAACATTGATGGTGTTGAAGGAATAATTAAATGCACCGTTTTACCACCCAGTAATATTTTTCACCCCGTACTACCGCGAAAGGCACATAATAAACTTATGTTTGTTTTATGTCGGGTATGTTGTGATGAACTTCTGCAACATGATTGCTGTCATAGTGATGTAGATAGACAATTTATTGGAACATGGGTTGTGGATGAAGTGCGTCGCGCAGTGGCGGTAGGGTATAAAATAGTTAAAGTGCATGAGGTGTGGCAATATGAAGTGACTATTTTCAACAGACACTAAAAAAGGTGGTTTGTTTGCGGAATATATTAACACTTTCCTAAAAATGAAGCAGGAAGCCAGTGGATACCCCGCTTATTGTACCGACGATGCATCTAAAGCTGCATATGTACGTAGCTACGAGGAAAAAGAAGGAATTCGGTTGGATCCATCACAGATAGAAAAAAATGCAGGAAAGCGTGCTAATGCGAAACTCATGCTAAATTCTTTCTGGGGTATGATAGAATATTTTCCGCTATATTTCACATTAGGTATCTAATTTTTATTTTGATTACAGGGAAATTTGCACAGGCGGAAAACAGATCTCGCACATCTGTTGTGTCTTCGGCGGAAGAACTGTATGATTTACTTAGTAATCCAGCGATGCAAGTAAACACACTTATCCCCGCCGGAGACGAGATGATGTATGTGAACTGGATTCATCAGGCAGAATCCATGGAACAACTGAAAACCGTTAATGTCGTAGTTGCAGCATACACGACGTGTCAGGCTCGCTTAAAATTATACGACTTCTTAGAATCCCTAGATCGTAGAGTATTATATTATGATACTGATTCTATTATATACTGCCATTCACCAGGTGAATATGAACCACCAGTCGGAAATTATCTCGGAGATTGAACCGATGAATTGGAGAGTTATGGTCCAGGCAGCTATATAACAGAATTTTTATCATCAGCACCTAAAACATACGCCTATAAAGTATATTCTCCAGCTACAGGTGAAATAAATGAAGTATGCAAGGTAAAAGGATTCTCTTTAAATTATAAAACCAGTAAAAAAATTAATTTCAATTCTTTAAAAATTTAATTTTTAATAATAATGCAGAAAATCCTGTATTAGAATATGATAGTATTAGGTGTACAGTAGATCATAAGGTTTTAACAAAAAAGGAAAAAATCATTTAATGTTAAGTTTATGAAACGTAGGCTGGTTGATGATGTAAATAGTATCCCCTATGGAGTTAAAAAAACAAAATTTAATTAAGATTTGAGTTAGGTAATTATAATAATTCCTAAATATTAGCGAAATATAAGTTTTTTAGTTTTTAATTTTATTATTGTATTTCTTTGTTTATATATTGTTATTATTTAAATAAATACCTGTTATAAAATTATTTTATTTCGTTTAAATGAAATTATGGAAACTTTCTCTGATTTTTCAAATATTACAGATATCAATTTAGATGGAAAGACAGTAAGTATTGTGAACAAAAATCTTTAGCATAAATTTATAGTGTTATTTTTAGATTACTATAATCAGTTTAATTATTCATTATATATATTTACATAAAAAATTATTTTACATTTCAGTATTTTTGTGAATATGAACTCGTAAATACAATTATTCAAATACATTCCAAATATATGTGTAAATAAATTTTACTAATAATTGATTTTTAATTACTTAACTTGTATATATAAATAGGCATGAAGTGTTTAACAGTCACTTAGCAATCCAAGTTTATACTATTTACGTAAACCAGCAATATTGTCAAGCATGGCGGTGGTAGAAGTTTCCAAAAATTACATCGTAGAATCATCCGAATGTTGGGATGATGAAAATTCTCCAACTTATAAGCCATTAGTGTCAAGCATGGCGGTGGAAGAAGTTTCCAAAAATTACATCGTAGAATCATCTGAATGTTGGGATGATGAAAATTCTCCAACTTATAAACCATTAGAGAATATAAGAAACAAGAAAATTCTACTACAACCAAGGGGGTACCGTCTGTCAAAAACAGCAAAGAGAAATTACCGTATGGAGGAAAGAAGAAGATGGCAGAGTTTAAACACAGGGACAAGCCCACAAAGCGACAAAATGGCGGAGGAATGTAAATAAAATTATGTATATTGTATAAAATATATTTATTCATTGTTATATTTACAAAATAAAATATTTATTAGCAATTACTGACTTTTATTATAATAATAATAAAACATGTACCTTACAAATTCATCATTTTCATGTTGATTATTATTGAACAAATTTATAAAATCATTATGTTTATAAAAATTTATTCGATATAACAAATACATTAAACAATAATAACCACAAACAGATGATGTGAAGTCTTGCAGTGTGTATGTGTTGTAAGTCCACTTCTTTGTGTTTCTCTTAAGGAAGTCTCTATGTTGTTGTACATATGGCGGTCGTCCATAACTATCGAAGTAAGTACCATATCCCTCTCGATCAATAAAAATTGCTATCCAGTGGGTACCAGGTAAAGTATCAGGGTCTGTATTAGCTATAATAGCACATGGAAAATTAACCTGCCGCGGTAAATTGTTAGCAGCATAAACACCATAGTCACATGTATTTTTGAAATATTTTCTAAATATTCTTTGTATAAATGCAGCATTCATTTTGTTTATTGGTACAAATGCTTTCATCTAACTAAATTTCATTTCAAAGTTATATGATTATATAAGCATAGGGGAGTACTAAATAAGACAATACATTAACATTTAAATATACATATATTATTATTTTTAAAATACAAATACACCTTATTAACTACCATAATCTACAATTACATTTCTATTCTTATCAATTTCAATAATGTTATCGAATTCAGCGTATATCACACAATTTACTGTCTCTGTTAAAGAAGATTCAAAACCAACTTCGATTCGTAAAGAACCATGACGTGTCAAATTCCAGTGTGACATTGAATTTGCTGAAAGGTCTGGAGTTAGATCAAAAGCTGTTAAACAGTAACCATCTGGATAACTGGTTCCGTCGATCTCGTTCCCGCTGTTTCCAAAGTGTATGCCTGTCCCCGAAAATAATGTATTGTACATCTGGATGTATGATTTTGTATCACCAAATGAAGGTTGTAATGGCTTCGATGGTAATTGCAGTCCATTCATACATAGCGATAAGTAATTTATTTTAAAATTTTCAAAGTTAAAGGGATTAGTTTTGTAATCGCCGTTGAATGCCTTATTAGATACAAATCCAAGTATGCATCTCTTAGGAAGCTGGCCTAGGAAAATATTATTCATAGATTTTCCTTGAATCCCCGCTGGGATGGTAACAGCTTTTACTTCGGCTCTAGTAACGGGGTACTTAGCAGTAGAAAATTCCAAGGCTTTATTATGCGCCAAAGAAATACTCGGATTTAATTTTACTCGACGGACAAGTAATGTAGCTTCATTAATTTGTACTTTGAAGTTTGAGTCAATTGCTAGCAAATTAAAACTATCCCTTGATCGAACCAGACGTACCCTCATCTCAACCCCGCTAAGCATAAATTTTTCTTGATTGAAAATATCCGCATGAAGATGCCCTTTCATATCAATATTTTTACTCTTCTCAGCTAATTTTTGTCGCTTATTATATCCTGGATTAGCAGCTATATCTGTATAATCCATTTTTCCAGCTTGATCACTATACCATAAAGTTGAAGTAAGGTGAGATTTTTTGGCATCTTTTCCGTAATTTAATAAAGTTTCAATTTATGCTCTATAGGCGTAAGTATTATTAGGAGGAGACACAAGTTTTTGATTTAAATATATGTCTACCTGACTAAAAATTGAATGAAGCCAGTTATTAATAGGTGCTACATTAGCGCCGTCCTCCAAGGCAGAATTATCAGATTTAACAATTTTTGCATTTATATAAATCATGGTTTGAGATAAATCAAGATAGTCTTCGCCATGGCCAGGTATTACAAATTCAATGGGACCGTCTTCAGTGATGGAGGATAAAGGCTTATAATTTACCCATTGCCCACTTTCAATACTAGTTTGTGTAGGAGGTATAGCAAATAAATCTAATTCTGTTTTTATACATTCACAAGACTGAGCATGTAGAAATGCCATTTTTAGTCAAATATGTCTGTCTGTCTAGAGCGTTTCTTGTTCTTTACAGTAGCACGTACAGTTTTAAAATGAGTAGGTTTCTTAGTCATTCGCTTCTTTTTATAACCAGCCCCACTGGTAATTTTTTTAAATTTTATCTTCAGCTTTACGTTTTAAATTGACTCCCGCTTCAGCGAGACGTTTCTTGAATGATTCTTTTGGTGACTGTTTTGTTGTCAAATCACCCAAAAAATTAAAGCCTGTGTTAACTGCTTCTTTACCAAGTGCCCCTACACCTTTCTTTATTAACGGAAAAATACTTCTAAATAGTCCACTAAAAAAACTTCCTATGCCATGACCCCTTTGAAATTGATTTCCTTTATATACAGCCCCCATACCATTTCCGGCCTGTATTTTGTAATATTCCTGATACGGACAAGTTTTCATGATGTTCGTCGGAAATGTAGTTTAACACTCAATGTTCCAAATTGAAATGGTGTTAGAAAACCATCATTGGTCCTTATATCTATTTCTATATTTGAAAATTCTCTTCTCAACACAGGAACGAAATGAGGCTGCGCATATGATATTATTTCATTAGATCCAAAAACATATTTATCAGTTTTAACGTGTACAATTCTTAACAACTGACTAACAATATCACCAACTAACTGAGGTTCAATTATGTCACAATAAATAAATACCTGTGGAGGAATACCTAATATTAAATTAGGCAAATTAATTGAAGTTTCTTGCTTAAATATATCAGTAAATGGTGGGTAACCAAGTTGCAATGCTAGCCGAGGAGATAGTTTCAGGGAATGGACATCTGTATTTTCAAATTGTGCTGCCACTCGTTTTTCTATTTTATCATAAGTAAATATTACATTTTTCTTAACTGCTATATCCATATTCATATCAAGACTTTTATTCATTTCATGTATTACTGCATCAATACTTTCATAATTTTTTGTAGGAATTTTTGCAAGTACAATATTTGCTGGCGCATTTTCTTCTTACTTTGTTTTTAACATCATTTTAATTTTATTTTCTCTTTCATTAACATTGTAAATCGAACAGGGATATATAATTTCTGACAGTGCAACCTCCCAAGAACCATTTAATTTTATATTCTGAGGCAACTGTGTAGTATAACTTGTGGTTTTATTATTAGGAAAATATTGCATAGAACTATTACTAGGTAAAGTTATAAAAAATTCTTTCTCATTCATTATTTAATACACGAAGTGAATTTGCAGAAATCCAGGAATTAAACTTATCACTGTAACCTCTCCACTTGACAAGTAATTTCTTTCTGCTGCCTTTGCCTTTTGTTGCTAATATTTTATCCACTTTATACATTGTATCAGATTCTATATGAACTCGCTGCAGCTCGGTTTTGTAGAAAGTGCCCTCTATGACTTCATTATTTAAATCTTTTAATTTATAAACAATAGGAATTCTGTTACTAATCGCATTTATTTTAAATAATTCCTCACTCCAATTAGATTCATATCCCTTTTCAAACATATTTTTATATTTGGATATACGTACAATATCACCAATTTTAAATTTTTCCTGATTATCTTTTATTTTTAGTTTATACTTATTTTGTATTCTCCATACATCTAATATATTATTATCATTTACTTCACTAGGAGACATTTTTATTGATCGATGTTTTGTTTTATTATAAGCAGAAACCAAATCCTGTAATACATCGACATATCTATATGTATTTTTATAAGTAAAATAACGATACATTTTTGTTTTCAAAGTTCTGTTAAATCTTTCAACAAAACAAGCTTTTATATCGGAATTATGCGTCACATAAAATTTAACATCATTTTCCTTTAAAAATGAGCGTACTGATTTTGCAATGAATTCCGACCCTTTATCTGTCTGTAAGTAAATTGGTTTTCTCTCATTAAATATATTTCCAAATGCTTGAATAACCGAATAAGGTTTCTTATCTTTTATTGGAATTGCCCAAGCATACCTGCTAAAGACATCAATGACTGTTAAAATGTATTTGTAATTATCGTTGTATCGGCTTAACTTGCGCATATCATTCAGGTCAGCTTGGAACAGGTCGTTTATATTTAAAACATTATATTTATTTCTTAGAAAATGTTTTCGCACTGGTTTATGTAATGTATATGCATCCTGCGAGCTAATCCATTTTCGTACATCTTCTGCTTTATATCGACCTTTCATAGAATTTATAAGATTATTTTCACCTGAAAACCCTGCTGGATTTGTCGCATCAAAATAAATTTTAGATAAACTTTCATCCATTTTACAATGTAAATCGCTTCCATTCGATTTTTTTAACTTTTGGTGTTTCAGACGATTCGTCTTTTATATGATCTCGTCTTCTTTTATTTTTTGCAGGAGTTTCATTGACTGATATAGTTGTAAAAAGTTTTTTTCTTCGAGGATTATTCATTAATTCTAATGGAATATTTATTTCTTTTAGTGTATTCAAAAAGTGTTCCCAACCTTCAGGATTACTACGTTTTCTACGTCTTACAATATCCGCAACTAAATCTGATATATTTGAATTTGGAATTTCTTTTTCATGAATTGAAACTAGACCTTTTTCATTCCATGTATCTGCCCCATCTAATTTTAATTTTTCTAGTATTAATTGGGCTTTTTCTTGATGAGATTTAGGAATAACATTTATTATATTTTTGGTATCGTCTTTCGTTTCTGAAGCTAGTTTTGATTCCGAAATAGTTTCCTGTTTGATCGGTCCTGTTTCACTGTCTTTCTTCTCTAAAGTTAATATTGAATCTGAAGTAAATTCATGTTCGATAGGTAATTTAATAGGTTCTCTACTTTGTTTTTGAAAGTATAAATATCTTTGTAATATTTCTTGATACTTTATCCATTTTTCATATTCTGATAATTTTAAACTTAGAATATTTTTCATGTCTTTATCTAGCTGACTAGATATAGTTTCTTTTTCATTATTATTACTATGTAAGCGATTTAAATTTTCTGGTGATATTAAGACCATTTTTCTAACATGTTCCATTTTAATTTTTAAATAAGCTACTTAGAACACCGGTTAACAAAGGTGCTAATAAAAATGGTAGAAATCCACCGCCCGACTGAACTAACACGCGTTTTTTAGCTTTCCAAGTGCCGCCACGTTTTGTAAGTTTCCTTAAAATGTTTTTATGTCTTACTAGTGAAGCTTGCTGTTTTCGACTGAGGGGAACTGTGCCATGTAAAATATTATAAACACATTCACAAATGCATTTAACAGAGTTACAGTCAGCGTTTTTTAATAACGCCAACCTATCCTTTGATTTCAATTTATGCAATGCTCGCAGAAATTCTGCATGGTTTATTACAGTGCTGCTCATTGTTATGAAATAATTGCAGGCATATGTTTGTTACTGTATTTATACTTGTTTTTAGGTAAATACACGTATGTAAAGCCATCATGTGACGTGCGGAAACGCAGCCAATCAGGTGTGTTTTGTTTAAGATCAAAAATTAAATAACCATGTGGTTCTGAAGTTGCATCATTGTATGCTTCTTGTACAAATTTTACATTTTCTGGAAGTATTTGTCGTGATAGATGTAATATTTGTGCTTTGTCACGAGGATTTTTAAAACAGATTATATAATTAGCATTTAGGGATATATCTCGCTGACCTTTTCCTTGATGAATTATATTTTGAGTAAGAAAAAACACAGATAGATTTTTATGATGAGACCATTTTGTAAATATGTCTACAACTCTCTGATCTGCTTCTGACATCAGATCATCGATTATAATTAAATGAGGATCACCCCCATCTATGTTTTCGATATCAGGTAAGCCTTCAACAAAGTTTACACCTCTTATTGTGGTAAATAATTTTTGCCATGCTCCATAGTGCCATGATATTTTCTCAAATATAGTATCACTCATGTCAATAATATTCATTAGAAAATGTTTAACAAAGTAAGATTTCCCGCTGCCAGAGGGATCAGCTATTATAGCCGAAAACGGATGTTGAAATTTACAGGACATGTTATCGGTATAGAGTAAGAAATAACACTAAATGTCATAAAATTATACTTCATATTATAAAAGATATATACATACACAACAAATATTAATTTATATACAATTATTATAAAATAGGTATACATTATGCTTCAACAAACTCGATTAATCTAGCTTGTTTACCAGCCCCACAATCTTTCATTCCAGTATATTTTATACTCCACTTTGTTACAGATTTCTTCAGCTGCGATACTTCATCCGCGCTTACATCGTCAAACCTTGCGGGAAGATAGACTATAAATTCGTCACATTCCACAATTATTTTTCTACCAACTGCAGTGTTAACAGCCTTGATATCATAGAGCTGATACACTTTATCCATATCCAGGTCAGATACTTTCTTTCGTGGTTTTATATCTTTCAATAGCCCTCTATGATTTAACTTTGAAAAGTCCATATCTACGAACTATGAACAAAATATAAACAAAATACTTGCAATATAATCTTAGCTAAATTATTATCTAATCAACGTCGTCTCGTGTGCTAAGTAAAATGATATATGAAGTATAAAACATTGTTCCTTTATTTATATGTTCATACTTTTACAAATTTCTCTTTTGTCCTTGACTATAAATAACATTTATATTAATAAACAAATTCCATAACAACAAAATTTCTTAACGTCATTAGAAAATATCCACAATACAATTTAAGTATCTGCTAATGACATACTCATTAGTTCATTACATTTAGAAATAAATTTTCAAATTGAAGACTAACCCTGAACCAAAAATTTTCATATTCTTGACTATAAATAACATTTATATTCATACTTTCATAAATTTCTCTTTTGTCCTTGACTATAAATAACATTTATATTAATAAACAAATTCCATAACAACAAACTGCCTCAGGCCCAGTCTGAACTGGCGCCAGTTAATGAGTTTTTAATTACATGCCTGCTCAAATACGTAACCACAGACTACTCTAGGGCTGTTCTTCAAAAAAAGATTCTTTATATTGGCCTAGTATTTTAACGTTTGTCTTACATATAATTTTAGATCCATTAAGTTGGCCCCCCCATATTAAAATTTCAAAATAAAAGCTATGTGAAATGAATATGCTTGAAAGATGCTCAAACATGCTGGAAATTAATTTGGAAATGCTAGTTTTGATTTTGTGTTTTTTAAAAATTAAATTTAGGGGGGCCAACTTAACGGTGGCCCCCCAAAAACAGGAAATTATATTTTTTGTAATTAAAATTGAATATGCTACTTATATGCTAAAATATGCCGTATATAAAAAGCAAAATGCTGTATACATTACAACAATATACCACATTAAAATCGGGGGGCTAACTTAATTACAGCCCCTCCAATAAACAATTTAAATAATTATATTAGTAGAAATAAATATGCTAAGAATATGCTGCAATATGCTATACATGGTTTTAAAAATGCTTGTTGCATACGAAACATAGGTAAAATTTCATTTGCGGGGTCAAGTTAATGCTAGCCCCCCGTTCTTTTAATTTTAATATTTTTCAATGTGTAAACGAATATGCTCAGTATATGCTGCAATATGCTATACATGGTTTTAAAAATGCTTGTTGCATACGAAACATAGGTAAAATTTTAATTCCGGGGTCAAGTTAATGCTAGCCCCCCGTTCTTTTAATTTTAATATTTTTCAATGTGTAAACGAATATGCTAAGAATATGCTGCAATATGGTATATATGGTTTTAAAAATGCTGCTTGCATACGAAACATAGGTGGAATGTTTTTGGTGGGGCCACCTTAATTCTATCCCCCCGTTCTACAGATTTTAAAGTTTTTCATATTGTAAATGAATATGGTTACAGAATGAATGACAATTTGTTAAAATAATTTTAATAAACTTTCATTAAAAATTCAATAGTTATTTTAGGCGCAGATAAGAATTTTACCACGTTATTCTTTTCATTTTATAAATCGTACTTTGATAATACAGTAACGTATAACAAATTGTAAATCATTTGTGTATTTTTGGTAAAGAAAATCTAATCCCTATGTTCAGGGATATAAAGAGCTAGGTACTTATTTTTCATTGTAATTATTTAAATTATTAAATTCAAAATTAAATTATTGGTTCGTTCACCACTGGTTTACTCCCGAATCGTTTACTGCGATTCGTCTGCTAATTTCACAGGAGTCCTATTATTCTTAATTTGCATCGTCTGTTTTAATTTTTATTTGGAAAAAAACATTTACAGAATTAATAGTGAAGCTGATTTGACTCAAACAAAGGTATGTAAAACGTTCTAACCATTAAAAATATAATCTTCTTACGAAAGTGAGGTTAGATTTTTCTGACAAATAATATCTGAAAGTATATGAAATTCTTTTTTGAAATACGAGGGGCCTGTTTTATAAACGTTTCTAATAAAATTAGCTATTTTTATCAGTCTAATAAAATAATAATATTAAACAAATATTTTTTGATTTATATAAACGGAAACATTACTCATACAATTATTTACTAAAATTATAAATTATTTCATATCCGAACTACCAAACATTTCTTATTGTATTATATTTATGACATCTTTAACATAAGTACTTCATTTAATTACAATTACAATATAGAGAGGGTATGTGTCGGCACTGACATTTCATCATAGGTAGCGCTGCGATCGGTAAAATTAAGGGCAATTATTATTTTATTTTTCTAATGGAAACCCCTTTTTCTTTTTCCTCTTGTTAAATTCATACGCATTTACTAAATTTTGATACGAAATTCTTTGCCGAAATATTCTTTGTCTTCTTACAATAGGTAATTTGTTCCTCGTCACTTTCCTCTGAATCATATACCGGGTGTCGTAGGCCGACCGACACATACAACAGTAAGACATAATATTTATTTATGTTTATCGAGTCTATTCTGTAACTGAGTGGTTATTTTTTAACAATTGGTTATAAATTTCGTCCGATCAAGTGTTGACACATGACAAATTAAAGATTTTTACCTCCTCCTACCCTTGGTAAGGGAGGTATAGGGATCGTGCTAAAAATCGCATATCGAGATTTTAGTAAATGACCACGTTCCCAAGGTCCCTAGAATCCGAATTTAACATTTTCACAATGATGTCTGTGGGTGTGTGTGTGTATTCTTGCTTTATTTTAAAATGGTAAGCAGTGATTAGATTTTGGTGTAAATTAGATAACCGGAACTGCCATTTTCCTTTAAGCTCAAAACAGTTCTCATCAAAAAATGCATTTAAATTACATTTTTTTCGCAATTTATGTTATTATAAAAATGAAAGATAACCAAATTTTCTACAGATATGCATTAATACTTTTTCTATATATTTTATGAATAAATTTATAAAATAAGTTATTTATAAAACCCGGAGCCTGTGCTTTAAGAATAAACATTTATGTAATTGACAGATAAATGTCACTGTCAATGAATTCATCATTTCAGAGTAAGAATAGTCATATTTTAAGAAGAAAATATTAAAATATGAATTTATTGAATATATAAGCAATGAATTACGTCACTATGACGAATTTAAATAGAACTAATATAACGGTAAGATTCTGGAGAAGAAAATTCTGATAATACCTAAATTGGAAGAGTATTTATATGCAAAGGAATGTAAATGTGAAGTAAATATGTATTCAGGTATGTATTTAAGTTAAATGGCGGGAGGTTTAGTGCTGGCCACATCAGATTTTTAGTTATGTAATCGAAATCTATGGGATAAAAATTTTAACCACTGGTTAAAAAGAAGCACTTTGTTACAGAATAGGCCTATGTATAAGTCCTATAAACATGGCATTAAGAGCTTGGTCGGAAATATTAAATGCGAGGCGTGTAGCCGAGCATTTATTCTGGTTGAGTTCTTAAAGCTTGTTAAAAGATATATAACATACATTTTTTTGTTTGGAATAACTTTTATATTTAATATTTAAAATAAGAACCTAGAATTTTACACTTCAATTTGACATTTCAATACAATTAAAACATTTACAGATCATCGCGGACTTTATGGCCAAATGTACACAATGACGGCCTTAATAACTCTATTAAAATTTAAGAACGACAAAAAAAGTAACTATTTTAATTCGTAAAGTCCACTACGATGTTTAAATGTTAGTTGTAACATAAACGGTTACTTAGTGGATCCGTTGCTAACATAATAAATACTTATGTATAGTATAAAAAAAAAAATTTTATTTGCTATTTTAGGTAAGTTTTGATGAAATAAAACCAAAAGAATTATTAAAATCTTTAGAAACGACCCAAGTAGAAAATTGGGGTGGAGAAGGTGTCACTGCGCCAAAACGACCAAGGAAATCTTATTTGGAAAGTCAATCCGAATTTCAATTCATTAATTTAAATGAAAATATGTCTACAATTCCTATCATCGCAATTTGGCTTCTGTAAAAACAAATCCACTACACACGCCTTATTTTGCAGTCTTGGTAGTGTTCTTGATTACCTTGATAAAAAATTCTATACCGCTGGAATTTATTTTGATTTAGCTAAAGCCTTTGATACCATCAATCACGGTATATTGCTTGATAAGTTGTCTGATTACGGTATTCGTGGTAATGCTTGGCACTGGTTAAAGTCCTATCTGCAAGGTAGGTCTCAAGTTGTATGTGCTAAAATTGACGGAAAAAAGTACTTTTCTGATTCTCAGTCTTCATTAACAGGTGTTCCCCAAGGAAGTGTTCTTGGCCCCCTACTCTTTCTCTTATATATCAATGACCTTCCAAATATGTTTAAAAATGCTGATATTTGTTTATTTGCTGATGATACTTCTCTTATCGTCTCTGCCTTGAGCATACCTGAACTTAATAATAAAATACAAGAATGTGTGGATATTATGAATTTTTGGTGCAATGAAAATGCTGTAGTCCTGAATGCTGAAAAAACACAGTTAGTTCAGTTTATGTTAAGGGGTAATATTTTTAATATTTCAGCTCAATTTGACAATATAACAATCACTCCGGTACCCACAACTAAGACCTTAGGTGTCTATGTTGACTACAATTTTCATTGGGTTCATCATACCCAGTATCTCATAAAAAGACTCAACTCGTCATGTCACGTCATAAGACGCTTGCGTAATTATGCCAGTGTGGATTTACTTAAACTGTACTATTCTGCACATGTCTTTAGTATCTTGTCATACTGCATAATTTGCTGGGGTAATTCCATTCATTCTATCAATGTCTTTAAAGTGCAGAAAAGTATAGTTAGAGCCATGGTTGGTTGTACTCCCACTACATCGTGTAGAGATATCTTCCCACATCTTGGTTTACTAACCCTTCCCTGCATATATATTTACCATTGTGCTCTTTTCATTAAAAAAAATCCGTCATCTTTTCTTACTGTTAAACAGGCTACTGGATTGTATAATACACGCAATGTTAATAATTTATACATTCCAAAATTTCGAACAAGTAATTTTCATGACAATATTTCTTATATGCCGATTAAAATATATAACAATTTGCCACAGGAGCTGAAAGCTATTACAAGCATATTTTCTTTTAAATTAAAACTAAAAAATTTTTTGATTGAAAAGTGTTTTTATTCTATTGATGAGTTTTTGAATAATTAAATGTTTGATATGCCACATTTACTTTTTTATGTAATATATGCTTCATGATTTTATTATGTGAATATTTTCTTAATTAATTATTTGCCACTAATTTTATTTTATATATAAATTATATAGAGACGCCTCCCTTATTTCACAACGTAGATAAGTATTGCATCACTTTCTTTCCCACAAATTCAGCAGTTTAAAGTTAACTTGAGAATCTTGAGAAAAGACTCCAAACGAAGACGATCTTAGTATAAATACGGTACTGTGTAGCAAGTAAGTTATTCCTAGTGTAACTACGACACATGTTGTAACCTTATATCATCTTATCACTTTTAAATAAAGTTTTTAAAAATATAATTTCGAGTTCTCAATTTATTATTGGCGCAGTCTTGGTAGGATTGGCAATCAAGTTTTTGTGAATCGAAAACCAAGTGTTCAATTCGTCAAAATTCACAAATCCGTCGATTTTTATCGTTTAACTTTGCCAATCTCGAATCTACGAGTCAATCCTGCAACCATCAGCGATACTCAAGTAAAAAGTGAAAAATTTTGAACTCTCCACAACAATCCACGAGGAATCCTTCTGCGGCAACCCCTGAGCGAAAATCAAGGACCCGAGAAGTCAACTACACCCACTCTTCGCATCGAGCGGACATCGATCGAGAGCCAAACACACCACCATCCATCGCCATCCCACATCGAATCGACATCGATCGAAGGCAACATTCAACCCCCTAATGATTAAAGAAATTGTATTTTTACTGTAAGTACATTTTTTAACTTTTACACCCTGGAGGAAATTTTACGAACACTAAATAATTTAAATATTAATACCAATATGGCACTACCACCGACAGTACCAGCACAAAGCAATATACTTGCTAATTTAAACAATGATATTGTAAAATTATTAGATTTAATACCATGCTTCGACGGAGACATAAAATCTCTGCCAAATTTTGTAACCACAGTAGACGACATCATTTCATTAGTCAATCAGTCAAGTCCATCAGAGATCACAAAAAAAATAGTTATACTTACTCTCAAAAACAAAATTAAAGGTAAAGCAGCACAAAGCCTCAGTATTACTACCATAAATACATGGAAGGAATTAAAAGAACACCTTTTGGCAAACTATTCAGACACCAGATCAGAACATACTTTAATGTATGAAATTACCCATTGTAAACAAACTAGAGATAACATATTAGAATATTTTACAAAATTCAACGAATTATTTTTGATTTACAAGAGTAAAGTCGAATGTAAATATAGTAGTGCAAGTAGCAAAATAATTTTAGAAAATGCTGTTAAATATTTCACTCAATGCTTTATAAATAATTGTAAAGACCCATTTAGACAACAACTATCTGCCAGAAACCCACAAAAGTTGACCGAAATACTCGACCTCATCACCAACGATTTACAATACATACACAACAATTACACACAAACACAAACACAAAGAACACCCCCACCAAAAAATCAAATCCAATTTAACCCTCCGAGACATCAATCTCCTATGCATAAATACCCTCAACAACAGCAACAACAATTTAATAGACCCTTTGCCCCCAGTGCAAATATACGCAACGCACAGCAACAAAAAGTCACCCCTATGAGTATTCAAACCTCTCAGTTTTCTAGACGTGTCCAACCACGAACAGAACAATTATTTAACCAAGATATCGAAAATAATACACCCGTAGAATATCCTGAACCCTCAGAAATAGAGCAAGAAAACGAAATAAATGAGGAAAATCATTTTTTAGACATAGATCAATTATTCCAACAAGAATCGAATCCTTAACTAATAATTTCAGTAAACTACCTTTCATTAAAGTTGCGAATTTCAAAATTTTATTAGATACCGGATCTACCCAAAATTATATTAATCCAAAATTAATTAAACCAAACTTCACGAAATTTCCCGAATTATTCACTGTACATACTTGTAACGGCAAGTCATCAGGAAAAGAATTCACATTTTTTAAATTTAAAAATAACAACATAAAAAGTTATATTTTCGACTTTCATAAAGATTTCGACATATTACTAGGTCTACCAGGAATAAAATTACTTAAAACTAAATTTGACTTTATAAAAGAAGAAATAACATTTCTAAATAAACACAAATTCAAATTACAATATTTTAAATCAAATAAAGACGAAAATTTTAACATAGAAATTAATAATCAACAAATACGAGACGAACACTTAACCCTAGAAGAGAAACAAAATTTAAATATATTATTAAACAAATATAAATCCCTAATATTACAAGAAAACGAGAAACTCACTTTTACGAACAAAATCAAACATCAAATTAAAACCACGGACAATATCCCCATCCATACCAAACAATACAAATATCCAGAGACATATAAACAGGAAGTACAGACCCAGATGGACAAAATGTTACATGACGATATTATACAACATTCCTACTCCCCTTGGTCCGCCCCTATTTGGGTCGTCCCAAAAAAAATGGATGCCTCAGGCAAACAGAAATTTCGAGTAGTAATTGATTACAGAAAATTGAACGAGAAGACAATCACTGACAAATTTCCTATCCCAGACGTTACTGAAATTTTAGACAAGTTAGGAAAATCAAATTATTTTACGACCATCGACCTGACATCGGGCTTCCACCAAATCGAAGTTGACCCAAACGATATTTCAAAAACTGCATTTTCAACTGACTTCGGACATTACGAGTTTAAAAGAATGCCTTTCGGCTTAAAAAATGCACCATCGACTTTTCAAAGACTCATGAATTTTGTACTCAAAGATCTGATAAATAAAATATGTTTCGTCTACCTCGACGACATAATAATATTAGGCACCTCCCTTCAAGATCACCTAAATAATATCGAAAAAGTTTTTCAAAAATTAAAAGAGGCCAACCTAAAAATTCAATTGGATAAATGCGAATTTCTTCGCAAAGAAGTCGCGTATTTAGGGCACATTATAACAACAGAAGGAGTTAAACCAAATCCCGACAAAATTCAAGCAATAAAAAATTTCCCCATCCCTAAAACCACAAAAGAAATAAAATCTTTTCTCGGACTCCTCGGCTATTATAGAAGATTCATCGATAGTTTTTCAAAAATTACGAAACCGTTAACCAATTGTTTAAAAAAGGGACAGAAAATTGATATAAATAACCCGGAATATATTAAATGCTTCGAAAAATGTAAAACACTCCTCTCTAACAGCCCCATCCTGCAGTACCCAGATCTCTCAAAACCATTTATATTAACAACGGATGCAAGTAATTATGCGATCGGAGCCGTTCTGTCACAAAAGAACGAAAATAACAAAGACCTTCCTATAGCATATATTTCACGAACTCTTAATAACCACGAAATTAACTATTCGGTAGTTGAAAAAGAATTACTAGCAATAATATGGGCAACAAAACAATTTCGACGATACTTATTAGGACATCAATTCAAAATTGTTACAGACCACAGACCTTTAGTTTGGCTAAATTCATTAAAGGAACCAAATTCTAAATTAATAAGGTGGCGCCTGAAATTAGAAGAATTTGACTATACAGTCGAATATAAAAAAGGATGCCAAAATGTAGTAGCCGACGCCCTATCCCGAATTAAACCGGAGTTTAAAATAGAATTTAAAAATTCAAATATTTTCGAATCTGACAAACCACTCGTTCATTGCATTTCAAAAGATACAAAAATGAGTAAAGGCTTTGCTTATCAAGTGAAACAAAATTACCCTTGCCAAAATTATCATAACTTAGATAACAAAATTCTTATACAAAAAGATCCACGACTAATTTGCCATTTAATTACAAAAGATAATTATTTCGATGAACCAAGAATTAGGAATATAAGAATATGCTTAGAAAAATTATTAGATTACTGCGTACAGAATGAAATAAACGAAATTGATATGCCAAAAATTTGTTCCGGCCTTGATAGAAAAAATTGGAATAAAATTGAAAATTTAATAAGAGAAATATTCATAAATTCTAATATTAAAATTAATGTCTATATAAAATCTAACAATGCAGAACTAAATTTAAATTCGGACACAGATTCTATTATAGTAGAAACAGGCAGTGACACAGATTCAACTGACACAGCTCATTCCGATAACGAACACCCAGTAAATGGTTTAACATATTTAGAAACACCCATAAATACGTGCAAAAATCAAATAGTCGTGAAAGAAACTAATGGCAAGAACGATATTAAAGTAAGTAAACTTTTTAGTAACAATATTCTACGTATATATCTTTATTTAAATAAAATTGACAGTAATAAAACAATTCTAAATTTCATAAAAGAACTCCTACAACCCGGGAAAACGTACTATTGTCTAATCCCCGACAAATTTAAAACTAACTTCAACGCCGTATTACAAACATATTTTGACGCTAACAGTTACAAACTAGTAGCATGTAACTCAATGAATACCGATATCGAAAGTAAAGAAGAACAACAAATCACCATAAAAAATTATCACGAGGAAAAAACCAACCACAGAGGTATAACGGAAACATACAATAAATTAAAACTGTTATTCTATTGGCCTAACATGCAAAAAGACATTCAAAATTTCATAAACAAATGCAACGTTTGTTTAACGACAAAATATGAAAGAAATCCTATTCAGATACCCAATATCAAAACACCGACAGCAGACAGACCTTTCCAAAAAATTCACATAGATCTTTTATCATTAGAACAAACTAAAATATTAACAATTGTAGACTCCTTTTCAAAATTTGCCGCAGCCTATATAATTAAAGACAAAAACGCTATAACAATTCTAAATAAATTAATTAAATATTTTACTCACTTCCTAACACCCAACGAAATAGTATCCGACAACGGCTTAGAATTCAATAACAAAACACTTCAAAATTATTTGGCTCTTAGAAAAATAAATATTCATTATATTTCTATAGATAATCCCAAGAGTAATGGAATAGTAGAAAGATTCCACTCGTCGCTCATAGAACATATGAGAATTATAAACCAAAATCCATTAATAAAAACATTACAGCTGAAAGAAAGATTAAATTACGCACTAATAGCGTACAACAATAGTATACACTCTATCACAAAACGAACACCTTTAGAAATTATTTTCGGACACCCCTCAGAACCAAATTTGAAATCGGAAGAAATACAAGTTGACGAATATTTACAAAAACACTCCGAAGTGTTGAAACAAATAAACGAACATGTAAAAAATAACATAGAAAAAAGTAAAGCAAAATACTCAGAACAAATCGAAACAGAGTACGACATACCAGAACAAGCCTATGTAAAAATACACAAAAGAAATTCTGGCAAAATAGAAAACCAAAATTTAAAATTTTAAACGTTAAAACAATACAACCTGCAAGAGGTCAAATTGTAGATGACAGTAATAAAAAGCATAAAATATCAAACCTTAAAACACCTCGACTTGTTACAGATTAATTCCGTTCGGAATATCCCAAATCACGCAAGATGCCACTAATACTGGACTTAACATACTTGACTTAGGGACAGCCTACATACAGGTAAACACCCAAATAATATCATTCCAGATTCCTTTATCTAATATAGTCCAACAACATCATATTTTGGAAACTAACATTAACACATTATACCAAAAATTACAAAACTATAAATTTGAAGACCGTATCACAAATAATAAAAATATTCTAAATAATATCATGTTACATTTAAAAGATAAAATACAACTCTTACACATGAAAAGAGATAAACGCGGGTTGATAAACGGGCTAGGTTCCATTATCAAAAGTATTACAGGCAACTTAGACGAAACAGACAAAGAGCGATACGATGAAATAATAGAAAAAATAAATATTAATGAAAATAAACTAACCGACAAAATTAATACAATGGTAAAAATTAATAACAATATTACCGCACAATTCAATAATAAAATTAAAACAATTAACGAAAACAACATCATCCTAAATAAAAAATTAGATAATTTAGAAAAAGCATTTGGAAAAGTAATAGACGAAATAGACATCTTAAAAACTCAAAATATAATAAACGAATTAATACAAGTTGGACAAGAACTTTACTTCTCGTTAATCCTGTTAGAGGAAACTATAACCTTTTGCCAATTAAATATCCTATACTTTGGTATAATAAATTATAACGAATTAGTAAATGAAATTAATAAAATTGAAAATAACTTTATAAAAACAATTTTAATAAATAATATTCACAATAACAACATTCTAAAGACGTATTGCTCTATAAAAGACGAGAACCTCATTATCCTCATAGAAATTCCATCAAACATCCTTAAGGAAGAACTTTTACAAGTCACTTCAATACCAACATACGTACACGATACATACAAAACCGTTAATATCCTAAATGGGCTATATAGTAAGAATAATTGCAGAATTAAACCAGTAAATAAATGTACTAGAATAAGTAACAAAGAATACTACTGTCTATCCCAAAACAACGAATATGAAAAATGTTTAGAAAACGTCATTTGCTATAAAGATTTCCAGTACTGTACATATAGTAAAATATCATTGATAAATTCTATCATTGAAATAAAAAATTCAAATTTAAAATATTTATATTTCCCACATAAAAAACAAGTAAAATTCTATTGCAATAACGAATTACAGATTAAAGATTTAAAAGGAATATACTATACTAATAATTGTCAATTTAACGACCAAATCAAAATAAAAGATAACTTTGGGGACTTAGTAGAAATTCATATAAATTCCACAAATACCCATATCGAGAATATAAAAAATGAAATAAAGAATATTTCATTAATCAAACATAATATAGAAAGTAGTATTCGCTTAGATTCAATATATGATGTAACTACCGACTATCATTATATTATAATTTATGTTATAATTATATTAATTGTTGTTGTAATATTAATTTGTAAGTACAAAGATTGTCTTCAACGGAAATTTAAAAAGTCTAACGACATAGAACTAAAGAAAATTAAAAGTTCCAAAAATGTAACTTCCAATCTTGAGGAGGGAGGAATTATATAGAGACGCCTCCCTTATTTCACAACGTAGATAAGTATTGCATCACTTTCTTTCCCACAAATTCAGCAGTTTAAAGTTAACTTGAGAATCTTGAGAAAAGACTCCAAACGAAGACGATCTTAGTATAAATACGGTACTGTGTAGCAAGTAAGTTATTCCTAGTGTAACTACGACACATGTTGTAACCTTATATCATCTTATCACTTTTAAATAAAGTTTTTAAAAATATAATTTCGAGTTCTCAATTTATTATTTATATTTTGTATGTGTACCTTTATATGTTTTTATTCCTTTTATGAATGTATTGACATTGACAAGCCAATTGTATTTCTGTGTGAATCTTATGGCAAATAAATATTATATTATATTATATTATATTATTATTATTGGATTAATAAAAAACGGAAATAACGTCACTCTCAAACCAATTTCATTTGGGAAAGAAAAATTAGTTATTACGAATACGTGTGGGTTCGACTGCATACAACAATTATTTTGTGCTGCTTATTGCGACAGTCAACATATGAAGGAATATACTGACAATTTATAAGCAGACGATAGTATAAAATATTTAATTAAACAATTAACTGTAAAGGGAAGAGTTCATCGCAAGGTATATGTTGAACGAGGAAAATTGTTGCAGGAAATGTTTCCTGGCACAAAAAATCCGAACTTAATCAGACATGTAAATGCAGCTTGTACTATTAAACATATGTTACATGTAAGTTTTATATAACGTTGCATTCTTATAATATTAATATTTGAAATATATGACTATAAAAATAACAATATGAAAAAAGTAGACATGATTCTTTAAACCTATCATTTGTAGTTGCTTATTAACACAATTTCTGTTACTAATATAAATATATATTTTCAGCTTCTCATGACGAAACATTTACAAAGATCTTATACCGAAAAAAACATATGCCAGAACAATAATTGTAAGAATATAACTCAGTTTGAAAATATTGCATTTACAATTATTATGGCAAGCAATGAGAAAGTTAATCCCGAAACAATAACAGAAATTTTTTTAAAATATTTCAAGCAAGAAACCAAAATATGTTCTAAATGCCTTCAGGGAACGTTAATTACTGATATTCTAATAAATAAACATTATATTTTTTTAGAAGTCATGACATATGCCGGAGAGGACTTATGTACACGATTAAATTCATTTCCGCAGCGTTTAAAAGTCACAAATAAATTAGTTTGTGTTACGTATAATTTACAAGGAGTAGTACATCTGCAAGGAGGAAACGTAAACGAGACGAAAAGTTTGGGACATTTTGTGGCCTTTATTAGAAGGAAAAATGAAAAGTGGGAAATTTATGACGACTTGGCAGATAAGCCCGATACTAATTGTAGCACAGATCGCATTGTCCACTGTGTAGCAGTTATGTATACGGCATAATAATAGACCAAAGACAATTTGTAATTTACTTAAATAAATATTTATAGTACAATATATAGTTATTTCAATATTCCCTAAAATGTTACTACTGACCTGTACCGTAGTTTCTACTTATACAATTAAGAACGGGTTTTGCGAATACAGGATGTTATGTAAGTGTACAACGCTTAACGGCCTTAATCCATGGTAGAACTGATCCTATAGATAGTAAATCTGGCAATAATTTTTGTTTAACATGCTTCCTACAAGAACTAGAGGTTTTTAAAACTGACCAATCGCGTCAAAGTTCAAAATTTTGTAAAAAAGATAAAATCAATGTGATCTCTGGAAAAGTCCCACCTGTCACAAATGACATATAAGAGAATTAGTGTCGGGGCATATTTCAAATATTAATAATGAAAAACTACATGTTTATGAGCTGTGATTATAAACAGACTAACAACGAAAATAGATGAGTACAAAATAATTCAAAATAATTTTTATTGTTGAAATGTCTAGAAAACATACATGCATACATAACGCATATTTAATTTTGTGGGTTAGCATAAATGTCAGTTTTGACAGTCAACATTGTTTTAACTAAAACACTGTTTTAAGAAATGTCAAATTCAAATTTCAATATTTAATTTCTCCTTTATGTTTAAAGAACGATTTATTTTAAATATTTGTTTGAATACAAACTATGTTCTGCTTTAAAATCATGTTTTGATAAATTTTATATTATTTATTACCTTCCGTCACCTTTAGGTAAGGAAGGTATCGTCTTTGGTCAAAAAATTCGATGGTGAGATTTTGATGAATAAGCACGTTTTAGGGTCTCCAGAATACGATTTTACTATTTTCACGATGATGTCTGTATGTATGTATGTATGTATGTATGTATGTATGTATGTATGTATGTATGTATGTATGTATGTATGTATGTATGTATGTATGTATGTATGTATGTATGTATGTGTGTGTGTGACGATTTTTTCGGATCCGATAACTCCAATTCTAGAATTCAAAAAAATATAATTCTTTCGTATTCCTTTTCTTTACATCCATATGAAGAGCTGATTAGATTTTGGTTATAACTGGTCAACCGGAAGTACCCTTATTTCAAGATTTTAACAGTTTTTCTTGAAAAAACGCTGTTAAATATCATTTTTTCACATTTAATGTTATTATAAATATTAAAGAATATTTTATTCTCTATACGATTTGATTACATTTTATACTTCATATTCAATGGATATAGAGTTAAAAAATTATAAAGAAATTAAATTTCATAAAGCAGCTAGCTGTGCTATAACAATGAAAACAGCTACTATATTAAGAAAATTGACAGATGTCAGTGTCAAGTGCAATTGACATAGTATGTTTGTGTTATAATTTTACTGGAAATATAGAAACAAGATACTTTCTGTATGGAATTTGTGCAAAATACATAGAACTGACTGAAGGTAATGTACTGGAAATATGAAATCTTTTGCAAGAAACTTTCTGTATGAAATTTGTTACAAAATACATAGAAATGACGGAAGATAATGTGCTGGCCACATCAGATTTTTTTAATTATTACATAATGAAATTTGACATTTCTTAAAATAACGTTTTATTTAAAACAAGGCTTGTGCTACCAGCCAGCGATTTTTACTTTTGTACAAAATTTTGTAGTACGAAGTGATTAGTCAGTTTTAAAAACCTCTAGTTCTTGCAGGAAGCATGTTAAACAAAAATTATTGCCAGATTTACTATCTATGGGGTCAGTTCTACCATGGGTTAAGCGTTGTACACTTACTTACATAACGATGCTGTAATGAAAAGAAAGTGGATTATTTAATCCAAGCAGTAGTTATCGTACAATTTCGAAAATAATCGGGCATTATGGAAACAAATGCGTAAGTAGTGATTTCATCTTTTTATCATTCATTTTATAAGAAGTTAATAAATATTTTTATCATAAATAAATAAACGAACACTATCTGTACTCTAATTCTCTTCATTATAGTAAGGAACACAACAGACTTAAAAGATTTCAATATGAATAATTTAAATAAATACAATAGAAAGTATAAATATCTCTTTATATATGTAGGGATTAGAAGATTTTCTTTGCCAAAAATACACAAGTGTTTTACAATTTGTTATACATTACTGTTTTATCAAAGTACGATTTATAAAATGAAAAAAATAACTTGGTAAAATTCTTATCTGAGTCTAAAATAACTATTGAATTTTTAATGAGAGTTTATTAAAATTATTTAACAAATTGTCATTCATTCTCTAACCATGGTAACAAAATTTGTGTATTATATTCCTTATGTTCACTGATTAATAGTATATTATACAACGATGCTATAATGAAAACTATTATCCCCGACTATGAATATTGCAACACGAACGAGCAAAGCGAGCAAAGGTTGTAATCAGGGCATCGAACCTGAACCCGAACCGAACCAAAACAGGAACCAAACCGTACCATTTCAGCGAACCCAAACCCAGAACCGAACCTCATATATATTTTTCAATTAAACCCGAGTTGGACCGAACCGTGTATTAAAATTTGGGTTCAGGGTTCAGCTCCGGTTCAGGTTAAGCGTAATTCTACATGTGCGCGTTGCTGCCTGTTTTTATAAAAATAAAGTAAATTTGTCTACTGTCGTTCTTTATTTTATTTACTCCTGTTTCTTTTAAGGAAGGTAGTATCTATTTGGCTATGAGCATGTTTATACGTCTCCTTAATTTTAAATTATCCCTATTTAAAAATTGATATACAAAAATCATTATTCCAATTTTTATTAAGTCGGACTGAACCTGGACCCCAAAACCTGAACCCGGAAAAAAACCGCAAATGTTATTTATGCATAAATCAGAACCGCACCCAAATCCATTTCTCAAAAAAATAATTTCTGTTTCTGGCTGGTTCGATGCCCTGGTTGTAATCATCCAAGGGAATACTAGCTATTATAGCGAATTGGATACTATACTCTATCTTCGACTAATTTATTTCGTATAAAATTCTCTGTAATTTAGCTAAAATTCAGAATGATGTGATGTATCTATGTGTCATATTGCAAAATTGTTTGTTTATGTTAGTTTGTGATAGTTACCTTATATTCATTTCTGCACGGATTAGCTGATCACAGATTAACATTTTTTATTGATGTTAGCGGAGAGAATAAGGATTATTATTCCCTTTTATTATTTACTTTGAGAATAAAATAATGCATCATGTAGCAAAAATTATGTATGTACATAATGAGCATATTGTTAACTAGTCATAGATAAATAAACTTTTTAATACATTACTGTCAATCATTTACAATATAACTAAGTTTATAAAATAATCCATGTTCATAGATTTAAAAAAAACGACATACATATTAATATAACAAGTTCATCTGTGGAGTGTTGAGGAATAATAGTGATAGTGTCTTGGTCAAAAACAAACAAAATAAGTTGCGTGTATACGACGTATGTAACCAGCATTTTTAAAACCCATATATAGCATATATTGCAACATATTCTGAGCATATTCATTTATACTTTGAAAAACACTAAAATCTATAGAACGGGGGGATAGAATTAAGGTGGCCCCACCAATAACATTCCACCTATGTTTCGTATGCAAGCAGCATTTTTAAAACCATATATAGCATATTGCAGCATATTCTTAGCATATTCGTTTACACATTGAAAAACATTAAAATTAATAGAACGGGGGGCTAGTATTAAGCTGACCCCGCAAATGAAATTCTACCTATGTCTCGTATACAACAAGCATTTTTAAAACCATGCATAGCATATTGCAGCATATTCTGAGCATATTCGTTTACACATTGAAAAACATTAAAATTAATAGAACGGGGGGCTAGCACTAAGTTGACCCCGCAAATAAAATTTTACCTATGTTTCGTATGCAACAAGCATTTTTAAAACCATGCATAGCATATTGCAGCATATTCTTAGCATATTCGTTTACACATTGAAAAACATTGAAATTAATAGAACGGGGGGCTAGCATTAACTTGACCCCGCAAATGAAACTTTACCTATGTTTCGTATGCAACAAGCATTTTTAAAACTATGTATAGCATATTGCAGCATATACTGAGCATATTCGTTTACACATTGAAAAACATTAAAATTAATAGAACGGGGGGCTAGCATTTGACCCCGCAAATAAAATTCTACCTATGTTTCGTATGCAACAAGCATTTTTAAAACCATGCATAGCATATTGCAGCATATTCTTAGCATATTTATTTCTACTTATATAATTATTTAAATTGTTTATTGGAGGGGCTGTAATTAAGTTAGCCCCCCGATTTTAATGTGGTATATTGTTGTAATGTATACAGCATTTTGCTTTTTATATACGGCATATTTTAGCATATAAGTAGCATATTCAATTTTAATTACAAAAAATATAATTTCCTGTTTTTGGGGGGCCACCGTTAAGTTGGCCCCCCTAAATTTAATTTTTAAAAAACAAAATCAAAACTAGCATTTCCAAATTAATTTCCAGCATGTTTGAGCATCTTTCAAGCATATTCATTTCACATAGCTTTTATTTTGAAATTTTAAATTGGGGGGGTCAACTTAATGGATCTTATAATTTTTTTGTTTTTGATTATTTTACTGTCAATGAATTAAAAAATCGATTTAAATTTACTTTATTTTTTTTCATTATATAGGTACTTATTTACAAACCTGTGAGACTTACAGTTTTGTCCATAATACTATTATAATTGTGCGTTATTTCAAGAATTGAGCGTAAATTTATTACTAGATATCTATTTTTAAAATAATATATTTGACTTGGACACCAAAAGCCTAAATTCAATAATTTTAAACACTCAAAATTCGAAATTTTGTCTAAATCAGGGGCTGCCAATCCACAGCCCGCGTCCTCGGTTTTTTCCATTAGATGTTGATATTTGTGATTAGTGCAATATTGTAAGTTTTAATTAATATTCAGCTATTAATGGTTTTATGACTTTTATTCTATTGCTAATATATTTTGTGATGACAATTTAATTGAAAAAAAACTACAACTATTTAAAAATCAACCTCTGGTAGCATGATCAACTCATTAAGGGTGATTAGCGAGCAGTTGACTAACAGTATTTTATTTCTGTCTATCGGTTACGATGGATTATTTTAGAGAATATTTCAAAAAATTGTTATAGAAAAATTAATTTTACGCATCTTTTATCTGAAGTATTTTTCTCCAAAATAATCCATAAACGATTGACAGAGATAAAATCTCCCTTAATCAGTTTTCATGCTACCACCAACGTGTTCAAAAGATTTCTCTTGAAGACCATGTTAAAAATATTATATTACCGAAAGCTTTTGCGGGCTGCCGATGTAATGATTTAAAAATGATCAGAAATATTTCAGTTCTTTCAAAATCTTTTCGAAGTTGATCTTCAAGCTAATGATGTGTTGAGTTACTCGTACTATTTAAAAACGAAATTTTGATTTAAATTTATGCATTATTGAATGATTTCTTGGTGTAATATTTGACTGTAAATTGACTTTCATACCGCACATACAATCGATCACATCCTCTGCTAACAGAATGCTTGGATTTGTTATCCGTAATACACGTACATTTCATAATATTCAGGCAGTTTTCTCACTTTATTTCTCGCTAGTAAGGTCTAAACTAGAATACTGTTCACTAATTTGGGATCCACAATATGAAATTCATAGTAAGCTAATTGAAGTTTTTGAGATACATTTATTTTAAGATTATGGGGTCATACCCCGATCATCAACTTCCTTATGAAGCTTTGCTTAATATTTTTAACTTCAAATCATTACATTTTAGGAGACGTGTTAATACTATAGTACATATCTCCAAATTAGTTCATAATACCGTTGATGATCCTATGTGCCTAACTTCCTTGAATTTCTTTGCGCCAGTGTTTAATACCCGCTCGTCCTATACTTTCTACATTCCTGCTGCTAGAACTAATGTTCATATGTGTTCACCAATAATTCGTATGTGTAAACTTAGTAATCTTTATTCAGATGAAGTTGATATATTCTCTTCTTCGTTTAATGAATTATGTAATAAACTTCATACCTGCAATTTAACTGTTTTATTAATTATTTTTGTTTGTAACTATTATTTGTTTTTATATTTCTATGTACATTTTTTCCTACCCTCTTATTAGGCTACGCCTGTTGGGTAGTGTACTTAAATAAATAAATAAATAAATAAATAAATAAATAAATAAATAAATAAATAAATAAATTTCACCCATTATTTTAAATTTGTAGGTACTACATATACATACATATTATGCGAAAGAAATGTAAATATAATTTTAGTTTCTGTACCTTAATAATCCAATGGGGTAACGTAAAATTACGGCAAACACGTTAAAGGTGTAGGTCTCTGATTGGTCAATTTTAAGACGTCTTTTCTCGAATATCTTTTAAGGTAGATTTGTGCTCGCTATACCCCAGTGTCCCGCAAACTCTGGTTATTCAATGTGTTGAAGAAAAGTGGGACGAAATAAAAGAACACATCGAATTCTCAAAGCAAGAATTCTGTGACGCAATAAATCTTTGTTTCGAGGAGTCGACATTTACGTTCAATGGTCAACTTTACCAACAAATTGATGGGAACCCTATGGGAAGTAGCCTTAGCTGCACCATAGCAGACCTAGTGCTTCAAAAATTAGAAAATAAAATACTAGAAGAACTAAAAACCGATATAATTATGTATAGAAGAATTCAACAGTTTTCACCCGCGATTAAAATTCACAATAGAATTACCAACAGAAAATAAATTTAATTATTTAGATGTAACTTTAATCAAAAACAACAATAGATTCGAAACAAACTGGTACAGAAAATCAACGTATTCAGGAAGGTATCTCAATTTCCATTCAAACACCAATGAAAACTACAAAATCAGTGTAATAAATGCACTCGTAGATAGAGCATTTTTACTTTCAAATAAAAAATATCATGACCAAAATATCGGGTTCATTCAAAAAACTTTTAAAGAAAACTGCTTCCCAGACAACCTCCTCAAACACACAATCAAAAAACGGTTAGAAAAATTATGACAAAAAACAAATAGCGAAAGCGCACCCAAGGAAAAAGTTACATACACTACCATCCCCTACAATAAAATGATAAACGCAGGCCGTAAGCAAATACTAAAGGGGACAGACATAAAAATTGCAAATATTAATCAAAATACCACAAAGACTCTGTTCTCCAAACTGAAAGACAAAACACCAATCGAAAATGTTATAGATGTTGTCTACCAAGCGAACTGTGAAAGATGTCCTAAAATTTATATAAGTGAAACATGCCAACCAATCAAGAAACGGTTATATCAACACAAATACAACAGTGATTTTAAAAATTTTCACCACAGTGCTCTAGTAAAACATCATTGTGAAAGAGGACACACTTTCGACTTCAAAAACCCCAAAATTTTGAAACAGCAAAAAAATAAAAATAAAAGACTAATATTCGAAAGCCTACATATCAATATGAATGAGAAACATTGTGTCAACCATCAGACAGATCATGAAAATCTTTTAAAATTCGCGCGACCAATTCTCAGTGTAACATAAAATATTCCCCTAGGTTAGTGTCAACCTTAACCGGTCAAGTTCAAATATATAAACCAGTCAGTCTCCCACATTCCATCGGCCACAAAACATCAAAATTAAATAATTAAAAAAACATATAATAAAAACACTGTGAAGTATTTCTGCTTAAATTAGAAAAAAATTAATAAGAATTTTTCTTTCAAATAGCAATCAGGATAATAAAACGTTATATAAACAAAGAAATAAAAAAATAATACTGTTTAGGCATGTAATTTGTTAATAAAAATCGAGGTCTTCACTTATTTGATACGATGATGGAAATTTGTAGGCAAACATACCCGACAAAAAGGAGAAAAAGAAGCAAAATGAAAATGTAAAATCCAAAACCTGTAGAATTTAGGTGAGTGCTCAGCTTTAATTTTTAAAAAACTGACAAAGAAAAACCTTTTTCGTAAAATGTATCAATTTAATGTAAAAAATTGTATTAAACCAGATGCTGAAGATGAAGGCCATTGGGCCTTCGAAGCGTCCAGAAATGTAAAATAAACTTCAAACATTAAAATCTTTCCAAAAAGGCCAAAAAAGTATATTTACCAAATTAATCTCGAAAGGGAAACAAAAGTCTACACAGCAAATTACTAATTTGAGTTAATATTTTACCTGATGACTGTACAAAAAATGCTACAGTTTAAAAAACCAGTTTCGATAACACTGCCAGCAGTACGAAGCCTCTAGAAATAAAATCTAACGGCCAACACCGAATTTTCTCTAAGTACCCTCCTGTATCAGTAGTTCAGATTTTTGCAGTTACAGTTAGGCCGGCCGGTTCTCAAGTTTCTAAACGGCGAGCGAGTCTTCTAGCACCGGCCACGAAAGCGAGCGTACATCGAGTCACGCCGTGATTATAAAAATTGTCTAAATTCTCTGATTTGGTTTCATACCTCTCTAGCTGTTTTCGAGGGATTTTAGTTACAGTTTTGTAAGTATTTATTATATCCTACGTGATTCAGTTTACTTTCGGTCTAGTGTCCCACACTCTATGTTCAGTGTGGCGGAGATAGCCAATGTTATTCTTATGGACGTTTTCTGTACCATGTTGCCAATTTTTCATTGTAATGTAATATTGAAACATTCATAAATTTTCATTGCTATACCGAAATTAGTTAACACTGTACAATTTAAGTTTTATGAGGGTTTGTTATTTACCCAAGGGCTTATTGTATTCACCACTTTCCCGAAATTTGTCTGCAGTTCTAAATAGTTTTAAATACAGGGCCGCGAAAAGATGCGTTGGAACCGGGGTGTAAAAAACATGCTGAAGCTATTTGTACCTGTAATAAGTAAGATTTCAATACAATATTTTAAAATCGCCTGGCATACTAATCTTGATCAAATGAATTAGAGATTAGAATATTAAAATATTATAAATTCAAATTGGAGATTATAAAGAAAGAATAAACTTATTAACTATGTAAAATATATGCAGTATTTCTATCAAGCCTAAATATTAGTAAATTATCAAATAAGATACAAGTTAAATAAAAAAATCTGTTGTGGCCAGTACAAGACCTCTCGCAATTTTCATATTAGGCTATATAAGTATAATACATATTTAACATGTCTGGTACACACAAAACACATATCTTCTTTATATGTATTTATATTTTTTAATTCACTCTATGAATAAGTATCCTTTTATTCTTCTAATGTTCGAGATTCTTCCAATTCATTGATGAGATTGGCGGTATTTCTGAAGGGTATATGTATTATATGTATGTATCTATCTATCTAATATTTAATTAATAACAAAATTAGAAATATTAAATGTACTTCCCAGAAAAAGTCTTCAATAATGTCTCTAGTTTTTTGACACTGACATTTATCTCTGTCAATTACAAACATTTTAATTATTCCACTTGTTTAAAAGATTCAGTACAATATATTATTTTAAATATTTATGTCTCTATCTCTAAATCTATAGAAGATATAATAAATTTTTTAAATGTATCGGATAGAGATTTTTATATTCTAATATTAGTAATGTAGTGCAGGCGCCAAGAAACATTCCGTTTGAAAAAACCGGTGGATTCATTCTGATTGATGATTTAACTTCAGAAAGACCTAAAGAATTAAATTCTGAATGTTGCCGGACAAAGTCAGTGGTCAATTTTTTTATAGGGGGTATAAGAATTATTGATGAAATCGCTGTAACGATCAAGAAAACGTAGTTTATTACTTCTAAAAAGTTGTTTCTGTAGGGTATGAAATTAGAAACATCACGAATATTATAAAATACAAATTTAATATGGTAAAAAAGCCGCATGCCTGAGTGTTTGGTCGCGAATCTGGGGAACCGGGTTCGATCCCGACCGATGCCAAAAAGAAATATTTCGAATTTGAATGGCACTAAAGTTACCCTTGTGGTGCACTGTCCACACATCAATGAGTGCCCGTGAGATGACGCCTGGTAAACGCCCGCACGGTTGCCGGATACGACCGATGGTCGTTTTCTTTGTTTCCCCCTCCGCAGCAGTTTATACCAGCTCCAAAGTGTTGCAGCGGGCTATATTGTACCCGATACGGTTTAGACGTTTTAGTTATAAAAGTATTTTCATATAACGTCAAACTAGATAGTGTGATAGTTTATTTGGATTGCTGAGTTCACTGTGAACCGGATTGTAGAATGTTCAGCCATATTTTTCATACTGTTCGTGGATGTATTGAGGATGTTGTTATAAAGAGTGCGGACACTGATGTTTTCATGCTTGGCGTTCACTTCTGGCGTACACTGTCGAACATTGGTTGCCTGGGTATTTGGTGTGAAGGAGCGAATAAAAAAGAAAATCTTTTAAGCTTTGATTTAGCAGCTGAATCACTTAATGAAAATATTTGTAATATTTTACGTGGGTTGCGTGCCCTAACTGGTTGCGACACGACAACCCGGGTAGGAACTAAGAAACAGTGTCTGTATGCTTCATCACAAGTATTTGTTCAAGATGCTCTCTCTACTTTTGGAAATACCCCAGAAACTCCGATGCACTTTCATCAGGTTGAAGAAGTCTGTACTTATTTGTTTGCCAAACAAAAAATCACATCAGATGAAATACGCTACAAGTTAATTACCCGTAATTCAATTTAAATTTAACTAAATTTATTTATACTTCTGATGCTTTATTTTTACATTGTGTAAGAGTTGCGGCCCAAACATATTTATGGAAAAAATCATTACAACCACTGTTCGAGCCTCTGAACTTCCTCCAATTCGGCTATGAATTACGAAATTCCAAGTTACATCCGACGAAAATGATAAAACCCCCTCTGCCTGACTCTTTAATTAGGTCTTGCAGGTGTAATTCAGACTGCAGAACAATGTCTTGTAGTTGTAAAAAAATGATTAAACTGTATCTCTCTCTGTAAATGTGTTCATAACGATTGTCAAAACTTATCATTTTAAGATAGTATCTTCTTCTTAGGGGTCGCTGTTCCTTACTCTTCTCCTCCAATCATTCCTGTCCAACACATCTTCACACTGTCCTTTCTCACATTCTCACTCAAGTCTTTTGCGTCACAGTCCTTCCTCCTTCTCTTTGCCCTTCCTCATACTCCCGAGATTGAGAGTTCTAATCCTGAGGACTGGCTTTTCTAACCCCGACCGTCCATGACGGGGTAATCCTAACCGACTTGGCACAGAGGTCAGGCGAGCCTACAACTGCATGTCACTTGCGAGGAACACCCTAGCCCTTCACCACTTTCCGATCCTACACTTTCCGTCTTTGGTTTCGGCGAAGATTTTACAGTCGGATGTCTTTCCTACCACCAGCCCTCACCATTTACTCGGGCTTGGAACGGGCGCCAAGTTGAGCTGGCTTACTCCTCTGTGGCTTGTTATTGTAACAATAATATTTAGATATTTTCTTATTGGTAAAATCGATTGACCATCTCAAATTTGAGATAAATGCAATCAAAAAGAGCTCTTTTTTATGTGTTTTCTATATAAAGCAATAGTAAATGTCATATTTTTCACTGTATATAGCTTCTAAACAGTGCTTCCCATTTTAGTGAAAAACATTTGTTTATAGAAATATATGTATAAATGAGAAATATGAAAATAAAAATAACTTTTTTGACCATATTGTTTAAGAGATATAGCTTAATAAAGTGCGAATTTTTTTACTAATACACGGACGAAAGGGGTCGATGGGCTATGATCTGGCAACACAGGCTTGTTTAAATGTAATATACCTGGCCGCTAACAAAAAAAAATTTATCATCAATCTGCTTTTTATGGAACAACTATTAGAATTTGCACTTAAATTTATTAATTCAGCAATCAAAATAAGCTACTACACTATCTAGTTCGACGTTATGTAAAAACTCTATTATAACTAAAACGTCTAAACCGTATCGGGTACAATATGGCCCGCTGCAACACTTTGGAGCTGGTATAAACTGCTGCGGAGAGGGAAACAAAGAAAACAACCATCGGTCGTATCCGGCAACCGTGCAGGCGTTTCGTCACGGGCACTTATTGATGTGTGTAGAGTGCACCACAAGGGTAACTTTAGTGCCATTTAAATTCTAAATATTTCTTTTTGGCAACGGTCGGGATCGAACCCGGTTCCCCAGATTCGCGACCAAACACTCAGGCACGCGGATTTTTTACCATATTAAATTTGTATTTTATAATATTCGTGATGTTTGTAATTTCGTACCCTGCAGAAACAACTTTTTAGTAGTAATAAACCACGTTTTCTTGACCGTTACAGCGATTTCATTAATAATTCTTGTACCCCCTATAAAAAAATTGACCACTGACTTTGTCCGGCAACATTCAGAATTTCATTCTTTAGGTCTTTCTGAACTTAAATCATCAATTAGAATGAATCCACCGGTTTTTTCAAACGGAATGTTTCTTGGCGCCCGGTCTAATAACAAAATTTTTCAACAAATATTTAGAATTTTTTAAGAAACTAGGACTTCCGGTTGGCCAATTGTTACTGCAGTTAAATATTTTTAAGTCTTATAGTATTTGAGAAATCGTGTCTACAACATCCACACACACACACACACATCATGGTAAAAATATTAAAATCGTGCTTATTCACTAAAATCTGGATATGCGATTTTACAAATAAATAAAAAAATTAAACAGAAAATAAATGTAAAGTTCACCTACAATATGTCTACATAAATAGCATAAAACATAAAAAAAATTCTTTATCAATATGACATTGGGATAATGTATCGTAGGAGGAACCCAAAAAATCAGGGATTTCAAGTCATCAAATCTATCTGCTCCAATCATATAGTGTTACAAAAATGGACTGCACAAAATATAGTATTAATTATTTCATGTAGCTATATATCGTCCCATATTGATTTTAAAGCAAAAATGCTTCAAGTTAACTAGATTTGATTAAAATAGTATTTTGTTCTTTGTAATAAAATGAAATAATACGAATAAATTATGCAGTTTCGTCTGTAATTTAGTTTTTGGTAACAGCATTTGCTCTTTCCTTATGAAGAAATTTATGACAAAAAGGATTCAAATATCAATTTACCGTTTTACTTACAATGTAAATAGCAAAACTAAATACTAATTCTTTATTATACCAAGCAATTAGGGAATGTGATTATGTAGTTTGTGTATAAAGAGGCCATTGCTGCTCCATAGCTCCCCGCAGTGTTAATTTTACCAGTAAGTTGCAGTTTTGGTAATTACATTAATTTTTAATGGCAGAAAATTTTGTGATAAATAGGATTAAATTTTTAATTTACCGTTTTTTTTTGTTTGCTGTCATATTTACAAGGGTAATTTTGTTCTGCCATGGCAAACATTATTAAATGTAATTTTCACTTAAAAGTGCAAATAAAAATAATAGTTATAAATGTGTTAAATTTTAATTTAAATCAGAACATGTCAGTAGCTTGTGCTGTTAAAAAAACTTCAGAAATGGTTGGAATTAGCGAAAAGACTATTTTCACCATCAAAAAGGAAAACGACTCTGCGGAAGGAATAAAATCTCGTAAGAAAATTTGTCGGACGAAAAGAGTCCAACAACCGAGATTTTACAATAAGTGACGAGCAAAAAAGTTTACTGCGGCGTAAAGTTTACGAATTTTATTTTCAAAATTTACCTCCAAGATTAAATCGTGTTTTAAGTGCCATTATAAATTGTGCAGAATGTGTACGTGTTGGACTTTCATCGCCCACAAGAACAACGTTGTGGCGTGTAATACATAATTTAGGTTTCATTTGTGAAAAGCGAAACCGAAATGGATTGTTTATTGAACGTGATGATATAGTGAGGTGGCGCCATAGTTACTTAAGAGAAATTAAAAAATACCGTCAACAGGGTTACACGATTGTTTATTTGGATGAAACTTGGGTGAATATTGGCGACAGTGTGGATTATGAAAGGAAAGACACTACAATTGTATCTCAACGGGGTGCGTTTGTTTCCGGATTATCAACTGGGTGAAAAGCGCCAAATTTCAGAGGAGGAAGATTTGTTTTATTACACGCAGGACATAAAGATGGGTTCATAAATGGTTCTGAATTGACTTTTTTGGCAAAAAAAAATTCTGCAGACTACCACGATGGAATGGACGGCCCCACGTTTGAAAAATGGTTTACAGGCCAATTAATACCAAATTTGCCAAATAAATTTGTAGTGGTTATGGACAACGCTTCATATCATAGCCGTAAATTTGAAAAGCTGCCAAATAACTCGTGGTCCGTAAGACATAAAAAATTGGTTACTTTCCAAAGATATATATTTTGAGGAAGATTATTTAAAATGTTCATATCTTGCGACTTCCTCCACACCATTGTGAGTTAAATCCAATTGAAATGGTATAGAGTATATGAACATGTGACGGCACAAAACTGAGGTAATTATGTTAACCAAGTTATACAAACAGAAGAAAAGATGTGGATTGCTGATGGACTGATGGATGATATTGAACCCATTATTATACAATTAGGAGAAGACAGCGATAGTGACGACAATGTTGATGGCAGCAATAGCGAGGCAGAAATTTAAAATAATTTATATCCATATCCTAGACGACGACGATTGTAATATGTCCAATTAAGTAGGTACCAAAATGTATTATATTTATGTTTGTTATGTTTTTATACTTATTATTTTGTGTTTAGTAATAATTTTGTTTATATATATTTTAGTTTTAAGCAACTTTCCTGCTCTCTTATTCATTTTACGACCAAAATTGTTAAGAATTAAAAGTTGTACATAAAACTGTTTTTGTATTTTTATTGTTTTTATTTTTTTCATAATTTTAGAAAGAAATTTCAAAATTTCTATTACTTCATAGCAATAACCATGATTTTTTTTCTTTTTTTTTTGGTGTCAGAAATTATTTATAAATGTCAAACATCGATCTGCCTTATGGAAAATAAATTATTTATCAATAAAGACATGTTTCTTATTCAAATAAACATTAATTACCTATTTAATTCAGTTTATACAATATAAAATTGACAAAATATTACTACTGTTTTCTGCAATGTCGTAAGTCATGGCTATTGCTACTAATTACCGGTAAACAGCTTTTATCAGTTTATAGCTACCGGAATCGATATTATAAGAACGCAAGTGGTAAACATGGTAGATCCATAACCTACGAAAAAATTAGAAAATTTAAAACAGGTTAGAAATTTAACGTAGTTAACAAAATGAGCAGAGTCCTACTTTGAACACATTTCCACTTTTACCGCGCACGCTTCGCTTTGCAACACTACCTTTTTTTGAGATTAGATTCTTCATGACTCCAGTAGATGGATTTGGTAGATATTGAACAATTTTCGAACACGGTAACTTTTTACCACTCGTGTTTTCGAACACAGTCGGTAGATGCGGTATCTACCGGTAGAATTTTCGTAAATGCGTATGTATTTTTTATAAAATCCATACATAAAGTTCTTTGCAAAAGATTATAAATTTCTTGTATGTACATTACCTTTCGACAGTTGTATGTATTTTGTACAAATTTCATACAGAAAATTTCGAGCAAAAAGATCCTAACACAAATATACTACGAATATGTCATTGCACTTGACACTGACATCTTTCAATCAGAATTTTCTTAATATAGTAGCTGTTTCTAGCATAGCTGGCTAATTTATGAAATTTTATTTCTTTATAATTTTATAACTCTATCCATTTAATATGAAGTATAAAATGCAGTCAAATCGTATAGAGAATACAATGTTCTTTAATATTTATAATATTAAATGTGAAAAAATTATATTTAACATCGTTTTTTCAAGAAAAACTGTTAAAATCTGCAAATGAAGGTACTTCCGGTTGACCAATTACAACCAAAATCTAATCAGCTCTTCATGTGGATGCAACGAAGAGGAATACAAAAGAATTATAATTTTTGGAATTGCAGTATTAGAGTTATCGTAGACGAAAATTTTGTTACACACACACACACACACACACACACACACACACACACACACACATACATACATACAGACATCATCGTAAAAATAGTAAAATCGTATTCTAGGGACCCTAAAACGTGCTTATTCATCGGAAACTCACCGCCGAATTTTTTGACCAAAGACAATACCTTCTTTACCTAAAGGTGACGGAAGGTAAAAAATAATGCTTAATAATTAAAACTGAACAGTTTATTATTTTTTTTTCTTTTCACTCACCTGTTTAGATACACTGAAAGTACACCAATCATAAATACATTCAATGAAGTACCCAGAATATTTCATCTCTTTTTGGGCATCTATTTAGCTCTTTCTATCTTGAAGACTTACAACAGGTAAATATGGCAACATGGTACTCCATAAGACCCTACATTGAACATAGAGTGTGGGACACTGTATAGTTACAGTTGTAAATTCTTTTACTGCGTGCCAAACCACGGCGTGGTTTGGCGTGCCCGCCTTCGCGTGTGGGCTAAAACTTTTGGCCTTTTTAAAATTATTTACTCGAAATTCATATAACTTTTTGAACATTGGGACTTCCTTTCTTGGTCAGGCTATTTTTTGGTAATTTTTACTCTAAATTTATTTACATTTTTATGAGTTTGGATTTGGTAACTTTAGTCAAAATTCATATAGATTTTTGAGTATTGTAATTACGGTCTAACTTTCCCGGAATTTTAGCTAATCTTACCACGTTCGCTAGCCTTATTAATCCCAGTGTGGATGTTCAGCGAATGGTTTTGCAAAGATAATCTGTGCAGTTTATTTACGTCGCGATCGCGAATTTTATTTAACTTCAGTTAAAACTTCCTCAAAAGTTATTTGCTTGCTTTTTGTTACTTTCATTCTTTAGTTTCATACGGATTCACCTAGTTGCTTTTCTTTAGTTTAGTTCTGTAGTGAATGTACAAGTGGGAGGATTGAGTAATATTGTGCTAAGCTTTAAAGCGTGATCGGCAATCCTGCTCGGAGCTCTGCGTCGTGCTTTACGTACTTTTGTGTCGTGTTTCTCTAGAACAATTCTTCTGACTTTCATCACCATCACGTCATCGTTAGCTACTATTGCATTGGGTAGGCAGTCTAAGACCGCGATTTGCTGTAAACCATCTCATCTTTCATTCAGGAAAATCTTTAAGCTCTAGGTATATTTTTTGGGATTTTTTTTGTATAAATATTTTGTATGCTATCTTGCTTGCCGTCTATCTTCAGTTTTTCACAACAACAATCGGTTACTTTTGCTTCCACAAAAACTCAGTATTTCTTTCTCTCTTGGTGGTACTTTTTTGACTTTAAATTTTTATTTCTTTTTGAAGGAGAATTTTTGTGCAAGCATAAGTGACACAAGAACATTAATGTGCCTTTGCTTTAAACTTGGTAGTTATTTTTCGCTCTGGTGTGGAGTAGCTGGGTCTGCCTGGTGTCGAGTTGTACGTCGTTGCGGACTAGAAGCAGGCTGGTGCCAAGGCCACCCGCAACCCCAGAGGCAGAGGTACTGCAGCACATACTCAACAAGCACCTGAAAGCAGTGCACCGTACTCTTCGGTTCCAACCCCCTAAAGTGACTCCACCAGCGACATAAAATATATTTTATAGCAACCACAAGTGAGTCAAGGTAGTTGTTGAGGCAACAATCTAGCGCGGCCTTAAAAACACCAATAGCCACATCAACGTTAAGGCCGCCCAGCGTCTGCTACCATTACTCCACGCCAGCCAGCTTGCACCAGGTGGGCTCGGTCTGCTCCAGGCCCGACAGAAGCGTCCCCATCAAGTTAGTTAAGTATATTTTGTACTTTTTACTTCAGGCAGCTCAAAATACGGGGATTCATAGATGCGTTATTATTTACAACGTAGGACGTAGGTAGTGTAAGTGCTTTTGTCAGCGCTCCATAGGTTGGTCGATTTCTCGCTGATCAGTTTAATATACCAAAGTGAATAAATAAAACATGAAAAGTAGGTAATGGGTTTGTAATATTTTGTTGTTATTTTAAAATGTGTTTTTTTTTGCAGCCATGAATAAAAATTCACCGTGGAATTATTTTAAACGTACAGCAAAAAAAGATCAGCGGTCTACATAATCATCTCAAAAGTCAACACCAAATAAATTTATTAAAACGAGAAATAGAAAAATGATGATACATCTACTTCGAATAAAATTGTTGATGTGGATTCTCGATCAGAAATTACAACATATTTCAAGAAAACAATTGATGAATCTTTTCTTGTCGTAGTAGCGCGAATGACAGCGCGGGATGGAATTCCGTATTTTAAATTTTGTAAATCTCATGTTTGCGCATGTTATTAATCTCAAAGGGCTATAAAACAATTCATAAATTATCAAAAACAATTAAAAAAATTGTACTACAATATGCAGATAAAATTAAGCAACAAGTAGTCAACGAAATATATCATAATATAAACGTGATAATAAAGCATTTAACCTAACATTAGATGAGTGGACACTATTAACAATCGACGATGTATGAATATTAATGTCCACAGAAGTGACAGCAAATTTTATTATTTTATTATTTCAATTATTACAGATGGAGTTTCAGTAATGAAAAAAGCTATAAAATCTACTAATGTAAACCATCAATTATATCTTGCACATGAAATACAATTAGCTGTAATCAAAGTTCTTTACAATATAAGTAATTTAGACGAAGTTGAGGACGAAGATCAAGAACCCCGACCCGTTGAATTACCTGATAGAGATTATTGTGACAACTCTGACGATAAAGTCGACGAAGATGTTAAAAATACTGATGAAGGTTTAGAAATAATGCAAGACATGTTTCTTGATTCTCACGTAAATTCTTTCCAAAACGTACAACTGAGTTCTCTGATAACAATATGAAAGGTAGTAAAGATATTCTGCAAATCATCAACAAAAAACGATGATATACCACAAAAACGTGTAAAAGAAGAATTTGATATAGGAATTTCGTTGATACTGGAACTCTAAAACACTGGAATAGTTTGCTGGCTATGTTGGAATGTTTCTCGAAGATTAAAAATTGTGTTAGAAAGAGTCTCATAGACGTAATATCATGTATCAACTTTACCGACAATGAACTTACATTGTTGTCTCATACAATATTAGCGTTACAACCGATAAAACTTGCTGTTGAAATACTTTGTTATGTAAACGTTAATTTGTATATTGTTGACGTTACACTGAAATTCATGTTGGACGATATAACAAATCAAAACACGTTTTTAAGTAATGAAATTAAGAATGTTTTGGTACACCGTATAAAAGAAATACGAACTTCTTATTCTGATGTTTTGCAATATCTTTCTGATTTTGTATATATTTTGTATTTTAAAATAACATACGGTCTCTTTATCATTTCAGCTTACCTATTTATTATAAAAGGGTGGGATACTGAAAACTATTATAACAGAATCATTCCTTACCTACTAAAATGAATTATAAAATTTTGATTGTTTTAGCATCTGAAAAATTAAACATTGAAGGCAGCTCATTAATTTTGGAGGCAGATGGTACGGTGGTTGATGATGATAGTGTCTTGGAGGCATTGAATAAAGAATCTCTTATTTTATTACAAGATGAAGTCTATTGTTCGGTGTCAAATTCTTTATTAAACATTTCCTTCTCGTCGACGGCGTCACTGGGATCCTATGTGATCTCAGTTCCACTAGAGGAATTTTTGTCATCAGGGTCAATTTCATCGCCATCAGAACAGTCAATGAACACAATAGATACTTCTTCGTGTTCTTCCCTTTCAATTCAGACATCGACGCCGGTGTGAGAAAGCGACTGACTTAATTTTCGTATTCCATGGGAGAAGCTAAGTCTTCCAGACTTAAAAATGTGTGAGGACAAGGTACGAAATCCAATGTTGACAGCAGTAGTTCATTTAGTAATAAAAGAAATGCGTGCCATAAAAACATTAATACCTGCCGAAACATTGAGAATAATTGCCCAGAAAATTGTTAGCAAATTCCCAGATTCGTTCAGAGATGAAGACGAATATGAGGTGGTGCTGGGCAACGGCACCTGTACGCTGTACCAAAAATTATTAGATCATAATAACTACTTAAACAGACCTAACAAATTGGACACTCTCCGAAGAGACATAAATGACACACTGGCAAAAAGAAGGCGCTTGTGGACTGCAAGAGCTGGTTGTAGCTCTTGGCAGCCAGATACCCATCCAGAGGAAGAAGAACCCATAGAAAAGAAGAAACAATATTTAGAAAGTATCTATGCATACCAAAGATTAGATATTAATAAAAACTCTACTATTGACTATTTGAAACCCGAGTGGCCAATTCTATTATACTTCGAAATTTTTGCATGGCATTATAAAAAATTAATGAATCATGACATAAATATCCTCACAGACACTATGGCCAAAAAACAAGAATTTTTTTTCAAATTTGCGATGGACAAGAAAATAGTTGTAAACCATATAGAGAATCCTGCACTAAAAATATTATTGACTATCACGAACTATTTTAAAGAACCAGCTGAAGCTATTTATAAAACAATTGAGGTATGATATATATATTACAAAATTTATATTATAATTTAATAACAGTTTATGCATTGCCAGGATGGGAGAGAAATGGATAAAATTTTAACAGAATTTGCTTCTCCACACATAAGATCCGTTGGTAAGTAAATTTCATATTATCATTAAAGAAAGGAAAAAACTGTAAGATCTTGTGCAACAAGAAAAAATCGCGTTTTAAAATATAAATTAGAAATGATCTACAAATATTTATTTGAGAATTAGCAATACTGAGCGATTGTCCAAAAAAAAAATATTTTCATATTTTTAAAGTTTATAATTTTAAATTGTATTTAAAAAGGTACTCAAATGCAATTAAATATTTTATTGTAAATTAAGAGGACGGATTACGATTATATATATATATATATATATATATATATATATATATATATATATATATATTTGTATATATGTAGATGAAGTATATCTTTTTCATATAACTTTGGAGCAAGCCCTTCAAAGTGTCTTTACTACTTTTTATATTTTAAATATAAAATATCCAACGGAAGCAAGTAAAACTTTGGAATTCTTCCAAAAATATTTTTTAAAGACACACCCTGATTCTGGTGGAAAATTTAAAAAATCTTCAACAGTTATATCATTTATTAATAAACTAAAGAATTATTGACATGATCAAAGTTTTTAGTAGTGTAATTTTAAGTAACAGATGAGTTTTTGTAGAGATGTTCACTTAGACTTCTAGTAAAATGCTACTTTAATAATGTACTGTGTTCGTTAGTTTCCGGCTTATATCTTTTGAACCGTTGAACTGATGTAAAAAATACTTTATTACAGAGTCGTACAGCTAAAAATAGTTATAACAACTAAACGAGCTACCTCAAATAATGTTTATATTATTAAAGATACAATAAAATTCAATAAGGCACTCTTATAGAACACATAGGGGATTACAGAATATTTTTCTTAAACAAGTGGTTCTGAAACTATAACATAAAATTATAATTTTTTAAATAGAGTACATATTTTTTAGGCTCATTCGATACAGTATTTTTTTCTCTATTCAACCATGTAATCAGCCTTAAAAAAATGCAGAAAACCTATTTGCGGTTAGCGTAAGTAGAGTTACGTTATAAAATGAAATATATTTGAAAGGTTATATAAACTCTGATTGTAAAGATGACAAAAAATTTATATCGTCTAATTCTTTTTGACGCAGAAAATGTGGAAGAGTACATTATATATAATGCAGTAAAAAAATAAGGGAAGAAAAAGACTGTATACATCCATTAAATTCAATTTGCACCAAGTGCCAGTAGAAAACTTCAGATTCATGTTTCGTTTTGAGAAAGAAGACATTATTAATCTGTATAAAGCTTTGCAGTTACCTGATAGATTTGAGACCAGTGACCTGCACGTTGTAGATGGTGTGTAAATGTTTTTTTTGTTATTATTTTGGAACATAAAAATAAACTGTTATACTTTTTAGGACTTGGGGGATTATGTTTGTTACTCCGACGATTAATTTATCCTAAGAGACTAAAAGAATTACAGGATGAGTTTGGGCTACACTATTCCTCTATTAGTAAAATACTGAATGTGATAGTAGATTTCGTAAGTAAAAAATGGGGAAAACTTCTACTTAATCTCTCGGAGAATAAATGGTTTACTGCAAATTATAATAAAGAATTGGCTGAAATGGTGCAAGTAAAAGGTGCTCCTCTCACCAACTGTATTGGTTTCATTGATGGTACTGCTAGAGCAATATGTAGACCTACAGTAAATCAAAAAGAACTTTACTGTGGTCACAAACGTTTTCACTGTATCAAATTTCAGTCTATTACTTTACCAAATGGTATAATTATACACACGAGCATGCCATATCCAGGACGAAGACATGATGCTTTTATTTTAAAAGAAACTCTTATACTAGATCAATTACATTTACGAGTATACTGTACTTCGTATTGCATTTATGGAGATGAAGGATACCCGTTAAAAAATCAATTAATAAGACCATATTCTAGTGCAACATTGTCAGCAGCACAACAGAATTTTAATCAGCAAATGTCGAAAGTTCGTCAGCGTGTAGAATGGAGTTTTGGAAAAATTGTGCAACAGCTCGCATTTGTGGATTTTAAGAAAAATCAGAAACTTTATTTACAACCTGTAGGAAAATATTATATGGTTGCAACTCTTTTAACAAATGCCCATACATGCTTGTATGGAAGTCAAACTTCTACCTATTTTGATGTCGAATCTCCCACTTTATTAGAATACGAGTATATATTTTTTAAAACTGTCTGGTGTTTGCATATAATATAAACTAATTTTCACTATCCACTTTTGTGCCAGTTAAAAAAACATATACTAATTTGTATTCTTTTTATTAAACATACAAAAAATATTGTACAAAAAAAATATTAAATTCTGTATAAAAATGAAAACAAAAACATACTTATTAAATTAAATATACATTTTACTGATTTTTATTTATCATGTTCTGTAAAAAATTTAGCCCATTAAATTATTTCTTTCTGTCTCAGCAATTCTTTGTTGTGTTTCCAACTTCCTCCTTTCTTTTTCATGTTCTAGCTTAGCTTTTTAAACTGTAGAGTTTCTTCTTTTCTTTTAATTTTAACTCTTCTTTTCTAATCTCATTTTTTCTGCTAAATATTGAAATACACCATTTTCTTTTAAATTTCTTTTCTTAAAAGCACTGGATGTTATACGTCTTGTAGTTTATAGGGAAGCTGTACTGTTTTCTGACGATTCATCAAGCTGCGAGATCTTGTCAACGATTTCTGAATTTTCACTTCGTCCCTCCATATCATGTGAGACATTTTCTTCAATAGTTTTCATAGCTGCATCCCTAATTTGTTTCGCTAATAAAAAGTTTTAATTTGTGTTTAGTGCTGTTGGTTTTCCGCGGTCTACCCACTGAATTTTTCTGTTTAACTGATTTATTTGAGTCTGTAATTTTTTATAATTATCCCACACAAGCATTAATTGTTTCATACTATCGCTCCACTGAGTCTGCAATCTTTCTTTGCCAGACTCTGTGGCCTCCTCCGAATCATATTTACGGTATTTGGAGACTTGTTCTAACATATGATCCTTCAATAAACGTAGACTGCAGTCTCTAAATCTGTCAGGCGCGTCATGCATTAAAATGTTGTGTGATTTATACCACAGCTCTTCTTCGGTGTTTACAGTGTCTTCCGACAAAAGCCCAAATAGTTCTTGAATGCATTTCATTCTCTCACTTTCTGTGAATCTGAAGCGTTTTCTTTTCTGTTCAAATATCTCTTCCCTACTACAATGAGCCGTAGTTGAGTCGTTTTGTTCGTAATTTGAGCGTTTAGTGCGAGACACTGATACATCCGCAGTGGCTTCATCAGTTACATTTGTAGTACATTTTGCGTGAAATAATAATGACTGTGCAAATGATATATCTGCAAAGTATCGTACTTAGAACACATATTTAAATATATAAAATACACTTACCTGTTTCACATCGCGCACTGTCTTCCTCATTGAGTAAAACTTCGTAAGTTTGCTGAGACTCCGGGTCAAACAACATTACTTTTGACCAGTTCTCCATACTGCAAAAAATCTTTAATAAAATTATTATTAACATTGAACAAAAAAAAAAGCTTCCTTTCTTATTTGTTTATGTTGATTTTACCTAACCTTCGCAATGGCAAAAAAGTGTGACAGTTCACGCGCATGCCAAGTTACACACTTTCTTAAAGGAGAATTTTCTGATTGGTTCCCCTTACTTTTAGAAATAGCGTACAGATATGTAGTATACGGTATAAATTTTATGCGACCTTGGACTTTATAAATCATAACGTAAATTTTTATAACGGAAAATGCGCTACCGCAAACTCACTAATACGTTTTGTCGTTTTTTTTTACGTTGAACGTTAGTTTCAAAAATATTATTACTACTTTTAAATTTTAAATTATTAAGTTTGTAACTTTGCACTGCAGCATTTTACGGTGGTGCAACCGTTCATTATATTACAAGCAAAAAATTTATTTTGCGTCCCGTTTTCACGAAATAGCGGACGAAGCTTTAAACAGAATTAGTTAGTATGTTAAACCGAGCTGATCGTCTCTATAAAGAATCATCACCGATTGATTTTTTTCACATTTCAAGGAAAATGTTTACATTTCATTAATATTAGTCAGACAACCTGTAATTGTTTATATTAGAGAATATCAGGGTTGGCAAAAAACCACTTTTTTAGATAAAAACCAAACCAGTGGTCAAACTGGTTTAAACCGTCCGAAACTGGTTTAAACCACTTTATTGTTTTTTTATTATTATTTCGTTAAAATATTGTATATGAATTTAATTTAAGTTTCCTGGCGATGAAAAATGATTAAATAAATAATTATTATCCGTAGAAAGGAGATGGTAAATTGTTGTGTGATCATAGGATTACAGGTTAAGCATACGCAACAGCGTAACACATGTTCGTGCTTGACTGTTGTCGTTTACAGACTATTCACGTGTATGCATCGGCATCAGTCAGTCCAATTTGTTCATTGCTCTCGTGGACATCTCTTAAACATATTTTGGATGATAATTTTATTAATTTTGTTGTACATTTATAAAACTGTGTCGCCTCCTCCGCATCTATTGAAAGAATATTTTCTAATATGAGTTTAATTCAAACAAAATTAAGAAACAGGATTGGACTAGATAAAGTATCCAATTTAGTATCATGTTATAAATTATTAAATTCTAAAGCAAAAGAAACTGAACGAAGTGATAACGAAGATTGATTAACTGTTTCTTAATTTTGTTTCGTAGTAATACAATTTTTATTTTATATCGTTGTATAATCTTTCCGGATTTTTTATGAAAGCGTTTTGTTTGTATTTCATATTTTGTATACTCATGTTTATGGAAAATAAAATGAAATAAATTCATCTCGAATCTTTTATTTTATAGCTCCTGAACTATAAATTCAAATTATAAAATTAATTAATTAATTTTACATATTTTAAAATTTTACGACAATAATTATAATCACATACTGGTCGAAATACTATTTTGACCAGGACGGTTTTAACCGGTTTCAACCAGTGGTTTGAACCATAGTGGAAGAAACTTGCCAACCCTGTAAGAATATATTTATTTTTATATAATTATTAGTATTGTTTGTAAATAAAATAAGTTTAAATCAGTTTTTTGAGCATTATTTTCTAATACCTACCTAACAGGAAAAAGTACGTATTTGAAATGTAATTTTACAATATTTGGAAAACTATATTTTGGTCTGCATGTAACCTACATTTACAATTTCCATAGATACTTTTACATATTATGTATATATTTGTACGATGTAAATTTACATATCCATATAAATTTTGTACTAATCTGATGTACTTTTACATTGTGAAATTACATACTGGTAGAATTTTCACATCAGTTCACTGTATTTATACAATGTATAATTACATGTGGGTAAGATTTTTACATTAGCTTACTGTATTAATACAATGTAATATTACGTAAGGGTAAAATTTTTACATATGGAAAATTAAACAATTTTTGTAAATTTAAAGTACCAGTGGATTGATACATTATTTATCATAGGTGGAAAAATAACCATAATTTTTTTGTGTAATACTACATAAAAAAAATTTACGGTGTACATTTATTTAAAAAAAGCAAAAATCAATAATATCTCTGTGACTTTTCAATTATTCTGTCACGGACTGAGTAATGCTGTACATTAGTTATTTCAAATAACAACAGTAAAAAGTATATTATGAGTCGGTGTTGCATAAACTTTATTTATTGTTCAATATTTACGCACATATGTCGCGGAGCGACATTACTCCACCTTTAACCGATGTCTCCTAAAACCAACCAAGGTCGTCGACTTCGCAATGATTTCGGCAGATGTAAAATTTTAAGAGTAGGGAACATCCCGCCCCATTAGCCTCTTCACAGCTTCTTCCCATATACATATGCGAAACCATATATGGTATCGGATTGTTTGAAATGACCCTTAAAAATAGAGATTGGTTTCATCTTCACTGCTGTGCTCATATACTGAACCTCATCATAACATACAATTTTAAAATTGTAGAACTTCAACTGTTTTTAGAAAGAATTCAGGGAAATGTATATTTTTAAATCAAGTACAAACGCTGCCACATCTTTAAAACAGTATCAAGAAAATGTACACCTTACCCTGAAATCATTAAAAATAAAAGTACCTACAACGTGGAATTCAACACTTTATATTCTGAAAAGCGTACAGTAATTAAAAGCTATATTACCAACTGTATTAAACTCTTTAAACATAAATTATATTCCTACGATATTGTATTTTGAGTGGAAAACTACAGAACAATTACATACTAAAAATAAGAAAGCAAGTAATGAAGACCCAATTCCTTCAAGTTCTAGTCACATCCATGATATTCCCAATGTAGCAACGTCTTCTATTGAGGATACTATCGAAGATGTAATCTCTAGGTATTGTTTTCTAGGTGAAGACGACAGTGAAAATGAACAAGATAACACAGAAGGAAGTATCATTTGGTCGCCAGTTGCAGCAAATTCCTAAAAAAATTTTTTTTTGGTTCATGCCGTCGGTGCTAGATGATATTATCGAAAGATATTTAGGAAAAAGCACCGTCGATTTTTGAAAAATATTTTTCACTGAAAACGTTATAAATCTTATAGTAAATGAAACAAACCGATACGTTCAACAAAAGGAAAAATCACTTTTGCCTAACCTCTTCACTCCTTTTGTCCTGCCGGCTGGACATTTTTTTTTTTTTTTACAAACCTATGCGTCTTACATTAATTCATTTCGAATGTGCAGTAGCCTGGACATTCACGTAAAATAATAAAAAACATTTTCGAACATAAATGGTATCACTATGTCAGAAATTTCATAACTTTGATGTGTCTGTGTTTTGAGGTTACACCATGGATGTCTCAAGTAACAAAGGTAAAAGTCGTTTAATATTAATATATTCATTTTTATTTTGAAGTACAGTTGTAAAACTGATCTTGAAGTAGATGTACAAGTATACGCCCGACATTTACGTACTTTACTCTTTACAAGCGCGTATTTTGTTTCATGTCCAGCATTTAAAACATCGGGATCTAGTAATCCTAAATTTCGTATTTTTTCGTAGGTCGAGACAAATATTTGACTGACGCAGAACTGCAAGAAATACTAGATAATAGTGATTTTTACGAAACCGATGATGAAGACGTGCTTGAAGAAATTGACGAGACGGAAGAAAATATGTTATACAATACTTTTCTTGAAAATAATGACGTAATTGTTTCGGATGATACTGAATTTGATACAGATGACGATATGCCTCTCGATGAATTGAAGAACCAATTGCAGAAAGACAAAACAAATTCTCAAAGCAGAGCAAAACCGGAAACCTGGAAGCATTTGAAAACGATGCATTTGAAACAACGGAAGCAGCTTGGGAACCAGCAAGTGTTCATGAATTCTGGACTCCTCTAAATTATTTTAGTGAATATTTTGATGAAGATTTTTGGGAACTTTTATCGACACAGAGTAACATTCGCGCAATGCAAGCAAACGAAGCAAAGCCGTTGCGGTCAACTGCGGAGGAATACAAAAAGTTGGTTGGAGTTCACATACTGATGGGTGTTTATCGCCTACCGAGAGTACGTCTCTACTACATGTGAGGTTTGGAAATTCCGATAATCACGCAAATACCAGGAAACAGGATTTTCAAACTTAGAAATTATTTGCATGTAGTAGACAATATGGGAGTATCGGAAAATGAAAAAAGAACTAATAAATTATGGAAAGTACACCCAATTCTCGATTCTGTTCGTAAAAAGTGTGTTACCCTTCCCTGCTCAAAAGAATTATTGATCGACGAACAAATGATTCCATTTACTGGAACTACAAGCCTGAGACAATCTGTTAAAAATAAACCAAATCTAGTAGGACTCAAAATTTTTGTACTTGCCACACCGTCCGGACTAGATCTAGATTTTTTATCTATCAGGGTCCAAATACATGGCCCGATGGTACCCCTGAACCAGGTTTAGGTATTGGAGGGTCTGTTAAAAAGTTGGTATCAAACATTCCAGCAGGTCATATTATCTATTTTGATCGCTACTTTGCGTCCATAAATTTACTAGAATACTTACTCACTAAACAAATACTCGGCCTTGGAACAATTTTCACTAATCGTGTACCATCCAATGTAAGAAATAAATAGAGAAAAGGTAAAGAATTATTATCAGAAGGACGAGGTGCCCTGGACGAATAGGTTAGAAGTGACGACAAGTTATCACTGCTAAAATGGATGGACAACCGTTCTGTCTTGATGGCATCTACATCTACTGGTTCTAATCCAATAACTTACACCTTATTTTTTTCCAGTTCTTTTACTAATTTCATACTAGTGAACCAATTGTCGGCCGTGATATTTCGACCGGATCAAAAAATATGTTTAGCAATACGCATTACTATAGAATCCGATGAGTTAGATTGGTGAAAAGGCCTTTCCGGTTGTTGTCCACAGTATATCTCCATATTAGCAGTGTAATATAATTTAGAATCAGATAGACAAAATATTTTTATTCCATATTTATTTGGTTTCGATGGAATATATTGCCTAAATGAACATCGGCCTCGAAATCCTGGCAAAATTTCATAGATTGTCACATTTTGTCCTAAATGATAATGTTTTTGGCAGTTATTGACAAAAAGTGTAAATAGTTCTCTTACTGCTGCTAATTTATCCACTTTACGTCGAATCTCTCTGGTATTTCTATCGTCAAATCTTAAGACACCTTACCAAAAATCAAAAACGTTTTTCTGACATTGTCATCCGAAAAATGCTCATTCCCAAACCGTCTGTAGCCCAGAAATCGCTTAGTCGTTGATGAGCTCCTCGAAATACACCCATCAGGTACAGTAATTCAAAAAAAGCTTTAATTTCGGCTTTGTTTGTAGGCCGACAATCTCTTTCTCTTGCAAAACGTTCACGTACATTTTCTATATGTTGATTAGTAAATTGCACGATTATATCAAAAATTGACTCCGTGAAAAACAAATTCCAGCATTCAAGTTCGGTTTTTGCGTTTCTTGCATCTTCCCCTACTACACCTCGTAATTTCATAAGAATATTATGAGGAAGTGTTTTTGAAGTTTTTGGTGGTTCTTTTAGCCACTGCGTGCCATCCTTACCTAATTTCTTTTTACAACAAATATGAAAAAAAAAATGACAAACTTACCGTAAAAAGAACGATCCTCTGCTTCCGGTTCTTCAATATCATTATCATCACTATATTCATGATCAGTATCTCAATCTACCGACCGTGTTTCGACTCGATCATCTGAATCTGAATCAACAGATTCATCAAAATCTTCGTCTGAAATATTGATATTAGGTTCGTCCTCTTCAAACATCAGACGATGTAATTCTTCAATATCTTCTGCTTTAGAAAAATCGAAAACTTGTTTTGTACTCATTATTGAGCAGAAAAAAACGATTCGTAAACTAATATTGTCAAAAAGTCGTCTCAGAAGCACAAAGTTTTCAAGAAGACTGACTCACACAGAATCGTAACGTCGATGTTCGCGCTGTATCAAGCAGGTACACGTCCGCCGTCGTTAGGGTTTTATGACCATAATGACACACAAAAGTGGTATTTGAACTTATCCTTCTAGGAAATGATTTAAAACACGTTAAGACAGGAAAACGCTTCGGCTAAAAATTCTGACATTTTTTGTTTTCGAAAAAATTGCATATAAATGAAGCATGTATCTGCTAGATACATGCGCGACTAACGAAGGGTTAAAAAAAAGTGGAAACATCTTCTAATTGAGCACCATTTTAAATTAGTAACAGATCAACAATCCGTAGCCTTCATGTTCAATTCAAAATAAGTTACAAAATCAAGAATGAAAAATTTTTACAATGGCGACTCGAGTTATCTAGTTTTCAATTTGATATTATTTATCGAACAGGCAGAGAAAATACAGTAGCGGATGCGCTTTCACGTATCTGTGCTATTATAACAAGTGATGAGAATTATTTATTTGTTTTGCATCCATGCTGTCATCCAGGAGCTACTCGCATGTATCACTGGGTGAAGGGTAAAAATCTTCCTTTCTCTATTAATGAAGTGGGTGAGATGATGAGAAATTGTAAAGTTTGCTGCGAAGTTAAGCCCCGTTTTGTTAAATATGAAGGAAAGTTGATAAAGGCTACTGCGCCATTTGAAAGTATAATGTTGATTTTAACGGACATCTACCTTCGCGTACAAATAATCGCTATATTCTCACGGTTGTAGATGAGTTTTCAAGTTCCCATTTGCGTTCCCTTGTCCTGATATGTCATCATCTACCGTAATTAAAAATTTAAAACTTTTATTAACACTTTTTGGAACGCCTGTTTTATACATTCAGACCGAGGCACTTCTTTCATGTCAGACGAAATTAAAATATTCTTAACATCAAATGGAATAGCCACAAGTTGATCTACAGCATTTAATCCTAGGGGAAACGGACAAGTCGAAAAATATAATGGGATTATCTGGAAGACCATCTTGCTTGCACTTCGTTCTAAAGATTTAGATGTGGTACAATGGGAATCTGTTCTGCCGGAGGCTCTCCATTCAATACGATCACTGCTCTGCACTGCAATTAATGAGACACCTCATAAACGAATGTTTAAACATTCACGAAGAAGTTCTACTGGTTCATCGCTGCCAACCTGGCTGGCTACTCCTGGCCCTATTCTTATGCGAAGACATAACCGGAGTAGCAAATATGAACCGCTTGTAAATGAAGTAGATCTTCTGGAAGCCACTACTAATTATGCACATGTATCACTGACACATTTAACACCTCTGGGAGAGAACTATAACTCACTAGAGTCTAATCCGAACAGCCCAATACGACTATCAACAGATTCTGAGACTAGTAAAGAACTTCTTAATCCTGTTACCTCGACACCTGATGACATTCCTCCTTCTAAAAATAATACAGAAGATGGAACTCGCCTTCCAAGTTCAGAAGAGTCAACCTCTCATCCTCAGCGAACAAGAAAAAATTCATCTCCTCGTCCTCAGCGAATAATAAGGCTACCCAGTTATCTATAAGAGTATGATCTCAAATAAAAGAGGAGGGGGGGGGGATGTCATATTATAAGTGTTGACTAGCAACACATTCTTGTTTATAATGTTTATTAATCATGTCTCATTAATGTCATATAGAATTTTGTTGAATAAAGCCTAACTTACGAAGGTTTAACTGGTCTTAATTACTACAGTAAGTGTTACGAATACTTCAAATATTAAAGGTACGTCATGGATTTTATTCATTTTCCTACGTAGAAATGTTTACAACGTGTAATTTGCAGTGTGTCTCTAGATGAAGTTTTTATTTCAGGAAGAATCAGGTGGAAATATAAGTTTTCTTATAGTTTATAAACACTAAATAGGAACAAACATGTTCATCGATAAGTAATAGGTACGTATATTTAGTAGATATGAACATATTTCTATAGGAAATATCAATGAATCATCCCAATTTCCAGCCGTCAACAGTGGGTATGGAATGTACAATGAAAATGGAGTTTCCGTAAGCAATATAGACATGTTATACATATAAATAGAACGAAATTGTATCCTTTCATATATATTTGTAACAATAAAGTGTCAAATTACAATATTGTACGGAGTAATTAGTCAATTTGAAGCTTAAGATTGGTTTCCGCGTAATGCTTACTCGCAACCGCGACATTGATCACGGTTGGGTGAACGGTACTTTGGCATCGGTTGTTAGTATGTCAGAAGATTACATAATCTTGGCGGCATTAAACTACCCCAAAAACAATTAGTTACTTTCCGGATCAAGCAGGAGATTCGTAGTAAAGATGCGGGTGAACAGTACTTTCGTAAACAGTTTCCCCTTGATTTGGCGTACGGTGTCACCATACATGAATCACAGGGGCAGACGTTGAATGTTATTGCTGTGTCTGCGAGTGGTTTGAGTTTTTCCGGGCAATTTTATACGGCCATTAGCCGTGTACGTGAATTTTCCGGATTATTCTTGATCAACTTTCACCCAGAGTCGATATATCTTGCACCTGACTTACGGCGATTTATAAACTGGATAAATGAAGTTGATATTATTCGACAACGTCCAACCGGTTGGAGTAGACCGCCTATGCCAATAGTGTCGCAAATATTATCACTCGTCAGAGGGTATACAACAAGTATTCCAGTTCCACCGCAAGCTGTGCAACAAGTTGAAAATGCTTCGAAACAAAAACGTCCTGTAACCTCAATGTCAGCCCAGGCCACTGTAATTGGGAATGTACAACATGACGTCGCGAAACGGCCCCGTTGTGAAACACTACAACAGTTGGATGCGGTTGAAATATTGGCACGTATACACAAGATAAACCCTAAGGTTTCATTGAAAAATTATTGGAACGCTTCAAACGTTATTTTTAACGATGATGAAGTGGCACAATATATGAGTCGTTTGGACTACCTACTTACCACTCAGACTTTGCGGCATTTGTATGACGATCAGTCGCTACATTTACGTGTGGATCAACGACGAAGGCGCGAGACATATGCCACAATTTCGAAAGATTATGGTAGGGTCATTGAGACATCTGCGGACGGATCGTGTATGTTTCATGCATTGTCTCTGTGTTTGGTTAGAAGTGAAATATACAGCTCTGCTCTCAGAATAAGGAGTATTTTCAGCTTTAGACAACACAATGCCATATTCGAAACGGTACACGCTCAGAATCATATGGACTACACTAGTGTACAGGAATTGATTCATCAGACGTCCAAGATGCATGGAGGCAGAGAAACTTAGGGCGGTGCAGCTCAGCTCAAGTCTATGGCCTGCATGACATGTCGTGAAATTTATGTTTACACAAGTTTCACGATACATAATAATGGTTCTATCCATCCACGATGTTTGGCCAATCGAAATCTTTCGGTTCCCGAATTGCAACGGAAAAGTGACGATGGTACTTTATATGGGGCTTATTTCACACGTTATAAGCCCTACTACCCTCTATCCGGACAACCATTAACGGTTCTATTGTCGGGTGCAGGAGCGAGTGCGCATTATTCAGCTGTATTAACGGTAGCTGAAGATGCGCCGATGGTAACACCTCGTGTTGTTATACCACCGAATCGAGAAAACGACGAATGAAAACCTGTTGTGAGAGACCTCGTCGACATTGGTAATAGTGACAGTAGTAGTTAATAACTCATTTCAGAGTAACATATTGTTATTAAATGTCGGTAAGTATGACTAAATATGTATAAAAAGTCTTGCTTTGATTGCTTGAGTACAACAACAATTTAGTCATCATATAATAGTAATATTTTTTTCAGATTCATAACTTATTAGTATAGGTATCTAATAACAGTGAATTGTCGAGCATACATGATTTAGTTTAAATGTGTATAAAAAGTCTGGCTTCGAGCACTTGAATACAAGAAAAAAATTAAATCGTGTGTCGAACACATACTGTTTTACTCCATTCAGCACAGCATCTATTCACCACCAACAAAAAGACGCCGATGCAAAAATCTACAACAATCAACATTTTTTCTGTAAACAACGAACAAAGAACTACTACTTCTCGAGCAGTCAAACAAGTAGAATTCTACTTTTCTACATAGAACAAGCATAAATTACTATTCTTCAAATATTTGGATGTGAACTTCAACAGTTGAACAACTACTTCACGAGCAATCAAACAAGTAGAATTCTACGTTTCTAGATAAAACAACTATAAACTACTATTCTTTAAATATTTGGATGTGAACTTCAACAGATGATAGAAATACATTTGAAGGCAGAGAATCAAAAACAGGTGAAGAATGCAAATTCCAAGTATGTTAAATTTTATTATTTAAATTTACTTATTCCGTTCTATATATGAATTATATGTGATTTTATAACTTTTAATTCACTTATCTATTTTTGTACTTATAGGTAAAAATTTTATAAACTATTTTGAATAAACGTAATTAAGTAACGAAACAATACTTCATCAATGTTTTGTAGAAATGGAATAAGTAAATGTTAAATCTATTCAATATGAAACCATAAATATTTCTGTATTAAGATTGATTAATTATTGTGGTGCAATTTTGAAAGTTACTAAAACAATTGAAATTGTTGCAGTCAGTTATCGAAATTACAATTTTTGTGGTGTATGAGTCTAAAAAATGATAACTTTTAATTGAAATAGGTCGAACTTGTGTTAAATTCGAATAATTTTTTTACATGTTTACGAAACAAAACACTGTTTCATGTTTCATCAAATAAACATTTGTAACATTATAAAGAAATATCTTTGATAGTAATAAATAAACTAATATGGTAGAATAATTAAAATAAAATTGCAATTACAATTGTTAATAAAAGCTTTCTGTACAAACAAATTTTCTAGACTCGTAATTTATTTCATTTGTTCCATTCTTTATCTTAATATGATTGATATATAATTACATAAAAATTAGTATATTTTTTCATAATTACTTCAAAAATATTTAAAATGGTAATAAGTTAATGATGATTGTGGGGCAATTTTGAATGTATGAAAATATTTGAAATTGTAGCAAAATGTCATTTTATCATAACTATATTTTTAATGGGCAATTGAAATAAATTTCATATGAAGCATTTTCTTTAAGTAACCAAATTTAATTATATATTGCATTTTTTTTTTTGAATTATATTATGGATATATTATGACAATTACTATTAACAAAAAATACACTAATGTATATTTTTACACGAAATATTTAAAATATTGAACATGAAATATTTTTTCTGTTGACCATTTGGCAAAACTTCTATGTCAAACTTTAATAATCTAATCATGAAATAAAATTAGATTTAGATATATTGTAACTAATACATGTGTTAATTGGCGATTAATAATCTCACGCTTTATAATGTCTTAATCATTAATCGCCCTCATTAGCATATTTAATAGTTAAATAACTGTTAAATTTATATATTCGAATAGAGTGTTACTTAAAGAAAAGTCCATACATGTAATATAATTATTTCATTGGGATCATAATCAATAACATTATTATCCTTGCAAATATATCATATCAACAAAATTTGTTTTCGTATGTCTGTGATACATTTTATATAAAAAGCAAATATAATAAGTTATTTTTCATTGTTTTCCATTGAGTTTAGCAATTTAATTAACCGTTGAATTGTAACAAATGATGAACAAGATATATAATATTACATGCACTCAAATAATATTGCCAAAAGTCTATACATGTAATGTAATCATTTCATTTGGGATCATAATCAATAACTAGGGAGAGAATACCAAGGCAGATATCCAAATAGACGTCAACCTTCCCATCGCTTAATTGCGCGCATTTTCAGCGTCTACGTGAAACTGGATCAACAACTGTACGGGGAGGTGTACAAAATGGTGGCATTGGTGTTAATAATAACGTTGAAGATGAAGAGAATGTAATTGATGCTGTTCTCGATAATCCTGAAATCAGCACAAGACGCATCGCTGCTCAATTACACATGTCTCACAGCACCGCATAACGGGCATTACCATTACATAATCCATAAATAAAAATCATATCTGCTTATTCAGCAGTACTATAACCATCCATTATGAAACAAAAATACAATCAAAAGTGCAACAATTTTTAATTAAGACAATTAATTAATACATAAATTAATTAATACAAATAAGGTATGACTTTTCAATATAACTCTTGTTTTCCGAAAGTATCTTGATTACAAAAATTAAAAATTTCGTGTTATTTATAGAACTTCAACCTCTTGTATTTTGGCAACTAGAAGGAATAGGACCTATGTTCATATGACATTTTTGGCTCAAAATGACCTCAGGAATAAGCTGTTAAAGTTTGTTACACTAGTCCTGAAACACCCTGTATAACATGTTAATTATTATGGTACTATAATTTATCATTTCAAATATCACACAATATTTTATAAAACTATTTCATTGTATTCTTTTATATCATACAAATCCTCAAATGTAATATAACAGAATAAATAATAAATAGTAATTTTGTTTTTTTACTTTTTATTATTTAGTGTTATAAAATTCATTTTATTAATTATTTAACACTGAAATGTATTGTAAATACTATTAAAAATAGCAGCGAGATAATAGATAAAATAATTTGTAATTTATAACAATTTATAAATAATAGTTTAGAATAACAAAAATAATCTTAATTATTGTTATTATATAACAACGGGAGGGGTTTTTAGCCGGTAAGATTTTCCCCTACCCGCGTAAAAATTAAAAAAAAATTAATTTGATTGTATTTTATTAGATATTGCTAATATTATTGTTATGGAAATGAATATGTGTAACCATAGTATTTATACTGACATTGTTACTATGGTAACACTGCAATGGGCCAGTGCGGTCCTGGATATTGTAGCCAGCGCCAGCGGTGAAAAATAAGGCAAGCGGAGAAGAAGAACAAGAGACGGCGACGGGCGACGCGGGAAGATAGGCGGAAAAAGGTGGCGTAGCAGAGGTCAGAGAGAAAGAGTTGAAGGAGAAAGCTAAGCAAGAGAGAATAGAGAAGAAGTGGTCGTTTGTGGAGGTAGAAGAATAGAAGAAGGCCCGAAAGCAGTAAGAAGCCGACGTGAAAGCGGTGGAAGCAGAAGTGAAAACAGAGCGAGGAGAAGGAGACAATCAGAACACACAAACACAAACCCCCCTATTTAAAGATAAGTTATTCAATTAATTATATGTAACATATTATCTTTGTTTAATATAATAAGATCGTGAGCCAATTGTCTTGCTATTTTTTTAACCAGAAAACTTGTTGCTTGAACCTCACACCCGAATAACCTAAAAATTTACATTACAACTTGGCGCCCAACTGAAAGGGCAGGTTGGTTAAAAAAAAAAACGCGAGATAAGTGGACATATACATTTTTTCAATATGTCGAAAAAGAAAAGGAATGTGAAGTAGAAGAAAATGACTTAGAAAATAAGGTTAGTAGTTTAGAAGCAATGATAAGAAAATTAACCCAAAATGTAGAAAGTATGCAGACAGAATTCAATAAATATGTGACTAGTGATTAGAAGAATCATGAAAATGTTAATAAAATTGATGTTTCTGATGTAGGTACGTTGGAAGAAAAGGATGTGTACCCCTTACCGCGGAACAATAAAGTAGATGACCGGGCATATATATCCTATTGGAAAGATATTGGAGGCGACAATATAACGTTTGCACCAGGTGGCGGTTTACACCCAGTGAGTTTTATGAAAAAACTAAGCGCCATGTTAGAAGATGCGGGGGTGCCCGAACATAAACAGGTGGCTTTGGCGGTAAATTGTTTACGAGGGTCTGCACGTGATTGGGCCATGCTGAAAGAAAATGATTTCGGTGTTTAAAAATTTTAAAACAATGTTCTTGGCTAGATATTGGGACACAGATGCGGAGAGAGCTATCTACCATCAGATTAAATTCGGACAATACGAAAAAGGCGGCCTCGCCGATTATTTCCTGAAAATAGTACACGAAGCAAGCTATTTGACAGAAAGTTTGCCAGAGGAGAAGCTGATAGAAATGATAGGGAATCATTTTCCGGCAGAAATAAGAAGAGGCGTTATTACTTCCGGACTACGCCGGATAGAGGAAGTGGAGAGATATTTAAGAAACGTGGACAGTACATATGAAGCAGAAAAACGACTTAAAGTTCCAGAAAGTGGGGGGTGGAGAGAAAAAGGAAAAAACCCTCAAGAGTATGGTAAAGAAAACAATAATACACGCACTGAGGAAGTAAAAAGGATGACGACCATATTGAATCAAGATTTAGACGCCGACATTTTGTCAGATGAAGAAATTGAGAAGAAACGAATGCAGGATACACCTTTGATCAAATTAAAAGTTGAAGGGGAGGAAGCAGTGGCTTTAATTGACTCAGGGAGTCAAGTATCATGTATAGCCGAAAAATATTATGACCATTTGTCAGCAAAACATCTGATACCGTCGTTCCCAGTCACTGAAGTAGTTTGGGGCCGTGCATGGAACGGTAATACCACAAAGTCGAAGAAACAAGCTCTGTTAAATATCAAATTAAATGGTATCGAAAGCAATGTAGTTTGTTTAATCGTACCAAAATTAGTACACAACATGATATTTGGTTATGATTGGATGAACGAGAATCAAGGTCAACTGGACTGCAAGAAGAAACAATTAACTGTAGTCATCAAGGGAACACCAAGTATAATACAATTAGAAGGAGTGACGCAAGCTGGTCAACATGTAAAAATAAGCGAGGTACAACTACTAGACGAAGACAAAATACAACGCCCAAAAGTAGAAATTTATTCAGAAGAAAGAAGAAGCGAAGTCGTGGGAAAAATGAAGATAGAAAATAAAGAAACGGAGAATAAGTTGTTAAACTTATTGAAGAATTATGAACATATATTTTCGGACCAACCCGGTTTGACTCATCTGTATGAGCACCATATTGAAATGAGAGAAGATAAACCATTTATAAAGAAATCATTGCCGATTCCGCATTCATTTCAAACTGAAGCAAGGCGACAAATTCAAGAAATGTTGGAGTGGGGGGTCATCAAAGAAGCTGCAACCGAATTTGTGAGTCCCCTTGTAGTCGTAAGAAAGAAAGACAAATCAATAAGAGTATGTTTAGACGCTAGACATCTCAATTCTCTAATGAGTAAAGAACATACCGTACCCCCGAATTTAAACGAGGTTTTATATAATTTTAAAGAAGGACAGTTATTCAGTACCATCGATTTAACATACTCGTACTGGCAGATACCCATCAAGGTTGAAGATCAGAAATATACAGGCTTCTCTTTCGAAGGTCGAACATATGTATTTAAAGTTCTGCCATTTGGTCTCAGTACGTTTATTCGAGATTTGGCTCAAATATTGGGGGGTGATAATGAATCATTCTGCATCCCATACGTGGATGATTTGTTAATACACTCTCAGAGTGAAGAGGAACATTTTGAGCATCTGGAAATAATATTTAAACGATTGAGTGATGCTAAGATGACCATTAAACTAAAAAAATGTCAATTTTTTAAAGACAGTATAAATTTCTTGGGCCACATAGTAACATCAACCAGTATTGCAGTCGATGAAGACAGGCGTGCTGCAATTACCAATTTTCCAGCGCCAAGAAATCCAAAGTATTTAAAATCATTCCTTGGACTATGCAATTTTGATAGTCGTTTTTGTGAGAAATATGCTGAAAAAGTTAACCCATTATTACACTTGCTAAAGAAGAACATCATGTGGAAATGGACAGAGCAGGAACAACGAGCATTCGAGGACATCAAGGAATCATATTTAGAGGTAAAGCCTTTGCATCATCCAGATCCCATGAAAACATACTACCTACAGACCGACAGCTCCTATAAAGGGATTGGAGGCTGGTTATATCAACTATCAGGCGAAGGTGAGAAATTAACTATAGCCTATGCAAGCCGAACGTTAAGAGGTAGTGAAAGGAATTATTTTGCTACGGAAATCGAGGCCTTAGCGATCATATATTGTCTCAAGAAGTGGAGGACGTTTATTTTGGGTAAATCTATTATAGTTCGAACGGATCACAAAGCATTAATCTTCCTGAACAGCTGTAAATTATTGAGCCCTCGCTTAATACGATGGACGATGATTATTCAAGAATACAATATTGAGCTAGAATATTGTAAAGGTTCAGAGAATATTGTGGCCGATGCATTGTCGAGATATCCACCAAATGATAAGGAAAACGAAGAAATTGAAGAAGATGGATTAATTATTCGAATAGCAGCAAACGGAAAACTGAAACAACTGAAAGAAGGTATAGAGAAATTGAAGATGATTGATAGGTTACAAAGAGAAGATAAAAAATGGAGTAAAATTATAGAGGCAATCGAAGAAGGTAATGAAAAGATCAGTAAGAGGTATACCGTGCAGGGAGGCATATTGTTTAAGAAATACCTAAATCCGACCGAATATCGGCTGTGTATTCCAGAGACTTTGGTTCCAGAATTAGTAATAACAGAACATAATGAAGGAGGCCATTTTGGAACGTCTAAATGTTATATGGCGTTAAATCCGTATTTTTACTGGCACCAAATGAGAAAGCAGGTGAGTGCGATAATACGTTCTTGCGAAATATGTCAGCGAACGAAAATTTCAAAAGGGTCCCATGGACCAATGCACAGTGTACTACCCAGAGAGCCCAATGAATTGGTCACCATTGATCTAATGGGCCCCCTGCCTGCATCACGTTTCGGAGCTACACAACTGTTGGTAATGGTAGATGCTTTCTCCAAGTTGGTGTCTCTCTATCCGCTAAAACGGGCGACTACAAAAGCAATCTTAGGTAAGCTTGTAAATGATTATATAGTACGAATAGGCAAACCTAAAGCGATTCTTTCAGACAATGGGTCCCAGTTTTTGAAAAAATGGGAGCATAATTTACATGATATCGGTATTAAGGTCATACGGACTTCGGTTTACTTTCCGCAGGGTAACGCCACTGAACGCGTCAATAGGGAAATCGGGAGATTACTAAGACATTTTTGCTACGATAAACATACGCGATGGGCGTGGCATGTCGCAAAATGTGAACTCCTATTAAATAATACATATCACGAATCGACTGGTTTTACGCCGAATTATATCCATTTTGGTATAGATGAACGGGCAAATAAGCTATCTAAAATAATACAATTTCCCGAAAATAATAATAGCGACCGGCGACAAATAATAGAGTTATCGCGTGCTAAATTAGTCAGTAAAGCTGCAAAGAGGCGATTACGTCACGAACGTATGAAGAAAACGGTAATGTTTAATGAAGGTGACAAAGTGTGGGTCCGTACTCATCCATTGTCAGATGCGGATAGTAAAGTAATTAAAAAATTCTTTTTGTTGTACGACGGGCCATTTTATGTTTCGAAGATTGTTGCTCCCAATTCTTATTTGTTGAAAGACGGGAATAATAAAGAAAAAGGGGTACACAACGTAGTAAATTTAAATAAATTTATTCCACCGTATCAATCTTTGTAAATAACATGTATGTTAATATTTAATTATAAGTCCTTAGGTTATCTTTTGATACCAAATTGAGTAAAACTGAATGAAGCTGCCATGTGGCCGCTATGTTCCTTTTGCCCGTAGTGGCTGCAATTCAAATGATACCGCTAAGTATAATATCGCATTATACTACAACCAGTTATACAATACAATTAAAAATTCGAGTATTTCACAAGGTTTTAGTGTAACAACAGTGTAAATTCACGGTTGCAGATAGAAAAAAAACCTTAAATATAGAAAATGTAGGATATTTTATCAGCTATAATTTTTATGCACAGAATTTTTTCGTAGAACTAACTGTTTTTGAGATATATGCGAAAAATCAAAAAAAGGAACCTTTGAGGTGCTCCCCTCCCCCCCTTGCGGCCAACCGAGGGCCAAGGACTTTTAATATGTTTTTGTACTAAGCAGTCCAAACAAAGTCCCGGAGTTGTTTTTTTTTTGCTTATTGGCTTTCCAGCTAGAACCATTCATTGACAGGGCTGCATGTGCACTTTCACAATACATTAAAGTAACACAAATTGTCTGCTCGAACAAACCTAATAATTTTGCTGAAAAATTCTTATTTTTGCTGTATTACCAAATATTAGATACATTATTATTAATCACTCTAGATACTGAATTGTTTGTTGGTTTGTATATTTTTCCGTGATTTGCGAATCTAAACAAACTTTATCGCTGTTAACAATTATTTTACAATGACAAACTAAAAATCTCTAAAATCTTAATTTGTTTTCCTTTCCATGCTATCGAAATATCCTTCGTGCAGTCCGAAAGACTTTTCAATAGACAAACAATTGCAATTTACACGAGCACATGCTAACAGAATGACCGGTACAGGTTGGCGAGAGACGTAAGGCAACGGGCGGGGATTTGTTTGGCTGCAGCTTGCTCTTGCAGGTGACGTCAATTCTGCAAGTGTCTAACTGTCTAAGAGGCGCGGGCGGACACGTGACTGACAAGTGCTTGTAGGGCCCTACAAGGTTGCCAAGTATACAGTTTGTTTACTAAAATTGTAAAACTAGTTATTATTAATGAATATCATGTTGTTATTTTTGAATATCATAATCTTATTTTTTTAAATAATTTCTATAAAAATAAAGCGATTAGTGCTGCCATCTATGATACAAAGATTTCTTGGCTTGTTAAATTTGAGGAAAACATAAGTTCATGTTGAACGCTCTATTTTTATAAAAATGAATTTAACAATTAAGTTTAATATGTCAGAAAATAAAGCAAAATGATATTCATTAGCAATAACTACTTTTATAAATTTATTTATTAATTTTACGCTTAAATTTATTTGGCAACACAGGCAAGGTACACAAACTGCATACTTGGCACCCTTTTGGGGCCCTACAAGCTCTTGTTAAAGTCACGTGTCTGCCCGCGGCTCATTGAATCAGGTGGGAAGTTGGGGCCATCGTGTTTATTGCTAACAGGGGAATATATATGTTTAACGAATATCCGAAGAATGGCACGACCAAAAAAGATGCAGTCTAGGAGAAAACGCTGCAGAAAATGTTAAAAATGTCAGCACACCGAAAATACATAGAAATACCTTAACACCTTGAACTCCTAGAATTCGTGAGTATAAATATGAACATTAAAAATATTGAATCTGTGCTAGTACTGTTTATATTTTTATAGATTTAACTAAATGTAAATTTAAAAATAATGATTTAAAAATATTTAATTAGATGTCAATTTGACATGAGATATTGCCAATAATAATAATAATAATAATAATAATAATAATAATAATAATAATAATAATAAGAATAATAATAATAATAATAAGAATAATAATAATAATAATAATAATAATAATAATAATAATAATAATAATAATAATAATAATAATAAGAATAATAATAATAATAATAATAATAATAATAATAAGAATAATAATAATAAGAATAATAATAATAATAATAATAATAATAATAATAATAATAATAATAATAAGAATAATAATAATAAGAATAATAATAATAATAATAAGAATAATAATAATAAGAATAATAATAATAATAATAATAATAATAATAATAATAATAATAATAATAATAATAATAATAATAATAATAATAATAATAATAATAATAATAATAATAATAATAATAATCATAATCATAATAATAATAATAAATAATAATAATAATAATAATAATAATAATATTAAGTATTTATTTGTTATCGAGATTGTTCTCATACAAATGGATTGATACATGTTATTTTATCTTAATATTTTAATAGTTTTGGTGGTTCTATACATTAAGAATGAATGCTCTACTTTTAAGGGCGGTATTTATATATTTATAAATATTATATATTAAATTCAGGGGTGGTTCTGCTAATAGCGATTGGACATAATTCTGGGAGCGTGTGCCTCTCATGAAATCTTCAAGAAATTCTTGTCTCGGGGCATCGTAGATGGGGCAACTCAACAGGAAGTGGTGCAAGTTTTCTTCTTCGTGTTTGTTGCACAAGGTGCATATTGTGTCCTGGTCGAGGGAGCAGAGGGATCCGTTGTGGTAGATGCGCCAGGTTCTCGTGTTCGCTGTGCGCAGTTGACCTAAAATTCTTATAATTTTATAAGGGATGTCTAGTAGAAGGAAGTCGAAATTATGGATATATAGTTTGTAAAACGGATTATGGGTAGAGTTAGCAAATCTCTGGGTGTCTGTTGTAGAGGGTATTATTATAGGATAGTAGAATGTTTGACATTTCTTGTTTTAGGATAGTAGGACTTTGTTGTTCCCAGATGTGACTAAAGTTGGCGTTTTGTAAAATTGTTTATATTTGCCTTATCCAATTGTACAGGGTGGGGCAGAAAAACCTATCCGATTTCAAATCCCTTTTTCCCAGAAGAGGGAGCAGGTAGAGTAGTGGGGTAAAAACCGTTAGAAAGCCGGTTTTATGCCATTTGTCAGTAGTCAACATGCCTTGGTCTGGTGAACATCGTGCTTTTGTTATTGAGCGGTTTATCGAATGCGGCGGTTCGATAATTGCTACACAACGTGCTTTTCGAATTCATTTCGGACTCGGGCGTCATGATCCTGTTCCACATCACGCTACGATTAAAGTGTGGGTGTCAAATTTTAGACAGACGAGTTCAGCATTGAAAAAGAAGTCGCCTGGACGTCCCAGGACAGCAACAGGACCTGAAAACGTGGCCAATGTGAGAGCCGCGATTGAACGTTCCCCGCGTCGTTCGGCGCGAAAACATTCGCTCGCTTTGGCGATTTCCAACCGCAGTATTCGGCGCATTTTGCACCGGGACCTCAAAATGCATCCCTACAAAATGGTTGTTGCACAGGAATTAAGTGAAAGGGATTTTGAAACCCGTACGAACCTGTGTCGCGATCTCCGAGAACTCCCAAACGACGATGTTGTGCTCTTCACGGACGAAGCCCATTTTTACCTTTGTGGTGCCGTTAACAGGCAGAATTTTCGATATTGGAGTGACGAAAATCCTCGAGAAATCCATCAGGAACCCCTCCATAGCCCAAAAGTGACTGTGTGGTGTGCTCTTTCCCGCCTAGGCGTCTGGGGGCCTTACTTTTTTGAAGAAAATGGGCAAACCGTAACGGTCAACAGCGAGCGCTATTGTTTCATGCTGGAAAATTTTCTTAGACCCAAAATGGAAGAAAATGGCGTGGAAAATGTGTGGTTTCAACAGGATGGTGCAACCGCCCACACATCGCGACGATCAATGGACATTCTCAGGGAACTGTTTCCCGGTCGCCTCATTTCCCTGAGAGGTGATCTTGGCTGGCCGCCGCGCTCACCGGATCTCACTCCATGTGACTTCTTCCTTTGGGGTTACCTCAAATCGAAGGTTTACCAGCATCGACCAAGGACCCTTCTTGCTTTACGAAGGGAAATTGCTCGGGCAATTGAAGAAATTCCTGTGGAAATGACGGTGAAAGTCATGGAAAGCTACCGCGAGCGCCTAAATCAGTGTATCCGCTCCCAAGGACGACATTTGAGTGATGTGCTTTTCAAAACTTAAATTTAAAAATGGCATAAAATTTGCGATATGTTAATAAAAAATTTTTTTGACAAGTTGAGTGGTTTTAATTTTATAACGTTTTGAAATCGGATAGGTTTTTCTGCCCCACCCTGTATTTATGTCTTTTCTCATTTTGTAAACGGGTTTGTTGGTGTAGATTTAATAGTTTATTGTAACATATTTTCACATAGCGTGTATCTGGCATCATTAATATTTTGTATCACCAATTTAACGTTTGCTTGACGATCTTGAGTTCCAGTTTATCTAACCCCGTTTCTCTTCTTATGATACAATTGGGGATGCATTTTTGCCAACCCAGTATGCTTTTTATGAATGTAGCTTGCCCTTTCTCCACCGCATCGTGGTGGTTGTTGGCCCAAATTTCTGAAGCATATAGAATCGTGGGAACCACCGTTGCCTTATACAGGGTAATAATTGTGTTCCAGTTAAATATTTTTGTTTTAATCAGAGTTTGTTTTATACCCCCTGTTACTTTGTTTGCCTTATTTAGTATGCTTTGTATGTGACAGTTGAAAAGACCCGAGGTTTTGAATAGCAGTCCTAAATATGTATAAGATGTGGTGGTTTCGATTTTGTTCTCTTGGCAGGTGTATATTCTTTTATTTTTGCAGGGTCTTCCAAGGTGGAAATGTATTATTTGGGTTTTATTTGCATTTATTTCTAAATTTAGATCACTGCAATAAGTTTCTAAAGCATTTAGCTTCTTTTGGACGTCCGCAGGAGAAGTTGCAAATATGACGAGATCATCTGCATATTGTAAAGATAATATATCCGTTCTATGGTTTATGAAGATGCCTTCCAAGTTGTTTTCTCTGAATTTTGCCTCCATATCCGATATATATAATGCGAATAACAGTGGGCTTGTACACCGCCCCTGGAGAACGACTTTTGTTATATCTATTTCGTTGGAAAGAACGGTGTCTACAGAAATTTGTAGAGTAGCTTGAAGGTAAACGTTTCTTAGTAATCTAATTATACGGCCGCTGATGCCTATGTTGTACATTTTTTCCCAGAGTTTGTCATGCTGTACTGTGTCAAAAGCTTTCCTGAAATCCACAAAAATAGCGTATATGCCTTCTTTTGTTGTAAGGAAGCGATAATTTATTAGTGAAGTGAATACAAACAAGTTGTCAATGCACGATCTGTTCTTTCTGAAGCCTGATTGAGCTTCTGGAAGGATTTTATGGTTTTCTGACCAAAGTTGAAGTCTTTTATTTATAATGAAAGTAAACACTTTTGTGATTGTGTTTACAAGTGCAATCCCTCTATAGTTGTTTGGGTCGGTCAAACTTTCTTTCTTGTGTAACATTCTTAGTTTTATATTGGTAAGTGTTTTAGGCAGCATTTCACTGTTTAGGTATTTATTCAAAAGATCTTTTAAATATATTCTCCCAGTCTCTGGCAAGCTACTTAGTTGTTCGTTTAAAATGCCGTCAGGGCCCGGCGATTTGTTATATTTTAATCTATTTAAGGTGAAATTTATTTCTGTCATTGTGATGTTGCAATCAAGGAATGGATGACGAACATCAATAAAATTTATGTCACTGCTAATTTTCGGTTCATACCACGATTTGAAATGCTGGGTCCAAGCATCTAAATTTATTTCCGAGGGTGTGCATTTTCTTGGATATAGCGACTTGAAAGTGTTCCAAAATTCCCGTTGGTCTCTTATGTTTAATAGTTTTTCATTTATTATTTCGTTAGCAATTTTTATCTCTAAATTTATTTGAGCTTTATAGTTTTCTTTGTCTAACAGGAATTTGTTGACGTATTCGGTTTCAAAGTTGTGTTTTTTACATTCTCAGACTTTTTCTCATAGTTCGCTTTAATTCTCTGCGTTTTTGAGTATACCATGGTTTGATGCGAGAGTTGTCATCGTTACGTATTTTTATTTGCTTTCTCATACCGAGGTTCGCGGTTACCAAATCAATTATCGACTTAAGATCGTTATATGAGAGTTCTTCCCTTTTTAAGGTGGTAAAGGTAGTTATTCTGTCATTTATTTCGTTTGCGTAATCTATTGCTTTAGCAAATTCCCATGTTGTTTTATCGATGGTAATTGCATTTTTTCTTAAACTGGTGTTGTTTCTTTGAATTCCTAATGTTTCAGGTAAGGATACCTCGCAGATTAAATGATCTGAGATCGAAATCTCATTTAAAATTTCGAAATTTTTTATTAGGTATAATGTGTTGATGTTTACCCATACAAGGTCGATAGTACTTTTCCCTTGAGTTCCTATATATGTATAGTTTGCCGAAAATATTATCTCAAGATATCAAAGCTTTTTCTTCTTGAATCTTATTTTAGAAATGGAAACAAATTAGAAAACGGCGAATGGCAATACACTGTATCCTTCTTTCTTTTCTTTTCTCCTTAATATTACATTTGAAGATCAGTTTTGACACCTTGACTTTTGAAATAAATAAAGATTAGACATATGTTTCTCTGTTCATAGCCTACTCCGAGTTAGGATTTTTTTTTTTTTGAACATACTGTATTAGTTTAATTGTTTATTTGACCGGGTGATTACTTGAAAGCCGAACATAGTTCGTTAACACGGGAAAGCCATAAATTATTGTTCCTCAATTTAACTTTGAGAGTTTATAATGGCAACGACACCAATCGAAAGGTAATAATTTTTCTCATCTAGTTTACTATAGATTTATACATTTTTAACCCACGATCACCCGACTTGTTAGAAAAAATCTAACATAGCAGTAAAACAACGATTTTTTGTACAGAGTGTACAACAAAAGACAATAATTTTGAAGATTAAATAAATACAAAATATTTTTCTTTTATATGTATTCGGTAAAAGAGATAAAATAAAATAATTTGATTTCTTAATTTAAGCTTTTTATTTAAATGTTTGAAAAAATCTAACAGTCGGGTGATCGCGTAACATTTATACAGTCGGGTGATGGCGGATTAACTATAATTTTAATTATTTTATTCAATTTTAACGTTTTAAACTGTCATTAGTAACTCCATAGCAACAACTATAAGTAACATTTTATTCACAAGTGAATTAATTTTTTTTATATACAACCGGTAAATAATGTTAACTTTATTCTTATCAAAATCATAACTTAATGTGCTTCATTATTTATCAAGGGAAATAAAGTACTCCTTAGGGAAATAAAGTGATTCAAGTCTTTTGTTCATTGACATTGATTAACAGATAAGGAGTATTATCAATTATATTTATTTTGAAATATAGATAATGATTTTTGTAAAATTAAATTTAAAATAAATAGTGTTTCTTCGTTTATAGAAAGGTGCTTCATTCTTCTTCTTTTTCGTTTCTATATAAAATATTGTATATAACACGGGAGTAGTGTCATTATTTGCCTCAAGCGATTGCATTCCTCGGGTTACGCCCTCAGGATTCAATCTTCGCTCTCGACAAATCATGACGAACTTTACTCCCTTGATATATAAACTACTACTAGCAAAATACACAAGCCTATAATAATCTCTGTCAGGTGTCATACATTTTGGTGGAGTTACAAAATGTACAATAAATATCTAGGATTCTACATGAAGGAACAATAATTTTTGTAGTTAACTTTACATTAAATTCAGTTATAAACATAAATACTGTTGAGTTTTTCATTAACAAAAAAGTACGTTTCGTTTATTAGAAAAATTATGTTTCAAGATTGTGGAAAAAAATCATGTTTAGCACAAGTAAGCATGTCTCAAACTATGCTCACTTGTAATAAAAATAGCATTTTCCGTTAAAGGGCTATGGTCGGTTTTCAAGTATTCACCTGGTACTTAGTAACTGCTAGGGTAAATAGCAATTAAGATCTATCATTAATAGTATATAGGTACAAGTGATTTTTTTCAAGGTGCACATAGGAGATTAACATGGGAAACCAGTTTTTTGCAAACCGTTGCACCCCGTTTTACGACAATGGTTGAGGTGTCTGTAGAAAATATTCCAACCGAAAATAAATACTAAATACGTAGAAATTATCCAATATTTTAGGCCCATAAATTAATTTTAAAATTTATTAATTTTCCTATACTCCGTTTACCGAAACGGAAGAAATTGGAACTAACCTGTGATCCGAACCAAGTCATTTTTATTGGTCGATGATGACAAATTTGGATATTCACATTCAAATTTGTTGTCATCGACCAATAAGAATGACTTGGTTCGTATCCCGGGTTAGTTCCAATTTCTTCCGTTTCGTCAAACGGACTATAAACGGCAATAGCCATGCCAAATTTGAACAAAAAGATAAACAAATGTTTGACATTATATCTGCCAAAATAGGTTAATGTCTATTGACAATGTCAATTAACCTAATGTATCAGTTTTTTAATGATAATCTATGAAAATGAAAATCTGAATCTTAATAAGTGTCATTAAAGTATAGATAACACATATTTAATAGGTATATTAAAGCATGGGAGCAGAATAACTCTATTATTGCAAAGGGAAAACTTTGCTAATTATTCGCAAAAAATAATTACACTTTTTGCACTACAGTTTAAAATCATTAACCAACATAAGTGATATGGTGAATTTTTTGATAACGAATCTATAATGTTTTAATTGCAATCCGGTCATCCACCTTATTTTTTTTTATTTTTTTTTTTCATTATAGCAGGAATCAAAATTAACACGTTTGTCTTGGTTTGACTTGAAAATTATTTATAACTACAGAGAAATAAATATTTCAAATATTTTAAAAAAATTGAAATGTTTTATTGACGTCACGCTCCCTATTTATGAAAAGACAGAGATCCGAGTAGCACCAGCGGCGCCTAACGTGCTCTAATGAAAACTGTCTTGTTTACATTTTATGAATACGACGCCGCGCGCTTTGTGAAGTTAGGTTAGAGTTAGAAATAAGTGTGGAAATAAGCAAATTTAATACTGCGAAAAATGGAGTTTGGGTATTATAAAGCCGATTCTAGTAATTTGCCAGTTGTTGATGCAACAATGGTAAATAATTATTTTGCAAGCAACGCATAATATATAAGCGCAGAAATAAGAAATGTTAAGACCGAAAAGTAATGTTGTATTATTATATTTATTATTAATGTTTATAAATAAAAAATTTACATATCCTCGAGCTGGCAGAGAAAATTATGGTAACGATGCTGTAGGCTTTGTGCAATTAAAACGAGATGAAAATGCAGGTATGTGTATAATAAAGGCGAAAATAACTCCTGAACATCGTATACACAATACAAATGATTCCATATGCGCTACAATAAATGAAAAAGAAGAAAAAATAACAAGTTGTGAATGCCTTAGTTATACTGCTTCAGCAGGTATGTATATAAATTTAGTTTTGTGTCGTTTTTCTTATATAAATATTACAGGAGGTTGCAAACATACCGTGGCATTTATCTTATGGCTACACAGAAGAAGCGAGGAACCTTCTGTTACTTCCGTAACTTGTTATTGGAAGAAATCCAAGCTTTCTAGTGTGGGAAGAACTAGTAAAGCTTGTACTTTAATTGCAATGTATAATGCAGGAGTCCCGCCCTTAAAAATAAAAAGTGATGAATATTTACAAAAAAAATATATACAGGAAAACAATTTAAAAGCGAAAGCTTAATTTGCAAAATGTATGACGATAGTGATGTCATAAAAAAGATATCGTTGCATTGCTTATTTTTAATGTACTGCAAATCGATTTCCAATAGAAGTGCTGAAAACTTCATGGAGTTTTGTAAAAATCAAACGACATTAGAAGATTGCAACGTTATTGAGCAAATTACTGTCACACAGTCTAAAACGTCTAAGTGGTATGAAGCACGATTTGGACGCATAACAGCTTCAAAGTTGTATGAAACTTCTCGCTGTCAAACATATTCTGGAGTTCTGGTGGAAACTACATTAGGAGCAACCAAAATCACACAGATGCCATGAAAAGAGGACAGAGATTGGAAGACGATGTCTTGAAGGAAATTGAAAAAATAAGAAATATTAAAATTAAGAAATGTGGATTGAAACTGAATCCTTTGTATCCGATATTTGGCGCATCCCCTGATGGCATTACTGACAAGTATTGTGTAGAAATCAAATGCCCGAGCAAACAAACTACAGTGAAAACATATATTAAAAAAAAAAAACGGAGAAATATGTAATAAACCTTGGGCACAGATACAGTTACAAATGTTTTTATTAGAAAAAAATCATGGTTTATTTTGTGTGGCAGACCCAAATTTTGAAAACAACAAAACTGTTCAAATAGTTGAAGTTAATTTAGATTATTGTAAGGAAGTAATGGACGGAGCTAACAATTTTTGGAAACATGTTATATACCCAAAGTTAATAAATTAATATGATTTTGTGTATTTATTTTATTTACTTTATTCTTTGTACATATACATACGCATATAAACTTATTTATCTAAATAAAATCAAACCAAATACTTGTTTTTAAATTATTTTATTAATGGTCCTTGTACATTAATTATTCCGCATGCAATTATTATTAAATAATCTAACCAAGGTACTAAATTAATATTGACACAAGCATGAGGTGCTAAAATTTCGAATTCTCGTAGTCGACGTATAACACGCTCTATATGAATTCTTAATGCTGCAATACGCTTACTTTCCAAAACTTGGTTTTTTGTCATTTTTTCTGTACTTGATACAGAAGGTGGTCGAACTAATTTACATTTTTTCCTCATAAGTAGGTGTTCAATATTTTTAAACCCCCTATCAGCCATGACCTCGCATTTTAGTGGTAAAGAATTTATAAAGCCGCTTTCTTCCACAGTTTCCTTATCACTTGCTCTACCACCATATCCAACTGATATAAAATTTACTAACCCTGATGGCGTCAATGAAATTAAATATATGATGGTATTGCACTTTTTGTATAGACTCCAAGTGTTTGCTTGATTAGTCGCATTTGATGGTTGTTCGATTTGAATTTCTAAGCAATCTGTTATTGCCTGAACATTTTTATACCTAACAATGAAAGGCACTGGTAAATTCATTTTAATGATATGTTCATCTGGCCAGTGAATAAATTCTTGCAAAACAATTGCTATTTCAGGTATTGTTGTAGTAAAAATTTTGCCTATCATTGAACTACTTAAACCGAAATCAATACCCAGTCGAATGTATGTATCATTTAGTCTATTTTTTTTAAACTAATCATTATATTTCTTACAGAAATTTTTATATTTTCAGATAAAAATTCTAATAGAAAATATTCTGACTTTGGCAGACCCAAATAAAACCTGCTATTATTTTCAATTTTTTTAAATGTCATATTTAAATTATCTTCTTTTACATTTTCATTTTTTACATAATCTGTATCACTAGAATATGAACCCTCGCTAAATTTATAACTACTGACAGTACTGATTGTAGATGAAGTCGCAGGAGAATTTTTTATAGGAGAATTTTTATTGCAGGAGACCTTTTTGTGGATTGTAGTGAATTCACTTGGATTTCAACGTCTGCTGTTTCCGGTTTTACATTAACTCCTATACTTATTCTATCCTGTTCATTGTGCATTATATTTGAGCACTCAATATCCTCCGAATAGCTTATGCTTGTTGAGGGTTGATCACTTTCCTTAAAATCAAGTTTTTTTCTACTTTTTAAACCTGTAAGGTTTTCCATTTTTCGTTTTTTTTTGTAGAAGATGACATTTGCGATTCGGATTGCAACTGAACTTGTTCAAAAATATTTCGGTAGGGTAGAACATCACTCTTCAGAATTAATCTCTTCCCAATCATTTTATATTCCATCCAGTTCGCAGCGTCCGTTTCCAACTACGAAATATTTTGTTAAATTAATATATTACCTAATACTTATCCTGTTATACTTACAACAAAATGATCTTCACAACAAAATAACAAACTTGTTTTTGGAATGTTTGTTGGCTCTTTTAATACTGCTTCAAACCACTTACGTCTTGTAGTTTCTGGCTTCGGTACAGGGATAATTTTTTTTTTTTGGATTATTGAGTGTATTATTTTTGCAAATCGGTACAAAACAATATCGCACAACCATTGTATTCTATAAATTTATCAAAATATATTAATATACTTTGTAACAGATTATAGTTCTATGCACTTACCACTCCAATAAATTTCTTGTATATAAAATAAGAATAAAATATAATATCTAATTAAAAATACAAATACAATACAAGCCGGTAAACATAACCCTATTCCAACATATGTCAACTCGAAAGAGTGAAATAGATATGCGTGCAGCATACAACTGTTCTTGTTACACAACTATATCGGTCTCTTTTTCCGGGAGTACATTTGTTTCACTTTCCGGTATTAGGGAACGTGACGTAGAATAGCAAACAGCGGCAAATATTTTAGTTTTTAGAAATTAATTAAAATGTATATGATATTATTTTTTTGTTTTTTAGTAATAGTTCGAGGTGATGTACAATAATTAATCACCAGATAGTAAAAATCTTATAGTGGTGGATGGCCCCATTACTTTCTATTTTACTAGATTTGAACACAGTGTCGAGAATTTTTTTCGATAATGTATCAGTTTTAAAAACTAAAAGACAAGGAAGCCGAAGTCATGATATTGAAGAATCAACTTTATTAAAAGGTTAGTATGCTGTGGAACTTTTTCGATCTCCAGAAGGCTTTATTATTATATTAAAAAATATATTTCTTTTTAGATGTAAATGATGTAAGTTTTAATGCTGACCAAGTGAATATTAATAATAACGAAAGCTTTAATACTGCCATTGAAATTGTTATGAGCTATGATGTCCATGTAAATGAGAGAGTAAATAAAGAAGAAATAACAAATTTGAAAGGGCTATCATTAGATTTTGATAATAACTTGGAATCTTCAATGAAAATATTCGGTGACAAACATGCTAGTACATCAGGCTTTGGAGTTTTATCTGATACAGGTAAGTACCAAGTAAAATAAATTTTTATTGCAAAGTACTTGTATCTGAGGAAATCATAATTATAGACGATACTATTGGTGACATTGAAATTGTTACGAGCTTTGATATCCATGTAAATCAGAGAGAAAATAAAGAAGAAACAACAATTTGAGAGGGCTATCATTAGATTTAGATAATAACTTAGAATCTTCAATGAAATGTGTGAGACGAAACATATTTGGTGACAAACATGCTAGTACATCAGGCTTCGGAGTTTTATCTGATACAGGTACGTGCCAAGTAATATAAATTTTTATTGCAAAGTACGTGTATCTGAGGAAATCATAATTACAGACGATGCTGAAGATACGAATTCAAATGGATCCAACTTTACATTATCTTCAAGTATGAGGAAACAGTAATTTTGATTCACATAAATAATGTAGGGTCGATGGTCTATGCTTGTAACTGACTGGTTCTGACAAACTCAGGTTTGAATCCGACCAATGTCGCACTGAATTCTTATTCCGCAAAAAAATCAATTTTGTAGCACTAACATTAATAGTTTGTTGTTTAGTTTGCTTTACAATTTTACTTGTTTAAACAAATATTTGTGTTTAAATAGATATTTCAGCCATATTCCGTAATTACATATTTTGTGCAAAAAAACTATAAATTATTTACCATTTTTAAAACATTTTTGTAGTTGTTTTTTTGTATCTTCTGTAGGTACTCATAACTTTTTCAATTGTAGTAATTAATTTATTTTTTTACAGTCTATATACAAAGTAGCCATTTGCGCTCTCTTTTGTCAACGCAAAATATCACTTTGCCGCTCTAGAGCTACAAAGTAGAAAAAACGCTCGCTCCTCAAATTTCTAACTATACAATATTAAGAAATGTTACTTGGCTACATTCTTAATGGAAACGTTTAGTCAGGAATTAATGACACTGTAGTTACACATTACCCACTTAACAAGTCAATCTGACATATAACTGCTCTGTCGGAATGTTACATAACCAAACAAAATGCCGCTCTGCTGTGAAAATAAAATAGGGCATTCATTTACAAAAACGAAAGTATAAAATACTTAGATTAGATTGGAGCAATAGCTCAAGAAGAATGGAAAATACCGATAAGTAAAAATAAATAAAAAAAATAAATTTTTGTTATGGTGGAGGACCCCATTGCGGCGACTGTAAAAAAATCTTGTATGTTTTTCGAGCGCAAATGGACATTGTCGATTTCGAGAGAATGCCTCGCTCCTGCGTCGCGCGACAACATACTCTCAATCGACAATGTCCCATTTTGCGCTCTTAATACACAAATAGCTATTTTGATCGTTCTAGTTCTGCGATGTTCTTCTTTGTCGGTCACTCATCAAATATTGTATCATAATCCAAATAATTTGGTGATTACATTTATTTCAGATGATTCCTCGGAAGAAAACTATTTAAATTCTGAAGATGATGCTCAGTATAATAATAAAAATAATTTAATAGTTAGCCTTCTTGACAGTCAAGAACAAAAAACAAAAATAAAATGTAAAAAAAAAATTTTTTGCTTATTTTGCAAACAATTGTTTGTACAGTTACCAAGGCATTTAGAAATGGTCGATAAAGATGAAGAAAAGAAGTTAAGAAATTCATATTTCTACCTAAAGCTAAGAGATATAAATTGTTTCTTTTTCACAGTCGTATGTATATAAATACAAATATGTTTTTTAAATAAATAAAACATAAATATCATCACGGGTAATCTATTTCGGTGACAATGACGGATAACAATAATTAAATAAAAATGTATATTAAATTTGATTTTTATTACATTTTTTCAAAATTTTAAAGATTATTGTTTATATTATTGCATTAAGAAAAACTAAAATATCAATTTGACATTTAAATAAAAATAATATACACCTTTGTGTGTTATAAACAATTATAAGTTGCCAAATTAAATAAATTTAAAAAATTGAATACGAATTTTTAATAATATTAAAAATAAAGTAAAAATAATCGTCGCAAAGACGTCAAATTAGACGTGTGACAAAGGTTTAAATAGACCTAATTATGACCATATAAAGTCGTCACATGGTCGTCATAGCGACCACTAATCTGACGTCTAAATAGTCCTATTTCAGACCAAAAATTTACGTCGCAGTGTCGTCGGATAGACGTCAAATTAGACGTCTGAATAGTCGTATTTCAGGCCAAAAATCAACGTCGCAGTGCCGTCGCATCCACGTCAAATTAGACGGCCGCATATGACGAAAATTCAACCTATAATCGACGTCACTTTTTGGTCGACCGTCGGTCAGTGTTACTTGGGAAGTTTCATTAAAACATTGAATAAAATGTATTTTCTATTTTACAATTACATAAATATATATATATATATATATATATATATATATATATATATATATATATATATATATATATATATATATTGTGTTTATATATTACTAAATATTGTGTTTTACATTTATTATCCCCTTTTTGGGCCGATCTGGAACAAAAATATATATTTTTCTTGTATTTTCTACTAAATTAAACTACAGCAGTAAATAATTTTGTTAAAAGATAAATAATAAAGTTTTTATATATTTTTTGTGAATTTAAAGATTTTTAATATTTATTGTGAACCAATACAATTTAACAGGTGAAAATAAACAAAACCAACTATATAACCTCGAAAACAACTCCATCTAGCGACATATTGGATTAACATTTAGTCTTCAAAATTAATAATTTTTAATATATATTTATATAGTTAATTTCATAACTAATTGCGCACATATTTAAATCAAATTAAATTTATCATTAAAATAATATTTGTATTTTTGGGGTATAACGCACTCTAACTGTATTTAAAGTGGTTTATATGTTCCATGGCATATCGGATAGCAATAATAGGTACTAATACCGAATTTCGCATCTTTTTAATGAACATAATGCTACATCCTGATGAGATTAGAAGAACTTTAAATTTACAATTGATTATTTTTTACAAAATGCTCTTGTATAGCTGGCCATCATAGTAGCCAGTGCAAAGACATTACAGCTGTCTTTATATTTTGTACAAGATAGTAAAATAGTACCATATATTATTTATTGATGTTAAATAAATATGTATTTACTTTACTTAGTTAAGAAAATTAAAATGGAACAAATATCTTTCAAATTGTTTTAATTATAAGTGTAAGAAATATATTGCATGCTACACATAAATTGAAAAGTGTATTATTTTACTCATGAATTAGTCAGGAAATAATGCAATAATTTTCATTTTTGTTATCCTCTCATGATTCGTCACTTGTTTTCCAGTTCGTATTTTCCTAATCCAGCCTTCTCTTTTGTCGATAGACTCCATTTTACCAAATTTATTTTGAATGTCACTTTTCCTTTCGCCAATTTTTGGAACCGGTAATTTCTTCCTACCCCGAGAATGACAGCCATAAACGCAGCAATTGACGTTGTTAATATTTTTTCGTTCTTTGCTCGTTGCAAAATAATGTATATGTACTTTAAAACAAAAAGACAAACATGAAACCGGCAAGGAATCCAATTCACTATATATATTTACTGTATAGTTGAATAACAGAATACCATTTTCAAGAGTTGCATATATCGTCCGCTTGAGGGATTCACGTTAATTTTAGTCGCCAACACTGCTGCGAGTATGGTCATGTGATTCAAGTTTTGAGAGTATTTTGGAACGGTGTTGGGTATTAGGGAAAGTAAATAACATAACCTGTATATATTTTGACATTATGAATGTAAGGAGAAGGAATCTGTTATTTGCTACGTTGCCTGTAATATCAAAACACATATTACAAATTCAGGTAGGTAATTATTATAATAATGTTTAATTTTTTATTTAAAAGTTATTATAATATTTTATTTTAATTTAGCGTAACTTGCAGAATGATTGAAACTTTCCACATTTATATTTGTTTATTCCATTTTCTTGACAATGTGTGTGACAATTTAAGCAATGGCGCCAAAATTTTCTTAGAGTTTTGTCATACCTTTAAATGTAGCAGAGTACGATGAGTAAACTTTAGAGTAAGCACACACATAGAGCCCGTGCATGTGACGTCACGGAAAGTGGCAGCCTGGTGAACCAACAAACCAGGCTAACATATAGGAATATGTTTAAAATGCCATAATTATGTGCTATGATTTCATATTTCAAACAAGTGACGGATTATCAATTTATAGATTTGCATCTAAAACAGATTTTGAAGGTAGAATTATAACTTTAGGAAGCTAAGATGGTTAGGTACGGTAATGAGAAGTGATCTTACGAAGCTAAAATAAGAATAAATATAATATTGTTGGTACTCTATTGTAGATATTTATTAAGTATTTTGTCTGATGCGTAATATATTACCACGAAATAATATTAAACTAAAATACGCCATTATAATATAAATGAACGTAGCCTGTAGGCATCATGTTTTAGTAATTAAATAGTATGTTAAAAATAGGACAATAAAAGTGGTCTTATACAGATATTAAAAATTTAATAAAATTATATTAAGAGTATTCACATTGTCAGCTAGCTATACAATCACAGTGAGCACACACAATCTCACCAGTTTGTAAATCATACAAGATACTTATAAGATGTTTGCTAGTAACTTTTGGGAAATGTAAATCTGTAATCAGCCAAAAATTTTGATAGTTATAATTTTTAATGTACTAAATCATAATACTAATATACCTTGTATTTCCCGTCGATAGTCGATGTCTTTCATTCTCAACACTGGATAGATATGTACGTTGAGAGTAAATTGACTCAGTGTCTAACCTTGACCCTTGACTAGAAGTGAAATGTGTGATGACATGAACGTATTGTCAGATGATGATGATGAATTCGAGTCGCATTATGCGACATATCATTTCCAACTTTTGATACTATAGTAGGAATTTATTACACAAATTAACAACAAAAACATAGGATTTTTGTCTAAACTAATTTGGGAAGCAATGTCCAAAGGATATTCCATGTTAATCGCTATGTGCCAGTTGACCAAGGACATTCTGTATGTTCTGATCATTTCAATCTTAAAGATTTTATATCACCAGGTACTTATAGCATGTGTAAATAGTTGTTTATTATTGCTAATATTACATCGTTCTTAACAGAATATAGTGCTTGAGTAATGTCAGTGCAACTATGCAATTTAAGGTTGTCATACGTAATAAATTACTGTTTATTTTGCATCTATAACATTTAAAAGTTGCTATTTGTTAATAGGTATAGTAATTACATACTACTCACCTTTGAGCATATAACAAGCCTTGTTTTAACTAAAGGCACATGTGATAGTAAGCTAGTCTAGATTGTAATAATATTTATATATCCGCTGTTTTGCAGAGGCAGTTTATTTTGCAGAACAACGTATTTAGGGGTAGAATTTTTTTTTTATGAAATTACTTCATTTAGAAGGCACATGTGATAATATATAGGTATTCTAGATTGTCAATATTTATATATCCGCCGTTCTGCAGAATCAGTCTGTTCTACAGAGCAACGTATTTAGGGGTTTGGAAATGGATGAAATTACTTAATTTGAAGGTACATGGTACATGTGATAGTAAACAGCTATTCTAGATTGTCATTAAAAAAAAAAATTGTTTTATTATTGCTTATAGATTCAGTTGTTATACATTCATTTATTAAAATATACACATGTCATATCTACTCTCTTCTATTTATTATTTTACGTCTTATACAAATTCATATATTTATTTATTTATACAATGATGTAACGAAAAAAACCTCATTGTTACATATCCACTGTTCTGCAGAAGCAGCATACTTTGCAGAACAACGTATTTAGAGTTGAAGATGGAAATGTATGAAATTACTACTTAATTATAAGGCACAGGTGTCTGTGCACAGGTGATGATGAACAGCTATTCTATTTCTTAACAAGTGTATCATTCTGCAAAATTTAGTTTGTTCTGCAGAATATAGGTCTGTTCTGCAGAATAAAATATAAAAATTAACAACAAAACTTATGTCGTTACAATAACATGTTACATATGATAAGTACAAAACACCTTACGCATATCTTTCATTGTATACAGTTTTTTATCATAACTCGTTATAATTACGAAAGTTTTTGGCTACAAAATGTATAATACTCGCTGCCATTTCGAGTCAGTATTCCCTTATTTCATCAAAGTTGAGAATCCTTGGTTATGATGCAGGACTCAAACCAAAATGTAATATTACCGACTAAGGCGTCGTCGTTATGACCTGTATATGCTCATCTAAAATGTCGGTAACTGTCGTTGAAGAAACGGATTAACATATATATATATATATATATATATATATATATATATATATATATATATATATATATATATATATATATATATATATATATATATATATATATATATATATATATATATATATATATGTTAGATCACCCATTCCCACAGGAACCGATGATCTCATCACGCTCCAAACCTCAAATTATTTTATCTTTAAGTTCTCATGAATGTACTCGTATTATAAAACTAGTGTTCCGACCTTATGTCGAGTTGAGTTGTAGTAGAGAGACTGTAGTGTCGCTTTGCAATTATCTGAATAAATAATATTTTCTTGTTGTAGCATTTATAAATAATTTTTTTTAATGAACGTCAATAACGTTTACTTAACTGGCGCAGTCGGTAGGATTCCCAAACAGATTACTAAATTCAAAAATCGGTAAAAAAATAGTGTTTCGTTTCTACGATTAATTGGGAATCCCGAACGTCAACAAGAATCGTCGCCGAGACTCCACGAGTGAACATCGTGAAGAAGCGGTCTCCTGCCTTGTTCTGCTGAATACAGAGCCGCAAATGTTGACACCAGTTAACAAAAACGTCAAAGATGAATCCATGGACATCCGGAGGATAATCCTGTAAGTGTTCTATATGTCCCTCAGATACAGATTCAGACACAAATTCAGTTGCTTCCTAAAATTCACTTACCGATCCTATAGATAATATTTTAACAGAATTAAATAATTTAAATATTAACGATACAATAACTACAACTACTTCAAGGGTAAAAAAAGCATACCTTGATATGATCCCCGATTTTTATAGAGATCCAAAATTACTCCCCAGATTCATAGAAATTTGTGAAAAGTTACTGAGTGTATTTTTTAATAAACGAGAATTAAATGACTTTCAGAATGAATATCTGATATAAACTATTTTAGCCAAAATTAAAGGTGATGCGGCCATTCAGTTAGCTGGCTCCATATTAACTGGGTGGGATTGTATAAAACAAGCTCTTATCAATTCGTATTCGGATAAAAGAGACTGTTACACTTTAGCTATCGAATTAGCCAAGCTTAAACAAGGTAACGAATCCCCGTTTGAATACTACAATAAAGTTCAAGAACTTTTAAATTTACAAATACCCTATTTAACTCTTAACAATGAAGCAGCCGAAGACGTTATATTAGGCAATATGCACTCCGCGTATTATTGCGTGGTCTGAAAGAATCGCTGGGTACGCTTATGCGTATGAAAAATCCGGCAACCATGAACTCTGCACTAGGAATGCTAACAAACGATTTTCAAATGGAGAATTGTTTGCGCACACATAAAACCCATACTAACACTTCACAAAAACCAAAACAATATACTCATCAAAACACATAATAGATATCCACAACCACAAATAAGACAATCGTATACTTCACCAGTATAAAGACCTAATTTGCAACCTAGATATCATCAAAAACCAATCAATGAAACTCAAATCACAAAACAAAACGTTTTTAGGCCTAACGGCAACCAAAATTTCCCTAAACCTGTACCCATGAGTGCTAGCACTTGACAATCTACCAATTTATTTAGACCAGGCCCATCAGGCTACAACAATCGCCCACAACAATTCACGCCCAGACAGTACTCTAACATCCAGCCACCCAACTTCGTGTTTGAAGAATTTCATAACACAGAAGTAAATGACGACGGGACATACTATGACGGCAACAATGTAATAATAACATTTGAAAACGAACCCGATGAAGAAACTTTCACGTAAATTATGTACGTGCCTCCGTGTCTTTTACAATAATATTGTTCTTAATCATGACACATAAAACTTTCCGCTAAAGATAGCTGATAAGGTATTAGTCATAAGATAGTATACAAACCCATGTTAAATAAGATGTAGTGTTCGTTTTCTAATAACCTCTTGTATGTAAAGAGCTCTGGTCAAAATAAAATATATTTTTATTAAATATCCATCGAGATAATTTAATTGGTGCAGTCGGTAGGATAAGTCGAAAAACACAAGAAAAAATTGTGTGGTGAATTTCAATTCTTTATTCGACAAAAATCTATGGAACAACCCAAGTAACACTGACCGACGGTCGACCAAAAAGTGACGTCGATTATAGGTTGAATTTTCGTCATATGCGGCCGTCTAATTTGACGTGGATGCGACGGCACTGCGACGTTGATTTTTGGTCTGAAATACGACTATTTAGACGTCTAATTTGACGTGTATGCAACGAAACTGCGACGTTGATTTTTGGTCTGCAACAGGACTATTTAGACGTCAGATTAGTGGTCGCTATGACGACCATGTGACGACTTTATATGGCCATAATTAGGTGTATTTAAACCTTTGTCACACGTCTAATTTGACGTCTTTGCGACGATTATTTTTACTTTATTTTTAATATTATTAAAAATTCATATTCAATTTATTTAATTTGGCAATTTATAATTGTTTATAACACACGAAGGTGTACATTATTTTTATTTAAATGTCAAATTGATATTTAATTTTTTCTTAATGCAATAACATAAACAATAATCTTTAAAATTTTGAAAAAATGTAATAATCAAATTTAATATACATTTTTATTTAATTATGGTTATCCGTCATCGTCACCAAAATAGATAAGCCGTAATGATACATATGTTTTATTTATTTAATAAATATACATTTATATACATACGACTGTGAAAAAGAAACTATTTGTTATATTTGCGGTACAAAAATCAAAGTTATTATTATATTGGATATTTTAATTTTTAACATTTTAAACAAAATCTAATAGTGCTTTAGAAATAAATTTTAAATCTTACAAGAAATGTTATTATAAGAAAATGTATTAAGGGATCTTTGAGTTTTGTACTTACAACTTTCCTCTGAAATAAAAAGGTCGTAAAATTAAAAAAATAAATTGTATTTTCTACATGACAGATTTCCAAACAGACCCTCCACGAACAAAACAATACAACGACAATGCAGCATGTCACCAAGATGGCTACTGTTGCTTGCGTAGGCAAACATACCGATTGATGTTTAAATGCTGCCGTTTGTTATTGTTTTTTGTTTTATTAATATATTTTCGTACAGAAATATTTTTTTTACACCGGAGAAGAAGAGTGCCATGTCTCAAAATGTGCTAATACACAGGAAGAACTGAGCTTATAAAAGTCTAGATATCAATTTAGAAGTGGGGTTAGGTTACAAAAAACCAAACGATAATATTTGTACCAATTTTTTTGTTTTGTTATGGTAAAGGTATGTAAAATGTAACATTTTTTAAATTATACTTATTACTGTTTCTTTTGTAGACAACATTTTCAGAAGTTTATAGAAAATTCTTCGTAAGCGTAGTATACCGCATATGAAGAGGCATAAATGTACACACTGTATTTGTATTTTGTAGTAGCTTATGTTCTGAATTGACGACATTTTAATCCGTGAGAGTAACAGGTGAAAATTATCAGGTGGCTAAATCCATCAACTTAAAACAATGGCCATAGTAGAAGAAATTTATTTTTCTATTTTAAAATCTAAACATGAACTGGTTGGTAATATAAAACAAGACATTCGAGTAACAAGACAAAGCATAATTTTCTAATATTTAAGTGATTAACTTTTTATTTCATAATAATTACAAAAATAAATACTCTGAAACTAAAACTACTTTATAATTCTAATAAGATTATGCAGTTCTTAAAGGAACTATTTCTGGGTAGAGATAAGTTAATGTATAACAAACATTTATTATTTTATCTATTATTGTTACATATTAATTTGAATACCTGCTAAGAATAGTTACTGATAATTTTCCGGACGAAATTGTATTTTTTGTTTTTAACAGCTAATGCATCCAATATGATCCGGAAATTTTCATGTATTCTTGTAATCTCCATTTCTGTGAAATAAATGTACATGTATGTTATAATATTGATAGATGCATTATTTAATTAATTTGAATTTTTTATGAATATTTTTTTCAGGAATTCTATGTAGGTTTAATATTTTATTGTATTTTTTATTTAAATTTTTGTCATACAAATATACTTAAAAAATAAGTTGTTTATTTCTCCTTGAAATTTTTCCTACCTATTTGTTATTTTCGGTATATATCCGAGGTCTATCTACACGTCGAAATAACATCTTAAAAAGACGTCGAAACACCGTCTAAAAATGACGTGGAAACAACGTCTTAACAAGTCTTATAATGATGTCTAAACAACGTTTAAAATGACGTCTAAACAACGTCTAAAAATGACGTCTAAACCACGTCTGAATATGACGTCAAAACTACGTCGTAAAATGACGTCGCACAGCTCCACGCTGAGACGTCTTCCGGACGACTATATGACGTGAATTAGGACGTTGCAGTGACGTCGATTTTAGGTCATTTAAGTTACTTGGGAAGAAAAAACTCCGCTTTCCACAAACACTCGTCTACAAGCAACAGCTTGCTACTCAACTAAGAGAACGCTGTGCTAACGAGGGAAACCTGAGTCTACAACATCGCAAAGTGAAACGGCTCCAACCTAAGCCCATCAAGATCTAACCACGACCCATCTTTAAGAGAAAACAACCAGATTTGGCAACTTGCTGTTCCACACGAGTTCACGTCCTCTTCGCATGGAGAGAACTTGCTGCCCCTTTGCTGGTTCACGTCGCCTGAACGCATATGCTGTTCTCCGAAGATTCAACGAAAGAAGAAGGAAGACTTGCTGTTCCAAACCATTGGATCACGTCTCCAGCAGAAAACTAAAGAACCCGGTGATGACCGTAATGCATCTAATACTATTACCATTGTAAGTTTAAAACTTTTTGTATAAACACACAAAGGGTTAGATCTTGTAAAAACAAGTAATAAACCTATCGAGAAACCGGCACAGTCACACACACATACACACACACGCACATACACACACGCACATACACACACGCACACACACACACACAGTTGTATGATTAATTCAGGCACAAGTAGTTTTGAAGACAATATAAGTGACACAGAATCACTAAATATAGAATCAGTTATACAAAAACCCAAAATTCGTGTTAAACTTACACCTAGTAAACTATTAATTAATAAAATGGCTACTACAACTCTACAAGATATAAAGAATCTAACTCGCATTATTCCACAATACGATGGAAATGTAAAAATAGCAAATAATTTTCTATTAGCTGTCGACGATGTAATAACGTCACTAAATGCAGTTGCACTATCACAACTCTAAAAAATTACCTATTTGGATTAATTAAAAATAAGCTCACGTCAAAATCTGCAGAACTTATTGCAGAAAACAAATTTAATAGTTGGGAAGAGTTAAACTTACCTTACAACCAATTTTACAGACAAAAGTACGGCAGAAACATTAATATTAGAAAATGGAAATAAGATACAGAAATAATTCTGACTACATATTAAAACTATTTTCAGAAAAATTCTCAAAATACAAAAGTAAAATATTATTAACAGAGTATAACCAACTACAGAAAAATGCCATTATTGCGGAAAATCAAAGTCATAATAGCCAAATTCATATCATTATTAGCCTTAACAATCAGAGGAGCATTTATTGTAAAAAATCCTCAAACATTGGAACAATGTGAAGAATTATTAAGTAATGAATTTAATTTTAAACACCAATCACCTCTCCTAAAATCAACAGTACAAAATCAAAATCCCAATTTCTACATACCACCAAGAAAATTCCCTGCTCAACAATTCCCCCAGAGATCAATAAATCTACAACCATTTTTACCTCATCAAAACTTGAAAAACTTTTTTGGAAATAAACGCAATTTCACACTAAAACCCATGACACAACAAACTAGAGTCACACAACCTATGTCAACACAAACAATAAAACAAAATTATAAAATAGAACCAGACGAAATAGACTTAGACACAGAAGAATAATTTTATCAAGAAGTTGAAAATGAATATAACGAATCAGAAGACATTTTTTTAGAAATAAGTCAGAGTCAGAGAACGATACGTAATGTCATCTATCGTAAATGAATTACCCACTCTAACAAAAGGACCCTTTACAATATTATTCGATACAGGCTTATCAATAAATTTTATACACCCCAAACTAGTAGAAAAAAATTGAAAACTCTATGATGAATTATTAAATTTTAATACAGTAAACGGAAAGTCAAAATCGGTCAAAATGTACCAAATACACAACAATATACTTAAATAAGAAACCGATAAAATGTCATGTATATAACTTTCATAAAAATTATAATCTCTTATTCAGAATAAAAGCATTTAAAACACTAAATATACAATTAGATTTCACAAAAAACACATTTAATGTGGAAAATAAAACCTACGAATTAACAAAATTAAACAAGAATCTGCATAACGAAATAAATAATATTGAGATTAGAAATAAACATCCAAGCGAATTCGAAAAACAAAAACTAAATAATTTAATAAAAAAAAAACTATACTGATCTTTTCCCAAATAAAAACGAACGATTATCCAGTACAAATACCACCAAACATAATATAATTTTGGATGATGATACACTAATTCACACAAAAAATTACAGACAAATTTATGAAAAAGATATCGAAAAACATATACAAAACTTGCTAAAAGAAAAAGTAACACAAAAGTCTTACTCCCTTTGGAATTCCCCCATATGGATAGTTCCAAAAAAGGCAGACGCCTCCGGTAAACGAAAAACTAGATTAGTAATAGACTTCAGAAAATTAAATACGAAAAATAAGGACGACAAATACCCAATTCCCAATATCGACACATTATTAGACCATACAGGATACTCCAAATACTTTACTATACTAGACTTCCATTAAGGATTCCATCAAATAAAAATGAATCAAAAAGACAGAAAAAACAGCATTTTCTACACCTTCAGGCCATTATGAATTCACACGAATACCATTTGGACTAAAAAATGCCCCTGCAACGTTTCAACGTATGATGAATATCGCGCTAGGCGAATTAGTAAATAAAATCTGTTTAATATACCCGGATGACATAATTATTTTCGGAAAAACTTTAGAACAACATTTACAAAATATAAAATTAGTCTTGGAAAAATTACGAAAAGCGAATCTACTAATCTAACAGTACAAATAGATAAATCGGAATTCTTACAAAATTCAACAAAATATTTAGGATACATAATTACTCGAGAAGGCTTAAAAACTGACCCCTCTACAGTAGAGAACATAAAAAATTTGAACATTCCGCAAACAAAAAACGAAATAAAACAATTCTTTTGAACCATGGGATGGTATAGAAAATTCATACCTAATTGCCAAAACTACTAAACCTTTTACACAATGTTTAAAAAATGGACAAACGATACACATTTACAATGAAAATTATAGGAAATGTTTCGAAGAATGCAAGCAAATATTAACCACATCTCATCAGATTATGCATTAGGATCAGTACTATTACAAATAGCATATTCCTCCAATATACTCAATAACGCGAAACAAAATTACAGCACAATAGAAAAAGAATTGTTAGCAATAGTTCAATCTATAAAAAAATTTGGACCATATTTATTCGGCAGAAAATTTACTATTAAAACCGATCATAGACCACTAGAATGGTTATTCAATATGAGAAATCCAAATCAAAAATTAATGCGCTGGAAAATAGAACTCAATGAATACAATTTTGGAATAAATTATTTACAAGGAAAAATGAACATAATAGCAGACAACCTTTCTAGACAAAAATTAAAATCACAAATAAGAGAAAAAATTGGGGACGTAAGTAAAACCAAAATTTTTGCACATTGTATCTCAAAAGATATAGAAATGTCCAGCAAAACAAGTCAGTGAGACATACAACAGTAAAGAATATTGCAACAAACAAAATGCGGAAAACAAAAACATAATCATTCAAAATCAACAAGATAAAACAATAATACATTTAATCACAAAACTAAAACATTACGACAAACCCACAATAAAAAAATTAGATAGATCTTTAAAAGAATTAAGAGACTACCTAATACTAAATGAAATCAATGAAATAAATTTACCCAAAATAGGCTGTGGAAAAGACAAACTAGAATGGATTAAGGTAAAAGATGAAATACTTAAAATATTATAAGACTCAAATATACAAATTAAAATATAATTTAATTCGTACGAAACAGAACGAGCAACAAATAATTTTTTAGAACTACAAGCCTCGGAGACCAACTCGAATTAATGTCTTTAATACATAATAATAGCGAGCTACCATTCATTATTTATCCTGAAAATAACTTAAAAGTTCTTGTGGATACCGGTAGTGCACGCTAATTTATAAATCCGGAAATCGCTGAAAAATACTGCAATAAAAGAATTCAACAAGATCCTTTTAAAATCACTACAACACATGGCACGTCTACAGAAAATTTTAGTTTAATTTTCCATGTTCAAAATTATTTAAAAGGTCAGAAATTATGCTTAAATATCATCTTTTCGATTTTCACAATCAATTCGACATATTGTTAGGACTTGATAATTTTAAAACACTAGAAGCGATCATTGACTTTACTAACGATAAAATTATAACACCGGCAGGCGATATATAAGAGTTCACTATCATCAGCTAAAGCCGCGTCCACACTACGTAAAAGTAAAACCCAACTCTAAAAAATTTAAGTTTTATTCAAGCCGTATTGAAAATGGAGAAGTATTCTTCCCGGAATTAAAAAATCTCATAATACCTGAGGGAATTGCAAAAATTGATAATCATTATTTTCATTACCCCGTAATTAATCCTAATGAATTGGAAGATATTATAAATACAATAAGTAACGACATAATAGTTAAACCATTAGATCATTTCGAAATTAATAACATAAATTTTGACTAAATAATTCAAAAATTCCCTTTGATATATCACAAATTAGAACAGTTCATATGAATTCAGAAGAGATTGGCAATTACGAAATTAATTAAAGAATACAACGTACGGACTAAAGACGAATTACGCATATACACAAAGACCTATAGATACCCAGAAGTTCATAGACAAGAAGTTTCAGACCAAATTGACAAAATATTAGAACAAAAAATTATTAGGCTCTCGCATTCACCGTGGTCTTCACCCGTGTGGATCGTCCATAAGAAATTAGATGCATCTGGGAAGAAAAAATGGCGGAGGGTCATTGACTACCGCAAACTCAATGAGAAAACCATTGACGACAAGTATCCCATCCCGAATATAAATTCATTATTAGATAAACTCGGAAAATGTCAATATTTCACCACCTTAGATTTGCCTTCTGGCTTTCACCAAATCGAGATGAGCAAAGAGGACATACAAAAAACTGCGTTTTCAAAAGAAAACGGGCTTTACGAACTTTTACGAATGCCATTTGGCTTAAAAAACGCACCTGCTACCTTCCAACGCGTCATGGATAATGTATTAAGAAATTTAATAAATAAAATCTATTTAGTCTATCTAGACGACGTGATTACCTTCAGTACCAATCTGCAAGAACACATTGAAAGTTTACGCGCTGCATTTCATAGACTTGTCAGCAAATTTAAAAATTTAGATCGACAAATCCGAATTTTTACAAAGAGAAGTGGCATATTTAGGTCATGAAGGCGTAAAGCCTAACGCCCATAAAAGTTTGGCAATTAAAAACTATCCTATTCCCAAAACAACCACAGAAATAAAAGGCTTGTTGGGTTTGTTAGGCTACTATAGAAAATTTATTAATAACCTGGCGGAAATTACTAAACCTTTCACTAAATGTCTCAAAAAAGGAGCCAGAATAAATATAAAAATCCTAAATACGCTGCATGTTTCAATACATGTAAAAATCTTCTCATTAACGAACCAGTTCTCCAATATCCCGATTTCACTAAACCATTTAATCTAACGACAGATGCTAGCAACTATGCTATCGGCGCTATACTGTTCCAAGGATCAATCGGCTCAGATTTACCCATTTCATACGCAAGTAGAACGCTTATCGATACAGAAGAACATTATTCAACCACAGAAAAAGAACTATTTGCTATTGTTTGGGCAACTAGGGTAACACTGATATAAAAGTGCTTAGTTGTGAAAATAAAAATTTTAAATTTCAAAGTCTTATATTTTGTGTATTTAAAAAATATATATTAATAAAAGTTTTCTTAAACTGAATATAAAGTGTCAATTGTTTATAGTGATAGTTCTCTGTAGTGAAAGATCGGTAAAATCTGCAAAATAAACATCTTATTTTTTACTTCAAGCGCCCAAGGACATATTCCATTGATAACTTAAGTCGTTAATTGAACGAAACATACGCGCTGCGCCGACGTGTAATTTCAACGATACAGTGTTCCCAACTGTGTCATAAATAAATTTTGAAACATGGCATCCATTGATGAAATACAAAAATTACTAACGCCAATTATTAAGAATATTGAAAAATTGCAAAAGTCAATGGATATAATAACTAAAACATTAAAAATCAACGATACGCGCTATGAAAAAATTGAGACTGATTTAAAAAACAAAGAAATTCAAATAGAGGCATTGGAAAAAAAGGTACGCGAAAGAAATATTTTGTTCTTCGGAATTAAAGAAGAAAAAGGAGAGGAATTGGAGGAAAAAATGATTCAATTTTTCAAAAATAAATTATTGTTAGAAAATACATCGGCAAAAAACTTTGAAAATATAAAAAGATTAGGAAAATTCAATGCCCACAAAACAAGACCTATTTTAATAGAACTAAACTCTAGAAAAATAAAAAACCAAATTTTTACGAATGCAAAGCTATTAAAAGGTTCAAAAATATATGTGGAAGAAGATTTTACTCCGAAAACACTACAAGAAAGAAAAATATTAAAACCTTTTATGATAAAAGCAAAAAAAAGAAAATCATAAGGCCAAACTGTATCAAAATATACTTTTCATCAATGATACAGCATATAGGAGCTCAGATTTCTGTGATGAAGCAAGTGACGTCTCAAACAAGGAAGAAGAAGAAAACGATAACTCGGTAGAAACAGGGATAGATACCAATGATGCAACAGAAAAAACTAGCAACATTATACAGGCAAGTTCTTCCCAGAAGGCCATTCGAAATAAAACTGCAACTTCTGCAGCATCGAACACCCAAGAAATTAAAAATAAAATTACTGAGCAACTAATAAAGGGCCCGATGGATAAGCATATCGTAACTAGATCGCGCACGTACTCAAAATCTAAAAACTCACCGTCAAAAAACTAACTGCTAGAGACTATAATAAAGTCATGTTCTGGAATGTTCAAGGATATCAAAATTTATTTAAGCTCACCTTATCAGAACAACAACTTATACTACAACACGAAATAATATGCCTTTCAGAAACATGGTTATACCAAAAACTACAGGACAATCCACCATTTCTAAAAAACTACAAAAGGCACGAACAACTTGCAATTAAGCAACACAGTATTGGAAGAGCCGCAGGCGGACTGCTAATTTTTACAAAACCGGAGGTCTCCTCTATTATGGTAATTGAACAAGAGGTACATTGGATTGTTCTATGTATAAAAACTAAATATCGAAACTTCATACTAGGCCTTGTTTATTTTTCTCACTTATACGAATATCCCACTCTCTTAGAATTACTAAGCGATAGCCTCAATAATATAATAAACTCATTCCCACAACATTCCATTATACTAGGCGGTGATTTTAATGCCAGAATAGGCTCCCTAAATAGCATGCAGGAAATAATTACGAATAATTCTTACTTAAATACAATCCGAAGTACCCGCGACGACGTCACAAATAAAAAAGGAAAAGATTTAACCAGAATCATGGAAGAAACTAATTTAATTGTTTTAAATGGAAGAACATATAGCGATACACCAGCAAATTTCACATATGTTGGTTCGAGCGGGAGAAGTATTATTGATCTTATATGGGTAGACATGAGTGCCTTGCAATTCATTATGGACCTCTGTATAGAAGAAATAATCATTTCAGACCATATGATTTGCTCGTTAAAAATTAAACAATTATTGGAGACACCCCACATATGTAAGAAGAATGAGGCTCAAAGCATAACCAAAGTAAAGTGGGATAATACGAAAGCCGCAAAGTTTACTGAAGGTTTAGACAGCATACATATCAACGACAATATTGAGGACAAATATAAATTCTTCACAGAAGAAATTGACAAAATAACAAGTAAAGCAGGTCTAAAAAAGAAAATCATGCAAAATAATGACAAACTCATAAACAAAACACAATGGTACAATGAAACATGTACATTGCTGAAAAGAAATGCCAGAAAATGCTTACGAAAATGCAAAACAACCAATTTTAACAAAGAAAGCCTAACTTTGTTCTTAGAGGCAAAGGCATCCTACACAAAATATATTGCAAAACAGAAACAAAATTTTAAGATAAATCTAAAGCACAAACTAGAATCAGTTAATGACCAAACTGAGTTTTGGAAAACTATTAAAGCTTTGAACCCCACAAGTTATATAAATAATCCGATTGATGTACAGTCATGGACATTATACTTTCGACATTGGTTTGGAGAGAAAATTATAGATGAAAAATTTTTCATCGACGCTCAACATCCTTACCTCGATTCTCAAATTACGAGGCAAGAATTAAATTACGCTATAATAAAACTAAAATCCCATAAAAGTCCAGGAACGGATGGGATAATTAATGAGCAATTAAAACATCTTACTTATAAATGGAAAACCCTCCTATTAGAAATGCTAAACGAATTTTTAATAAATGAAAATATTCCAAAAAAATTAAAATCCATAAAACTAATACTATTGCATAAAAAAGGTGATCGTACCATCATGGATAATTATAGAGGTATCGCCCTAATAAATACAATTACAAAATTATTCACCTTTATATTAAACAACAGAATTCAGATCTGGACAGAAAGCCATAACATCCTACCTGAAGCGCAATCTGGCTTCAGGAAAAAGAGATCTTGCGTCGATAATTTATTTGTCCTCGACAGTATAATTCAAACTTCACTCGCGAGAAGTCAGAAAGGAATTTACGCAATCTTTGTAGACTTTCGCAAAGCATTTGATTCAGTGCCTCACAACTTGCTATGGAGTAAAATTTTCAATATAGGAATAAGCGGAAAAATCGTCAGTTTTCTCAAAAATATTTACAATGATGCTACAATACAAGTCGATGTAAATAACCTGTTATCAGAAGAAATTCACGTCCGCTCCTCTTTGCCCTTTATATACACGACTTGGAAACATTTTTTAGAAACAAAAACCTAGAAGGCTACTTCATTACTCAAAAAACAGACATAATTTCCCTACAATACGCGGATGATATTGTAATCTTCGCAAATACTCCGATTGACATACAGCGCAAACTTAGAGCACTAACCGAGTACTGTAATGAATTACAATTAAAAGTAAATTCTGAAAAAACCAAAATTGTACATTTTCATAAAGGAAGGCCTCCAAAACGAAATTCAAGGTATATCTGCCAGGAAGAAGAAATCAAGTTTGCTAACAAATATACATACCTAGGAGTCACGTTTAAATCATCAGGAACATTTAATGAAAACACGAACGTAAACATTACGAAAGCAAATAAAATATCTGCAACAATAAAACAAACAATGATAAAAGCAAAAATCTACTCCTGGAATACAATTATTAAGTTATATACATCAACATTATTACCATCTCTCACATATGGAGCGGAAGTTTGGGGCCATTCACAATGTGAAAATATTGAAAAAGGTCAACTACAATTTTTTAAATGTCTTAATTCATGGCAGAGAACAACACCAGGATATTTAATTAGACGGGAAACCGGACAATCAAAAGTAGAGTTACTAGTCCTCGACAAAATGCTGCGATGGTGGTACAAAATATTATTGATGCCCAGTACAAGGTATGTCCGAAAATGTTATGACAAACTTGTTCAAATAAATTCAAATGACAACTCTAAAAGTAAAGAAATCCTCAACTGGACTAAAAAGCTGGAATTAATGCTAACTAAAGCAAATTTTCAATGGCTGTGGGAAAAACAGAATTTCCTATTTATTAAAGAAGAATTTAATAATATACTACTGGCATACAACGAAGCACTATATAAAACAGATACAGAATGCATAATAAAATCCTCCTATAATCCTTCTTACAAAACCTTCAGTACCAGTACGAATTATTTCACTTACAACATTCCTTATAACGTCCTTAAAACTTTCAGTCTCCTACGTACAGCAAACTTCAAAGAAATATATATTTATCAAGACGGGTTTTGCCATAAATTTAGCCATGAAGAATTATGCAGTATCTGTAACCTCTATGAACCTAACGACCTAGTACATTTCCTTTACCGCTGTCCAATATTTTCACCTTACAGAAACTCATTCCTTCAGAAGTATTTCACCACGCCGGTCCTGGACATCAACCCACTTCTGACAGAGCCAACCAAGGAGAAAATGTACAACATCCACAATTATATAACAAACTCCCTTAAACTGCGAGCTTTTGCTCTAAACGTATAAATGTTTTATTATATTTTCCAACGAAATGTAAATCATTAATCTACTTATTACTTATGATAATCTACTGTAATTTATATCGTTACCAACCTTTTGTATGAGAGATGTATTTTTTTTTCTCTTAAACAATATAAATGTTATTATTATTATTATTATTATTATTATTATTATTATTATTATTGTTTGGGCAACTAAATATTTCAAGCATTACCTATTCGGTAGAAAATTGAAATTTTTTACGGACCACAAACCGTTACAATGGTTATTCTCTCTTAAGGAACCAAATTCTAAATTAGTGCTCTGGCGCTTAAAACTGAAAGAATATGATTATGAAATCATTTATAAAAAGGTAAATTGAATACAAACGCTGATGCATTAAGTCGTAACCCACCATGCACAGAAAACACTATCCAGAATTCCTCAAAAATTGTAACCAAACCAATTTGGAGAGAATATCAAAATTATTTAGACAACAAAGACATTATCGATAATAAATGTAAAATCCTCGAAGTAGAAGGAAACTTATGCAGTGCATCCACTAAAGAAAGTCTGGCACACTGTGTTAATGAAGACTTAAAAATGTCAGCCGGCATAGCTAAAGATTTCAAAAAAATATTTAAAAATTTAGACCTCTTACGACAACAAAATCCTAAATTACACAATTTGGTATATTTAAAAGATAAACACAGATTTATAATTTACTTGATAAACAAACAACGTTATGCAGATAAACCCACGCACAAAGATATGTTTTATACATTACTAAAATTAAAATCATTCTGTCTAAAGAATAATATAAGAATATTAAACATCCCCAAAATTAGATGCGGTAAAGATTTATTGCAATGGGATAATGCAAAATCAATGTTAAAATTCATTTTCCAAAATACAAATATTACTGTCACCATCTACAAACTGCCCGCTGATCACACACCCTATCTTGAAATGAATGCTAACGAAACAAATGAAACAAACCCTGATGAATTTTTTAAATATATGGACGATTTTAACAAACAATTCGGAAACAACAATCAAAAGGACAGCGAATCTCTTGTTGAACCTGACGGAGATAAGACACGAAACTACGATAACGAACGTGACGATTCTAACGCAACAATACATTCAAACCCTGAGCATCCTATACCTGGCATACCTATTATCGAGAGTCCTGTAAACATAGGTAAAAATCAACTCATATTTTCGGAAGTTCCACATTCCCCTATTAAACCTAAAATGTCTACATTGCACAATGATAAAATGAGACTTCAAATTCAAATTTCTAAAGACAATTTCGAAAACCATATAATTTCATCAAGGAATACATAACATCCAAAGTAAAATATCATCTGTATTTCGAAAATCCAATTTACGAGAAATTTAGCGTAACTGCAAAAATATTTCAAAAATTCCGAGATTTACTTTGTTAAATGCACTAGTAAATTTATAGATTTAGAAAACAAAATTGAAATATCTGAAAAGATAAAAAAAATACCATAGAGGGTAAAACTAATCACAGGGGTATTCAACAAACCTTTAATCAAATCAAGAAAATATATTATTGGCCTAATCAAATTAAAGATGTTAGTGACTATATAAACTAGGGCTGTCAAAATCTGCTGAAATTGCTAACCGGTTAACCGTCGGTTTATAAACCGACTAACCGAATAACCGGTTATAAAACAATTACCGGTTTTGAACCGGGCAAAAGACTTGTTATTAACCGGTCAGAAACCGGATTTTAACCGGCGAAAAAACCGGTTTTTAACCGCCCAGAAAATAGGTTTTAACCGTCCAAAAAGCCGGTTCTTAACCGGTCAGGAATCCGGTTTTAACCAGTCAGAAAAAGGTATTTTATAGCTACTACTGTTTCACACACCTTACATATATATCTTTGTTCATTTGACTCATTTCTTCACTCACCCACCATCACTCACTAACACCACTAACAAGTGCAGTGTGCAGTCGCAGTGCATGTGCATATTCTAACTTGTGGGATTATGCTGCACACGGGGCTGACGCTGACGGACATGCGAAGTACAGTCACTAAGAGCGGCAATTTTAAATAGAATGTTCAACATGAATAAAAAGAAAAAAAATATTTTACTGCCCATCAAAAAATTGCTTTCTGTCTACTCAGGAGTACGTAATCGCCCGTAACTTAAAATTTAAGGAAACTAACACCTACGAAATCATACAACAAGGCCAAAGAAACAAGATCATTTCCGGATAGATACTTTACATTTGTGACTTTAAAAAAAATCTTGCTTACCGGATACGTAAAGTAATGTTACTAATTTGAAACTTTAATACCTTTACCTGGTATAGAGTGTACAAAAGCGTTAACAATAGAGTTAAGTATTCATATTCCGGGGATGTCAAGTTTCATGTTGGTGATATATTTTTATTTGAGGTACCGGGACAGTAATATTTTTAAAAATTCAACAGATTAAAGTACTTCCCTAGAGGTGTTGTGTACGTAAGGTTAGTGTCATGTTGATAGCACAACTCATTACTCTAAGTACCAGGTCAGCAAAATATTTAAAATTTCACTAGAGTTAAATAATTTTCTGGTTGTAAACATATGTTATCGTGATTCTGTCGTAAAATTTCTTTGACATAATTTATTTTGAATTTTAAGTTTAAGGTTTATTGTGCCTATCTAAATCAATAACAATTATAGTTTTACATTTCATGTTCTTGCCGAAAATAAGATACTCCCACATTTTTTTTGTAAGGCCCACTACAATTTTTCATTTTGTTATTGAGAACATAAACAAACACCGCAAGTTGAACAAAATTCAAAACGTGAAATAACGCTACCGACGCTACATACTTTCGATAGTATTCGATAGTAAAAACTATCGATAGTGATACCGATTGGTCTCTACCTCTATGAATAAATTTAAAATTTAGTAAAAACCGGCTAAAAACAAGTTAAAAATTGAATATAAACTGATCAAAAACAGAATATAAATCGGATAAAAACCCACTGTAAACCGGTCAAATCCAGCTAAAGACCGATTACAAACTGGCTAAAAACCAGTTGAAAACCGGCTATAAATTATTTAAAAACCGGCTATAAACCGGTTAAAAACCGGCTATAAACCGATAAAAAACCGGCTATAAACCGAATAAAAGCCGGCTATAAACCGAATAAAAACCGGCTATAAGCCGGATATAAACCGGCTAATATTCGGCCAAAAACCGATTAGCCTGTTTGACGAATATTTTAGTTTGAAAAAACCGGTTTCCGGTCAACCGGTTAACCGAATACTTTTGACAGCCCTAATATAAACCAGTGCGAAATTTGTTAAAAATCAAAATATGAACGAAACCCAATAAAAAGTAAATATAACTCCAACCCCTAGTAAACCCTTCGAAACAATTCACGTAGACACATTAAGCTTAGAGAATTACAAATTTCTAACTATTATCGATGCATTTTCTATATATGCTCAAGGTACTTAGTCGAGTAGACAAATGCAATCGAAATATGTAACAAATTAACAAAAAATTTCTCACATCATGACATTCCTAAATTAGTCATATCAGATAACGGATTAGAATTTAAAAACAATGTTTTAAGAGAACTATTTATAATACACAAAATCGAAATTCATTTTAAGAGCTCACAGCATCCAAATTCAAATGGAGTCGTGGAACGCTGCCAATCAACGCTTATTGAACATATTTGGCTATTTAATCTACAAGATAACTTCAAAAATGAAACATTAGAAAATAAAGTGAACTATGCAATACTAACATATAATAATACAAATCATAGTTCGACCGGTGTTAAACCAATCAAAGTAATAAATGGACATTGCGAAAAAACTAAAGCAGCTTATAAAAACATTAATACCAAATTACAAAGTAATAAAACTAACTTGATGGAGATACTAAATGAAACACACAAAGATTTGCCACAGATTTCAGACACAGTATATGTACAAAATAAACAAAAAGTTAATGAAACAAAAAATGCAAAATTCAAAAAAGAAAACATTAAAAGTATTAATCAAAATTTAAAAACCGCTAAAATTCATACAAAACCCAAAGACAATAAAAAACAATTGAAAATTCATTTGTCAAATCTTAAAAGACCTAGAAAAATGAATAAAACCGCTAACAAAGATTTCAATCTTCCAGGTCCCTCTTGCTCGCGTACGCCCACGGAATAAAAATTAAAAACAATACGCATAACACTGGACTATTAACACTCGACCTAGGACCAGCAAAGGTACAAAAAACGACTCATAATTTCCTACATATCTATGACCTGCAACCAATCCTTAATCAATACAATAATTTAAAAACACAACATAATCTTTTCAAAAAAAATTATTCATGTAAATAATAATAGCTTAGAAGATTCCACTAATCATGAAAGAATAATTACCTATATGCAAAACATGACGATAAGTTTAGCCATTTAATTAATAATTACGAAAGCCTCGACATACGAGAGGATTAATAGATGGATTAGGGTCTGTAGTAAAGGCAATAACTGGAACTTTAGACGCAGAAGACGAGAAACGGTATAACAAAATTTTAAGACATCTAGAAGAAAATCAACATAAATTAAACGATCAAGTTAAAAATCAATACTCCGTCAATAGTCAGTTAATAGAACAATTTAATAAACCATTGACACAATAAAACGGAATGAACAAGAGCTAAAATCATAATTTGAGCAGTTACTACACATAGTTATCGATGGAACTCAGAATTTAAACAAATTGGCCATTCAGGACATCCATAATCAACTAAATACCTTATTTAGCATGATTTTTAGTATATTACAAGATGTAGAAAATTCTCTAACTTTTTGCAAACTATATGTAATGCCTCCTAGTATTATAAAAATTAAAGACTTCTATTTGGAACTGAACAATATTTATAAACTCTACGGCAACGAGTTTCCCTTAGGACCTATCTTCGACAATGTGTTAAAATTTTAAAATTTAATTAAAGTCTATTGTAAACTAAATTCAAACAAAATTATCTACCTCCTAGATATCCCAATAAATTACAATATAGACTTCCAATTATTCCGTCTTATCTCCATACCCACAATATATCACACTGAATTTGTGACTATTATACCAAATAAAAATTATTTCTTAAAAACTCTTGATGGCCATATCAAATCGCTGAATGACGTATGCACAAAAGGAACCATCTCCCGGTGTCCAAATAAAATCCACGACGTACACGAAGAACACACAATAAAATAAAAATTGTGAATATACGAAATTAAATCAGCAGGAAAACCACATCGAATTATAGAAGAAATTAATCAATTGTGCTACCACATCCAGAAACAATCCAATATATCTTATAAAAGAAGATTAGTGTAAATTAAAGTTCAGAAATCAAATCCTTAAATTCAAGGACTGCATTCGGGAACCCAGTCATTCTAGAAGACTGCCAAATACAACTTAACGCAAGCCAAATTCCAAAAATGAGCATCGACAGCAACACCATTCAAGATACCCATAAACAAATTTGACAACATTGAAGAAAATTACAACGTAGAAAACACAAACAACGCAATAATAATCTTATATATGATACTAATAATTTTTAGTATTATTATTTTAACAGTCTTCACAAAGAAAAGATTTCTTCAAAGAAAGGTCCATTCATCCCGGAACCAGAGTATAGAACTTCAACCAAGGGCCTCATCCCCCGACCAACAGCAACCTCAGCTGATCCTTACCGATGGTGCCCATTTCTTAGGAGGGAGGAGTTAGATCACCCATTCCCACAGGAACCGCTGATCTCATCGCGTTCCAAACCTCATATTACTTTATCCTTAAGTTCTCATGAAAGTAGTATAAAACTAGTGTTCCGAGCTTATGTCGAGTTGAGTTGTAGTAGAGACACTGTTATGTCGCTTTGTATTAATCTGAATAAATATTATTTTCCTGTTTTGTTACATTCATAAATATTTTTTTCAACAAATGTCAATAACGTTTACTTAACTTATATATATATATATATATATATATATATATATATATATATATATATTCTTAGTTCTAAACTGGATTCCACGGATTGAATCAAAGATTGAATGAAAAGAAAAACAATCAACACTGTCGCTGAGTTATGAAGGTAGAAGACCGAAAACCGTATTAAAAAATATTCATAGTTTTCTATTTATGTATTCGAAAGGTAACAAATAACGTTATTTATTATTAATGAAGTACTCATTTAATTTTTTTGCTAGAATCAAACTGAATTCTTCGGATTTAATGGAAAGAAAACGTCAACGCTACGGCTGAAACACGGACTGAAGTTTCAAAAAACAGACTGAAGGAACGTACTATGCGTAAGTTTTATGGATATTACGAAGGATTTTTAAAAACATGAAATTGCAACCAATATGTTGTACTCTGGTCGAGTTAAATATAGTTGTAAATTTCCATTTTGCACTAATTCTTACGTATCTATTGTTGGCAACGCAGCATACAATAATAAACATTTTTACAAGTTTCCGAAAGATTCAGCCACGTGTGACATTAGGTTTGTTCGTTCCGCTATGCTGCGTTTCATCGCAAAACGCGGCGGTAATAGTCGCTGCATTTTGCGATTCACTGCTTGTCGTCGCGGTAGTAATTTAAGTTACTAAAAAATATTTGTTTGTTCGATCCGTCTGCGGTAAATTAATATTTTTTTATTAAAACTACTTGATTGTCATAATTTTGGTTTTCATTCACATAGTATTGACAACTGACATTTCGCGTCATTTGATTATAAGCATTATCTTCTAATTGTTTAAATGTTAATTGTTTTGCTTTGGTTTTGTGTTATTATAGTTCTTGTTCTTATATACGAGTAGTTCCTTGATTGTTTCTTTTCTTCACTTTTAATTATTATAATGGAAAATTTTGTGATTGATATAATTATGGCGGAAAATGATGGTGATGACGATACGACTGACACCAGTTCGAGTTCTGATGAAAGTGATGAGGAGTTAAATGAAAGTTATAAATTATATAACAATTAAAAACTTTATTCATGATATAGTTCCACAATATAGCGAAAAAGAATTCATTGCACAATTTCGAGTGGGAAGCAGTAAGAATAAATTACGAATAATAGAATTTTTCGTACTAATATTTTCACTTAAGATATTGCAGATCAACTTATTAATCAGTTCTCGGGAAGTGCACAATATAGAAATTTAATTAGTTCCTCCTGTAAATAATGAGATGAACTCAAATTTGTCATTTAAAAAAATATAAATATTCTACGTGGTCCATCAGTATTATCAACATAGAAACATATTTTAACTTTTTTTATATTTCGTCGGCCATGAAGCAATGGGTTATAGAACTATTAATCATATTTTTGACATGTCCTTAAGTACTCTTTATTCAGTTATTAACCGAGTAGCTGAATTTATATGTTCTTTGGGCAATCAGTTTATAAAGTGGCCGAACGAAGGACATATTCTAGATATAAAAGCGTATTTTCAGCTACATAAGCATATTCCAGATGTTATTGGTACCTAACTTTTTATTTTTAAGTGTAAATTTCAGTAGGTACAGTTAATTTTTCAGGCTGCATTGATGGATCTCATATAAAAATAGATAAACCACGAAATGATCTAGATTCATATATTAACAGAAAGGGATATTATTCAATACATATTCAGGGAATTGTAAACCATAAAAAGAAATTTATAGATATATTTATTGGGTACCCCGGCTCGGTTCATGATGCACGAGTTTTTCAAAATAGCTCAGTTTATGATAATTTACCCCAAATATATATATATATATATATATATATATATATATATATATATATATATATATATATATATATATATATATATATATACTGGGTGATAGTGCTTATCCACTGCAAAAAAATCTTTTGACGCCTTACAAAGACTATTATGGCCATTTAACAGAAATACATAGAAATTACAATTCGGTCCATTCATCAGCTAGAATTTATATAGAACATTCATTCGGAATTTTATAACAACGCTTTCGGCAACTGTATCATTTGAAATTAAGAAATCCAAAATTAATTGTTCAAATTATAAAAGCATGCTGTATTCTTCACAACATAGCAAATTTGGACGACATTAATTTCTTAAAACCTGTACCAAATTGAGAAGAAAATGGAGTAGATTTTAATAACGGTAATGACGCCGAAGAAGATAATGATGATAGAAGAGAAAAGAGAAATGCACTTGGCCTTATATTATGGAACTATAGACAATTACAATAAAAACGTATCGAAAATTATAAATAAACTCTAAATTATTTACTAACTTTAACTTATAATTTAATTTCTATTTTTTAATAATTCTATTAAAGCCATTCTTTCTTTGTGGCGGTTTTCTTCTTGCATTTTTTTAAATTCCAGTTTTTGTTCTCGCCAAACCATTTTCTTCTTATGTTGTCTCTCCAGTAACTCTGTTAATTTCCTTGTCGGGGATCTGGATCTCTTAAGTGTTTTTTTTAACATTTACAGATTCTATTACAGTATTATTTGCAATAGTTTCAATTTTCTACTGGTTTTGGTTAAAAATTTCTGTATTATCAGTTCCTAAAGCAGTAGCTAAAATTTCCCCCCTGGTTGTTTCAGAGGACCCTGTTGCTACACACTCCGGAAAAATATTTCTTTTTACCACAAAAATTTCGTCTAATTCTCTGTAACAATTCCAAATTATTAAATAAATGGAAAATAAAATATCAATTAATTTACTTTTGAAAACAACAAATTTTTCTTTTTCGTCCCGTCGAAGAATGATTTTTTGTAACGTCGTAATTTCTAGCCAAACAGTCCCACTTATTTTCAATTTGGTCCCCTTTTTGCATTATTATAGCTATATATTCCCAGAATTTAGAATATGTAGCAAATTTTTTTTTTTATCCTATGGATTTATTTTCTTTTTGATAAATATATATTAAAAATTTGGTCCCCGCCTCATTCCAATCTGCTCTGCTTCTTTCCGTACTCGCTGTGAGGATTAAAAAACGATTGTAACTATTTTGAGTTGATAATTTTACACAAAAGATGGATATATACATTTCAAAAAAGGTATATTTCTGTAGTTGCGTAACTTTTCTAAAATGATAACTTACTTGTTGCATTGCTTTGAGTTTCAAACTCACAATCCAAAGTTTCTATAAACATGAAAAATATAAATAAATAGTTTTAAATGAACTTACAAATTATATTTTTTAAATATTTGAAATCCGTTTTCCATTATATATATATATATATATATATATATATATATATATATATATATATATATATATATATATATATATATATATATATATATATTCAAGTAAAATACCTTTAATTGTCCGAATTGTCGCAAACCTTTGATTGTCACAATGTCACAATTATTGACATTTATTTTTCAATTATAGACATCAATAAATAAAACATCACACAGCATACTCATTAAAAAATATTTATTTGTCAAACACTATCACACTGCCACATTCAATGTAGACGCGAACATTACCGCCGATTATTTTTCTACCAACAACTCATGAGTCACTGTAAAAATTATCACCGCCAGCTGCCGCGGCGTTTTACCGCAAGTTACTAGAAAAGCGGAACGAACAGAATCTATACTAAACGCAACGAAGAAACGGAGTAATAAATGTGCGTGATCTTCACGTGATTTGAAAAAGCGATGCCGCTATTGGCTGACAAGAAATACAAGAATATTGCCAAGAGCCGGGTTTACAATACGTAAATTTAATAGCCATTTGCTGATATATAACTTCTAAACAGCTGATATAGGTGTCGCTGATAGATAAATTTGTAAATGTCATTATTTGATATGTAATAACATAATTCTATTGATTGATATTAAAATATTTAATCAAAGATAACTATTATGTATGTAAATACAGTTAATTTTAATAACAAATAATGGTTGTAATTAATGTTCAAAAATTGATTTGACAACTGGCAACTTGTATCAGCTGTTCAGAAGACACATGTCAACATATTATCTTCCAATAGTTTATTGCTTATTATACCTTTTGCTTTGTGTCGTATTTTACATTTGTATAGTTCTACATAACAATAATACATTAACGTAAGTTAAAATAAAAATACAATTTGATTAGCTCTCATAAATAATGTTATTTTTAGGCTAGTTGATATAACAGTGTGTGTTTGCTTAAATTAAAAACCATGAATGATAATAATAAAAATTTCTTGTCACCACCGAAAAAACGCAAAAAGCGTCACTTTTCTATTGAAGAAAAAACAAATATTTTAAACACTTACAAAATGTTTTCATTAAGATCACCCGAAGCATCAAAAACTGAAACTGTAGAACTGTGTTCAAAAGTAGCAGGTACTATTGTGCACTAACTATTGTATTATAATTTCATGTGTTAACAATATATTATTTTTAGGAGTTTCTGTTGCCAGTGTATATAAGGTTCTTGAAGATGTGTGATCAGTTCCAGTATTATCGTGTGCATTTTAGTAGCATAATTGTTTGCGGTACACTTTTTATTTGCAAAAAAACTAATTCCCATGGTAAACGTACCTATTAATTTCGGTTATATCGTATATGCTGATTAATCGTGGAATATAATTTTTGATACCTAAAAAGATCCAGGAACAGCATGCTTAATGAAAAAATGAAATTATTGTATGGCGACGAAAATATCTCCTACAGCTAAAAAATTTCAAAAAAGAAAATATACTACTTAGACGAAAATTTGATAAATGCAGGTCATACCGTACAAAAAGTTTGGACGGGCATAGAAGTGCAAAGTAATAGAGATGCTTTTATTCGAGGATTATCAACAGGCCTAAAAAGTCCATCAGGCAAAGGCAAAAGGTTGATAATACTGCATATTGGATCAGACACTGGATTTGTGGAAAATGGACTTCTCATATTCGAGTCCAAAAATACAGGCGACTACCATCAGGATATGAACGCAGCAGTATTTGAAGACTGATTAAAAAAAATTACCAACACTGGAAGAAGGTGCCGTAATCGTTATGGATAATGCGTCTTACCATTCTAGAAGATTAGAAAAAATTCCGACGGATGCGACCAGAAAAGCAGATATATAGAGACGGTTAAAAGAAAAAAATATTCCCTTTGAAGAAACTACGATCAAGCCCGAGTTATTGCATCTAGTAAGATGCAACAAACCTTTAATAAATAGCTATGTAGTCGATCATCTAGCAGAGGCCACTAATAGGATTGTTTTAAGATTACCACCTTACCAATGTGAATTAAACCCCATAGAACTAATATGGGCACAAGTTAAAAGCGAGGTGGCACGAAAACATGTCACATTTAAACTGTCAGATGTGAAAAAAATATTTCTGGCGGCACTTCAAAATGTGACTCCTGAAAATTGGCAGAATGCATGTAGACATGTCGTTTCTATTGAAGAAAACATGTGGCAGTTGTATATATTTATGGAGATTCAGGTAGAGCCTCTCATAATAAATTTGCAGGATGACTCGAGTGATTCTGATTATGATAATTTGGAATAAATTACCTTTGTATTAAAAAAATATTTTTTGTTTTTATGTATTCAATTTGATTTTAATATTATTAATATAAGAAAATATATAACACATTATTAAAGTAAACCTTGTTTCCTTATATCTTTCAATGATTCGAAATGAAAATTACAATTCATTCAAATAGTCCTTGGCGTTATCTTGTAATTCGAACTTCGGGTGTGGTCAACAAATGTGAACACGCGCTGTTCACGTGATTACTCTATTTCTTCGTTGCGTTTAGTATAGTAACATTACAGTAAACCGCGAGTCGAAAAGAACAGCAAATTCCATCGCCGCGGTTTGCGGTAGACGCAGGGTGGCGGAACGAACAAGCCTAGTTTCAACAAATTGCACACATTTTTATATTTGTGAATATAATTTTGAAGAGTCTAGATTTATGAATTCGAGCCATCATGAATTAGTTTTCAATGCAGTACCTACAATTCTCAAAAAGTCACTGAGTTCAATAGAAGCCAGCCAAACCAGGACAAACGCATTACCACAATACAAAGATAACGAAAATATTCAACCCCGAAAACAAAAACTATCACCGGAAAATATATCGATGCTACCATGCGCTAATATTTCGGAAATTCCTTTAAAACAAACTATTAAAAGGCGGTTGAATTTCTGCATAAGTTTACGTCCATAAACTAGCAGTATAGTTAACATTTACCCAGATATTTCAATTGCAGAATATAATAATTCTGCGAACGAAACTCTGCTGCAATCAATTGGAGTACGAAATGTACATGACATGACTCTTCGAAAAAAACACATGTAAAAGATGTTTCATAATAAGCGCAAGATTTAAATTGCCCGGCATTTTCTTTTAATCAAGGGTGCTGGACTAAAAAGTTGACAACTGTCAAGTAGACGCATCGCGATTATTAGTCATGGAACGCTACACGAACGAACAGGGGATTTTAATATTGAAAACTTATTTAAAATATGGTAAAAGTTTTGCGGAAACAGTTCGCAGACTGCATGTAATTTTTGGTTGACAAAACTGATCGAGAAATTCGATTGAACTGGCTCGGTTGTGAACCAGAAATCATCAGGTCGTCCTCGGTCAGGCCGGTCCATTGAAAATATTACATCGATTCGCCGCCGTTCCCATCAACTGACCATTTCGACAAGCAGTTTGCAGACAATTTTAAAGAAAGATCTCCATCTGCATGCTTATAAAGTTCAATTGACATAAGAATTTAAGCCAGGTGATCATATGCAACGCCGTACCTTTGTCAACTGGGTGTTGGACAACCAAAGAATGGACGCTGATTTTGTTAGAAAAATTGTCTTTAGCGATGAGGCTCACTTCCACGCAAAACAGCCGGATCTGGGGAGCAGAGAATCCACATGTTGTTCATCAGACGGCAATGCATCCACAACGAGTCACCGTTTGATGGGAATTTTGGGCTGGTGGAGTGGTTGGGCCATACGAGTACTTCTTCCAAGACGACGCTGGCAATTCAATGACTGTGAATGGTGAACGTTATTGCCATATGATAACGGAGTTTTTGTGGCCTGCATTGGTCGGTATGGATTTAGAAGAGGTGTGGTTTCAGCAGGACGGGGCAACCTGTTATACTGCGCCAGAGCCAATGCAGTTGTTGCATGAGAGATTCCCTGACCGTGTAATCTCACGCACTGGCGACCAGAATTGGCCACAGACATCGTGCGATCTAACGCCGTGAGACTTCTTCCTGTGGGGTTTTGTGAAGTCTTCCGTCTATGTCAACCAACCAACCAAACACAATTCCTGAGATGAAGGAAGAAATTCGACGTGTCATTGGCGAAATTGGAGGGGAAATGTGCGAAAATGTAATCAGTAACTTCTCTAAAAGAGCAAGAGTGTGCCAGCAGAGTCGTGGCGGCCATTTGTTAGATGTTCTCATCCACATATAATCGCCATATGTATACTTCATATTAAAATAAAAATATTTGTAATTTTCGAATAAATTACGTGTTTTATAGAAAAATTAAATCTTGCGCTCATTCTGAAACATCCTTTATAAATTTTGTAGAAAACAAGTATCCAGCATTTTTAAATAAAAAAAAAATTCGCGTCTCTCTCTCTCTTAAAAGTAGCAGAAAATTCTAAATACTTCCTTATTTATGAAAATAGAAAGAGAATTAAAGTCTGTGCCAGTGCAATTTATTAAATCACAATTAAAAATCTCAATACACCGAAACGCGATCGTAGATGGACGCTCGACAAAATATTTGCTTTATCCATTTACAAAAGAGGCCCGAAATGTTATAAGTACATGGAAAAATTTCTGGCTTTACCTTCCAAAAGAACGCTTCAAAATATTTTATCAAGCATTACATTTGAACCCGGACTGAATACAAACATGCTCCAATATTTGTAAACTAAGAAAAATTAAATGACTTTTTGGATGCGTTCATGTACACATTCATGAACTCTTTTGTGCGCGAGTCATGTTCATGTAACCATTCAGACATATGAATGAAACTTTGTATGGTTGGAACGGTCAACGGACTTGCCATATCATCATTAATTACTGTCTCCTTTGTAGAAAAAATATCAGTCAATAAATTATTTAAAAACAGATATTAATTATTTAGCATATTACATACCTAAATAATTAGTTTTTATTCGAGGTTGGCCAAATACCAAATCCATATCTTTATTGGATAAATAAGATTTTGGATCAGATTCAAATTCCAAATCATTCAGTATTTTCACTAATGAAAATATATAAACAATCGCAGGTTATGCATCGATATTTTCCTCGCAACGCGCGAATATTGTGGTGCGCTGTGCTAACAAATGGTACATAGCACAGACCAGTGGAAACAAACACACTAACAGTCCGATGATAATTTTAAAATACGCATGCGTCTGGCGTACATATGACAGTCCGGACTATCTGAGGGAACAAACCTAATATTGTACAACAAATTAATATTATTTTATATATGTATATGCTATAGCTCCAAATATTCAAAATCGTTTTAATAAAACTGGCCTGGAATCAAATCGTTACAATGTGCTAACTTGTAATTGATGCTGTTTTGTTGGAGATGAACCCCCATTTCCCGATGGCATTAAATTCTATAAGTTACGTGGCGAATCTCAAATCGTGAGAGTCCACTTCTAGATCCTTTATCGTCTCCTCTGTTATATCACCATGATAAACTTGATTGAAGTATTCATTTACGGCACTGGCCCCAACGTTACTGTTGTTCCAAAATAACTTGTCGCGATTTTGCGTCCTATCGTATAGGGGATACGCATTGCCGTTAGGTGTATCATCAAAAATTCCAAAATGGCGACGGAATTGTGGTAAAGGTCACTGTGAGCATATAAGTATATACTACAGATTGGTTTTGATACTATTTCATTTTATGTTTTATAAATAAAAAAATACATAACATAAAAGTTTGAGTGATTTATTCCAATACACTGGCAAAAGAGTCAGACCTTTAAGAGTATTGCTGCATTTTTGGATGATCGTGTGGTACAGTGGGAATGCTAGATGCAATGAACATTGTAGCATATGTTGTACAAAGTTCTGGCAAAATCATAAGCCTCATATCGTTACCATTAATTTTTTTCCTGGCGATATAAAATAATGGGATTGCAAATGGTCTTGTAAGGCTGGAAAAGGTGGTTGTTGCTACTCTGCTATACGCGAACAAATAAATTTATTTTTATTTCCGAAAAAATGTATTGTAGGAACCTGTTAGAATCATTTTCTTCGTCAGATGTTGAAAAAAAATGTGGAAAAATCCAGCACAAGAAGTCCAACGCAACTATGATCCAGTTACAAACGTGCAGAATTTTTGCCATGTAAAAAGAAATACAGGCTGCATTTTATGGAAACCGCAAACACGGTCAAAAAATATGCAACTTCTACTGGACTGAAATAATTTAAAAATATTTCTTTATAGAATAACGTTACGAAGAATTCGTTTTATTTTTTTTATATTAATTTATTTACAGTTTGACAATAAGTATATATCTACAATTTTCCATTTTTTCCTCAAAGGAGGTGTTATGAGAAAATAATGCAGGCTAATATCTTTGCTCGCATAATTTTTACACTGTGGCTTGAAGCAGTATCTCCTGGTTACCATTTTTTTAATATTAATAAAGTAATTCACCTAAATATTGCTTTTTTTTTCCTCGACGCAGGGAAACCCAAACATAATAATAATAATAATCTTTATTTGATACAAGTTACAAAACTTTTCACAAAGGAAGATTGGTAATTAATCATAATCGTATATCAATAAATTCATATTAAAGAACCAAATCACAATCGAAAGATGCTTAGGTACTAATAATGATGAATGCAAAATATTATTAAAGTTTTATATACATATAAATAGCATCTAAAATGCTGACATAAGCATAACCAGTAATTGATTACATATAAAATAAAGAAAAACAGGTAAAGTAGTGCAAATACACTGCGTTTAAGCATCTAGCTAACTACTTTAACCTTAAGGGTAATGAAGATCCAATATACAAATAACTACGTGACTAGGGGCATTCCAACCACATAGTACAAAAAAGGAAAACAATGCAAAAAATGTTTTTCATGATATAAAATATAAAATAAATAAGAAAAATATTTGATCAAAACTTATTCGTTAAGAGAAAAACTTCTCAAAGCCAAGCATTTAATAGTGTAGTACACGACTTTGTTAATTTTATCAGTAGATAAATTTTGCAAGAGAGAATGAAAACTACTATTGTTCTCTTCTGCATCGTTTAGGTATAGGGCTAGGTAGTAATCACGATAAGGTTTATAGATCGGGCAGTCTATGAAGAAATGTTGCAAATTTTCTGGTTTGTTTAAATTACAGATTGAACAGAGCGCTGTGGCATTCCAGTAATGAGTAATATTATTAACATGGATACATATAAATTTGTTACTTGATAACCTGAGGTTAGCAATAATGCGTGTTTTGAAAATATTTAATTTAATTGTTAGATAATTCTCTACAACGAACTCAGTTTTAATTAGCTTATAAAATGAATTAAAATTGCCTTCTCTTAAAGATGAAATATCTTTGTCCAAGAGAGCGTTTTGGATTTTGTCTACAACAGTCTTAGTCTTTGATTTTGTAAAGCGGCAATTAAGAAATGATGTATCAATGTTGAAAAAGTCTAATATGGATTTTAATTGTGTGAACCAATTAAAATCTAGTTTATTGTTTGTGGTTTTGTCTAAAATCTGTAATCTTTTTAGAATTTGATAAGGATATCTATCGTTGTTCATTTGGTAAATTTTGTTTAGCCAGTTTAGAGCTCTTTTTATAATTTGAGGTAATATATGAGTTGCCCCAGTCTCTAATCTGATCATATAACTTGGCGTTGTTTTGAGGCACCTTAGGAGGGATTTAAGAAAAGTAATTTGATATTTTTCAAGATTTTCCCAGTACCTAAGAGCCCAAACTTCCGATCCATATAACATAGAGGCAGCAACTATAGACTCCATTAATAGTTTTTTCTCATGCCATCCCTGTGATTTACCTGCGGACAGTATTGAATTAACTTTGGCTGAAGCTTCTTTCCTGCATTTACAGATTCTTCTAAGAATTTTCCCGATGAAGAGAAAGTTACACCTAAGTATGTGAAATTTTTAACAATTTCAATTCTATCCCCTTTAAGGGCATAAGGATGCTGGGATTTCTTACGCGAACAAATAAATTTATTTTTATTTCCGAAAAAATGTATTGTAGGAACCTGTTAGAATCATTTTCTTCGTCAGATGTTGAAAAAAAATGTGGAAAAAATCCAGCACAAGAAGTCCAACGCAACTATGATCCAGTTACAAACGTGCAGAATTTTTGCCATGTAAAAAGAAATACAGGCTGCATTTTATGGAAACCGCAAACAAGGTCAAAAAATATGCAACTTCTACTGGACTGAAATAATTTAAAAATATTTCTTTATAGAATAACGTTACGAAGAATTCGTTTTATTTTTTTTATATTAATTTATTTACAGTTTGACAATAAGTATATATCTACAATTTTCCATTTTTTCCTCAAAGGAGGTGTTATGAGAAAATAATGCAGGCTAATATCTTTGCTCGCATAATTTTTACACTGTGGCTTGAAGCAGTATCTCCTGGTTACCATTTTTTTAATATTAATAAAGTAATTCACCTAAATATTGCTTTTTTTTCCTCGACGCAGGGAAACCCAAACATAATAATAATAATAATCTTTATTTGATACAAGTTACAAAACTTTTCACAAAGGAAGATTGGTAATTAATCATAATCGTATATCAATAAATTCATATTAAAGAACCAAATCACAATCGAAAGATGCTTAGGTACTAATAATGATGAATGCAAAATATTATTAAAGTTTTATATACATATAAATAGCATCTAAAATGCTGACATAAGCATAACCAGTAATTGATTACATATAAAATAAAGAAAAACAGGTAAAGTAGTGCAAATACACTGCGTTTAAGCATCTAGCTAACTACTTTAACCTTAAGGGTAATGAAGATCCAATATACAAATAACTACGTGACTAGGGGCATTCCAACCACATAGTACAAAAAAGGAAAACAATGCAAAAAATGTTTTTCATGATATAAAATATAAAATAAATAAGAAAAATATTTGATCAAAACTTATTCGTTAAGAGAAAAACTTCTCAAAGCCAAGCATTTAATAGTGTAGTACACGACTTTGTTAATTTTATCAGTAGATAAATTTTGCAAGAGAGAATGAAAACTACTATTGTTCTCTTCTGCATCGTTTAGGTATAGGGCTAGGTAGTAATCACGATAAGGTTTATAGATCGGGCAGTCTATGAAGAAATGTTGCAAATTTTCTGGTTTGTTTAAATTACAGATTGAACAGAGCGCTGTGGCATTCCAGTAATGAGTAATATTATTAACATGGATACATATAAATTTGTTACTTGATAACCTGAGGTTAGCAATAATGCGTACACTGTGGCTTGAAGCAGTATCTCCTGGTTACCATTTTTTTAATATTAATAAAGTAATTCACCTAAATATTGCTTTTTTTCCTCGATGCAGGGAAACCCAAACATAAAACACATGTATAAACACAGAAAACGATCACCATTACTCTAGTTCCTCATCTTACCACTGGGCGCCAATTATTTCGCCGCGCGTGCCCTATTGCTATTCGCTTCGCACTCACTTCAGTCTTCTTCATTTGAGTCGAAAGTTATATCAACAATGACTTGTAGACACTTGGTATCGCATTGAGGACCTGCAATTGCAGTACATACGAGTGCATCAGCGACAAATTCATTTAGATAGTTATCAAAATTTAATGAATTACATTCAAAGGCAAGCTCACCAACGTCAAGAACGTATTAGAAAAAAAAATGTTTTACCACCCACTTTTATTGTAAATTCACGTTATATGGAACAAAAATATTTAGACGCTATAGCTATTGTACGAAGGCGTAGAGGGGCCAACAACAATCTTTAAACGTTTCAACCCGAATGGACTGTGATTTTTGCAATTGTGAATAAACGATTGTAGGTTCGAGCTACAATTGCAGTTCGAATTTACAATTGTAGGTTCAAACTTACAATTGCAGTTCGACCTTACAATTGTAGGTTCGAACTTACAATTGCAGTTCGAATTTTACAATTGTAGTTTTGAACTTACAATTTTAGGGTCGAACTTACAATTTTTTATTGATTCGAGCGCTGCCAGCACGTGGAGTGCAGTCTCACTCTGTGCTTGTCTATGCTTGCAATTAGCATTAGCATCCAACCGCAATAAGAGCAGTGGCGTGTTATTTAAAGTAATAAAGGTTAGTAATTTAATCCTTCCATATATGTAATAAGTATTAATAATTGTTTACAATAGTTTGCAAATATTTATGGATAATATCGCACATAATTTGCATTGTAGATGGAGGACGAGCTCGAGGAATTCTTATTAAACTGTGGAATTGACGGGGAAAGTATTGCTACAATGAAAGAACAAAAGGTAAGCCCTATTTCAAATACACGCACTATCTACATAATCTTTCACAAACAATAATAAAAGTACATTTGCTAAGTTAGAGGAAAAAAATAAAATAAAGCAACCATGTTATTAATGTCATTGACGTTTAAGGTTATAGAAGCTATTGCTTAGTGGATGGTAGTTATTACCTCCCGCCTTATATTCTATAAGGGAGGTATTGTGATTGGGCCAAATGTTCGAGTGTTAGTTTTTTGTGGATAAGCACGTTTTAAGGTCCTCATAATACGATTTTACTATTTTCGTCATGATGTATGTGTGTATGAGCGTGAGTGGGTGTGTTTTGTGTTACGATTGTTGTTGACGATAACTCAAAAAATAAGCAATGACTCGTGCTCGTGACATGGTTTACAATGCTGTAACCGTATCGACGCGACGTTGCTTAGTTCTGTCTTTTCCTGTCTATATTTTTCTGTGTTCCTATGACTCCAACTTTGAGCCACGGACTTCTTAAAATTATGGACGGTTGGAGCTGTGTAACAGATGTATGTTAAATTAAACCTCGCGCATGACATTAAATTCGGGGAGTTTATGGCGCTAAATTTAAATATACTAAAATGCAATATATACATAAAATTATAAAAATATGGTTACATCTATTAAAATATATTGTAAAATATTGAGTATATTTATTGAATTTTCAAATGTAGATATTAAAATTATTTGTTAAAGAAATGATTAAAACATATTTCTGTGCTTAAATTGTTCGCCTGAGGAATGGTTCTGCGACTCCCCGAATTTTGCTTCATACTCGTTGCTCCATACCTAGTATACTTTTTCAAGCTATCTCCCATGTACTCCAACAGTCCATAATTTAAGAAGTCCGTGCTTTGAGCTTAATCTCAGTCAATTTTCAATCGTCAGCTGTACGTTATTGCCACGTCGCCTCATGGATACAGTATCTTTGTCTTTCAAAACGAATTTACAAAAAAGTACATAGTTAATTTTGTTCTGACACGCACTAAAATATAACTTGAATATTCTTTCATCATTTCGTAGTTTTTAATCGAGGTCGAACGTTTAAAAGCATGCATAAATGTTACCCTTGGATAGGGAGTTAAATGTTACTTTAATATCCAATATCTTTTTCTCTCTTGTTAATGTTTTTAACATTTTTTACATTTGTGTACAAACTTTTGAAATATATTTGTTCAAATTTTCATAATTTTTCAACGTCCATCGAGATCTTTGAAGTACTACCTTAAGAATTTCAAAGTTAAAAGTTGCCATCTTCTTAGTTCTTATATCTTGAAGTTATTTCATCGTTCGTTATTCTATAAATCAAGATTACCTGTAGATGGTTCCGTATAAATGAGGAAGTTTATTTCTTATTAATTATACTTTAGCCTAAGAAACACAAAATCTAACGATTTTAGTGAATTACATCTTTACACGCCAGAATAAAGACATTGAGGTCACCAGGGCCATCACCGAAGTCATATAAACCCACAAGAAAAATTAATATTACTTGGAAATGCGATAATAAGATCGTACGCACGGAGGAGGGCGGAGGTGCTCGGCAAATTGACGCACTAAAGTCATTTAAAAAGAGTGATATCTTAGAAAAAGCAATTTCCTTATATTTTCCTAACAGTAAATCATTAAAAAAGGGCTCCATAGCAAATTATGATGTAGATCTACTAGATTTTGCTGCAAATAGTTTCGATGAAAACTTAACCGTTGAGCAAATTTATGGAATAACAGGGTTGACTAGGCTCAATTTTTGTCTATTTACTACTTTAAAACCCGAATTGGCCGGGAAAAAAAATAAGAAGCTAAAAATGGGGAAGAAAAAGAAACAAATAAGTATCTCTTCTTCAAGTAGTGAAGAAGAAGCAACGAAAAATCACCCACCCAAAAAACATCGTCTGAGGAAGCGAAAACGAAACTCAAAATACTCTTTGTCAACATCTTCTGCATCTAGTGAATTTTCACACAATGAAGATGTTAAGGACATTCAGAGAAGAGCAACAACAAACTGTTTAACAAATGAAATATTTGATTTGGACGAATTTTTGAATATACGTTCTTCAGACCCTACAGACGTGGTAGCTACTGCCGTTGAAGTACCTACAGATTCTACAAATTTTGATATACAAAACGCAGTCTTTAATTCTCCAAAAAGAAACGAGCAACCGGGCGAGCAACTTCTGGATTTTGAAAGCGAACTGAAAATTATTCGGTACGCGATTCAAGTAGAGAAACCTATTTTGGTGAACGCATGCCGGGAAGATCCGGTGTCATCCATAAGAAACGCGATGAAGCGTAGCACTTTTTCACCCTACCAGAAAATCGACGTACAGTTTGTAGATATTGACGAGACTCCAGAGGGAGCTATTGATGAAGGTGGACCTACGCGTGAACTTTTCCGACTGAGTTTGAAGCAGTTTCAAAATAGTGAGATATTTATTGGTATGCAACAGTAGCTTAATTCATAATAGTTGAATTAATACAAACATAATGTATATTTCAGGAAATGATGGATCTAAAATATTGACTTTTAACTTAACAGCTCTTGGAAAAGAGAAATATTTGTATGCGGGGAAAATTTTTGCTATGTCAATTATCCACGGCGGACCACGACCCAATTTTCTCTCAAAGAGTGTGTTTGATTACCTGGCAAATGGTTTCGTATATCCAATGGTAGAAGACTTGCGAAATACTCCATTTGAAAAAGCCGTAATTGAAATAACAGCGGCTGAAACTCTAGAATCATTTCAAAAAGTTATCTCAAGCCACGATGAATTGCTAGATTTAGGAGTTTCACGATCCTCGTTCGAAGACAAAGACAAACTAATCCAAGGTATGCAAAATGTGCAATTAGGTCAAAATATCTAAAATATAAACTTTATATTTGTGCATTGTATTTTGGTAATTAATTGTCTCTGTTTGCAGAAATTCTACACCATTTGGTTATTGACCGTCCCCGAAGAGCCCTTGAACAATTTGCTGATGGTCTACAAATGCTCGATGTTCTGTCTTTAATCAAGAAGTATCCTGAGAAAGCCTCAGTTTTATTTTGCAATAAAGAAGAAACGCAACTTACAGCGAACTACCTCAACCGTTTATTTTGTATAAAACGATCACCAGATGGTACTCAACGTCGGTTACTGGAATCTAAAACAACGGCATTTTGGAGGGATTACCTCCAGAATTGTGAAGGTTAATAGTTGGGGCATAAAAGCACTTATACAATAATGATTAAATTTTCAACGACAGTTCACAGTTTTAATGTTTTCAGATGGCGATTGCCAAGTTTGTTTATCCGATGTATTGGCTTTTGCGACAGGGAGCAATACAGAACCTGCCTTGGGATTCGACCAGCAACCACGGATTGAATTCCTGCATGACGACCCATCTGTGTTCCCAAAAAGTAATACCTGTGCTCTTATTTTATATTTACCAATAGCGACAAACGATGATTATGAAACTTACAGGGAAAATTTAACCTTTGGAATATTAAATGGCCTGCCCACTTTTGGGTTGTCCTAATAATGTGTTGATTTAGTAATGTATACCTACATCCTTTAGGTACCTACCTACTTATAGTTTTTTTTAATTTTAATAATTAGCAATTATTTGTTTTTGAACAATGAATAACCAAAGTCAAGTTTTGTTTTTTTTTACAATTTATTGTCTGTTTTGTTGTAAGTTACAATATGAGTTTATTTTATAATTATTTAATGTTGTCATTGTCAATTTTTTATTAAATCATATTTTCGTATTAAATGTGTTGTAGTACATTCAATACCTTATTTCGGAGATTAGCATACACAAACATTGCATTATTTACGTCACCGTCTTTTGTCCAGCCATTTTCTGTCATTAAGCAAACACATACATTTTCGACATCTCTATCGCAAAAAATTACTTTACTAGTTATTTCAGTGTCTCTTTTTAAAGTGTTCACTGCGGATTCTGGAATTTTAACTAGATAGTTTGAGCAACCATAGTATTCTGGTAGTTCAAACATAACTGTTGGACGTCCAGTAGGTGCTATGGCATTCCTTGATCGTCGTATCCTATGTGTATTCCACTGGAAGGATATTCCATCCAACTCACTCTGTAAATAATAAAGTTATTTTGGTAACAATAATACAGACAACATTTTTTGTTGTACTCAATAGCGTTTAATATTTGTAAATGTCTAGTGCGTACTTCGTGTATTTCTTAGTTTATCTTTAGGTTTGGTCTATTGTTATAAAGCCTATGTTAATAGGTATGTATTAAAAACTTACCTGTATTATTTCCATGAAACAAAACTGGATCAAAGCTTTATCCAAGTAGCTCCCGGTGAATAAACCTTCATCTCGAATGGATTCAAATAAATTGATCCAGTACTGGGCATTTTCTTTTCTTAATAACGACCACCATGACTATATGCGTTGATTTGCAGTACTTCTTCCTTTTATATGCGGGGGTCTACCACTTACGGTCCCAAAGGAATCCCGAAAAACAGTTTGCAAAGTTTCCACGATTACATTTTCTGTGCCGCAATCACTTCTTAAGGTAAGTGGACATCCGTCCAATTCACCAACAGCTGTCAGGTAATAATTTGCAATAACTTTTGGATCATTTGACGTTGTGCTTGCTCGCAGCCAAATTATATGTCTTGAAAATCCGTCAATACAACTGTTTATGCAAATCCCGTATCTTTTCAATTTGTCGTTGGAATCGACATGCCAAAGATAATTTGGTCCTCTACTACTGTATTGACGACGTCTCAATCTTCTTCTTCTTCGACATTCTACGCCTTTACGATCCACCTCAAACAGTATTTGTCGCACTACATTTTGACTAACAACAAGTCCATGCTGAATGCACTTTAAATGCATCCATCTGTAACCATGTAATTGGGCAGAAGTAGTGATCTGCGACATAATAAAAGCATAAACGTGTTCAAAACGACTAAATTTTCTTCTTACAAGACTGAGTCTGCGTAGGTGCCGTTTTAAAGTTCTCGGACTCATATGCACGTTATGCTTACCTCGGAGAAATAATAATATTTCTTTTTGCTGAAGTCCCATTTCAAAATATGTTTGTATAAGTGTATAAACGGAATCCATACCTACTAAAAATACTCAATTATTAACCTTTATTACTTTAAATAACACGTCACTGCTCTTATTGCGGTTGGATGCTGATGCTAATTGCAAGCATAGACAAGCACAGAGTGAGACTGCACTCCATGTGCTGGCAGCGCTCGAATCAATAAAAAATGTAAGTTCGACCCTAAAATTGTAAGTTCAAAACTACAATTGTAAATTCGAACTGCAATTGTAAGTTCGAACCTACAATTGTAAGGTCGAACTGCAATTGTAAGTTTGAACCTACAATTGTAAATTCGAACTGCAATTGTAGCTCGAACCTACAATCGTTTATTCACAATTGCAAAAATCACAGTCCATTCGGGTTGAAACGTTTAACGATTGTTGTTGGCCCCTCTACGCCTTCGTACTATTGTGTTAAGACTTACGGGAAGCCAGATCTATTTATTTCTTTAACTTGTAATACTATGGGGTCTCGTGGCCGCGTGCCTGAGTGTCTGGTCGCGAATCTGGAGAACCCGGTTCGATCCCGACGGACGCCAAATATTTCGAATTTTAAATGGCACAAAATTGACCCCTGTGGTGCACTGTCTACGCCAGCAATGAGTACCAGTGAGATGTCGCCTGGTAAAAGCCTGCACGGTGCAAATATGTCATCATCATTACCGATATCTGCGTACAAAGCAGATTGGCACACCCAACAATGGGTAATATGCCGTGATGATATATTTATTTTTATATGTAAGACTATGTGGCCAGAAATTGTAAATAATTTGGAATCTGGTCAAGACACTATTCATCGACCTGAACTTGTCTGTCGTGTTTTCCATATTACCAGTATTACTTTGGTGCAGTAAGGTTTTTACCTCCCGTCATACCGTAAGTAAGGGAGGTAATGTAATCGTGCCAAAAAATCAATGGTGAGTTTTCAGTAAATAAGCACGAATTAGGGTCCCCACAACACGTTTTTATTAATTTTACAATAATGTGTGTGTGTGTTTGTGTGTGTGTGTGTGTGTGTGTGTTTGTGTGTGTGTGTGTTTGTGTGTGTGTGTGTGTGTGTGTGTGTGTGTGTGTTTGTGTGTGTGTGTTTGTTTGTGTGTGTGTGTGCGCGCGCGTGTTTGTGTGTGTATTTGTTTGTGTGTGTGTGTGTGTGTGTGTGTGTGTGTGTGTGTGTGTGTGTGTGTGTGTGTGTGTGTGTGTGTGTGTATGTGACGATTTTTTGGGTAAAATTATTCAACCAAAAGTGATACATTACTTGAAGCTCTGTATTTTGTGTTAAATAAGCACGAATTAGGGTCCCCACAACACGTTTTTATTAATTTTACAATGATGTGTGCGTATGTGTGTGTGTGTGTGTGTGACGATTTTTTGGGTAAAAGTGTGTGTGTGTGTGTGTGTGACGATTTTTTTGGGTAAATTTATTCAACCAAAAGTGATACATTACTTGAAGCTCTGAACAGATTCTCGTGAAAAATATATTATGATATACTCCAAAACTTGTCAAATTTTGTATTTACGACTTTTATATGAGGAGGAACAACATATTATCTCCTTCCCCCTGAAATTGGATAAATGGAAGTGATACTTTATTTGAAGCCAATAACAGTTTTTAATGAAAAACTATATTAAAATATAATCCAAAACTTTTCGATTTTAGTATTTAAGACTTTTATACCATGGGAAACAACATATTAGATTTTGGCTAAAATTATTCAACCAAAAGTGATACTTTACTTGAAGCTCTGAACAGATTCTCGTGAAAAATATAGTATGATATACTCTAAAACTTGTCAAATTTAGTATTTAAGACCTTTATATAACGGGAAGCAACATATTAGATTTTGGCTAAAATTGATAAAACGAAAGTGATACTTTATTTGAAGCTCTGAACAGATTTTCGTAAAAAATATATTGATACAATCGAAAACTTTTCAAATTTGGTATTTAAGACTTTTATATTAATAAGAATGACATGTTAGATTTTTTTGTAAAATTGATAAATAGGAAGTGATACTTTATTTGAAGCTTTGAACAGAATTTTGTGAAAAATATATTATGTATTCCAAAACTTATCAAATTTAGTATTTAAGACCTTTATATAACGGGAAGCAACATAGATTTTGGCTAAAATTTATAAACCGGAAGTGATACTTTATTTGAAGGTCTGAACAGATTTTCGTGCTAAATAAATTAATACAATCGAAAACTTTTCAAATTTGGTATTTAAGACTTTTATATTAATCAGAACGACATATTAGATGTTTTCTAAAATTGATAAACCGGAAGTACTACTTTAAAGGAAGCTATAAACTGATTTTCTTGAAAAAATATGTTAAAACATGATCCAAAACTTCTCAAATTTGGTATTTAATACACGTGCATAAATTGAAACATTAAGTTTTGACTATACCTATATGATAAACCGGAAGTGGCACTTAATTTGGAGCTCTTAACAGATTTTCGAGGAAAAACAATAAAGTATAATCCAAAATTAGGTATTACAGACTTCTATTTATTGGAACAAATTAGATTTTGTTTATGAACGATCAACCGGAAGTGATACTTTACGTAAAGTTCATTGCTATTTCAAACATGGGAGGTCATGTGTTTCAAACCTAGCGCAGTGCCTCTCGCCTCCCGCCATTTCTCGTATACATATACACACGCTTGATTATTTGCTCGTCAGGTTTTGTAAAATTTTCTGTTTTTTTTTTTTTTTTTGGTTTGACATTGTTATCTTCGTTAAAAAAATTCCCTTGTATTGGTGATATTTATATTCTCCGATGTGCTACCAGGGGTGTTTCTTCATTATATTTGTATTTATATATTTTTTTCTCTCACTCACATTCGTTTAGCACAGCGCTGTTTGTGCACGTATGTTTAATTAGTTGTCAAATTATACTGGGTGCTTCATTTATTTTCAACATACTGGGTGCTTTTTTCTCTTTGTTCATAAATTTAGCAATTTCTTTTTTTATTTATATACATTCATATACAAAATGAGTAATCTGGCTTGTAATTGTTGCAAGCAGGAATTTGAAGAGCATCGAATCATAACATGTTCAGTTTGCAAGCATAATTATAACATTGATTGTGTCGATGTATCTGTCACCGTTGCTACAAGCATATCGAATTCGAAAACTGGCGTGTATTGGAGTTGCTCTAATTGTAAAGTTATTGGCAAAGACATTGCTAGCCTTAAGGCTCTTATCGTTGGTCTCCAAAATGACATTCAAGATTTAAAAGATAAATTGAATTCGCATAGCTCACCGTCTCAACTCACTACATCTGTGACGCAAAATATCATACAGGAAGTTATAGAGCGACAGAAATGTTCCTGCAACTTCATGATTTATGGATCATTAGAGGATAGTACCCTAAGTAAAGAACAATCGCATGCAAAAGATTCTGTGATGATTAACAGTATAGTTTCTGATATAGGTGCAAAATATCCCATAATTAAATTTTCACGCATCGGTCGTTTTGACAAATCAAAACCTTTATCTCGTCCTTTAAAGGTTCAGTTATCTTCTTCTGATGAAGTTATTCAAATTATGAAAAAATCAAAAACTCTAAAAACCATTGATAAGTGGAAACACATTTATATTTCTCATGATCGCACCAAAATGCAAAGAGATTATTTTAAAACTATTAAGCAAGAACTAGATAATTGTATTGCCGCAGGTGAGAGTAACTTAACTATTAAATATTTAAGTAATATTCCCAAAGTTGTGTCTTCTTTAAACTAATTCCACCCAACAGTTCACCAATCTCTCTTAATATTTACCATCAAAATACTAGGGGTTTAAATTCTAAATGTAATCTATTTTATGTTAATTGTTGTTCTTCGTCTTATGATGTGATTGTTGTATCGGGATCTTGGTTGAGTGAATCTGTTCTGAATCCTGAAATAGTTCCATGTAATTACAATGTTATACGTGATGATAGATTATTTTCTCTTACCCAACGTTCTAAGGGTGGTGGTGTATTAATTGCACTAAAAGACTCTATCAGTTTCAAAACGATTGATACTTCGAATATAAAAAGTTCTATTCCACTTATTGATTTCGTTGCCTGCAAGTGTTTTTTCACTAATCATACATTCATTTTATGTGCTGTCTACATACCACCTGATGTACACGTAAATGAAATAGAAACTTTCACTGATGATCTTTCACTTTTATTTATAAACGAAAAAATTATTTTGGTGGGTGACTTCAATCTTCCCAATTTTTATAATAATACTGTCACATGTGTAAAATCAGCTTCTTTCCGTAATCTCTGTGACGTATTAAATCTGAAACAATATAATTCTGTCAGTAATAATTACAACAATATGTTGGACCTAGTCTTTACTAACTTTTTACCTATAAATACGGTAAAATCTGATTTTCTTTTAGTTCCTGAAGATCGATATCACCCAGCCTTAATAATTAACTGCGATCTCGTCACCGCTGCACGACATATAAATTTTCCTACAGCCAATAAGTACCGTTATAACTTTAAGAAAGCGGATTTCAATAATTTATATGAATAAATATGCAACGTTGACTGGTCTCATATAAACAATTTTGTTCAAGTAGATATAGCGCTAAATGAATTCTACCGCATTCTCTATGGAGCCTTAGACAAATTTGTCCCCACTTATAGGTGCTGCACATCTAATTTTCCACCTTGGTTTACTTTCGAGATTAAGAGTAATCTTAAAACAAAAGAGTACTTCAGGAGAAAATGGATAAAAACCAGGCAACTTACTTATTGTGAAGAATTCAAAAGATTGAGAACCTTAATTAAAAATCAAATCAAGGAAGCTTACGATGAGTATATTAGTAAAGTTGGGAACAACATTAAATCTAATCCGAGTGAATTTTGGAAATATGTCAATATGAAACAAGGACGCTCTCGTATTCCAGGTACTGTTATAGCCAATGATGTCGTCTACAATAAACCGCAAGACATAGTTAATGCTTTTGCTACTGTTTTCTCTGATTTTTTTTACTGACGGTTCAAATTTTGACGCTAATAATTATACGTTGCATAACAATCTCCCTTCATTTTCCATAGGCTATATTACTGAAAATGATTTAGTTTCATTAATATCTAAATTGCAAAATAAAAATAATTGTGGAGTAGATAAAATACCTGATTTTTTTTTATTAAGGACTGTCGTTTTATCCTTGCTGCTCCTTTATCCGTTATTATTAATTTAGCCATTAAAACGTCTACATTTCCGTTGCTGTGGAAACAAACTCTAATTATTCCAGTCCACAAGAAGGGTGATAAAACTGACGTCCGCAACTATAGGCCTATATCTATTCTTAATAACTTCAGTAAACTTTTTGAGATGATTATCTATAATACCTTACTCACACATACTAGGTCCTTCATGGCTACATGAGAGGACGCTCAACTGTAACCAATCTAGCTTGCTTCTCGCAATTTGTTTCTGAAGTTATAGATCATCGCGGACAAGTGGATGCTGTTTACAGTGATCTCTCCAGAGCATTTGATTCCATCGATCATGGTCTATTACTAGATAAAATAGAGTCTTTTGGAGCTGCTCCGGCGTTACTTCTGCTCTTATCTTCGTATCTTTCGAACAGATATTGCTTCGTTTTTTATAATGGATTTTCTTCATCCGAATTCATTGCTACCTCCGGAGTTCCCCAAGGTTCTAACTTGGGTCCGTTGCTATTCATTCTCTTCATCAATGAATTATTATTATCTTTTACTTGTCAAGTTCTGGCTTACGCTGATGACATTAAGATCTTTCATTCTATTTCATCCTCTTCTGATGCATTGGTACTTCAAGACAATATTGACAAACTTGTAGCTTGGTGTAAGGATAATAAGCTAGTAATTAATACTATTAAGTGTTTTATTATTACCAACACGCGTAAAAATAACTATGTGGTCCATGATTATACTGTAAATAATTCTATACTTACACGTTCATCCTCCATAAGAGATTTAGACGTTCTGTTTACATCTAATTTCAACTTTACTGAGCATATAATCAATATTTGTTCCTCTGCCAGTAGAACACTGGGATTTATAATCCGTATTTTCAGACCATTTCATGGCATACTTGCTTTAAAATCTTTGTATTTTGCATTTGTAGTGAGCAAATTGGAATATGCCAGCCTAATCTGGTATCCTTATTATGCCAGCCAAGCTCTACATATTGATCGTGTCCAGCGCAGGTTTCTAAAATATGCGTCCTTTAAATTAGATAATATTTACCCCGGAAGAGATATAGATTCACAGTCACTCTTAGAGCGTCATGACATTCCGTCCCTAGCTTCCAGGCGAATCTTCTCCAGTGCGAGGTACATGTGTGTTATATATTTGCATATATTTTATGTTATTATGTTTATGACTTTAGGATTTGTACCGTAGACTGTAAAGGTGTGTAAATTCTATTGCGCTGTGCGCATGCACACATCTGTGTCAGCCTACATGTGATTTGTAAAAATACAAGTTTAAGCAGTTGTAAATAAATCGTACATCAAGAGTAACGCATTTATTACCTTACTCCTACCAAAAATACAACAGTTGGCGACGAGGATCAAAGAATTACTGCGCAAAAAAATTCATAATGCCCGAAAGCGAAAAAGAACCAGTACCGTCAAATTTCATCGAGTTCTTCGACAGCAAAACCAAATTTACAAGATGGTTGAAGAGACTGGAGGGAGCGTTTCAAATATATTCAGTGAAAACTGAGGCTATCAAACTAAACTATTTGCTCCATTTCGTCGGGGCAGAGGTATATGATATTTTATGTGATTTGCTTTCACCTACAGCTCCAGAATCAAAGAAGTACGACGAGATCTGTAAAATACTAACAGATCACTTCGACCCTCAACCGCTGGAAATCGCCGAGTACTACAAGTTCCATCATCGTGTGCAAAGTGAAGAGGAATCCATCCGAGACTACGTTACCGAATTACGTAAGATGGCAGCCACGTGCAACTTCGAGAGCTTCCTAACCACGGCTCTACGAAACCAACGCACCTGCGGAGTTCGCGACAAGAGGATCAGGGACCGGCTGCTAGAAACGAAAAACCTGACCCTGGAAAGGGCAATTGAAATTGCTCAAAGTTTGGAGTCGTCCCAGACGCAAACATTAACAGATAAGTCAATAAATTCTATAACTATTTCAAAAAATAAAACCCCAAAACATGTACTTAAACCAAGTAAACAGGCAGAAATTAAAAATGGTAAAAATGTTACTTGCTTTAGGTGCGGGGGACCCCATTTCGCAAATAAGTGCAAGCACATAAATAGTACTTGTAATTATTGCAAAAAGAAAGGGCACATACAAAAAAAGTGCATGAAAAAACAGGCCTTTCAAGCTCAGGCAAATTTTGTTGAAAGTGAACATATTGAATATGTCAATACTGTACATGCTAACACAAGTCCCATGGACAAAATTTGGATAGATCTGTTAATCAATAATTCAAATTTTAAAATGGAGTTTGATAGTGGCTCGGCAGTTTCAATTATAAGCAGTCAATATTTAAAACCACGAAACTTCAACCCTCTCACATAATATTAAACTCATATTCTGATAATGTATTAAATGTTCTAGGAACACTAGAGGTAATGGTTACTCTCGGGGAGGAGACAAAGAAGTTAAAGCTGTACGTGGTATCGGGGAACAAGAACGCTCTTTTTGGGCGTGACTGGATCCAGAGTTTCCAAGCGAGAACCTAAGTAAAATTATTAGGCAGGTGCATGCTGTTGGAATTTCTGGTGAGAATACTCTAAAAAAAATTATTCACTAAATACCCTTCATTGTTTGATAATAAATTAGGGGTTATAAAGGGAGAACCAATTTCTATAATTTTAAAAGAGGAAGCCAAGCCTGTTTTTTACCGAGCCGGACCTATTCCATTTGCCATAAAAAAAATAGTCGGGGAGGAAATAGATTATTTAGAAAAAGAGGGTGTTCTAGTAAAAGTAGATTATTCAGAATACGCAACCCCGATTGTCCCTGTAGTAAAATCGGGAAATAAAATCAGATTATGCGCTGATTTTAAAGTTACCTTAAATCCTCAAATAATGGTTGATGAACACCCACTGCCAACCACGGATGAATTATTCCAAGGGCTGACAGGGGGTGATAATTTTTCTAAAATTGATCTCAAGTCGGCATATCTGCAAATGCCCGTGCGTGAGGAAGATCAAAAGTATCTGACAATAAACACGCACAAAGGTCTTTATAAATGTACGCGACTAATGTATGGTATAAATTGCAGACCTTCAAAATTTCAAAGAAAAATAGAAAATATACTATCAGATATTCCGGGAATTGCGGTTTTTATTGATGACATTCGTTTAACAGCACCAAACGATCAGATTCATTTGGAGAGATTAGAAAAAATTTTCAAAAGATTAACCGAGTACAATGTAAAAGTAAATTGACAAAAATCGGAATTTTTAAAAAACGAAATTGAATATTGTGGTTATCGTATCGACAAACACGGTATTCACAAATCTAAAGCCAAAATTGATTCTGTGGTAAATGCATTAATTCTAAAAAAATATTCAAGAATTACAATCCTTGCTCGGGTTGATAAATTATTATAGCCGTTTTTTTCAAAATTTAAGAGAAATATTAGAACCACTGCGAGCATTGTTACGCGAAGGAACAAAGTGGAAATGGTCTAAGGCTTGCGATGAAGCTTTAAATAAAATAAAACAAATGATGAAGGCCGATAATTTATTAGTACATTTTTCAAACGAATTACCGATAGTTTTGGCTACCGATGCTTCCTCGGTGGGGGTCGGAGCAGTACTTTCTCACATTTTGCCAGACGGAACGGAAAAACCAATCCATTTTGCATCTCAAACACTGTCAGAATCCCAGAGAAGGTGGGCAGAAATTGATAAAGAAGCATATGCAATAGTTTTCGGGATAAAACGGTTCCACCAATACCTGTTCGGTCGAAAAATTTTACTTTACACCGATCACTCTCCACTCGTACATTTTTTTTCTCCTGAAAAGGGTTTACCAGTTATGACCGCGAGTAGAATGCAACATTATGCAATATTCCTTCAAGGTTTCGATTTCAGGATAAAGTATATAAATAAAAAAAAATGCGAACGCGGACGCTTTTTCACGATTACCTGAAAATAAAAAAGAAATAATAACTTTAGAAGAGTCCGATATTTTTGAAATTTCTCAAATTCAAACACTACCACTTACGGTAGAAGAATTAGCCCATGAAACTTCTTCAGATACTGAGCTAAAGAATTTACTTCTTAAATTAAGAGAAAATAAAATTATTCCAGCCACGGAAAGATTCGGAGTAAATCAGTGTGAAATTACTATTCAAAATAATTGCATTTTGCGGGGAACGAGGGCCGTCATTCCCAAAAAAATACGCCAGCGAGTACTATCTGATCTACACAGTGCTCATTTTGGTGTAACTAGAATGTTATCATTAGCCCGTAGTTTCTGCTGGTGGCCGGGAATGGACGCGGACGTTAAAATTCAAGTAGAAAATTGTCCCCAATGTACTCAAAATAAAAATGATCCTCCAAAAATAAAACATCACTTGTTATATCCAGCTGCACCCTTCGAAAGAGTGCACATAGACTTTGCAGGGCCATTTTTAGGAGTATATATTCTTATATTAGTTGATGCATACTCAACGTGGCCTGAGGCTCATATTTTAAATAAAATAAATACAGACAATACCATAGAAATTTTAGAAAAGATTTTCGCAACGTTTGGAATTCCAGAGAGTTTATGCACTGATAACGGAGTTCAATTTGTAAATCCTAAATTTGCTTCTTTTCTAAAAAATAACGGCATTATTCATAAACGTTCGGCTCCTTATCACCCTGCTACTATGGGCAGGTCAACGTTATGTTCAAACCATTAAAAGTAAACTAAAATCGCTAAACGCCACTAAAACAAATATAGAGCAAAAATTAAATACCATTCTAATGCAATATAGAATCACGAAATATCCCTCTACAAATCGATCTCCTTCAGAAATTATATTTAACTACCCTGTTCGGTCTACTTTGTCATTAATGTTACCATTTGAGACAACTACCAGATCTCTCAAAATAGGGCAGCGAGTAGCTGCACGAAATTATTTTGGATCCGTAAAATGGAAGTTGGGCAGGGTAAAAAGCAAACTTGGTTCTCTCCACTATGAAATATCCTTAGATAATGGATTAACTTGGCGACGGCACATAAACCAGTTACGTAAATGTGGCGAGAAGCTCGAACAGCAAGTACTTGAAAGGGATTACAATGATTTCAATGATTTAACAAATGATAATAACCGTTCTCCACTTCCCGAGAGTAAACCAATGCGTCCCTAGACTTCCCCAAATATTATAAACTTGACTTCGTCTCAGGACAATAAAAGGGTACCTTTAGAAAATAATCCTGTCCCATAAATAAGCCTGAGACGTAGTAAGCGGGAAAGAAAACCCGTGGATAGATTAACTTATGTGTAAAAAATGTATTTTTCTCCTTTCATAAAAAGGGAAAATATTGTTATATATTAGCATTATTATTTTATGTTACTATGTTTATATACGATTTATGACTGGATAGATTAACTTATGTGTAAAAAATGTATTTTTCTTCTTTCATAAAAAAGGGAAAATATTGTTATATATTTGCATATATTTTATGTTATTATGTTTATGACTTTAGGATTTGTACCGTAGACTGTAAAGGTGTGTAAATTCTATTGCGCTGTGCGCATGCACACATCTGTGTCAGCCTACATGTGATTTGTAAAAATACAAGTTTAAGCAGTTGTAAATAAATCGTACATCAAGAGTAACGCATTTATTACCTTACTCCTACCAAAAATACAACAATGTGGACGCTGATTCACAACAAAATTGATGCTCCATTTATCTTAGCTAGAGTCCCGTTCCATGTACCAAGGTTATCATCCAGGCAAGGCCGGACATTCCATCTCCCTACCGCTCGGACTGATGCGTATCTGCGTTCACCTGTCTACGTCATGTGTCTGAATGCAGAAAAAGTCTTCGCTGATGTCTTCATGTCCCACGAATCTGCGTACCAATGCGTCCAATAATATCCTGACGTAAATTCTATTGTATGTTTTCTATGTTTGTTGTTTAAATTTTTTTTCTACTTATTATATTTATTGTATATTAATATATAATTATATTTATTGTATATTGCCCTGTAATTGGTGATCTGTTGGGTCATTGAAGATTATTATTATTATTATTATTATTATTATTATTATTATTATTATTATTATTATTATTATTATTATTATTATTATTATTATTTCTGCGCGAGGTTCGTCACCGTCAAGACCCTGCAAGCGTCATCATCAACTACTGCTGCTAGACCAGCAAGCTACAAGCTCCTGTCTCCCCTTCCCCCTGAACATTCCTGTTTCCCTTCTGTAAAGGTCAGTGCTCTAACTTTATACGTTCAGTATTTTACAATATTGCGCGACTATTTACCAGTATTTACGCAGTCCATTTGTAATTCCGTCACACCTTATTACCTGATGAGCCCAGAAATAAAAAATCTGATGTGGCCAGCACATAACCTCTCGCCAGATATTTTACCTGGTTGTACGCATAAAATGAAAAATATTTTTAAATACAAATACATATATTCATGTCTCACTACAAAATAATTATTTTAATATAAATTATGTACTTTTCTTTTTCTTTTATTCGTCATTTTTTCGCAAATTCCTTTTATATTCTATTTTAGGTATATTCTTTTGCGTTGTTGACTTTTTATTTATTTTCATAATCTTTATAATGATGTACAAATATTTTTGACAGTGGCATACAAATATTTTTGACAGTGACATTTATGTGTGAATTACAAACATTTGAATTTCTTGCCTTGAAGTAGTTTGATCTAAGAATTTTCACATCAAATTATTTTATATGCATTTCTTTATCTCTAAATCTATAGAAGATATAATAATGAATTTATATTTATCGAATAAAGAATTTATCGTTCTTTAATATAAGTATTTACATAAATTTTCAATCAATAATATTTAGATGAATTTTTTCTTGTAACTACTACTTCCGGTTGTCCAATTGTTACCAAAACTGACACGACTCTTCCCATTATGGTTAGATTGAGGAATCCGTAGTTAAAAATGTCTTAAGTCTTATAGTATTTGAGTTATGGTGAATCCAACATCCACACACACACACACACACACACACACACACATACACACATCCACACACACACACACACACACACATACGGACATTATCGTAAAAATGTTATAATCGGATTCTAGGGACCTTAAAACGTGCTTATTCACTAAAATCTGGATATGCGATATTTAGCATGAATACAATACCTCTCTTAGCGAGAGGTAAAAAGCCAGGAATGGACGGGCCAACTATAGAGAATGGACCATCACAAAAAATCAAAGAAAACATCAAGAAGGACTCGCTTATTATGGTTTAGGGAAAGAAAGCTCGGGGAAATGGAAGTATAATATTCAGCGGGCAGAAAGAAAACTCAAGCTACCATGTAACTGTGCTTTAAGTAAAAAAATTCCAAAATAAAATGCACCCAGTTTCACGAAGAAGATAGAACAGCTACAATTACATATTTTTGGACTCTTACTAGGATGGAAATGAAAGTTTTTGTGGGAACGTTGATAGATGAAGAAAAAACAAGAGATACTAAGAATAAAAAAAATTAGACGTCAAGACGACAAAGAACACAATTTTTTTTATCTAAAAAGAAATAATATAAGAATTCGCGTATGTAAAAGAATGATTCTTAACACTCTGAGTTTAGACAAGTGGTGTGCACTAAATTGGCTTAAGAAAAAATCAGGCGCTGAGGAAGTCAGTGAAGAAAGCCAATGTCAGTCTGATAAAGAAAACAGGTACGCAGGAGGACGTGAACAAATACGTAACTTTTTGATGATGTTACCTAAAATTGAATCGCATTATTGCAGAAAATCAACATCAAAAGAATATTTAGAACCTATTTGGAGAAGCAAGAGTAATTTATTTAGAGAATATGAATGTTATTATGCTGAAAAGAACATCAAATCACTGAAGTTTAAAGTATTCGAAGATGTTTTCAGAAGGATGGATATATCAATTTTCATGCCCAAAAAAGATCAATGTGATCTTTGCATTAGTTTTAAAACGACAAAATGGAGTCAACTTCCATCGGCCGGCACTAAAAGGGCAAAGCGATATTATTATATTTACACCTGGAGTGAAAAAGGAAGCTGAAAATGCAAATTCGGAGATGGATGCTTCGCAAATATTTTTTACTGATAAAATAATGACTGAAATAGTTCAGTTCACAAATATTTATATTGAAAAAGTACGTACACAATACGTGCGAGAAAGAGATGCTAAAGACACAAACATAGTAGAAATAAAAGCTTTGTTTGCTTTGTTATACTTGGCAGGAGTATTTAGAGCGTCTCATACAAACGTTGCAAATTTGTGGGCTAATGATGGGTCAGGGATAGAAATGTTTCGAAACGTATTGTCATTGAAACGATTTGAATTTTTGCTTAGATGTTTACGTTTTGATAACGTTCTCGATCGTGCAGACAGAAAGAATGCCGATAAATTAGCCCCAATTAGGTGGCTATTTGAAGAATTTACCAGTAATTACAAAACTAACTATATCATTGGAGAGTATGTAACAACTGATAAAATGCTTGAAGCATTTGGAGGAAGATGCAGCTTTCGACAATATATGAAAAATAAACGTGCTAGGTATGGTATAAAAATATTTTCTCTAGCGGATGCTTGCAGCTATTACACACTGATCATGGAAATGTACGCCGGAAAACAACCGGATGGTCCTTTTGTCGTTGATAATAGTACTTTTGACGTTGTTCAGCGCCGTGTATTGCCGAGCGAGAATTCGGGTCGAAATGTGACCATAGATAATTGATTCACATCTGTTCCTTTGATGAAATCATTACTATCACGAAATATTACCATAGTTGGTACTATACGAAAAAATAAAAAAGAAATACTACCAGAAGTTAATGTACCAAAGAACCGAGACACCAATACCAGTTTATTTCGTTTGTCTAATGAAGCTACTTTAGTTACATATGTGTCGAAGAAAGGAGAAGTTGTTACACTTTTGTCAAGTATGAATGTTGGCAAGAATGCTGACAGTATTGACGTATCTACAGGAGATAAAAGAAAACCAGATATAATAACATTTTATAATAAAACGAAAGGCGGTGTAGATAAAGTAGATGAAGTGAAACAAAGTTATTCCGTTTCAAGAAGAAGTGCAAGATGGCCACTGACAATATTTTTCTCCTTATTGAACATACCAGGTATAAACAGCCAAATTGTATTCCAAAATAATACCAAATCAAACCTAAAAGCATTGGTCCTTGATTTTGTAAAGATCCGGTTTACTACATCTCATATACCCCATATCATCAAACTAAGGATGAGTGAGATTTTCAACTTAGAAACTACAGAAAACATAACTACGGACACACATCCTGGAAGATGTTTTAGATGTTCTTCAAAGAAAAATCGTAAAACAAAAACTGTTTGCTCTAATTGCTCTAAATTTATCTGTAAAGAACACATTGTAACTTACTTTGACTTTTGTGATGCACAAAATGTAGAAATACCTGATTGAATAAATTTTATTTAATAAAGCTTTAAGACTGCATTTTCCTTTATTTCTTCGTTAAAAAAAATCCTGTCTGTTTCCAGTAAGAAAAAAACAATTCGTTCGAAATGACGGCACCGCGACCGATCCCGTAAAATTTAGATGCGCGACTGATCCCCGGTTAAGGTATCTACGATTATTTTTATCATTTTAGCATTTATTAGGAATATACCTTGTTCTATCTTACCAATTCAGTATTGTAGATATTTTAGAGAATAGGGTATAATTTTGAACTCTTTGATTGGCTGAAATTGGAGCCAAGTTTGTGCAGTATCATGTTTATCCAATTTGAAAAGTATGTAGGTCGATAATCATTTATATTTCATACCTAGTGAGTAAAATATACAAAGTTACGACGGTATTATTTTATATATCTTCAAACAGTAGATGGATACCGTTGTTTTTTAACTTCGACTGTGTAAAACAGGCTCATGTGAGTGCCACCTACTGAATTGGTTCAGTGGAATAAAGTATATCTGCACTTAAATGTTAAAACCCATTTTGACAATATTAATTTACATTATTTTTTTTTACTTACAAGGCTATGTTTCAAGATGGCGTACTACTCGATTTTACCATGAGCAGTACAAAACTCCGTTATCTTGTAACCGACGCGTTGGCTCCATATTTTGAGAGCCTTCGTAACACGGATATAGAGAACACTTTTTACACTCTTTGGTATGATGAAACAACAAATGTAGCTTGTCAAAAAGAGCTGCAAATAGGGGTGCGATACTGATTAGACTTGCATGGTGGGGTAAAAACATTTTTCATCGCCTCTGCTACTGGAGAGGAAATTGCTAAAAAGTTAGATATTGCAATGAAGAAAGTATCACTTCCTTATTCTCACTTAGTCATGCTCCGACGGTCCAAATGTTAATAAAACTGTTTTTAGCATCGAAAATAATACCGTAAAAGGGCATCGGAAAAAGCTTACTAGACATTGGCACATGCAGTATTCATACTATGCATAACGCATTTCGAAAAAGCATCCGATCTCCTTTCTATGTGCAGCATCATTTCTATGGATGGCCTTCCAAAACACTAATTTCTTAAACATGTACCAATTCGTTGGCTCACTATTAAATCTTCCGCAAAGCGCATTTTTCAGCAATGGCTAGTGTTAGAATTTTCTTTTCTAAAACAAATTCCAAAAAATCAGCCAAATCTTATTGAAAATAAGGGATACCGAAGTATATTGGACCTTATTAAAAAGCCTAACATGAAAGCAGAGATCCACTTTGTCATTTCGAGCGCACAGATTTTCAAAAAGAGCGACAGAAAGCTCGAGGTTTGGACGACATTGTTCAAATAGGCAAGGCTCTGCCTGTTGAAGTAAGACTGATGTTCTTCAACACGAATGGAAACTGTTGCAAATATTGAAAGACGAAGCACGAGAATTGGAAAACTGATAGTTATTGGCGTCAGTTTTTTGATAAAAAAAAGTTTCCAAGAAAACTTTATGTTCCCTTCTGTTCGCAAGGTTGTTAAAGGTGCACTAGCTGTATCTCACGGAAATGCTGATGTAGAGCAAGATTTTTCAGTTTCGGTGAAGATTTTAACACCCATGCGCGCATCTATGCAAGAAAGATTTTTGAACGCTGCAATGACTATCAAGGATGTTCTAAAATTATATAATAAGAAACCTGAACAAGTTCCAATTACTAAAGAACTACTCAACAGAGGTCTTAATGTATATCGTAAGTATCCAGAATACAAAGAAGAAATGAAGATGAAAGAAATAAAAGAACAAAAAAGAAAAGAAGAAGAAGAGAATATGCGAATAGAACTAAAAAAAAGTTTGGAAAGAATGGCTGCAGAAAAGCAATATTTAAAAATTATGACAAAAAGTTGAAACAAATGAGAAAAGATGAAGGAAAAGGATATCAGAGAGTAGAAAAGCTCCTGCAAGAAGCAAAAAAAAAAACTTTTTTTTGACATGGAGGAAGCTGGTCTGGCTCAAGGCATGCTAGAGGGTATAAAAGTTATTAAGGCGTTAAAAAAGAAGAAAGTACATGAATTACAAAGACAGGTCGACAAAAGGAAATCTCGTTGGATTGAAGAATACACAAATAACAACAAGAAAATTAAGACAAAATGAAAGTGTTGTGTATTTATTTTAAAATGAAATATTTATCTATCTGTGAGAAATAAGTTAAACACTCGCATAGCCCAAGGTGAAACTGCGATTAAAATACAGTACTCTAAAGGAATTCCAAAAATAATCAAAACGGGAAACTAAATATATCCAACAGTTGTCCTATTACGCTAAATTGTTTTTACTAAAACACTAGACGTCTTAATTCTAAAACACATTCATTTCATGTTAATTGCTGTTCTGAATCATTCGACATTTTCATGATTACTGAAACTTGGCTTACTCGTTCTTGTAATAATGAGGAATTATTCCCTTCAAATTACAATGTAATACGCTGTGACCGAAATTTTTCTCTAGTTGGTCGATCTGTTGGTGGTGGGGTATTATTAGCTTTGTCAAACCATATTAATTATACAATGTTAGATACTACTAGCCTCAGAAATATTAATTCACTTATAGACATTGTTGCTTGTAAGTGTTATTTTAGTAATCGATCTTTTATTTTGTGTAATCTACATTCCTCCTGATATTAATTGCAATGATTTAAACATTTACTCGGATGCATTACAGATATCTCTTATCAATGATTCAGCTCTTTTCGTAGGTGATTTCAATACACCAAATTTTTTAAATACAACAATAAACTGTTCAAAATCTACTTGTTTTCTTAATTTTTGCAAATCATTAGACTTAATTCAATACAACAGCTTTAACAATATTAATCAAAATAAATTAGATTTAGTTTTATCTAATATAAATGCAGCCTTAAAAATCGAAAAATCGAAAAATCCTTTAGTATGTGAAGATGTTCTGCATCCAGCAATCACTGTTAACATGGAAGTTAACAATATTAAAAAATCTATGAATTTTCCATCTTCTAATAATGTTGGCTATCATTTTCGGAAAGCTAATTTTAAACAATTGTATAATGATATCTGCAATATTGATTGGTCATTTAGGTATGAGTATCAAAATGTTATTAACGCTACTGATAAATTTGATGAAACCCTATATTTGACGTTTGATAATTCAGTACCAAAATATAAACACATACAATCTAAACATCCACCTTGGTTTATCCAATATATATATATATATATATATATTATAATGGTTTTGTTTCAAAGGAATTAGTTGCGTCATCAGGGGTCCCAGAGGGTTCGAATTTAGGGCCTTTATTATTCATATTGTGTATAAATGAATTGCTAGATCTTTTTACCTGCCCTGCATTGGCTTATGCTGATTATATTAAAGTTTTTTGCAACATAAATTCTAGTAATGACGCTCAGTTATTGCAGAAAATATTAATGATATGCTAGTATGGTGTAACACAAATAAATTAACGGTTAATATTGATAAATGTAGTGTAGTATCATATACTCGCCGTAATGTTTCATTAGAAGATCCGTATAATATGAATAATATTTCAATCTCACGAAATAAATCATTTAAGGTTTTAGGAATCACTTTCTGCGTCAACTTCAATTACTTTGAACATATCAGTACTGTCTGCACGTCTGCAAATAAAACTCTAGGCTTTCTAATGAGAATATTTAAAATGTTTAATGATATTATCCTATTAAAAACACTGTATTTTGCATATGTTGTTAGTAAATTGGAGTACGCTAGTTTAGTTTGGTACTCTTACTACGACTATCAATCTGTAGCTTTGGAGCGAATACAGAGTAGATTTTTGAAAAAATTATCCTTTAAAGAAGGTTTATCCACATAGGGGTATTGATCAAAATTCATTACTTGTACGTCATTCCGTAGCTTCTTTAACAGCCAGAAGAGACGCATATGCCGCTAGGTTTGCATGGATGCTGCTCCACAACAAAATTGACGCGCCGCAACTACTATCCCGTATTCCACTTCATGTTCCACGCCCGGGGTCCAGACATCAGAGAACGTTCCACCTATCCATCTCCCACACGGATATATATATATATATATATATATATATATATATATATATATATATATACAGGGTGTAAATGAAATAAGTGCATTAAATATAACCAGTAATGTAACTCGTCGAGAGCAACAATTTTTCTTAATAATTCTTTTTTCTAAATCTTGTTTTTGAGTTAAAATGCTTTAAAGATTTGTTTAAAGATCTCAGCTGTCTGAATGAAAGATCGATGTACACAGCACAAAAATTGTCGGGTGGTGTTTGTATACTTGTAGAGACAGTAATTAATAAACGATCAACGGAAAACATATTTATTATTAATATAAAATTATGTATTGAAACAGGTTTCTGAACTAGTGTGAATCTATGAATAGAGTAAGAGCGTGGGAAGAGCATAATAGTTATGAGGTTATGAGATGAATTTTTGTGTCAACTCGGCAAATCATAATAGTTTAAATACGTTATTCAAAAAATGTAAGTACATACTTTTGTCCATATAAACGAGGTATGATTATATGAGGACCAATGACTCGTCAATTTATTCCCGCCCAAAAAATTAATGATATTTTTCTGTTGAAAATTATGTTTCCTTCTTACAGTATGAGGATTTTTGTGACCAGATAAGTGTATTGTGCATTATTAAAGACACTTTCTCTAATATATCCAGCTCTATCAGTGAACAATACAACTTATTCGTAAAATTGAAATGCTGGAAACAATGAAATTTTTGCACATGGTATGGAAGTAACTGTTGCTCTTTTAAAATATTCCAAATTGTCATATGTGACACATCAAACTGTGACAATCTCGAAGATATTGTATGGGGTACAACATAAATTCACGTATATTACGAAGAGGATGATTTTCGTATAACTTCATTGACCTTGAGAACTTCACCAAGTTTATTACTAATGTTAAAATTCAATTGCAACAACTGACAGGACTGTCAATTACTAAAACAAAATTTTTCATAGGTGTTGCTACTGCATTCAATTATTACAGAAATATTTGGAACGACTCATCAATTTACGGGGTGGTAAAAATGCTAAAAAAAATATGCGATTTCGAAAAAAAATTATTAAGAAATATTGTTGCTCTCGACGAGTTATATTACCGGTTAAATTTATTGCACTTATTTCATTTACACCCTGTATATATATATATATATATATATATATATATATATATATATATATATATATATATATATATATAAATTATTTATTATTTACTGTATCATTTTATATGTTTAGTGATTTCATTCATTTTGAGTGTATCTTGACAAAGCGTTAGCAGCTTTTTCTTCATTTGTGTATTCTGTATTACTGTATCGTGTATATGTGTTAATTAGTTTTATGTTTCGTTTCTTATGTTAATAAACATTAAAAGTTCAAACTCCGACCGGTGTTTACATACCGCATCCTCACTGATCATAAATAAAAATAGTCAGCTAACAACAGCAACACCATAGCCGACAATCATTTATATAGTTTTGTGCATCATTTTAGTTCTAGCTTCTGGATACAGAGTTCGTGGGTTCGAGTTAATTCAAGCCCAAATTGGAAAGGTGACGAAAGTAAATAACGGATTATAAATATGAAAGTCAAGGTATTCATATAAAAGGAAATGAATTCATATTAAAAGAAATATCAATTTGAAATATTAAAAATAAAACTTTACAACATTTGATTGTATTACCTCCATATTTATGGGTGGAATTAAATTAAAAAGAAAAATAAATAATTATAATCCTGTGGTATACAAAAAACCCGATATCTTAATAATATAGGTTTGTTCGCACAACAAACCATCACGAGATGATCGGAACACAACATAAAAAATTATAAAATCAAACAACTTAAAAATTCCCAATACAAATTACCTATCATGTATCAATTACACCAATTACCAATAACACCAAGTATCAATAACAGCAATTACTAATTCATAATTCTCTAAGATGCTGAACGTGCCATAATGCCTTAACAGTTCTGCATAAAGGTAAACATTAAGGGTAAATCTACATCTGCACTACTCATATATAGTATAGTTTTCGAACTCGAAGGTAACTGCAAGAACTCTTAACAACCAGAAGCTGTTAAAAAACCTGGATCGCGAAAAAAATGATGGAACATGTCATTGAGTGAAAAACCGGATCGGAAGTGATCCGAAACCCGTATAGGTATATCACTCTTTGAACACTGGCAAAAAGTATTTTAAATGTAAATTAATTAAGCATATTAAATATTAATTATTTGGCAATTTCATTTCGCTTTCTGATTATGCCAAAATAAATGAACATACTTTTATACTTCGTATATACGTATATAAGGGCAATAAAGTAAAAGAAAAGATGAGAATTACATTTTAATATCAAGTGTAGATTCTCTCTAATAATGTATCCAAATCAAAAATTCTATACCATGCGTGACATTCTGCCTCCAGAACGTGGAGATTAAGCGGATACTAGAACCGAGAGGTGTAAAATAATTAATTTCAAAATACCTGTTGGACATTACGATGTTTGTTACCAGCGATTTTTTCTTAATGCTTAAATATTGTTATCCACTGTTATGGACGTAATTTTTCCTTTTTCTTAAGCTCATCAAAAACAGTCTGTAGGGATTTAGACTGTACAGCAGAATTTCTTAGTCTAATGATTTAGCAACGCGGTGAAAAATATGCTTGACAAATGCAAAAGATGAGGGCATTGTATTTGAATTCGTCGACAGTGGTGTTTCTGTGATCAAGATATTCGATGTGGGGAAAATAGCAAATCACCAAATACAAAAACAATAAATAAATAAATAAATAATTGTATTGTAAGAAAAAACAATATTAGGAATTATAAATAGTTCTAAAATAAATGTATATATTTCTTAGTTAAATAAAATGGCTTACTATAATAATAAGACGCTAAAAGAATTTCTGTCCCTAATGAGACGTGGAACTCCAACAATTTGCCAACGCGGCAAGCAGAAATAGGAAAACCGGTAATAGTCGGCTTATTAAGACTTGGGAAAAAAATCAACCTTCGGAATATTATACAGAAGCAGACATCATATAGGTATAATTATACATAGTGCTCATACGACGTTTTATGCATTATATAACAAATTTTTTGTTGCGACACTGGTATAAAAGATTATGTGTCCAATATACAATAAGCAAAGTGTCCCTTAAAAACCAGATTTAAGAAGAAAAGATGAGCCAGAAGTCAAACAGTAAAAAATCTTCTAAGAAAGCAGACCTACCCGGAATATTCCAATCTGGCACAGATGCAGACGATAAAAGATTGTAAGAAGTGTTCAATATTAAATAAACTTTGTATTTAGTATATTTTCCCTCGTAAAAGAACATAAATAATATACCTGATCATTTACGGGAATCTATAACCAGATTGATACATCATTGTTTTTCCTGTGTTTATATCCATTTCATATCCAAAGGCAGAAAGGTTCGACAGATACCTCAACAAAGTTAAAAAAATTAAATTTATATAATGATGTCTGTAAGTTACCATGTATTTGAGGATAGACTAAGAATAAATATTCAGGGTTGCAGATATTTTACAAATGGTTATGTACCGAAATACTTTGTCCGTTTATGCATTATGCAAAAAGGATACCATGTAAGGCCATTAAATACAAAACAAAGACTGATCAGGTCCGCCACATTAGTTGTCTCTGGTTTTGATTCGTTTCCTCTTCTACTCTGGTGTAGTGTAGTATAGTATATTCTACTTTCTGTACAAATTAGTGTCAATCTAAAATTGACCATAACTACTACACTATATGGACTAGCATGCCATATCTCAAGACATCCATCAACGAGTAAAATTGGAGTGCGATAACAACATATTACTCACTCAATCCCACGAGTAAAGCTTAAGCTTCATTCAAAAAATGCAAACTATACTTGGACCCCAACGAATGAGAATGTTGAGGAACACGTCATGGGGTTGACTGCCACGCCAGAGTGTGGAGTCTGGAAGGCCTTTATGCCTGTATCCATCGATGTCCTTCTATACCAGTCTTACGTATTTTCCCGTGTTCATAGTTCTAATATGTCGTATGAATACAAGTGGTTTAAAAAGTGGTCATACATATCTTCCACTGATATACAGGGCTTAAAATACCCACAATACGTGAAGACGAACATCACAGCTGATGACAACCTCATCATATTTGGCGACAGTAAAATAAGTTTGACAGGTGAGTACCACAAACTCATCAATGTATATAATATATTGTATCCAGACCCTCCTTTTAATTGGCGATTTTTACGCTCAGTGAGGGATTATATTTTGATTCCGGGATAGGGTTACATTTTGCAGCAATTAGCGCCCAGATATCGAATGTTAATACAGCATGTTTAGTAATGGGGTTAAAATAAAAGATTATCAGTTTCAAACATGCAATTAACTTTGTGTATGGCAGATTTCCCATCAGAATAACGACATATATATACACTGACCGGCAAAAAAAACAGCCATTTTGAAATATTTTATAAAGATCCCCTTAACCGAATATTTTACAACTAAATATGATACTGAGCTGATTGTTTTTAGTTATCAATGCTTTAAGAAGTTTATTTTATTCTAAAATACCTTAAGTTTTAATTTTAACAGGATAAATTCTCTTCTCAATAGCATTAACATGTTACCGTAAATCACGCAGCAATAGACTACACATAGTTTCTTATCATTTATTTATGATAAAATCCAAGTAAGTGTAGGTTCATTGTTTATGGAGTTGTTTTTGACAGTTAAGAAACACTTTAACGCAATAACAATGTCATTACCTGTTGCGCAATTTGCTCCAATTGTTGCTTTGATTGAGGATAGCCGTAGTCAGCGCTATGTGTCTCGTACGTTAGGAATACCTCGCACTACTGTTCAGGATGCCTGGAATCGTTTTCTGGAGACTGGCAGATTCTCGAGGCGAGCAGGATCCGGAAGAAAAAGAGCTACAACAGCGATTGATGATAGTTTCATTGTGCAGAACACGTTAAGAGATCGCTGAGCGACAGCGGTTCAACTTCAACATCGCTTGCAAACAGTGCGAGGGGTTGAAATAAGTGAAAGGGGCATCAGGCGGAGACTTGTCGAAAGAGGTTTAACTTCGCGGAGACCTGCCGCGAGACTGCAATTGCCATCTGAGCATCGAAGGGTACGTCTTCAGTTTGCGCGATTACATGCAAGTTTGGCTTTTGAACAATGGAGTAAAGTTCTCTTTACTGATGAGTCGCGCTTTTGTCTGCGAGCATCTGATGGTCGAGAAAGAGTGTGGAGAAGACGAGACGAATGATATGCGGACTGCACCATATCAGAAAGGCTATCTTTTAACGGAGGTTTTGTCATGGTGTGGGCAGGTATTTCAACGGAAGCTAATACCGGCCTCATATTTGTTGAATATGGTGCTTTGTATGCCCATAGGTATGTGGTAGATACTCTTCAAGATACAGTCGTCCTATTTTCCCATTTTATTGGAGATGACTTTGTTTTAATGCACGATAATGCCAGACCACACGTGGCACGAGTCGTAAATTAATACCCGAATAAGGTCGGTATTTGAAGACTTGATTGGCCAGCATGTAGTCCGGATCTTAATCCAACAGAACATCTTTGGGATGCACTTCAGATGCAGATTCGTCGTCATCCAGCACTGCCAGAGACTCTTCAAGAACTACAATTGGCCCTTTAAGAAGAATATGAAGCAATTCCTCAAATGTTCATTACAAATTTGATCAACTCAATGCCACGACGGTTGAACGATGTAATTCAAGGTCGAGGAGGCCATACACGCTATTAGCAATTACCGCGACGTCCATTAAAAAAGGCCACATTTGTTTTTTATAATTAAGAAAAAAAATTATGCATTACCTAGGTATTTTAGAATAAAATAAGCATACTAAAGCATTGATAATTAAAAACGATTAGCTCAGTTTCCAATTTAGTTCTAAAATATCCGGTTAGGTGAACCTTTACAAAATACTTCAAAGTGGCCGGTTTTTATATATACAGGGTGTTTATTTTACCTTCAGCTATTTAAACTATATAACAAATTATAGTATATTAACTTTTCCATAAAATTTCGGAATTAGATCAATATTATTACTTCCGGTTTTGGAGTAATTGATGGCAACTTATTATATTCAAATGGAATACCCTATATATTTTTTCAAAATTGAAAAGAACATGAAATTTGCTATCAAATTATAAAAACAATCATATGTTGTATTATTAAAAAATAGAATGGCGAATGATTAAAATATTACATTTTTATTAAATGTAGGAGACATTGCAGTACAATTTTTTGAATGACATTTTCTGACATAAAACAACAGAAATAATAATTAAATATCGTATTAAAGTAAATGTATATCAATTTAAATATTTAATTAATTAATTTTAATTATATTTGAAAGGTCTATGTAAAATAAATGAAATGCAAATCCTCCTAATTTTAACAAAAATGGAATACTTTAATCATTCGCCATTCTATTTTTTAATAATACAACATATGATTGTTCTTATACAGTTGGATAGCAAATTTCATGTACTCTTCAAATTTAAAAAATATATAAAGTGTTCCATTTTAAAACAAAAAGTTGCTATCAATTACTCCAAAACCGGAAGTAATAATATTGATCTACTTCCAAAATTTTATAGAAGAGTAAACATACTATAATTTATGTTATATAGATAAAATCGCTAAAGGTAATAATAAGCGGGATATTTGCTGGTTTATTTATAGACGGACAGCCTGTATATCTATTTGATGTAGATATTATTACAGAAAAGGAATATTCAGGTCGCTTATTATTTATTCCATATAACACCCGAAATCTGCCATCCCCAGATAGCAGAATGTGAAATATCTGCATTTTGTCCTTTTTTATTACATACTCGGATCTGTATGTCTACAAATAAGCAGCATTCTTATTACTGCGTTAAATCTTTTCATTGCCAATCTTTTTTGTTTGGAAATAGTTATTTTACAACATTTTACATAGAATTTGCTCTACTTTTATAAGAGAATATAGTCATATCTTAAATTTAGAAACAATTACGTGACACGAACGTGATCCATCGAATGTTATCGGGAGTGAGGCACAATTAAAAAAATTGCGTGATGCGTTGATGAGATTGTTGCAACTCGCGAAGACTGAAATAACAAGCCATTCACAAGCAAAAGTTGGAACAACTCAAAACAAAAAATATTACAATTCATGAAGCAATTCCCCTAATCTTATTAAATCCATATGAAAACGATACAATATATAAATATAAATAAATAAAAAATGCTAGTATTATATTTTATATGCGTTTGATATTACGTATAATTTGAATGTAATATAATTTTGTAATTTCAAAAATCAATTTATTTATTAGCTACGTATTTTTGTAACTTGATTGTGATATTTAATATATTTTATTCCCTCCCAAATGTACAAAAGAAGTTTGTGGTGAAAGCAGATTAGGCTCTTGTCCAAAAAATGCATTGTGTAATGATCATGTGAAAAAAGCGATTGCTGAAAAAAGAAAGTATATCTGAAACTACGCTCAATAATATAATTGTATTAAGATTAGGTGGATTTCATTTATTAGTGTCATTTTTGGGATCAATAATATATATAATGGCAGGAAATGGGTTATAATATGCAAAAAATTCAATTCCACATATGATGTCAGGTCATGCCTATTCTAGAGCAGTAAGAGCACATATTTTAACCTACGCTGTTAAAGCAAAAAAAAATATTGGAGATTTGTGATTTTCCATCAGGAATTTACGAAAGCGTTAATAAATTACATGCCGACTATCTCAACAATACTTTAGAAGTAAAAAAATCACCACATCTTGTAATAATCCAAAAAGGACTTGTTAAAAAAATTTATGAGATAAAATATGAAAATCGGACTGCAAATTTATGGATTCAATATTTCAATCAAATTAACATATTAAATTTCATAAGAGCTGAAAGAGAGGGTGATAGGGAAACACTTTTAAATTGTATGAAACAAATGTTACCGTATTTTCATTCTTCAAGACATCATAACTATGCAAAATCAGTTCATTTATATTTACAAAATATGCGTAAATTACCCGAGAAGCTTTCGGAAAGAGATTACATAATATTCAAAGAAAATTTCCCTGTGCGTAGATCAAATAAATTTTGGTGCGAAACTTGGACTGATATGTCGATAGAACTATTTCTAATGCGTGCAATGAAGACTTCTGTCTACAACTTCAGCCTAGCACGTTGAACTTAGAAACTCAAGGAAAAAAGGGATGAGTTAGATTTCGGTATTTTCAACAGATGGTTTAATGAATATTCACCGTTTAGAAAAACACCTGTATTATATTCTGTATGTTCAGGAGTCATTGCAAAGACGTTGAACCAAATTACTGACAAACCTTTTTCTGACATAAAAATATCTAGAAAGAATAAAGAAAGAAAAATAATAAAATTACCAGGCTCGAAACCCACAAATTTAGAAATGAGTAACACAAATATTTAATGTGTACGATGCGTTCTGAAGAAGAATTACAAAAATATTTTCAGTTTGAATTAATGAAATGACCACCTTCTCTGTTTGATAATAATTCATTTTTGCGGCAAGGAACAGTCATCATTTATTACTATAATAGACAAATTTAACAATCCGACAAAGATGCCAGCAGATGTTCACTGTGTAATCGACGGGGAACATTTATTACATAAAGGTCCAGTTTTGTTAACTTTAATCACGTTGTTAGCTTTGACAAGGCTCTTTTACCAATATATTTTTGATACGTGTCCATGGTTACAATGTGTAGTTAAACACATGATTAGCTAAACACGTTTTATGCAACTGGCCCAAAATCTTTTGGCCACAAAATACCAGTTTTATAATGCATTTATAAACTATTTAATCAGTCACTATGGTAATTGTACTGTAATGTACAAATTATTATCAACAAAAATGCATGTACATCAAAGAAGACAGAAAAAACTAATACCTTCAATAAATTTTTTTAATTTGACTCCAGTTACCATGTCTCAATCCGCTTTTTATCAAATAACGAAAATAAAACAAAAATTATTGAAAATTTAACAACTTTTTTAATTAACAATGATATAGAAGTAAATCAGTCACCTGAGGATGCTGATATATTGATTGTAAATTCATCATTAAAGAAAATATCAGAAGACTGAATTTCCTCTGTTGTTGTAGTCGGTGACGACACAGATTTATTAATATTGCTAATAGGATTAAAGATGCATTTAAAACCCATATATTTCCTCAAACCAGGAAGAGCCAAAATACCTGATAAATATATGACATTCATCGTGTAAAACAGCAACTTGGGGAGCTACAAAAGACCGTACTATTTATCCTTATAAAAAAGGAAAAAACACTTCATTTAATTTGTTGCAACATGATAATGAATTGAGGGAACAACTACAATTATTTAACGAATATAACGTAGATCGTAATGATTTGACAAATTTAGCTGAGGTATTTTTCTTGAAACTTTATACTGGCAAATGGAAAGATGAATTAAATAAAGAAAGATATTATATGTTAGAAAAAAATTTATCCCAACAAAGTTTAGAAAAAAGTTTGATATTTCTGTTTTACCTCCCACTCGAAAAGCAGCTGCAGTGGGATCACGCCAAATAGAATTTTACATTCGTTTCAACTAAAAAATATTGCGAGTAGAATTCTATTTTGTACCATGCAATATAGATATCGATAATAGAAAACAAGATCGGGAATATTCGGAATTTCTACAACCGTTTAAAAAACATTGACCAGTTTTTGAAGGTTTTATTTTTATGACAGGCCTGTGACAAGAGAAAATATAGAGTAGAGTCCAATTTCATTATTAAAATTCGAAGGAAAGGTAGGTAAATGTATATTGTTTATATTGCAAATATTAATAGTAAATTTTCTTTATAGATGCTACCTGTACATTTAGTTCTTGCGAATAACATTTTAGCAGAGGAGGAGAGAAGAGAAAGAGTTTCGGTGTTAAATTTAGAAAGAAGAATGATGAGAATTGATAGTCATCCATTCTGAGTCAGTGATGAACGATTTGTAGAATTATATAGATTAACGAAAGACATAGTTCGTTATTTATTTGAACAGTTATATCCGCATATCAATCGTCTTTAATTCTCATCAAGATCATCCTAGTAATGCTTCTTTCAATACTAACTACTCCTACAATTTCAAAAAGGCTAACTTTGATCTCATGTATACTCTTTTAGATAAAATTGATTGGAATATTTTATTGCCATATAAAGAAGTTAACTCAGCTTTTGAAAAATTCTACAACATATTAGATGGTATATTTAAACAATGTGTCCCACTCAGTAAGAAGAAAAAGTCAACATACCCGCCCTGGTTTACAAAAGAAATAATAGCGGATATTAAACTTAAAAGTAAGTACCATAAACTCTATAAAAATCTAATAATGAATATTACTATAATATATTCAAAAACTTAAGAACAAAAGTAAAAAATGATATTAAATTAGCCCACAAAAATTATATAATTCATATTGAGGCAAATATTGCTAAAAATGCTCAATGTTTGGACTTTTTTAAAAAATAAAAAGCAGTCATCTCGTATACCTGGGGAAATGTATTTAGATAATACCGAATACAAAGATACACCTACTATTGTTCAAGCTTTTGCTAATTATTTCGAGTCTGTCTATACACCCTCATCTACATCAATTAATTTCGATAATATCAGTAGTGAACCATTTAATCATAACCAATTTAAAATTGACAAAATCACTGAGGAAGATATTCGACAATCAATCAACTATCTAAAGGTGTCTTGTACACCAGGTCCAGATCATATTCCTTCATATATTCTCAAAGGCTGTAGAGAATTATTTATCAAGCCATTATACACTTTATTGAACCTTTTTCTTTCTACACTTACTTTTCCGAATTTGCTAAAAACTTCTTTCGTATGTCCTATTTTCAAATCTGGTGATGCTCATGATATATCTAATTACAGGCCCATTTCTATACTATCGAATATTTCTAAATGTTTTGAGAAAATTATTTATAAGTATATTTATCGTTCAGTACAGAATGCTATTACACCTAATCAGCATGGCTTTACAGAAGGTAGATCTACATCCACAAATCTTATAAATTTTACTAACTTTACAATTCATGCATTGAATAAAAATAATCAAGTAGATGTAATCTACACAGATTTTGCAAAAGCATTCGATACCGTAAATCATGAAGTACTTTTATATAAACTGCATAAACAATACAACTTTTGCCCTGAAATGATTTTATTCATTAGATCATATATTACTAATCGTCAACAATACATATCATATAATAACTACAAATCTAATTATTTTGTTCCTTCCTCCGGTGTTCCGCAAGGCTCAAGTCTAGGGCCTTTACTTTTTGTTTTGTTTGTGAATGACATAACTAGATGTCTAAAATACTCCGACTCGCTACTATATGCCGATGACCTAAAAATTTTAAAAATTGTAAATTCTTCATCTGATTGCGCTGAATTACAATCTGATATTGACAGATTACTTGATTGGTCTTTATCCTCACATTTATTGTTCAATTTTAGTAAGTGTAAGCATATGACATTTTCAATGAAAAACAGTTTTACAAATTTTGCATATTATATGGATAATGTCTCCTTACAAAGAGTCTTGGAAATTGAGGATCTGGGTGTCATATTTGACCCTAAATTACAATTTAATTTACATGTTATACATATTACTAATAAAAGTCTTCGAAACTCAGGTTTTATCTTACGAAATTAAAGACATTTTAGTAATATGAGTACCCTCAAGTCATTGTATTTTTCGTTTGTTAGAAGCAAACTTGAATATTGTTTCGCAGTTTGGAATCCACTATATAATAAATATGTCAATGACATTGAACGGATACAAAAAAGGTTTGTTAAATATTGTTCACGGAAATTTTGTCATTCGTTTAATTCATTGACATACAGTTATACATCATCATTAAATAATTCTAACCTTATCTCTTTATCTACAAGACGTAGTATTTTGTCATGTGTATATCTCTACAAGCTTGTACGTAATATAATTGATGATGTATCAAGTTTGGGTCTTATCAACTTCAATATTCCACGACTACCCATGAGAATCAGCAAACAAAAGTATACTTTTAATCTTAGTCTTGTAAAAACAAACTACGAACTTCGTGCACCACTTAGAATGCTTTGTAGTATATACAATTTGTGACAGTAAAATTGAATTAGACATTTTCAATGACTCCTTCAATACCTTTAAAAAGTCTTTATATGCAAATTCAATATTACTGTAATTGAACATATATTTATATTTATTTTTCGTATCTTTCTGCTCTGTATGTTTATTATGTTTACCTGTATATATGTATTACTCAACCCTCAATAATTGAGATCTTTGATCCTGTTGAGTGGTAACAATAAATAAATAAATAAATATAACAGGTAAAGAGAGCTCTACAATCTCTGTGAAAATTCCAGGCATCATCGAAATCAAATCACAAGTAGACATATTGTCTTCATTGGTTTGCATTTCATTATTTACACTTGTTCAGTTTGTTGCTGAATTACTTAATCCTAATTTTTTTAACACTATAATTTCCCACATATGATATTTTCTCCATTATGTTTCAAAGTCTTTCTTCCAAGGCACTTAACATTAAATGTGTTGCAGGTCCACCGCCAGTTTTACTTTTAGATATACTTATTTTCTCTGCTTTTGATTTGGTTTTAGACTTCCAATCCGTTATAGTCTATATCAAAGTGAGAAAATAACTTAAATTAATGCATCATATTATATTTTACATATTTACTTTTTTCCAATCATCAATATTTTGCTTTCCATGCCCAAGACAATTTAATTTTTTTGATAATTCTTTCCATAATTTTTTTTATCTTTTTACCCCCTTGTGCCCTTAAAACTTACTTGTTATGATTTCTGTTTTTTTTTCGCGAAATCTAGGACAACAGCCCAATGGTCACAAGTAACCCTCATTTTTATCTAAAAAAAATATATAAAATTTAGTTGATATAAAATTACGAAAAGAGTATGAAACCTGTTTAAATTATATCTAATATACGTTTTAAATTACTTATATGTGAATAAATTTAAATTTTAGTTCACTATTTCGTCAAATAAATATTCAGTCGACAGCTTTGTTTTAACGTTTTGAAACTACAAAAAATTGATGTTTAAAACGAAATAATTCTACTGTCTCAGGTGTCGTTATACCAAATTTTCTCTATTGTCGGCACTACAGAGCATGCATTTAGAACATATTTGCAAAATCAAAAATGGAAACTAGGGATGGAAATTAGAAAACAGCATACTAAAGCCAAACCCAACAGATGATCTTATAATTCCATCAGATTTATTAGAAATAATTTATTGTAATTGTAAATTTAATTGCGTAAGAAATTGCCCTTGTAATGTACATACAAAAATGTACAGCAATGTGCCAAAATTGCAGAGGGCTTAATTGTACAAACAAAAATATTTAAACAATCGACGACGATGATGAAATAGATATATGAAATATAGGTAAGATAATTTATTATTAACTGTGCATTACATTTTTATTTTTTATTATTTACAGGTTATAAAAGTTATTACTTTGCAATACCGTTAATTTGATTTTTATAATATATGTTTTACGTTGTTTTTAACATTATATTTCTACTGTCTGGTATGTACATACAAATATATGTGATAATAAATAACTGTTATGGCGGGTGTTTTCCAACCTCAGTAAAAACTTTAAGGGCATATAGTACAGACCAAAATGAGTAAAAAAAGCTTAATCAACATAGGTCTGATCTTCAACTGTTTCCGAGAAAGAGGTCATTTACTCTTAGAAACGAAGAAAAATTGACAAAGATAGTGATTGAACAAAATTTTGTCTGTCAGTAAGTAGACTATAAAAAAATAATATAATTGTATATGAAACATTCTTCTCAATTTCTAATAGTAACGAAGTTATTTGGAAATCAAATATTGGCTAAGGTTGCCACAACATTTAACTTAGTTAATTATTTGATTTTTTAAAAAAACAAAAGCACATCTAAGTTGAGCTCTGAAAGGTTAACAAAAAATCGTATTTAATCGAAGTCGTAACTCTTATATTTTTTGAGATAACACCGGTAAACCCCGTAAAAACTCATTTTTCACTGCGTTATATCTCGGAAACTATTGAAGATCGGACCCATGGTGATTAAGTCCTTTTTACTTATTTTGGTCAGTACTATATGCACCTACAGTTTTTACTCGAAGTTGAAAAACACTGAGTATATCTATATATATATATATATATATATATATATATATATATATATATATATATATATATATATATATATATATATTACATTTTGATAATATTTCTAAACATAACATAGTTGTGTCGAATTCAAATCAACTAGATCGAAGATGTTGCGCGCGTTATCCGTAAACATCGTTTTCGGGGTTGCAAATTAATTATGTTTTTTCTTATAGAAAATGGTCCGCTCGTACAAAAGAAAAGCTGGTTGAAGAAAATATGCCAATTTCACTCCAGAAGTCTTAGAAAAAGCTCTTCATGAAATAAAATTCAAAAAAATGTCTTTGCGTGAAGCATCTAAAAAATATGAAATTTCAACAGAGACGCTAAGTAACAAACTATGAGGAAAGCATACGAACAAGATTGGCCATCCCCTTGCCCTTACAGAAGAGGAAGAAATTAATATTGTTAAAAACGCTCAGACCCTGGGAGAGTGGGGTTTCCCATTAGATTTAAGAGACACAAGAAAATTGATCTTTTATTACCTATCGAAGGTCGGAAAAACATACCTCAGTTAAAAAATAATTATCCATCTAAGGAGTGGGCGTTGGGATTTTTAAACAGACAAAAGAACCATATAACTTCACGAAATTGCCAAAATATAAAGAAAAATAGATCAGCCGTTTGAGCAAAAATGGTGGAGGAATTCTTTGTAAATTTGAAAGAAACTACTCAGGGCGTTGAGCCAACAAACATATTTAACTATGATGAAACAAACTTATCGGACATTCCAGGAATAACAAAATGTTTATTCAAACGTGGGGTAAAATATCCAGAAAGAATCAGGGATTTTTCAAAAAGTGCCACATCAATCATGTTTTGTGGAAGTGCAATGGGGCAAATGTTACCCGCATACTTTGTTTATAAATCTGAGAATTTATGGACAACGTGGATGGAAGGCGGTCCAGTAAGAACCCGTTATGGTAGAACAAAGAGTGGGTGGTTTGATGCGTTTGCATTTGGCGACTGGTTCAACACAATTTTTCTACCGGCTGCGAAAAAACTGCCAGGAACCAAAGTTCTTATTGGAGATAATTTGTCAAGCCACTTTCTATCTACTTCAGCCCTTAGATGTAGCTTTTTATGGACCATTAAAACGATATTGGCGTCAAATATTAGATGAATGGAAAATGATAGTGCGGCGTAAATCACAAACACTTACCAAAGAGGAATTTCCAAAGTTACTATTTAAGTTATTCACCAAATTGTATCCAGAAGGGAATGAAGTCTCAGCAAATATGCACTCTGGTTTTAAGGCATGTGGAATTTATCTATTAGCCATTTCACCACTGTCGGGACATATATAAGTTACCACAGCCCATATAGCTGAGGTTGCAGTTCCCAGGGTTGCGCCCGACACCGGAAAGCATAAACTATATAAATTGTAACTTTACTTATTTTTATTCAGTCTGATGTAACCATTCATAAATTTCACACAAATAAACTTTAAATGTAATAAAATTAAATAAATAATATATTGTAACCTGTGACATAATGAACGATTAGCGAATGTAATCTTTTAACTTACAATAAAAATCTTTTTAAAAACCCTTCCGCGAACCTTAAAAATATAACTGGCGCAGTCTTAAATGATTTTTCGGGCGATTTCCGTGAATAGTGAAATCCGCGTTCGTTCTCAAACGATTTACCGAATAAGGCTGAGAAAGAACGAAGAAAGAAGACGTCCCGTGCCAAATCCAAGTTCACCCGCATCCACGAGCGTACATCGTAGAAGCAGAACCAGGCCCTGACGAATACAGAGCAGCAGGAAGCAGCATGACCCATGGACAAAGTCATCATTCTTCTATTGTGAGTTGCACATGTCACATAGTAATCAGTACCACTCAGACTCAGATTCTGATTTAGAATCGACTAAAAGTAATAATAACTCATCTGACTCAGAACCAGAATTCCCTTATCATATAACTTTTAGCCCATATTTAACTAAGAAAAAATCCACAAAAATGGCACAACCACAAACACAAACAGAAGTACCGTTAGTACCCCCACCAAAACTTGAAAAAATTTATTTAGACATGATCCCTGATTTTCATGGCGACAGTAAGCTATTATCCAGATTTTTGGAAATATGTAAAAAACTTGTCAATCAATTTTATAATTTGGTTGATCTTGACGATTTCCAAAACGAATTTTTAATGTCAAGCATCGTTTCAAAAATTAAAGGTGATGCAGCAGTAAACATCGCTAGCACCACAATTACAAAGTGGGAAGATTTAAAACAAGCCCTACTTATAACCTACTCAGACAAAAGAGATATGTACACATTAAATATCGAAATTACCCAATTAAAACAAGGGAATGAAACAGCCTTTGAATTTTATAACCGTGTACAAGATATCTTAAACTTACAAATTTCCTATATAAACAATCAAGTTACTATACTCGCTAGACCCGTCTTAATCGAATATTTCAAAAATTATGCACTCAGAATTTTATTACGTGGACTTAAAGGATCCACTTGGTACTCTCATGAGGACCAAAGATCCAAAAGACATGAACACTGCATTAAATATGCTAACCAACGACTTTCAACTTGAAACACAAACACAACACCCACAACTAACATATAGACCTATTCCACCCACTAACCAAATTTATATACCAAACAATAATCAATTCCCTACAAATCAACAATTTAAGAAACCATTCAATACGCAATACCCTAACAATCAAATATCTAAACCCAATAATCAATTTCAACAAAATGTTTTCAAACCAAACCCTAACTATAAAGGTTCATTCAGACTTCCGAAATCACAAGCTTGAAACTGGAAATTCAATCTTATGTAGTCGTTCGACCAATAGAAATGCGTGTGCAGTGGTTTTGTGCAACGAATCTGTTTCAAACGAAAAGTATGCAAACGCTAAACATTTCAATCTTGTGCAACGCTTTGGTCACTGATTGCACCAATCACAACACAGTTGTAGTCTTGATGACAGTTCCGCAAATAACCTTAGTTTCAGAGTTGGAAATAAAATTAATAATGAATTTGTTGCGGTTATAATGAGGCACAGAATATTGTGTGCTGCATATCTATGGAGCAAACATTTGTTAAATCTACAACGTAGAAAAAAAATAGTGAACTTGGACAAGTTTCATGGCAGCAATATATTGTATAAATTTATTTATTATGCATATACAGAGAATTTATTTTAAAATGCAACATATAGTTTATCACTTCCATGGTTACACACTACTGTCAAAAAATGACAGCAATGTAATATTTGTCCATTTTAAAATGCAACATTATAAATAGTATTGCAGCACAGGAGATACCTCCAGAACACATCACAAATGGTGTCAATTCTTTCTACGAGCGATTAGGATATTGCCTCAGTGTGAATGGAGGTATTTTTGAACATTTATTACATTACAATTATAAACTTTTGTAAGCCAAAGTTTGTTAAGATGTTCTACATTAAAGTTTTGATTTTTTGTTAATAGTATGTAGACTAATTTATTGGAAATCAGTATTGAAAATACATAACTACAAATTTTTGTATGTTGCAATTTAAAATGGACAAATATTGCATTGCTGTCATTTTTTGACAATAGTGTGTAGTAACCATGGAAGTGATTGATCATATGTTGCACGTTGAAATAAATACCCTGTATAATGTATGTGTATTAAAAAGCAAAATAAAACTTATGTAATACATATTTGTACAAAAAATAAACTTATATTGCATACATATTTGTACAATAAAATGTTAATTTTATTCATCCTGTTCCTTATTTATTAAATTAATTATATCCAGTTCTAATTTCGTCCTTCTGTTTCACGAAAAATCACGCACAAGTACTGACAAGCGTCATTTAAAAATTTGATGTAAATTTGACAGTTTATATGTACAATTCTAAAAAGCCTCAATAGATCGCGCTACACTCGATATCGAAAATTGTAAAGTTGTGATTTCGGTACTGTGAACGCGTTGCGCAAAGGCGTTGCACAATGGCATTGCACAGGATTGAATTTACAGTTTCAGGCTGGTGATTTCACGAGTCTGAATACGCCTTAAAGCCCCCAAATCGACACCTATGAGTATCAGCACTAGGCAGTCGATGACACCACGCGCAACACGCCAATCCCTATCGTTCACAACAATTCTACCCGTCTCAAAACAGACCTAACTACATAGCAGAGGAATTATTTACAACCGAAATAGACAATTATGTAAATGTTGAACCAGAAACTGACGATCATAATGTAGACTATTCCGAGAATGATTTAAACCCCAATTACTACGTTACTGAACCCGATCAGGACGAGTTTTTTCCAACACCAGCCTCGGAACAAATATCGAACTTATGAATGTAATCCATAATCATAGTGAATTACCATTCGTAGTTTTCCCTGAATTAAACTTAAAAGCTTTGAGCGACACTGGTAGCACGCGTTCATTCATTAATCTAATTATTGCAAATAAATTTTTCAAAAATAAAATTAAAAATGATCCTTTTAAAATTACTACAGCTCACGGAACATCAGTTGAAAATTTTAGTATTGTAATACCAGCAACAAAATTATTTAATTCTCCTAATATGTTACTAAAGTATCATTTATTCGACTTTCATAAAAAATTTGACATTCTTTTAGGACTAGACAATTTAAAACTATTAAATACTAGTATCGATTTGGTAAATGACAAAATAACTACACCAAATCAAGAAATCAAAATTCATTATCACCAAATTCTCCCTAAATCACACTATATAAAAATTCCTCCTAATTCCGAAAAATTATCTAAGCTCTTTATTCATAACATCGAAAATGGCGAAGTGTTTATTCCAGAAACAAAAATTCACGACATAACTATTCCCGAAAGTTTGGCTACAATACAGAATTACCAAATTATTTCCCCATTATTAACTCAAGCACAAACGAAGAAATTATTAACTCTGTAAACTGCGTACAAGTTCACTCTCTAAACAATTTTGAAATAAACAATCTAAATTTTAATCAAGAAATAGAAAATAATAATTTTGATATGAGCAAAGTGAGACTCGACCACATGAACGAGGAAGAGAAGCGCGAGATAACAAAACTGCTGCCGGAGTACTCTGAGATCTTTCACTCCGACGATAAGACATTGACATTCACTAATGAAATAAAACACTCCATACGTACAAAGGATGAAATATCTGTCTACACCAAAACATACCGATACCCCGAAATTCACAGACAAGAAGTTCAAACCCAAATCTAAAAAATGTTAGAACAAAATATAATCCGTCCCTCTAACTCTCTATGGTCCTCTCCCATTTGGGTAGTCCCCAAAAAACTAGATGCATCAGGTAAACGGAAATGGCGTTTAGTTATTGACTACAGAAAAGTCAACGAAAAAACTATTGACGACAAGTACCGCTTACCTAACATAACCGATCTACTTGACAAACTAGGACGCTGTCAATACTTTTCCACACTGGACTTAGCATCTGGCTTCCACCAAATTGAAATGGATGGAAAAGACATACAGAAAACAGCTTTTAACACCGACAACGGACACTGAATTTTTACGGATGCCATTCGGACTAAAAAATGCACCCGCCACCTTTCAGAGAGTAATGGACGACGTTCTTAGAGATTTAGTTAACAAAATTTGCCTTGTATATCTGGATGACGTTATTATATTTAGTACATCTCTTCAAAAACATATTCAAAATTTAAAAACAGTTTTTAACTGACTAAAGAAAGCTAACCTAAAAATACAACTTGACAAATCAGAATTTTTACGAACCGAAGTAGAGTATCTTGGACATGTAGTAACCCCAGAAGGTGTGAAACCTAATCCTAATAAACTTAGCGCTATTCAAAATTATCCAATCCCCAAAACTACTACACAAATAAAGGCATTTTTAGGACTCTTAGGATACTATAGACGATTCATAAAACACTTTGCACATCTAACCAAACCCATGATCAAATGTTTAAAGAAAGACTCCAAAGTAAAGTACAAAGACCCTGAGTACATTCAATGCTTCAATACTTGTAAAAATCTCCTGATGAATGAACCAATACTCCAATACCCAGGCTATACAAAAACATTTAACGTTACTACAGATGCGAGTGACTACGCCATTGGCGCTATCTTATCGCAAGGCACTATCGGTTCCGACCTTCCTATTGCATATGCTAGCAGGACGTTGAACGATACTGAAAAAAATTACAGCACAACCGAAAAAGGATTACTTGCCGCTGTATGGGCTACTAAATATTTTAGACACTACATTTTTGGAAGAAAATTTAAAATTATTACCGATCATAAACCTTTGCAATACCTTCACTCATTAAAAGGTCCACATTCCAAACTAATGCGTTGGAGAACTAAACTTGAAGATTACGATTATGAAGTAGTATACAAAAAGGGCAAGCTGAACACAAACGCTGATGCTCTTTCGAGAATAGAATTAAATGTAAACACACTAGATGCAGGCACTCAAAATCTTTTTGATTACATTGAAAACTTTAATAAAAATTTTAACCCTGATAACGACACACAATCTTTAGTAGTAAACCCCGATGAAGAGGAACAAAAAGATCCCGAAACTGACCAAACAATCGATTCAAACCCTGAAAGTCCCATCGTTGGCATAACAATTACCGAATCCCCAGTAAACTTTGGCAAAAATCTAATTTTTATATCTCTCGTAAAACACTCTCCATCTAAACCAAATAAAGAAATTTCACGTTGATAAAACGAGGCTTTACGTTCAAATATCTGAAACAAACTTCGAACAGGATATTGTTGATTTTATAAAACAATACATCGCCCCTAATGCTACATAATATCTCTATTTTGAAAATCCCATTTATGAACAATTCAGTAATGCACTTCAAAAATATTTCAAAAATTCAGAAATTAAATTTATCAAAAGCAATACAAAATTAATAGATATAGAACAAGGAGATGAAATTCAACAAGTCATCACGAATTACCATGAAGGAAAAACAAATCATCGAGGAATAAACGAAACCCATACACAAATAAAAAAACGTTACTACTGGCCTAACCAATTAAAAACTATTACAGACTACATAAACAAATGCGAAGTATGTTTGGCTGCAAAATATGAAAGAAATCCTATTAAACCAAAATTAAATATCACCCCTACTTCTAATAAACCACGAGACACTTCACACATAAGACACATTAACATTAGAAAATGCTAAATTTCTTATTATTATTGACGCTTTCTCGAAATATGCACAAGCATACAGAGTAAACTCAACAAATGCTGTCGAGATCGCAAACAAATTAACACATTTCTTTTCACACCACGGAATACCAAAATTTATCACTTCAGACAACAGACTCGAATTTAAGAACAGTATTGTAAAAGAACTATTAACTCTACACAAAATCGATATTCATTTCACCTGCTCGCAAAACCCAAATTCTAACGGTTTAGTCGAAAGATTCCATTCCACCCTAATAGAGCACATTCGATTATTTAACATGCAAGAAAATTCCATAGACGAAAAGGTTCATTATGCACTTTTAGCATATAATAACACAAACCATAGTACAACAAATTTAAAACCTGTCGAAATCTTTAATGGCCATTTGGAAACAAATTCACTTCTTGATATAGAACTAGAAAAACAAATAACGCAGGATTATATTGAAAAACATAAAGAAAGAACCAAACTAGTATACAAAAATATTAATAACAAGTTGCAGGAAAACAAAACAAAAACAATTAGTAAAATAAATGAGAATCGCGAAGAACTCCCGGAAATACCAAAAACAATTTATGTTCAAAATAAACAAAAGGTCAATAAAACAAAAAATCCAAAATTTAGAAAAGAAAAAATGAAATCATTTAATAAAAATTTAAAAATAGCTGAAATCGATACAGAATATAATGACAAAAAGCAAACTAAAATTCATCTCGCTAATATTAGAAGACCCAGAAAAATAATTAATAAAAATCCCGCAATTCCAGGTCCATCTACTTCCCGTGCTTATACGGAATAGATGTGAAGGACATTACCCTCAATCCAGGACTTTTAGCAATTAATCTCGGACCTGCAAAACTACAAAAAACACAACACACGTTTGTACACTATTACGATCTACATCCACTTAAATCACAATACGGAAACTTAAATAAACAATACACAAACCTTATAGAGACACTAAACATAGACAAAATAACTATGAAAGACTTCGAAAATAACAACAAAATTATAGAATATCTAAAGAACAATATCAATGAAAAATTCAACCATTTATCCACCCGTACTCGGATAAGACGAGGTATAGTCAATGGTTTAGGAACTGTTGTAAAAGCCATTACAGGAAATTTAGATGAAGAAGATAACAAAAGATACACAAAATTTTTAAATCACCTACAAGAAAACCAATTTAAATTAAATAATCAAATTAATCATTACTCCGTTAGTCACCAAATAATAAAATATTTTAACAAGACTGTCGACACCATCAGACAAAACGAAGTCACTCTAAAATTAAAAATTGAACAGCTCATGCATTTGGCTATTAGCGGCACAAAAAATGACGACAAATTATTTATTAAAGATATTTATAATCAACTAAACACTTTGTATACACTAACATTTAACACTCTTCAAGACATTGAAAATTCTCTCACATTTTGTAAACTTTACACTATACACCCCAGTATAATCAAAACACATGACCTTTATGAGGAACTAAACAAAATTTCGAAATATTACAATGATGAGTTGCCATTTAAAATAAATTTAGAAAATATTTCAGAAATCGAAAATTTACTCTCAGTTAATTGCAAATTGCAAGATAACAAAATTTTATATTTTATTGAAATTCCTATAAACAAGGTAGAAGACATCCTGTAAGACGATATAACACCGTATGAAGAAGATGGCACCAAATACCCCGTTTTGGCATCATATGTTATAATTATTATTGTTGCTATTATTTCTGTCATAGTCTATCTTAAAAGGAAACTTCCACTCCAATCCACGAGAAGAAACCAGTCCCCAGCCAGGGACATTGAACTTCACCAGATAACTTCAATCCCCAGGTCGCCGCTGAAGCTTCCTGATGAAGCCCAATTCTAAGGAGGGAGGAGTTACCACAGCCCATATAGCTGAGGTTGCAGTTCCCAGGGTTACACCCGACACCGGAAAGCATAAACTATATAAATTGTAACTTTACTTATTTTTATTCAGTCTGATGTAACCATTCATACATTTCACACAAATAAACTTTAAATGTAATAAAATTAAATAAATAATATATTGTAACGTGACATAATAAAAGATTAGCGAATATAATCTTTTTACGATAAAAATCTTTTTAAAAAATATAACTTATATATATATATATATATATATATATATATATATATATACACATATATATATATATATATATATATATATATATATATATATATATATATATATATATATATGTATATATATATATATATATATATATACATATATATATATATATATATATATATATATATATATATATATATAAATTATGCCTCGCTACTAGCTTATCAAACCACATTATTTCACCACATTACCAAATACGGACATGTGGCTAGCTGTTGATAAGAAATTAGTATATAAGCTTGCTGTTATCAATTAAAAACAGTGGATTCCTGTACGAGACCCGACACTAGTCGAATCTCTGACCTTCGTTGTAATTATAGAGAAATAAAGTTCATTATAATCAAAATTAAACTTTGTTTTTTTTTTGATAATAAAACAATCAGTTTTATAATTGGCGCAGTCGGTAGGATGCCAAAAGGTCTCTAACGTGAAAAACACAAATTTTCATACGTTTTAGACAAGAGAATTTCAATTCTCAAATAAACGGCATCACAACGAACTTACGGCTAAAACAGTAGCCCATCAGAGGCCTATTAATACGGCCCATCTCCAAAGGACTATACGAGAAGAGCCTTGCTGTTCGCACACAACCCAGTCGATCACGGCAATCCACACGTCCAGAAACAGTTACCAGTTCCACCACGAGGGAAGTCTTGCTGTTCCACTACGAGAAACACGACTCCCATAGGACCTGTGAAGAGAGCAACAGAATCCAACTCCGCAACATGAGCGACATCATCATATTATTTTTATTGTAAGTTTGAATCACTGTTAAACACATAATAACAATTACACTGTGTCCAGTCAAGTCGGGACAATACGACAAGACAACATTTTTAAACTCTTTTTATGTCTGACGAAGATAACTCCTCAGACTACGAATACGAAACAATCGATTCAGATCGAAACATTGTAAACTCGCTTAGCGAGACATTAAACAATCTTAGTATAAACAATAATACTAGTAGTAATTCTAACATGACTACCACTATTTCACTAAGCGATATTAAAACACTATGCGACCCAATACCCACATATTCGGGAGACGTAAAAACTTTACACGCATACATTAAAGAGTGCGAAGACGTTAAAACAACATTAGAAACACATTTTCAATTGACAGCCATTCAAAAAAATTACACATTCAGAATTTTCAAATCGAAAATCCAAGGCACCGCACAAAACATAATATCAGAAAATAACTTCGATGATTGGCAAGCATTAAAAGTATTTTTAACTAGTAACTTTGAAGATAGACTCAAACCAGAGACTTTATTTTACAAAATTCTCTCATTAAAACCCCAACAAAATACTTATAAATTCCTGAAAGAAATACAATCACTTTTTGGAGCGTACAAAGGAAAAATCGAAACACAAGAAACAAATAAAATTAAAACAAAATTCTTATTAGACCATAATCAAAAAATTGTAATTCACCATTTCATTGATTCATTGCCTTTTACAAACAAGGGAGCATTCATTAATGCTAACCCAGAAACATTAGAGGATTGCGAATCTCTAATAAATAACGAATTTAATTTCCTTATGCATCCATCACCTATGAAACAACAATCGAACCAAAGTCAAAATAAAAATTCAGTAGCACAAAATTTCAAATTTGTACCACCTCCTGCAAAATTCCCAGGACAACAATTCCCAAGCCAACCTATAAAATTCCAACGACCCAATCCAACATTCACTCAATCCAACAATGCACCACCAGGCAGAAATATAATAGCTAGACAAAATTTACAAAATTTCCAAAATACGAATCGAACTTTTAAACCCACACCCATGTCAATTCAAACAAGACAAACACAAGCCGTACCCATGTCAACACAAACACGACAAAATTATAACATAGAACAAGAGAACGATATACAAGTCGAAGACGATGACATACCGGCATATGACGACAATTATGAAAATGTCGAAAACCAAGAAGAAAATGAAAATTTTCTAGACCCCCCAGAAACAGACGAAAATACGTAATGACTTCTGATACCGGAAACATACCCACAATAACACACGAACAATATCACGTACTCATTGACACCGGCTCAGATATTAATTTTATTAATAACAAACTTGCAACTGAACTAAAATTAAAACGCATTCAAAAACATATCCTGATTAGAACGGCAAATGGAAAAATCACCTTAACCCATTACTGCATATAGTATCTTATAAAGGACGCCAACATTTATTTTTTTATGACGTCACTTATGCAAGTATAAACAATTTTATACGCGAAATTTCTTCCAACACGAGTAAAGAACAATATATCATCAGTAGTTAAATAGATTTTGAATTGTGAAGTGCTTTATTAGCTCGTAAATGGATCCCAGTTGGTACTCTACGCGACATGGAGGGTAAGTAATTTTTTTCAATATGATAAAATTAAATTTTGTAATATTTGTTTGTGCATTTGGTTTTATATGAGTGTGTAGCTAATTTCTATAAATTTTATTTTAAAAAATATTTTGTTTTTCTTATATAAAATTACAATAATTACTTGCGTCCTTTATAATGGACGCTATGCATTGTGGCTATAAAACCTTTTTTCTTTTAGATTATCTTTACATCAGTTACTAGAGATTTTGGAGGCGGATGACGATGCTGACCAACCCTCTATGGTTTATATAACGCCTCCTGATGAGAAGTCAGCGGAAACGGAAGAAGATAGCGACAATTCCGATGAAGAAGCTGGAAATCCAAATCGCATATCGAGAGGAATTTTGAATCAGCAATGCGAAGTTCGGTATGAAGAGTCGGATTTTAGTGAGGATGATGACAATATTTCTCTATCTATTATAAAAAGTAATTTAATTGCGGAAAATAATGCCACGGCGGGGCCATCAACTTCGGCTACGCATTATGGGTCCCATATAGCAAATCTTCCACCACGTAAACGTGCTAAAAACTCGTCGAAATGGTCAAAAAAATTGCCGGCTTCTAACATGAATAAAATATGTTCCCCTAGACTACCTTCAGTAGAAGCATATCAAGCTGAGACGCCATTAGATTTTTTCAACCTTTTTTGGGATGAAGGCATCATACATAACATTGTCACACAATCAAACATATACGCGCAACAAAGAAACATAAACCTAAATCTAACGAAAAATGAATTATATGTAGTTTTCGGGGAAATGTTATTATCAGGCTATACAAGATGTCCGAACAAAAGGATGTATTGGTCCAGTTCGGATGACGTTCCAAAAATATTGTATAATAGCATGAGACTAAATAGGTTTGAAACAATTTTACGAAATCTACATTTTAATGACAATTCTTCTAATAATAATTCTGATAAATTGTACAAATTGCGCCCAATTTTATGTCATCTGAACGATATGTTCAAAGAGCACGGTGGCTTAGAGGAACATATTTCAATAGATGAAAGTATGATCCCATATTATGGCAAGCACTACGCAAAACAATATATCAAAGGCAAACCGATTAGGTTTGGGTTTAAAAATTGGGCCTTATGCACAAGTTCAGGTTATTGTGTAGCATTTGATCTATATACAGGGAAGTCTGGAAATGGATATGAATTTGGCCTCGGTGGAGATGTAGTTCTATCACTTTTGAATAAGGCAGAAATTGGATCTAATTTGGGTTATAAAATATTCTTTGATAATTATTTCACGGGAATATCACTACTTATTCATATTTCTGATTTAAAAATATGTGCGACCGGTACTATTCGAGACAACAGAACAGAACAATGTCCATTTCCAGATAAAAAAGTTTGGAATAAAGAAAAAAGAGGAACTTACAAATTTTTGGGAAGTGAAGAACTATCATTAGTCCAATGGAAAGACAACAAAGTTGTTACAATGGCTTCTAATTTTTCCGGTAACAACATTGTTAAAACAACTCGCTGGTGTCGAGATACCAAATCAAGAAATCTTATTGATCAACCAGAAATGATAGCAGTTTATAACAAGGGAATGGGTGGAGTCGATAAGATGGACGGATTAGTAGCAGTATACAGAACGCGAATACGGCAAAAGAAATGGTACTGGCCTATTTTTGTTTATCTGTTTGACGTTACTGTTACAAATGGTTGGCTGCTGATGAAAAGGCTAAAGCCTAAACACCCTAATTGTGCCAGCCTTTTGGTATACCGTAGATATTTGGCTCAAAGTCTGTTACAAATGTATGGAACTCCTACTGCAAGAGGACGAGTATCCACAACTACAACAAGTGATACTCGATTTGATAACATGGGACACATTGTTGTCTATTCTCAGACACAACGAAGGTGCCAACATTGCACAAATAAATGTAATTTCATTTGTGAAAAATGTAATATAGGGCTACATCCAAAGGATTGCTTCAAAAAGTATCATTCGAAATAAATTTTCATTAGCTTAACTTTTTTCTAATAGCGTGTAATAGTATTTTTATGGTGGTTATTAATCTTGTTTTATTTTTATTGTAATAGTTGTTTATGTTTATTACTTATATCAATAAATACGGTACATTTATTTGACAATTTTTTTTTTCGAAAATGTCCGCTATGCATAGCGTCCATTTAAAGGGACGGCCCGTATTGGCAAATCTGGCAATTCAAAAAATTTTTTTTTCATAAATAATTTGTTTTTTTACTCTAATGAATAGATATCTGCAAAAATAATATTAAAATTAAACACAAAATCACTTCATGCAGTAATGGGTTAAGAGAAATGGTAAAATTAAAAATAAAAGGTTGTGAATTAGAGTTTTACATTCACGAATTTCACAAAGAATGTAATTTATTATTTGGCATAACAATATTAAAAGAATTAGATGTTAAAATAAATTTTAAGACAGAAACATTAAATCTCAAAGGCAAAGAATATAAGTTTAATAATAGAAGTCGCGATAAACTAAATTTGTTAAATATAAGAGACGACCATTTAGAATATAATGTAAAACAAAAATTAAACAAATTAACAGAAACGAACAAAGATCTTTTTCCAAAACCAAATGAACAATTATCACATACAAATGTATTAAAGCACAAAATTATACTCTCGGACGATATACCAGTACACACAAAAAATTACAAATTACCTCAAATCTATGAACAAGACATAGAGGAACACATTTCAAAAATGCTTACGGAAAATGTTATTAGAAAATCTTATTCCCCCTATAATTCACCAATATGGATCGTACCCAAAAAAGCCGACGCTTCGGGCAAACGTAAAACACGTTTAGTTATAGATTTTAGAAAACTCAATGTGAAAACGAAAGAGGACCGATTTCCTAGTCCCAACATAGATACCTTGTTAGACAAAATTGGAAAACCAAAATTTTTCACTACACTTGACCTACACAGCGGCTTCCATCAAATACTAATGGAAGAAAATGATATTGAAAAAACAGCTTTCTCCACACCATCAGGACATTACGAATTTACCAGAATGCCCTTTGGTTTAGTTAATGCCCCCGCGACATTCCAACGAATGATCAATATTGCACTCGGAGAACTAGTCAACGATATATGTCTCGTATATCTCGACGATATAATTATTTTTGGCAAAACAATTGAAGAACATATAAATAATATACAAAAAGTTTTTAACAAATTGAGACAAGCAAATTTAAAGATACAGATGGACAAAAGCGAATTCTTCAAAAACGAAGTAGAGTATTTAGGCTTTATAATTTCGGAAAACGGACTAAAACCAAATTTGAAAAAGATAGAAACGATTGAAAAAATTCATATCCCTAAAACAACTAAAGAAATAAAATCTTTTCTCGGAAAACTATCCTGGTATAGAAGATTCATTCCAAACTTTTCCAAATTAACAAAACCTTTTACAGTAAATTTGAAAAAGGGCAGTAAAATTGACATAACCCAAAAAGAGTACCAAGAATGTTTTAAGAACGCAAAAAAACTAATGACAAATCCACCCATACTAGCATTCCCAGACTTTAACAAAAATTTTATATTAACAACAGACGCATCCGACTATGCAATGGGAGCTGTACTGTCACAAATAATAGACGGACAAGAAAGACCCATATGCTACGCGAGCAAAACTTTCAATGTAGCTGAAACAAATTACTCAACAATTGAAAAGGAACTAAAAGCAATAGTTTGGGCAATACAAAATTTTTATAACTACCTATTCGGACGCAAATTCACTATTAGAACGGATCACAGACCCCTCGTATGGTTGTTTAACATGAAAAATGCGAACCAGAAATTAATGCGCTGGAAAATTGAATTGTCAGAACATAATTTCGACATAGAATACATACAGGGAAAAACAAATAAAATTGCAGATTTCCTTAGTCGCATACGCGAACCTTTTAAAATAAATTTCCTCACTGGCGATGTCACGCACACCAAAATATTCGCACATTGTATATCAAAAGATTTACATTTCAGCAAAGGCATAGCAAAACAAATTAATGAAAAATTCAATAGCAAAATCTATTGTGAAAACAATAAGAAAGAAAGAAATATTATTGTTCAAAATTTAAACGACAAAACAATCATTCATATTTACTCAAAAGAAAATTATTACGAAAAATGTAACACAAAAACTTTGAAACAATCACTAAAAGAACTAAGAGATTACTTAATCAAAAACGTCATAAACATTCCATACCTTTCATGCGGATGTGACAAACTAGAAAAAACCGAACTAATCAAATTACTCAATACCACATTTGCGGAAACCAACATTCAGATAAATATTCACGAGTTACCCACAAACCTCATGAACACCGATATAGAATCAATGTTAGATAGCAACACTGGCGGTACACAACATTCAGACAACGAAAATCCAGTTAATGGAATTAAAATTTTAGAAAATAGATTGAATATAGCAAACAACCAAATCATATTTGAGAACCACAATGAATATGAAATTAATATAAAGAAACTTTTCGAAAATAAACAACGCTTAGAAGTCAGGTTAAACACGACAGAATTAGAAACACAATTATTATAATAATAATAATAATAATAATAATAATAATTTATTCAAATCTCTTGATCAAATACATTTGAAATGAGATGCGTCAAAGGTACATACAAGAAATATAAAGCAAACAATAAATAACAAAAATAAAAGTAAAAAAAGTGATATAATTTAGGACTTATCACTAAGGAAATCGTTATGATGATAATAATTTTTCTGTAAAAGAAATATTTTTAATTTAGATTTAAATGAAGTAATGGATTTAATAGTTTTAATATGACTAGGTAATTTATTATAAAATTTTAAACCCATGTAATGTGGATTGTTTTTGCTTTTATTAAGTCGTAAACATGGTAATTTAAAATTCAGTCTTGTACGAGTGTCATGATTATGAATATCGCTTTGTAGCAGAAATTTGCTTTCGTTTGTTTTGATATAAATTAAAAGACTATAGATGTAAAGACAGGGAAGATTTAACATCTTTTCCCTTTTAAATATATCTTTACATGAATCTCTACTATACAATGAAAAGATGTTTCTGATTGCAGATTTCTGTAATTTAAAAACCCTGGATGCTATTGGTGAGCTTCCCCAAAAAATGACACCGTATTGGATAATTGGGTAGAATTTGGCATAATAAAAAGTTTTTGCTGTATTTATGTCAGTGAATAATTTAATTTTTTTAATTAAGTAGCATAAAGAAGCTAGATGTTTACATATTTTGTCAATGTGTACATCCCAAGTTAAATTTTGATGTATGTGAAGACCTAGTACTTTGCTATTGCTAATTTGGGGTAATTCCTGTTGATTGCATTGGACTGATACAGAATTTTCTAATTTATTAGAGAAACTAATTATCTGAGACTTATTTACATTTAAGGAGAGATTTAAGGCTGCGAACCAAGAGGAGAGTTTTGTTACTAGGTCAGATATATTATTCATGTCACTGATATTTTCTAAAATTAGAGACACATCATCAGCATAAGCAACAAAATTGTTTGACTCTAAAATACTTTTGATACCGTTTATGTATAACAAAAACAAAATAGGGCCAAGTATGGATCCTTGTGGTACTCCAGTTTCGATAATTTGTTGATCTGATTTTTTGTTTTCATAAAATACGGCTTGTTGCCTGTTCCTAAGGTATGACCACAACCATTCTGCACATTTACCTCTAAATCCATAATAATTCAAAATTTCCATGAGAATTTCATGGTTTACACAATCAAATGCTTTAGAGAGATCTATAAATACTCCATAAATGTTATTCCCTTTATCAATGGCATTGTAAACAGGATCCAAAATTTCAGCTATAGCAGAAATTGTACTTAGGCCTTTCCGAAAACCGTACTGTTCATTAATTAAAATCTTATTCCTTTCAAGAAAAGAATTTATTCTAGTCAACATTACTTTTTCAAAAATTTTATGGAATGTTGACACTAATGTTATGGGACGATAGTTACTAACTAACTCTTTGTCTCCGTTTTTGTAAAGAGCAATAACTTTTACATTTTTCAAAAAGTCCGGAAATGTACCCCTTGAAAGAGATAAGTTAATGCAGTGAGTTAAAGGAGTAACAAACCACTCGTAACAATTTTTTAGTAATTGACTAGAAATTTCATCAATTCCACTTGAATTTGAATTTCGTAAAGATAATATTAATGAAGCTATTTCAAACTCAGTTACTGGCTGTAAGAATATTGAGTTTGGGTTAAAGTTTTTACTCAGTATAATTTCAGAATTTGAGATTGGTAATGTATTTTTTATGGTATTGGGTATACTAGTGAAATAATTGTTAAACATGTTAGCTATATCTAGTGCGTCACTGACATTTTCATTCCCATGTTTTAAATTACTTATTTTTTTCGGTCTACTGTAGTTTTCAACATTTATATTACGGTTTATTAAAGACCATACTTTACGAGTGTCATTGCTAGTATTATTAATTTGTCTATAATTAAAATTCCTCTTAGTTTCTCTTAAGAGTTTGCGATACTCACATTTTGCTTTAACATATTGTTCCTTAGTGATAAGTCCTGTTGTACATAACTTATATAGTGTTTTCATTTTTTCAGCGTTAAGTTTTATTTCATTTGTAACCCAAGTTTTCGAATTTTGATTAATATTACGTTTAATTTTTGGATGCGTAATCTCAAAGTAATAGATAAAAATTTGCATAAAGTTTTTAAAACATTCATTTACATCTGTTTCATTAAGGACTGTGTGCCATTTTTCTAGAGATAATCTATGTTGCAAATTTTTTAAATTACATTTATTAAAACATCTACGCTCGATTTTGGCAGTGTTAATAATTTGTCTATTATGTTGAATAGAAATATACTGAGCCGAATGGTCTGCAATATTATTATGAATTACACTTACACTATATCTATCCTTATTTATATTTGTGAATATGTTATCAACACATGTTTTACTATTTTTAAAAATTCGAGTGGGTTCGAAAATTGTTTGATGCAAGTGGTAAGCATTCATGTTGTCTAAAAATAGCTTTTTATTTACATTATCCTTTAAAAGATCTATGTTAAAATCACCTAAAACAATTACATTACAATTTTGAGTATTTGAAAACAATTTTGATAGGCATATGTCTAATTGGTTTATATGATCATCTATCCTGGAATCAGGTGACCTGTATATAACTATTACGTAGTACAAGTTATTTTGAAATTTAAATTTTATACCACAACACTCGAATATTAGTTCAATATTGAATTCTTTTATGTATTCTAGTTCTTCATAATCTATCTGTGCGCTACAAAATATATTCACTCCTCCATGTATATGAAGTTTTCTATAATAACCATCTGCTAGATTCAAGTCTTTTAAAGTATAGGATGGTTGTTCCTCTTCAGACAGCCAATGTTCGGACAGGCATAAAATGTCACATGGTTGTGAGGCAAGAAAAACTTCCAAATCTTCAATTTTATTTCTCACACACTGTATATTTTGATGTAGAATATGAAGAGTTGATGTAACTGATATATTTCTATATATTTGAAAACTTGATGGTTTACTATGAGATGGGTTTTGTTTCATGGGTGTCAAACTGATGTTTTGTTTATTATTCTTTTCTGAAAAAACCTCGCAATATATGCACCAGCAGGCCATCTATTAGGGTTCATAATATGTTCAAAATTATAAAGATTTACTGTTATTTTAAATGATTTATAGTAATCTGGGTATTTAGACTGATGTTCCTCGACCACGACTTCAGAAAAATCGTTAATTAAGAAGTTCTTCAATTCAGTAGTACTTGTTTCAGGGTCTAAGCGCGATACATAAATAAAAGCTTTCCTTGGAGCTGTTTTGATTGAATCAAGATTTACCGCTTTTCCTACAACACCTGAAACTTTATGTTAATTTTTATTTTTTCCTGCAACCTGAGTCCATGACTTTCTCTCCTCTGTGATCCCAGCATTTGACATATTTTTAACTACATTTTCATCTTAAAAACATACATAGTACCAAATGTACGATACTTTTGCATTTTCAAAAATGAAGACCTAGAAAAACCCATAAATAAAATAATAAAAGAAAATTTCGAACCAAACACAATAAATTTGATTAAAGTAAACCAACTTGTCGAAGACATTGAGAGCACAGAAGAACAAGAAGAAATAGTTTTTACATATCACTACGGTAAAACGAATCATCGCGGCATTAAAGAAACATACGACAAATTAAAAAATAAATATTACTGGCCCAACATGATAAAAACAATTACTGATTTCATCAACAATTGCGAACTATGTAAAACTTGTAAGTACGACAGAAAACCAACAAAATTAAATGACATTTTTACTGAAACCCCCAACAGACCATTTGAAATAATAAACGCAGACCTTCTAACATTAGACGGACAAATATTTTTTACTATTTTAGATCAATTTTCTAAACATACAAAAATCTATCATCAAAAGAATAAAACTTCAAAAGAAATAACAGAAAACTTGCAAAATTATTTTTATAACTTTCAATACCCAAAGAAAATAATTTGCGACCCCGGAAAAGAATTCGACAACATTACATTAAAGACATTCTGCCATAATCACGATATTACACTACACATAACTAGTGCCAGCAATCCTAAATCAAACCAAATCGAAAGATTTCACTCCACCTTAATTGAACACCTTAGAATACTTTACAAAAGATTCCCTAGAAAATCCTTGAACAATATAATTGAAGAAGCTATGTACGCTTACAATAATAGTGTAAACTCAATTACACAAATGACCCCTCACGAAATATTATTTGGAAAAAACTATACAAATACATACCCAATAAAACTACAGACCCCACAAGAACAATTAGAAACATATCATGCGTATAAACAAAAAGAAAATGACAAAATAAAGAGCAAAATTAACAAAGAGAAACAAAAACGTTTCAAACCTAACCAGGTTACGAAATTCAAACCAGGTCCCGCATATTTGAAACAGAATAGACGACTAACTACAAAATTCAAAAAACCCATGTATGAAAAAGTGAATATTAACAAAGTAGATGAACTAAAGAAAACGGCTAACATAGTAGGAAAACGCGTAGAAAGAAAAGTAAAACTAGACAAATTAAAATTGTAAAAATATATTTTCAGGCTCATAACCGCAACCGAACAAGCCGTAGCAAAAGACAATAACGGAATCAGTATAATCGAACTAAGCGAAGCTCGAGTTTTTGAAGACGAAGTCTATGCACATTACACATACCAAATTACAAAAATCTTCGACGCCTACGACATCATACATGATCAGGTGAATAAATTAAAAACCATTACACAAAACCTTACACGAAAGTTCGAAGCAGAAATAAGCATAAAAAATACACATGTACAAAAGAGATTTAATAAACTACAACATCGTATAAACATTCTGTTCCCACAGCGAACAAAACGTGGAATCCTAAATGGACTAGGTTCTATAATAAAACAAATTACAGGCAATTTGGACAATAACGATAAAGAACGTTATGACCAAGTATTAGAAGAAATTCAGGAAAATATAAAAATAACGAATAACAATCAAAAACTAATTACACATCAATTGAATAATGCAACACGCACTTACGACAAACAATTTCAAATATTAAAAGAAAACCAAATTATAATAAATTCAAAACTAATAAATATGCAATCATTATTGAAAACTCAAATAAGTTGGGAAAGCGTATTTGTAATAACAAACACACTAGACCAAGTTAATAATAATATAATAGAACTGGAAGAGATTATAAATAATATTGAAATCACACTCGCATTCTGCAGTACTAATACCTTCCACATTTCACTTTTGGAAAATGAAAATATTCAAGAACTTCTAACACTAATCAAACAAAATACAGATTTACAAGGAAACGATTATTTAAACTATTTGAACTTAATACATAGCTACTGTCGATTCAAAAATAATGAACTCCAATACCTCATAATTATTCCCAAATTCTCAAAAATCAAACATCCCCTAAAACATATAACTCCTATTCCCTTCTACAACAAAGACAAATTGTACGAATGGAACTTTGTTAAACAATTAATAATAAAAATAAATAATAAAAACTACATATGCGATGGACTCGTAACAGTCAATTATGATAACTTTTGCAAAACAAAATTCGAAACAGTAGACACATGTTCAGAGACCCTATTAGAAAAACATACAGCACAAAAATGTAATCCAAGAGAAATTAACGAAGAAAATTTGGTAATACAAATTGAAAATTCAAATTTAATATATATTGTTCAAAATGAAAGCCCCCAAGAAATAAAATGTTCAACACAGAACATTATTATGAAAATGAAAGGAATTTACAAAATTAATGAACCTAATTGCCAAATCAATGGAAGAAAATTTAACACACAACTTGTTAACAAACCTATTACACTAGATATCGAAAAACCTGACATTACACAAGACAAATTAGATTTATTAAAAGACATAGAATTAAAAGATGTCAAACTTAAAGATATTAATATGTTAGAATTACAAGAATTAGTTAAGCATCACCATGTACCACATACTAATATACAATATGTTATTATATGTACCCTTATAATATTAATAATTATTTACTTTATTGTAAAGAATAGACTTGCATTGCTAAATAAATGTAACAAAAAGAAAAATCCAGAGGAAAATGAAATACCTCTGAAAACATTAGCAATATGATTCTATTTTCACTATGGCCTGATAAGCTAAGAACTTCATGGGGAGGAATTATGCCTCGCTACTAGCTTATCAAACCACATTATTTCACCACATTACCAAATACGGACATGTGGCTAGCTGTTGATAAGAAATTAGTATATAAGCTTGCTGTTATCAATTAAAAACAGTGGATTCCTGTACGAGACCCGACACTAGTCGAATCTCTGACCTTCGTTGTAATTATAGAGAAATAAAGTTCATTATAATCAAAATTAAACTTTGTTTCTTTTTGATAATAAAACAATCAGTTTTATAATTTATATATATATATATATATATATATATATATATATATATATATAAATATATATATATATATATATATATATATATATATATATATATATATCCCAGAGCAAAGAATAAACTACTATAAGACAAATACGTCCCGAAATTGCATTTAATATGAGTCATCCAGTAATCTTGGGCATATAAATTAAATATAGGTTAACAAATTCCCGCCAAATGTGTAGTGTGAGTTTAGTTATACAGATATTGTGAGTGTGCATATGTATCCATATATAATGGCCGTGAAAAACAAACGAAATTAGAAGTATTTATTGTCAACGAATTGCCAAAGATACGTAGAACTATCAGGTAAGCGAAATAGTGAAATATTTACAACCTAGCAATATTTTTTCCACATGTAAAGACTTGCGGGACATATATGTTCCAATGGTAAGTTTCAAAGGGACATAAAATCCCAATAGTATATACGATACTAATATCCTTTTTTTGTTCCTAAGGATGAGCCGACGTTTTCTGACACGAAAGGAACTAGAAAAAATTACTCAGGTCAGTTTGTCATCAAGTTCCGAAGAAGATCGTTTCCATGCTTTTGATGAAGACAGCGATTTTATTCCTTGTTCAAAATTTTGTTCCAAGAAAAATAATTCCTGTTGAAAAAGAAGGCGTGCCTTCTGTAGATGACAGATCAGCAACGGAGCTACAAGTTTTTTTAAAACTCTTTCCTAGAAGTTTATTTATTCACATAACAGACTGCACAAACGAACGCTTGGGCATGTTGAGAAAAGAAAACCAAAAACTGATCAACATGAGATACTGCTTGTCCTTGGATGTACCCTTGTAATGAGTTACAATCGCGTTCCCGAGTCCTCCAATTATTGGTCATCGAATGAATCTCTATCGAACTCTGTAATAAAAAATGCAATAAGTAGAGACAGATGCACGCTTATTCTTTCAAAAATGTATTATACTAAACCGGAGAAACCTAAATCATCATCCAAAACGTATTACTTGGATGATTTAGTTGAATGTTTGAAGAAGTGGTTCCAAAAAGCTACAACTGAAAGTTCACATCAGTCAATTGATGAAACGATGACAAAATTCAAAGGACGATCTAGTCTGAAACAGTATCTTCCAATGAAACCCATAAAAAGGGGAATCAAGCTATGGCAAATATGCGATTCTAAAACCGGATATGTGTACGACTTCAATATATACTCTGGTAAAGATGTCGAGAAAGTAGATGGCACCCTCGGGGAAAGGGTAGTAAATAAGGAGACAAAGACCATTCAGTCACAGGATGTATGCATATGTATTGATAGGTTTTTCACGAGTGTTAATTTGATGGCAAATTTACCATTCGCATGTGTTGGCAGGTATATGACAAATCGAAAGAACACTCCAAAATTTATTGTGAAAAAGATGCAAAGAGGAGACTGCGAATTACAGTATTGTAATAAAAGCATTATTGCAACTAAATGGAAGGACACAAAAGAAGTTTTTGTTATGTCTAATTGTCATTCGAACGAAATGAGCTCGGTGAATAGAACACTGATAAATGGAGAGAAAACAGAAATCGAATGCCCCAGCATGGTAGAATTTTATAACAAATTTATGGGAGGGGTAGATTTAGCGGATCCACCTACGACTTGGACCGCAAATCAGCAAAGTGGTGGCGAAAAGTATGTTACAAATTGCTTATGACTGCAGTTGTAAACTCTTGGATAATATATCAAGAGATAAAACGTAAAAAAATACCACTTATTTCATTTTTAGTGCCGTTAGCCGAGCAAATGATAGAAGCAGGTAGGGCAAATACAGGTATCAAATGGCGTCTCAGCGGAAAATGTGGCCCTAGAGCCAAAAGACAATGATCAACGTTGGTGATCCCTTACCATCCGAAGGTCCTTCTCGAAGAAGATGTCAGCGATGTTCCAAAAATAACAAAGAAACAAGAACAAAAACAGTTTGTGTTGCTTGCAGTATTCCACTATGTAAAAACTGTTTTTTTTTATATCATTCATAAAAATAAAAAAATCGTTATTATTCCATTATTACGTGTATTTAATTTTTATTACTATAGGAACATACTATCCCAACCATATTTACTATTGGGACATATTGTCGCAGGACATTTTCAGGATAACTAAAATATTTTCAAAGAATTTATTGCAAATATCTTTCATTATAGATACTATTTAATTACAAAATATATATTTGAAACGAAAATTTATTAAAAACATATTCAGTGGTGAAAGGGTTAGACCCACAGCATCCGCTAAAACGTTTACCGGACTATCAGCCTGAGCAAAATCAAGCACCAATACAAGAACATGTGTATACGGCCGTAATTGAAGTGTTGAAAGAATTTCGCGGTGTTGATGTGCCAACACAGAGACAGAAGAAAAAAAAGATGAATGTCCAACCAGGAAAAAGTATATCTGTAGACGACTTCAGAGGAAATCAGAATGATTCAAATACAGTTGAAGAAGACGTAGTTCAAGAAGAAACTAAAAATGAAGAGTTTGAAGTTGAAGGAGTAGAACAGGAGTCTGATATAGATGAAGCGCCCTCAGAATATGTTGGAGATATAAAACTAGATAAATTTTATTTGGCTCAGTTTAAAGTGAAAACTCTAGTTCATCACTATGTAGAAAAAGTTATTTCCATTGATGACTTAGAAAACCAAAATGTTGAAATTGCATTTTTAAGAATGTCGTCTAAAGTGAATTATTAGTTTTTCTGACCACAAGTGCCCGACGAAGGAATTATACCCATCTCCGTATTATTAATAGCTCTGCCAAACCCCCAGATAGACAGGAGAGGGGCCATCTTCTTTGGTGCAAATTATCTTCGCCCATATCTGACAAAACAAAAAAGCGTTCAAAGTAACTCCGGTTTACGGCACTTTTTTTCGCCAAAATCATAGCTTATTTTCCGATCCCTAGTCATCATGAATTATAGTTTTACCGAGTTGAGTATCCAGAATTCAAAAAGTGGTGATTTGAAAAAGACAATACAAAAGTTTTAGAGTGTTAAGATTTAAGACACTAGTGCATTAGTCCATTGGGATGTAATGACTTTTTTTTAAAAAAATTTACTGGTATGATAAATATTATACTGTATAGTACGAGATCATCTAATTATGTGAAAGTACAAATAACAAGTTCCTACATACGGTAATAAATACATATGAAATATCAAACAATAATAAACATTTTTTAAAATTTCCCAAAAATGTAGATATCAGGAACAAATGGTTTGAATTTATTCATAAGGAGGATACCGGAACAAAAACTTTATACATTTGCGAAGATCATTTTGAACTGAAATTTGTTAAAAATACGCTTTAAATAAAATTTCACAGGAATTCAATACCCACTATCCAGAATTTAATGGGGACTTATAAGTTTGACGTCATTCGCGGCGGATCGGCGGCGGACCTCCCTCCACACAATTTAGAAAAGGACAACAAATTTTTAGAAAAAGCGAGGTAATGTACCATGACCCAGTCGATCAAATGCTTTCTCCTTCAGCACTTCTCCTCGTTGATGCCGTCATTTGTTAATTTGTTTGGTTATGTTATTTTGTATAGTGCTCGTAATTAATGATCTCATGTACTAAGTGTAGTGCCTGTTATTAATTATCTCTTGTACTTTATACTAAAGAAAAAAACAATAAAGAATGAGTTTAACACAAGATGATGAACCGGGGGCATGATTTGTGTTTAAAAACATTGAAGACCATTCCGTCTTACAATTGAAAAGATGGTTAGAGTGCCGGGGTTTGAAGAAAAGTGGAAATAAACAAGAATTAATACGTAGATCATATAGTTAAATAATTATATAAAAATGTTTTTTTTTTTCTTATGATGCAGAAATTGCATTGAAGCAGGAAGAACAGAAAACATTCTGGGAGTCGATGGTGGCAAGTGGCATGAAAAAAAGTTTAATTCTGTACCTGATACTGCTTCAGTTTTACCATCAACAAGTGGAACACAAACAGACACAGCACGGGTTGAATCATGGAAACCATTCCCATCAACACAAATTCCTGGGATGTTTAATAAGGGACATATATACGTATATATAGTTTTGAATGCTCCAGCTGTAATTCAAAATAAATTACACAGTGAAAGTGATACAGCAGAAAAGCTGCGATCACTAGTGAAACAGTAAAATCATTTCGTAGAGGAGAACAATACGTTGCATTTCGTAGAGGACAACAATACGTTGATAGTGGCTTTGTAGAAAAACTAAGTGATAGACAAATAAATAATTTTTATGAACTAAATTGTAATGTAAAATCGTCATTCAAAAAAACAGTGACGTACAGTGTTAATTTAACGATTTGTAAAATATCTGGTAGCGTGATAAGTGGATCTTGTTGTTGCAAGCAATCAAGTTTGGGCAGATGCAGTCACGTTACTGCTGCATTATTGTATCTGTGGGCCCATGTGCAAAAATACGGATATGGACCAATAAACATGTACTAGCAAAGCACGTGAATGGGGCCTTGGTTCTAAAACTAAACGACCCTCAAGAATACGATCGGCAGAATACAATATGCCGCCAAGAATGAAATCATTGCAGCGCGCTTCTTTTGAACCCGCGGCCAAGTGGATACTCTCGTGAAGTGGACTACAATAATTTTTTAAGTGCACTGGAATCATGTAAAAGTACATGCATGTTTCAGTCACTAATGAAAATTACATATACAGATTTCAGTTATACGACAGAAGAAATAGAAATATTGCAACTACAAGTAAAAGCCTTTGAAGACAATATGTTTAATTATTTCTTTAATAACAGTGTTAAAAGTATTAAAGAACTGGAATATACAATAGGTCAACGTGACAGCGACATTTGGCTCCACTGGAGAACATACTTTATTACAGCGTCAAATGCAAGAAATGTTCTTGGGCTTTCCAGTGACCGGGCGAAAAAGAATTTTTTAAAGCGTAATTTGTGGCAGTTGTCGTACCATTATCAGCCCTATTCATAGAAAAATTAAGCCGGACTAAACTTGTATCATCTCGGTACTAACTTCTGTACTTTTCATAGAGCATGTTTAACATTAGTCCAGAACTAAATCAGAACTAACGTCGGACTATATTTAGTCCTCCTCCTACCCAAGTTTATCGATGGATTAACCTTACTTTTTGTTGCAAATGTCATTTGATCTGTATTTATCAGTGTTCATATCGTCAAATAATGGATGAAATTATAAATGATGCGATTGATATGCAGCATGTTCGAGATGTACTCGAACATCGAGGAAGAAAACCGAAAATATATATGGATCAAATAAATCCATTCGATAAGTATGATGAGAGAGATTTTAAAGAAATTTATAGGTTAGTAATTAAATAGTAATGCTAAATATTCATATATAAATAAGTTTTATAATTATTAGATTTAAGAAAGATACATTAAGACGATTAATTGAAGAAATTACACTTTTATTGGAAAATAATAGTAACAAAGGCAGACCAGTCTCCCCAGAAATCCAAGTACTAAGTACAATAAGATATGTAGCAAAAGGAAATTATGAAAGTGAAGCCGGTACGTACAAATTCATATAAATAAAAATGTATTTCTTTTTAATACAAATATTTATTTGTTTGCAGCACATTTACACAATTTTTCGCAGGCAACGATGTCTAGAATTGTTGGTAAAGTTTCAAGAGCAATCGCATCTTTGATTGATCATTACATTTATTTTCCAAGAAATGACAGGGAACTTGCGCAAGTTAAAGAAGATTTTTATGAAGTTGCAAACATGCCGAATACAGTAGGTGCTATCGATTGCACTCATATAAAAATTAAAAATCCCGGCCATTATCCACTACTGTTCATGAACAGAAAAGGATTTTTTCTCCTAATGTGCAGGTATTATCACATTTGAATATGTATATATAGAATACATGATAACAGGTTGTTTGTGACGCGCATGCAAGAATTCGCAATATAGTAGCCCGATGGTGAGGAAGTGCTCATAACTCCCGAATATGGAATAGTTGCAGTTTGAAAACTAAATTTGAAGTAAATATTTCAAACTTAATTGATTACTGACTTACTACGTTATCCATGTTTTAGACAAATGAAATAAATAGGATCTTAATTGGTGATAATGGATATCCGTCTTCTCCATTTATGCTTGAACCAGTTCTTCGACCTGCTTCCCTTGCAGAGAATCGGGATAACGAAGCACATATAAAAACAAGAAATATAGTTGAACGTTTATTCGGTCAGTGGAAGACTAAGTTCAGGTGCTTCTTCCACGGCATGCAAATGTCCCTAGAAGAATGCATTATTGCATTAGCTGTACTCCACAACATTGCTGTAAACGAGAGACTGGATTCTGAAGGTATATTAATTGTTCTATTAAATTTACTAGTTAAATACACCATTCATGTACAAGTATAAGAAATCTGTCATACAGCATTTATTCTTGTACCAAATTGATTGTGTGTACAGTAAATGGTTTGACTAAATTCTAGTTTTTATCTTAACCATTGTCAACGTTACTAATTTCATTTTATTTTATAGAAGATAATACCAGTGATACAGATGATAATTCCGATAATGAACGACGGTGAAGTAATGAATATTGCAGTATTTGTTGGAGGAGAAGATAACAATTGGTTTAGACAAACATATATTCATATGTATTTTAATAATTTTTTTTTATTCTTAATCTTAAAATAAAGTACAAAATAAGAATGTAAAATAAAGTACACTATGTACAAAAGAAAACAAATTTAAATTAAATACTATCATTACTAGACGATTTACTTGTTAGTAAATTATTCTTTAACCTGTAAATCTTTTCTTCCCATCACTTTCTTAAGTTATGAAGCTCTTTTTCCTGTTTAATTTGCAATTTAATCTTTTATTCATATAATGCCAAACATTTTTCTTCGTATGTCATCATGGCTTTCGTTTGTGTCGGATTCGATCTTTTTAATGCAGCTTTCCTTTTTGGTGTAGAAGATATACATGATGATTTATTATACTGTGACAAATTTTCTCTTACAGGTTGAATATCTTCAATTTCTTGTAAATGACTTATTTGCTGATTTGATTCTATGGCATTAGTTGCGGAATTTACATTACCCTGTGACTCGCAGCCCTGTGATATAGCTATATACTTTTTTGAGTTTGATGCATAAGCTGAACTTATATCTGGAGCGCTAAAACTTTTATCTGTGTTAGCGCTATCAGGTTTTTACATTTATTTAATCCCATCGTTCCATTCCGGAACATGTGGACACAAACAATAAAAAATGGTCATCAATATCATTTTTCAACATACAATGGTATTTATTATGTTAAAATATCAAAATAATATAAAAAATAACTGACGACCAATTATTATTGCTTTTATTGTAGAATTATTGCAAAACTACAATTATTTTAACATCGAATCATGCATTTTATTTTTAAGTAAAATTGTAATAAATAATTAACAGTAATAAATAGCATATTTATATTTTCTAAATTAATTTTTTTGCACTGCACATTTAAAATACTTAAAAGTATTACCTGATCTGTTCTATCCTATCCGAATCAAAAGCACTTAAGTCTTCAACAAAATCCATAGGTATTATTTATTTTATTGTATAATCAGTATCTTCCGGCATTTTTGAAGGTGGTCCGCCACCAGTCCCAAATTGGTATTTTTTGTATTCTGAAATATTTTTCTTTGCGAATGTTTTTAATCTCTTCCACTGCTCTTTTACTCTTTTTTGTCACAAGAAAAGCCGTGTGTGGTAAAAGCTTCGCTTATCTTCTGCCAAGCTACTTCTTTTTTATTATTAGCAGCACAACACACTTTTATTTTCCAAAATTTCTGCATAGTGCTTAACTTGTTCGATAAGCAAATTCCTTTCTTGCATGGACAAGTTGCCTTCCCGTTTAGACATTTTTTTAAAAATTATTCAAATAAATTATTTATTAGTACTTAATAAAAAAACACCACAAAAACGTCGCAGTAGAACACAAAGGAAGAGGTTAACTTTGAGTACTTTGACACTAGGAAGATTTTAATAAAATAATGAAAATCTAAGGATTTTTTGTCATATTGTAAATTTATAACAAATAATTTTAAATAGCAAAGCAGGTTACAAAATATGTTATGAAAATTCGACCATACAGCGATAAACTGATTCAAATATTCCGCTTAACCTTTCGAGTGCACAGTGGGGTCTATTTGACCCCATGCATCATTCTTTTGTTGATAAAATTGTAGTAGTAGGTTCTATCATAATTTACATTTAGCTAATCTCATTCCACATCGCAGTCGACATAATAGACACATGAGGCAAAATTAATAGTTTTTATACTAAATATATTAATTGCCAAAGTTTGTTGGGGTCGCCTGGACCCCACTGTGCACTGTATGTTTTACAACAATTTTCCGGTGGAATTTTTTTAGCTGACTATATTACTTATAACTGTGAAGAATTGTACTTCCCCTAATTTTTGCCGAGTTTTAACAACACAGAGTTAGGGGATTTACGCACTTTTGTCTAATCGGTAAATCTACGGAATGTGTATATGTGCTTAGTTCCAGTATTGTGTTGAACGTAGTATCGGTGTTGTCAACTGCATAAGAACAAAATGAATAAAAGTTTATCTGAAAAAGAACTCCTTGCTCTCTTAGAAGACGACAATTTTCCACCAGGGCTTCCAGAAGACTCTCTGAGTGACGTGGAAAGTGATACTGAGCATATTACTGAGAGTGACCACAATTCTGAATCGGAACTTGAAGGTCGCGATGTTGAAGAAGAACAAATGCGAAGTGTAGTTACCGAACCATGTTTTGTTGGAAAAGATAAAATCACTAAGTGGAGTGGTCAAGTACCAAAAGTGACTCGTACGAAAAGAAAGAATATAGTAGTACATTTACCGGGTGCTAAAGCGTCTGCTAAAAATGTGAAGTTACCTCAAGATACTTTTTCACTATTCATTGACAATTGTATGGTGGATATGATTGTTCAGTGCACGAACATCAAGATCGAAAGCAAAATTGAGAATCGCGACAATCTGTCTTCTTACGAGAAAAAGACGGATAAAGAAGAAGTATACGCATTATTGGGTTTGTTATTTATAATGGGAGTTTTTCGATCTTCACATTTGTCGCTCGATGATCTGTGGAATCCCAATTACGGACCCCCAGTGTTTCATGCAACAATGAGTAAAAGACGTTTCGTGTTCCTGCTTGGGACTCTGAGATTTGACGACATAAACACAAGGCAACAACGAAAAGCTGAAAATAAGTTGGCGGCAGTGTCAAGCATCTGGAATAAATTTGTGGAAAATTGCAAAAATTCGTATACCATCAGTGAATATGCTACATTAGACGAAATACTATGCCCGTTTCGTAGAAGATGTAGCTTTATTCAGTACATCCCTAATAAGCCTGCAAAGTATGGCATTAAATTTTTTGCCATAACTTGTGCTAAAACATTTTATTTTTTCTCTGGAAAGATATATAGTGGAAAAGAAGGCAACGAACGAGCAAAAAATTTAGCTCATGATATAGTAATGCATCTTACACAACCAATTTACAATACGGATAGAAACGTAACTACTGACAACTGGTACACTTCCATACCGTTAGCAAAAAACTTATTAGAAAGAGGATGAATTAAGTTGGAACCTTGAAGAAGAATAAAGCTGAAATTCCATTGGAATTTTTGCCAAATAAACAACGAGTTGTGTATTCAATGCTTGAAGGTTTTGGCGAAACAGGAAAGATAATATCTTACGTTCCCAATAAAAATAAATCGGTAGTACTTTTTAGTTCTTTCCATGATGGGAAAAATGTCATCGATAGTGAACAAAAGAGAAAACCAGAAGAAAATTTATTTTACAACATGACCAAAGGTGGTGTTCACACATTAGGCAAATTATCTGCTACGTATAGCACTCAACGAGCGACTCGACGTTGACCCATGGTTATTTTCTATAAATTGATGAATATTTGTACCGTCAACGGTGTAGTAGTCTTCAATAATGTTAATCCAGAGTATTTTCAAGATAAAGCGCATTCGATACGCATTTTTATTAGAGAAATGGGAGAAGGTCTTCTAAAAGCACACATAACACGTCGTTCTGGAATACCACAATTACCATCCGTTGTACGTGAAAGTATGAAACGTTGTGGAATTGAATCTTCTGCAGCCAAGATACCACATCTTGATGAAGCCGGACCGTCAGTATCGCGTGGCAGATGTAGCACATGTGCTAGAAAAAAGGACCGCAAGACAACCTTACAGTGCGACAAGTGCAAAATGTACATATGCAAAGGACACTCTGTAGCATTATGCATCAACTGCAGCAAATGTATCTAATGTTACATATAGTAATTAAAATAGTTCATTGTTACGTTACATTGTAGAACTTCAATAAATATTAACCGTCGGAATAATATTTTTAATGTTAATTCTTGGGGTCGCTGCGACCCCACCGTGCACTTCATGCTACAAAAAAACACTGTGCAATCGGAAGGTTAAAATGTGCGACGGTATCACGTGCTCCGTTACTACGCAACAAGAATGTACACACAAAATAGACATGCAAGGAGCATGCACAAGCGCAAAACCACACGCAAAAAACTCAACTGCGTTAATTCTATTGCGTTTTCTTGTTTTAATGTCAATTTTGCCCTAATTTTAACGAAGAAAATATAAGGAAACATACATACTTTTAAATAAAAATTATTTTATGTGTATTTAAAATTCTAAGCCACTGTCAGCCTCAGATTCTGAAGTTTCAGAACAAAGTGATATAAACTGTACACCAAAGAAAAAACTGAAAATTAGAAATGTACTCAAGGAATCAAATTGCGATAAAAAGCATTATACTCAAAAATTTCGAATGGAGTAGTTAATGGCCCCATTTATAAAGATTGTATTACCCAAACAAAAGATCCCACCAAGTTTAAATGTAAAGCGTGTAATGTCGAATTGCACTGTAGAAAAACTGATTTAAAAAGGCACGTAGATACTATAAAACAAAAATAATACAAAGAAAATAGCAAACACTTGCGATATAGCAAGTTTATTTAATAACCAAAGAAATAGGACTGAAGAAGAAAAAGTGAACGAAGACAATGTAGCAAACCCACTAAACAACCATCTCTGAGATGTCTCGAATTATCCCAAATACATCTAATATGTTACAATCACATGGGTCGTTAATGAGATCTCACATAGCATGATATTTGAGATATCACTAAAGAGATCTCACATAGTATTGATATTTGAGATATCACAAAGTTATTATCGTATGTATATCGCATCTATTTAATTACATTTACAAATAAATGTAACGTTACATAGATCTTGTTTTTGTGATGTTTTTGCTTTACAAATTGTGATGTCACATAGATTGTTTTAATGGGATGCACCTGCGCAGTGCGTAAACTTGCAGCCATATTGAAAAATGTTATCTTTCTGGTATGTTTTGAAGTCGGGTATTCATACGTGTGTGCAGGGTACATGTACAGTGACGTGAAAATATAGTCTGAGGTAAGTGCAAATTATTCATTCGCCTCTAAAGAAACCAAACATGTATATAGTGTATATCTATATCTTTTCTGTAAGTAGATAGAATTGAACGTAGTTAACAGTAATACTTTATTTAATACTCAATGGGCCAGTTTCATAAAACATTGTTAACTTTAATCACGTTGTTAACTTTGACAAGACTTATTTTCTTACGTAATATAACAAGTGATATGATTATCATCGATAATATTCTCGACTGAAACCGAGTTGCAGATTTCACGAGCTTATATTTAATGAGAGACTATAATGAATTTTTGTTAAACATTTTGTATACAATATATATTCATTTACCAATATTTAATCTTAGATGTCGCAATCATCGGAGATGCACGATGTAATAAATGATGAAGAACCTCCATCGAAAGATTTGGGGAGTACGAGGCAGAGAGAAAGCGACCTATCAAAGTACCCTGTATCAAATAAATTAGTAAGTATAATACTTAATTTAGTAGTTTCAGTGTATATTTAGCTATAATTATTTGCCAAAAGGTATTAACTCGAAGAAAAAAAATATTAAAAAATATCTAAACGTCATTTTCGTCGAATTTTAAAAAATAGGTCATTATTAGTTTTAAAACAGTTACCAAAAAATTCAAATATAAATCATAGGGAAAATGTAGATGAAATGAAACAAGAAATAACTGTAAATAAAAATGTAAAGTCCAATGTAGAGTATGAAAGCGACAAAAATACTGAGAGTTGTAATAATAGTGAATTAAGAGTAGATGATAGATATGACGAGAATAATTTGATTCAGTCTTTTAATTCTGTAGATGATACTAGTATTAAAAACTGTGATTTTATATCTGATAATAGTCCAAAATCACATTCCATCCCATTATGTAAAAAATGGCAAACTGGTCAGTTTACCACAGGATAACACAAAATGCGCTGACGGATTTGTTACGTATTTTGAAACTACAACACGAAGAACTGCCAATGGACTCCATTATGTAAAAAATGGCAAACTGGTCAGTTTACCACAGGATAACACAAAATGCGCTGACGGATTTGTTACGTATTTTGAAACTACAACACGAAGAACTGCCAATGGACTCCAGAACATCATTGCGTACAAATTTTCATTACAATATAATTTTTATTGAACCTGGTTATTACTGTCATTTTGGTATAGAAAGTGGAGTAAAATTTATAATTGAAAGTTCTTTTCATTGTAATAATACAGCTTTATCTGACACTACTTACTACTTAAATCTTAATATTGACGGTTTGCCGTTGTGTAAAAGTTCCAAAAGCCAATTTTAGCATACGTCACAAATAAATCAGTTCCAAATAGTCCCTTCGTTATAGGGCTTTATCATGGAACTAAAAAACCTACACACATTAACGAGTTTTTACAGCCTTTTGTGCAAGACTATTTGCAAATTTTGGAGTCAGGTTTGGTCATCAAATGTTTTAAAATATAAATAATAATAAGGAACATTATTTGCGACACGCCGGCAAAATCTTTTATATTAGCTGTTAAAAACCACAACGGGTATTTTGGGTGTCACAAATGTATACAGGAAGGTGTATATGTGAACGGTCGCGTTACGTTTCAAGAAATTAATTCACAATTGAGAACTGATAAAAATTTTGCTATGAAATCACAAGTCGAATTTCATAAAGGAGAAACACCGTTAAACCAATTAAATATTGGATTAATATCACAAGTTCCATTGGATTATATGCACCTCATATGCTTGGGTATCATGAAAAGATTACTACTTTTTAGGGTAAAAGGTCGCAAAGATTTTCGATTGAATGACAGAAGAATAAATCGAATAAATAGTTTGTTAAATAAAATTAAATCTACCGTTCCTGTAGAATTTAGTAGGAAGCCAAGGCCTATAACTGATGTAGAATACTGGAAAGCGACAGAATTTCGTCAGTTTTTGTTGTATACAGGTAAACTAATGACTTCTGATAAATTTAATATTATTATAAAATATTTCAGGTCCATTTGTATTAAAACATAACATAGATACTGACAAATATATACATTTTATGGCTTTGCATGTAGCAATTAGAATTCTCTGTTCTCCAGTTTACTATCAGAAATATGCTGGTTATAGTAAAGAACTTTTAATATTCTTTGTTGAGAAGTATAAAGTCATATATGGTCCCGATTATTTAACTTACAATGTGCATAATGCTACACATTTAACTGATGATGCTATTAATATTTGACCACTTGATTCATTCAGCGCCTTCCCATTTGAGAATTTTTTATATGAACTGAAAAAATTTGTCCGAACTACTAGACTCCCGTTACAACAAGCAATTAATAGAATACTTGAAAATCAAAGCCACTTTATTCCAGAACCTGAAAAAAAATTTCCATATTTAACATCTCCTTGCGAGAATAATGTTTATTACACGAGGCTTATTTTTGAACACATGGAAATTAATACTACACCTAGAAATAACTGTTGCCTACTTCAAAATGGTACTATTTTAAAAGTGGAAAAAATACTCAAAGTTCCCGATGACATAATTATTAGTGGCAGAATATTTGTCAAAAAAGAACCTTTTTACACAAAACCCTGTCATTCTAGTACAATAAATACATTTATTGTTACTGAATTTAGCAATTCAATTATTACTATATCTTATTTTAATATTTATACTGTTCTATTTAAAATAGAAATAGATGAAAATATTTTTTTGGTTATGCCATTACTGCATAAGGATTAAAAAGAAAACCGGATGACTATCGAACACATTTGGTAAGAATTTAATTACTTACGATTTTATATTACGAATATAAATTTTTTATCATTTTATAATTTATTTCATGCATTCAATATGGATGTAGTAATAGTATATTACATCCGAGGTGGGATATGTTTCATTACAGCCGAGGGCTCATGTATACTACCGAGAGGCAACGCCTCGAGGTGAGATACAGGGCGAGGCTGTGATGAAACTCCTACCGAGGTATGTATACTACTTCATTCACAATTATTCTCTTTTTAAGTGAATAATTTTCTAAATAAATCAATGAGTTATAACCTTTAATCTTATTAATATTTTTGACATATCTATTAAAATTTGTTTAACATGCGTTATTATAGGAGCCTATAATAATGTTGCTAGGCACCCCTACATAAACATTTATTTTCTAACCCGTGGGGTGGAAGTGAAATATGTTATTTCCTACCCAAGAGATTGTTATTACAGTTAGGAATGATGTATTTCCCAACCTCTAAAAGGTTAGGACTCGACTTATTTCTATAATGATTGTGATTAAAATATTTTTTTAGTTGGATATTGGACTATTTATTTCAATATAATATAGATTAGACTAATTTACAGTTTGAATTTTTTTCTAGAGTAACTATTGCGTTGTGATGTTCACTGAGAGTAAAGATGAACAGGAATACTCTGTGATACCTATGAGGTGGTTGGAGGGCTCTGATAAATGCTGGTGGCCAAATAGTAAAAACGTCAGGAAATGCATTTTGAAAAATGATGAACCCGATATTGAAACATAAAAAATATATCCAATAAAAATTGTTAAAAATAATTGTAATTATAAAGAAGCATTAGCGAAAGAAAAAAAACTGAAAATGACTAGTTCGTAAACTGAATCTAATGCGGAAGAAATGGGAACAATTTTGAGAAAAAGAAAATTTAAAGCCCATGACTCTGGTAAACAATAAAGTTAAATATATATTTCAAAATTTGTAATTCATTATTATTTTAGATACGGATTCTCCAATTGAAAAAGATTATAGAAAAAATCAGCTGTACTTGAGAAATGCTTCCAAATATTGTAAACGCAAAAAGAACGAATGTAATAAAAAGACGTGGACAAAATTAATTAATAGTAAGTAAAGTTATAATTTATTTTAGATTAGATGTTTTAAGAGAAATACAAGAAGCAAGGTATGTTATTTGTATTTTTTAATGAATTATGTATTATTTTTAGAATTTCTTGATGTGAATGATAAGGAATATTACGTATCTACTTCCAGTGGTAATAAACATTATATATACATATAGGTAATATTTATGACGCTAATTCTTACATTTTAATTTTAAATTCGGACAGTAATCCAAATATGACACCACCTCCATCGTTAACAGAATCACAAATACCTGCTTCCACAACAGAAATTCCTGTGAAGTCAAATATCATCACAAATGAAAATATGCTGTTATCAGTTTCCGAATCAACACCAGTAGTTCTGGATAGTTCTCTAGTACTAGAAGGTAAACTTTAACTATTTTATTACAAACCAACTCTTAACTGATATTTTTATGATTACATTCAAAAATTAAAACATTCTGTAAGTCGAATTGAACAAAAAGTATCACTAGCTTGTATTTCAAAATGAACGATCTGAAAATACTACTGCACAGTACGAATTTAACAAAAAGTTGCCCGTAAAAAATTTAAATGAATTACAAGAAATTGAAAATATAGTAAGCAGCGAGATACTTGCTGAAAAAGAGTTGGTAAATATTGCTCGAATGTATTATAATAATATAAATATTTACAAGTATTATTTTGTTGCAGATGCATATTCTGAGTCTGATAGGAGGCACCAATATAAAAAACTGCTTGCAACGAATATTAGTTAAAATGTTTATAAATGAAACAGCCCGTTTATGTTCATATACAGGGGCAAAAAATAATTTCCCTTTAAGGGACCTAAAGTTGTTCAAAATATTATATGGTAAATAAATATTTTGTGCCATGGTTATTAGTAAATAAGAGTAATTATTAATGTAATATACGTATGATTTTTACAGAATCCGTGAAATTTAATTTTTCCACTATGAAAGACGTAGAATTTGAAGAACATATTAAATCCTGGTTCCGTCACGCAAACCAAAGGTACAATAGAGAAAAGGTAATGAGTAAAATTTTATAACAGATTGATATTCATATTTACTTTATACAAAGTTATCTTAAAAATGTTATTTACATCAACTGAAGAAGTTCATATTTATGAAAACGGTCATGTTTATGTTAATTTTAGAATGAAAGTGGAATTCATAAAATTAAAGTCAATAATATAGATAGTTAACTCTGTAATTACTTGAATTCAAATGTCATTATAAAACTGATATCTATGCATAACAATTATTTGGGATTACTTTGTATAAACATAATAAAGATATGAAAGTGTAAATAGTAATTCTAATTAATTGTTTCAGAAATAAAATTCGCGACAAAAAACGCCGTTATGCCTCACTAGATAGAGTATGCCCCCCATGCGATTTTTGAATTATTATTTTTTATATTAAAGAAATATTGTATTTTTTTTAAATAAATATCTTGATCTTGTTAATAAATATTGTTTTCATTAAGGAAGAATTCATTTGTTATGTAAAGATTTGTTTATTTTTTGACTTGATATTTTATTACTTATACAAACATATTAAAGATATAATACTATTCAAACCAAAGTTCTAAAAAAAGTCTTACAATAAAAAAATTGGTACATAAATACGGGCTGTTATGTAAGTAAATGTATAATGCTTAACCCATGGTAGAACTGACCCCGTAGATAATAAATTTGGCAATAATTTTTGTTTAACATGCTTTCTACAAGAACTGGAGGCCTTTAAAACTGACTAAAAGCATGATAAACAAAAATTATTGCCAGATTTGCTGTCTATGGGGTCAGTTCTACCATGGGTTAAGCGTTATACACATACTTACATAACACCCTGTATAAATATACAGCTACCCTAAAGTAACCGTCATAAGCATGTGGGTGGTAGATACATCACAATCGATAACTAAGAAACATCTTGTTATATAATGTCGATGTTAATTAGACGTTAACCTAGAATTCGGAAGATATCGACGATACGGCGCAGAACATACATTCGACGTCACTGAGATGAAAGAGTTGACACATCACTGCGATGTTGTGATATTAGTCGGACATTAGCAGTCGCATAAATAGCTATGTGATGTTAAAAACCTCAGAAAGTTTAAATCACATTTGTGATATGAACGTTGTTGCGACATACATGTGACTTAATTTTGTTTAGTGGGAAAGCAGAAATACAATTATCATGTTTTTTTGCAGGTATGTAACAACAAAAACGAAGAAGAAAGAAATTTATATTTATCAATGTGTACTTTTTTGTAGAATATAACGTTGCACTCCAAGCGATTGAACATTTAGTACCACTACTAAAAGAAAAAGGAAGTTACTCCAAAACCATAAAAGCCATAAATTTGGGAAGAACGAAGTGCACAAACATTGTAAAAAATGTTATAGCTAAGAAAGAAACTGATGATTTGGTTACAATCCTGAGAAAAACCAAATTTAGCATATTAGTCGATGAAAGTACCGAAATTTCAACTAAGAAACTTTTTGCTTTTGTAGTTCGATATGTGGAAAACGGCGAAATTAAAAACAATTTATTAGAATTAATGACTGTTGACGCAAAAGATTGTTCTACTGCAAAATTATTTCAAGAATTTGAAACGTGCTTATTAGAGAAACAAATTCCAATAAAAAATGTCATTGGTCTGGCGACTGACAATGCCAGTTTCATGATAGGAAAGAATAACTCCTTTAAGGGCGCGGTTAAAAGCTTAACTTATGATAACAACCGTTGTACGCTCTTTAAAGGCGCTAGTAGTCCCTTTCTAGATTTTCCATGGAAATAAATCGTGTATCAAACCTTATTTCCTTTTGGGCGGAGCCAAAATTGAACTTGCTATGCGACATTGAAAACATAACTAACATCCCTCGTAGCGTAAGATTTTACTTCTGACTAAGATTTTACTGGTTTGAGATAGTGAAATGCGGCTTTTGCCTTCCAATATCTGAATTTTATAATCCTAAGCCTAGTAATACAGTATAGTACAATATGAAATGGGAAAACATTGGTATCATTAGTCGCAGATTACAGTTAAACGAGAAAAACGAATTATGCAGATAAAAGAATTGTTTGTCCGGCAAGTAACTCTTGTGTTTTCCCTATCAATTTCTTACCTAACCTAATAACCGACAGATTATAAATTTCCAATGTTTGTAAAGCTGTTCTTTGGAATATGCCGTCCTTATTAAACTTATTTAGATAAAGATATTTCAAATAAATGGCAATAATGTAAATAATATGCTTACATTTTATAAAAAGCACTATATTTATATGAACAACAATACATTTTACTGTATGGGGAACTAAAAATGATACTATTTTATTCGGTTTATCAGAGTTATTTGCCTATGTACCAAAATAACTATACGATGAGGCGTTGATAATATATATTATGCATGAAGAATAATAATATACTTACAATTTATAAAAATGGTACTATATTTATATCAAAAACAATATATTTCCCTATATGGGGAACTAAAAATGATAATAATTCATTCGGTTTATCAGATTTATGGGCCGATGTACCAAAATAACTATAAATGAGCTGTTGATAATATGTATTATGCATGAAGAATAATAATATACTTAAAATTTATAAAAATTATTATATTGATATCAACAACAATATGTATATGAATTTGATGGGAAAACACTGGTGTCATCAGTCGCTGATTACAGGTAAACGAGTAAAACGAATTATGCAGATAAAAGGCAAGTGACCCTTGTGTTTTCCCTTTCAATTTCTTACCTCAATAATAACCGACAAATTATAAATTTCCAATGTTTGTAAAGCTGTTCTTTGGAATATGCCGTTCTTATTAATCAAATAAAATAGCAATAATGTAAATAATATACTTACAATTTATAAAAAGTATTATGTTTATGTCAACAACAATACATTTTCCTATTTGGGGAACTAAAAATGACACTATTTCATTCGGTTTATCAAAGTTATGGGCCCATGTACCAAAATAACTAAACGATGAGCGGTTGATAATATTTATTATACATGAAAAATAATAGTTTACTTACAATTTATAAAAAGAGTACCATATTTATATTAACAACAATATATTTTCCTATACGGGTAACTAAAAATAATAATAATTCATTCGGTTTATCAGATGTACCAAAATAACTATACATGAGTTGTTTATAATATTTATTATCCATGAAAAATAATAATATACTTATAATTTATAAAAATTATTATATTTATATCAACAACAATATATTTGATATACCGGGTCTCTACCTTTTTTGTGGACCATAGGATACAATGGTGAAATATTCATATTGCTTTAAATTCTGCCCAATTAATTTTAGAACAAAAGTGTAAAAAAAATGTTCAGAATTAAAAACTGCATCTAAAAAGTCCAAAATTATTGTTTGCATGCGTTTCGTTTGCGAAAGAGAGGCAAAATGAAAGTAATAATTTTTAGCTATTTACAGAGTGCCATGAGCATTTTTACACCGCTAGTGGATGTTGATTTGGTTTTAGATAACATATCATCTGTTAGGTAATATTAAATCTTCCTATATGTGATATATTCTGTAAATAATTAAAATATTATTTGTAGCTTGCATAAGAATCATGTTGTCATATCTGCCCCAAATGGTGATTCTAAAGGAAGTGGCAGTATGACTCCTGAAAATCAAATACTTTCAGGGTTTTCTGTGTCTGACAGGTAAGTCATTAATTTCTATATATTATTTATTATTTACCTGATCTTCTAATTTCAGTGTTGAGAAACATAAACTAACCATAGAAAAAGTGAAATTCAACGAAAATATGTCACTTCTAAAAGGCAATAGAATTGTGGAAATTGGTTATTTTACGGAAAAATTAGTCCGTCTGCAACAGTCACATTCTCAAATTTGTTCTGTTGGTGTGTTATTGCCTAAAGATGAGAAAAAAATAGGACTAAGAAGCATTATTTATTTGCAATGTGACTTCTGCGAAAAACTTTTTAAAGTTAACACAGAAACTATGGAGAAAGAATCAGAAATAAATAATGGTGCGGTTTGGGGAACTGTAGCAGTCGGCGGCACATTTGCACATTTGGAAGAAATAGTTTCTGCAATGAATATTCCGGCACTATCTAAATATTTTATAAATGGCCGCGAAACAAAAAAAGTTTTATATATCGGCGTGCGAAATAAATATTGCGTACAATGCGTCCGAGCAGCCAATAAAAACGAAGAAGCTAAGCCGCATAATTGCTTTTGCAATTGGTCTGGCTCAAGTGCAGCTATGGAAAGTGATATAATTGTGGAAGGATTCAAAAATAGTATAAATATGCACAATCTAAGATTCAAGGAATTTGTGGCTGACGGAGATTCCAGCGTATTTGCGAAAATTAGAGAGCAGGTATCATATGGGCGGCATGTAGTTAGAAAATTAGAATGTATCAATCATGCAATAAAAAATTATGGAAAAGCCCTATATAAAATCAAATGTGATCCGAAGATAGCAAGTCGTAATAGAAAAATAATTACTATCCCAATAATTAAAAAGTTGCAAGAGGAGGCGAAAAAGGTAATCTACAGTTGGAAAAATTCAGTTTTCGAGTTTCAACAATTACTAAGGGGCAGCATTGACAACGTTTTTTCTTAAAAACAATTAGAATATATTAAAACAAGCAGTGTTTTCAATCATATATTGAGTAGGTTTAATATTTATTTCAATAATTCAAAAATATAATGAAATTATATTTCAGGAGCACTAGAAATATTAATTAGAAAAGCACCAAGATTGATGAACAGTGAAACCAACAATGCAGCGGAATGTTTTATGAATATCGTTGTTAGGTTCAATGCTGGAAAACGGCTGAACCTTATTCAGAAGGGTTCTTTCCAAGTAAGGTCGTACTTGGCAGGAATGAGATACAACAACGGTGCAGGTTGGCATACATCTCCATGAAAGAACACAATGAAGAGAAGTCCTGGAGTGTATTTAAAAAAATACATAATACAACAACAAAAACTGAAACAAAGCAGGAGACGAGAAATAGTACGAGGAAAAAGAAAATTGAAATATTCTCTTCCATCCAAAGACTATGGATCAGAGGCACAAGAACCTTTTCTAAATGAAGAGGAATTTGAAATAGTATCGCAACGGATAATAAACAGTTTACACGTAAACGACAAAATTAAAATTATTTATTTACGTGAACAAGGAATATGAATATATATATATATATATATATATATATATATATATATATATATATATATATATATATATATATATATATATATATATTATTATAAAAAGAATTCGCCAATAAACAGAATCATGAGTATATATAACTCAAAGTTTTTGCATGTGGACATGTTCTATCTTTCATTTAATAAGTTTAAAACTAATATTATCAATGAACTTTCTTAAATTGGTTATCAGTTTTTCACTTGCTAAATGCTATTTATTTTTATTGCTGTTATTTATGTATGTTTAACTGTCTCTTATATTTATGTTTGTTAATTTTTTCGTGGGAACCTATTGTTGGCTCTTGGCTGTTGGTTCTCTTAATAAATATATATATATATATATATATATATATATATATATATATATATATATATATATATATATATATATATATATATATATATATATATATATATATATATATATATATATATATATTTAGGTGAATATCAAAAAGCAGCTGCAAATAGAAAAAAGCACTAAGGGTCAATTCGATAATCAAAAGTATATGCTGGAAAAGAAAAATCGGTTGACGGCATCAAATTTTGGCCAGGTTGTGAAGAAAAGAACATCACATTGCAACCTGGTAAAAATTATTTTACACCCAAAATTTTTCTCTAATGCAGCCACAGTGTATGGAAAAGTAAAAGAGAGTATAGTGAGGAAAAGATTTGAGAAGGAGGATAAATTAATAGTAGAAGAAAGTGGATTTATTGATACCAAATTTGGGTTTCTAGGCGCTTCTCCAGATGGTATGTGGTAATGTTATGTTATGTAATTGTTCATATTTTCAATTATCTAATATTTCAGGTTTAGTTGGACATGATGCCATTTTAGAAATAAAATGTCTATATTCATTAGCAAGTAATATGGAGTCGTGGGAAGAAATTTTAAAATTAAAAAAAATATATGCTTAGAAAAATGTCCAAGTGGAGCAAGTTTACGGAGATCTCACAATTATTACTACCAGGTATACTCGTATTGTTAACAATCATTTGAAGAAAAATAACTAATCTGTATATTATTTATTTATAGATCCAGGGACAACTGCATATAACAAAGAAGACAAAATGTTACTTTGTCTTATACAAAAATGACGAATCTAATTTATTTGTTGAAATAATAGAAAGGGACAAAAAATTCTGGAAAGAGAAAATGGAAGAAAAATTAATAAATGTTTGTTAATAGAAATTATTAATAGTAAGAGAAAAATGTAAATAATATTAATGATGAGAAGTTTCTGACACTGGGAAGTTTACTTTATAGGTATTTTATTGGATAGAAGCTCCATACGTTGTTTTAATTTGTTATTGTTGGAAATACAATTAAACGACTTTTCGGCACACGGTTATGGTCATTTTCAAGTCAACAATGTTATATTACATTTAGTCAAATTTAAATTAGTTACTTTATAGAAATTTGTTTTTGTTATATTTCAAACCATGTTTATGAGTTTGATTTTCACAACCTGCGGCAGGTTGGACAGTCAACAGTGACTGATTTTTTTTTCTATAATGTAACTAATTTAAATTTGACTAAATATAATATAACATTGTTGACTTGAAAATGGCTATAACCATGTGCCGAAATGTCGTCTAATTGTAAATAATAAAAAATTTAAACAACGTATGAAGCTTCTATCCAATAAAATTCCTATCAAATTGTATTATATTACATAATGTACCTACACGAAAAATACATTTTTTCAAATAAGGTGTTTTTTTATACATCTACCAAAATGTCTAAAAACCCGATCGAAATTTTAGTGTTTTTTTTTTTTGTAAAATATTTTTCACACAAATATTTTTATTTACCTATCATATTAAAATATATTTTTATATACTACAGTTTTGTTAAACGGTGCCGCATATATAATTGTTGACATAAATGTAATAGATATTACAAACAGTAAGTATGTCATGTCATACCTAATTATGATGAGTGAAATAAATTTTGTCAGCGGTGCTGTGTCAAGTTTTCTTGATTTGCCGATATACCTGGAAAACTATGCTCTCGGCCGTATCTCAATCTCTGTCCATCTCTATCTCTCCAAAGAGGAAACTAGTTTTGAGTACAGTGACTGTATACTATCACAGTGTGGCCATACAGTGGTCTCAATTTCTATTGGTTGTTTCAAAATCCGCCATTAGTTTTCCAAACGTTTAACATCGTGCATCGCATAAAGCATTGTATTTGGCAAATTATCAATGTTTTATTAAGCTGTTCGAGTTATTAACATATGTAAGTATATTTTAATATTATATGACATGCTTGAATGATAAATTTATCTTGTCAAATGCAGCTTTTAAGATAAATACAAAGTATAAAGACCTATATTGTATGTCAAGAATTCGTGAAATAAGCATTTATAAAAATTATTATTTTTCAAATCAAGCAAAATTTAGATAATTAATTTATTTATTACAATATATGTATTTGTTTCTAAGGTGCTTGTAATCCTTGTTACATTTAATACAAAAATTAATCTTTTGAGGTTATGAAATATTTCTGAAATCAATCTGCTTTTAAATTTGTATTTGATTTGTATATGTTAACATCATTTGGTCTGTTTAATTAAACGATTAATCGATAATTGTTATTTATTATTATATTATTGGATTAATTACGTATATTTATGATGTATAGATTATTAAAAATGGTGGGATGCTCAGCATTTGGATGTACAAACAGATCAGAACAGGGATATCTGATGAAAGTATTCCCAAAAAATCCTCTTAGACGAAGAGAATGGACAATAAAAGTAAAACGTGAAGGCTGGATTCCCACAAATACATCATATCTTTGCGAGGTAAATAAAATTATAAATGAACTATTCAAATTTTATTCTAATTTGTACTTTTCCCATACATAACTATTAGTATACGTAACAGTAAACAAATACGATGTATCAAACAATAAATTTCTTACAGATCTCAAAATCTATAAATAATGAACAAAATCGTAACGAACGCTGCTACTCTTATGTATAATTTAATATTAACCAACAAAGAAAGGTGTGTTTTTGTCAGTTTTTTAAACAGATTTACAGATCTTACAGATTTGTCCAGAATTGGTCTATATTATTTAACTGCCAAAATTCTTCTTAAAAGAATATTGTGTATTGATAAAATATTTAACAGTGTTTTGACAGCAATTTTAATGCAACATGTACGAATACCAATATTTTTATTTTAGACTCACTTTGCCCCTGAAATGTGGGAGAAAACAAGAGAAGATGGATCACGAAAATTAAAATGGAACGCTGTGCCAACTATCTTTTGTTTTTCTAAACAAAAACCGAGACGAAAGTCACCAATAAAAAGAAAAGCACCTGAAGAGAAATATTTGGAAACAATGACAGAGGAAATAAGCGAAAATCCTGCTACTGGCTCAGTAGGTTCTTATATTTCAACATGGGCTCAAAGCAGTACTTCTGAATCTGAATCAGAGCTATCATTATCTCCAAATCAAGGAGAAAATCGCAAGCAGTTAAATGCTAAAATTAAAAAATATGAAGTAGGTCATCAAAAATTATTTAAAAAATTAAGATTTTGTCTTAATCGCAATAGAAGTTTAAAACGAAAAATAAAGATGCTGGAATCAGTTGCTGTAAGTAAGAATAAAGAAGGAGAAAGTACAACATTGCTACAGCAAGTCTTTAATGACGACCAAATTGTAGCTCTTAAACGTAAATCATGCAAATTTCAGAAATGGTCAAATGCCACAGTAATGAAAGCTTTAAAACTTAAATTTTCTTGTGGGAATACTGGATACGAAGAAGTCTTAAAAAATATTCCTTTACCGCCATTAAGAACTTTAAAAAGACGTCTAGAAAATATACATTTTGAGAGTGGTATTTTAGATGAAGTATTTCAATTATTGAAAATAAAAGTAGACCATTTTAAAGATGATCATGAAAAGGACTGCGTCATCACATTGGACGAAATGGCAATTAGCCCAAGCAGGACGTACGATACAGCTTTAAAAAAATTTTTAGGTGATGTTACATTACCTGGACATGCGGGTGTAGCAACTCATGCTCTTGTTATTATGGTAGGAGGAATCAGTAGTCGATGGAAGCAAACGCTTGCATACTATTTCACCGGGGATTCGGTAAATGGCACTGTTTATACAAATATTTTAATAGAAATCATTAAAAAAACTGAAAACCTGGGTTTGCGAGTGCTAAGCATAACGTCTGATATGGGTGCTTCAAACCAAGCTCTTTGGAAAACTTGGAATATTACAGCAGGTCGTTTTTCAATAACGCATAATTATATAGAGCATCCATTTGACCCAACGAGAAAAATTTATATTATTGCAGACGTACCGCACCTATTTAAAAACATAAAAAATATGTTAATGACAAATAAACATATTCAGATATCTACTGAAATACAATTAAAATATAATCTACCTACTAATACTGTACAAGCAGAACACATAATTGACTTAATTAAATTTCAAGAAGATTTAAATTTCAAGCTAGCGCCAAAGTTGACTGAAGAGGACCTAAGCCCAACACATTTTCAAAAAATGAAGGTTGGAAAGTCAACAAATGTTATAAGCCATGATGTAAGTAGCGGCCTAAAATTTATAAGTGAAGAACTTCACAAACCTATGTATCTCACAACAGCCTGGTTTGTCGATATAGTAGAAAAGTGGTTCACGTTAATGACATCAAGGCATCCCGTCGTAGCATTAAGCAAAAAACGTACTGATGCATATGAAAATGCAATACAATTTTTAAATGATGTGATACAAATATTTCAAACAATGAAAGTAGGTAAACAGCATGTTTGGAAACCGTCTCAAACTGGCCTAATTATTTCAACCCAATCCATTTTAGACATACAGAAATATCTTTTAGATGAAAAATCATATGTATTTATTTTGACATCTAGATTTACACAGGACTGCCTAGAAAATCTATTTAGTGTTGTACGATCTAAACAGCCAATTCCAAATGCTTTACAGTTCAAAAATAATTTGAAATTAATCACCATTTCGCAGTATTTTAAAGATGTTTCAAAAAGCAGTTATGAAAGAGACGATAGAGAGTTTTTAGTGGAATTTTTAGATAACATTCCAAAATCTGAGCCAAAATACTCCCCAGTAAGTTTACCAAACAATATTACACAGGAAAAAATTAATCTAAATAATTCAGAACTTAATTCATTGTATAGTATAGGGGGATATTTAATTCATAGTATTCAAAAAAATTGTAAGACTTGTACAAATTGTTTGAATTCAGTTGGATCAAAAACTGTTATTAATTTTGCTTACAGTAAATTAGTGAAAATTAAAAGTTTTAAGAAAGAGACTTTATTTTATTGTAACACTATTACATTCGATTTTTTTATTGTATTAGAAAATGTGTTTCGACAGTATTTTAAAATTGTATGCAATCAAAATATAAACATAAAAGAATTTCTTACAACACAAATGCATGATGCGACCAAAAACGTAGATCACATAAAAACATGCCATAATTTAAAAAAACATATTATAAAAAGATACGTGTTATTTCGCTTAAAAATTTCGAGCAAAAAAACTATGAATGTAAAAAAACGAGTATTTGCAAGCAAGTCAGTTATGTCGTCACAATTGTAATATTTATTGTTCCTGTATGTGTATAAATATAAATGTAGAATACAAATTTTTGTGTAATATTATCTTTGTACATTATTAATATCATATATCTACCTATTTTTGTAACGAAAACATTGGAAACCCATGTTACATTTTATGCCAAATAAATATTTTTTTTGAATTCTGGCTAATATTTTGTAACAATGTTGAACTAAATGGAACATTGTACCTTTCAAAATAATTTTCAATACGTAGTGGGTACTAAAAAAACATGAAAGTAATATTAAATCGTATATTTTCAATAATTTCCTATATAATTTCCAATGCAGTTGGAAAACTAATGGCGGCCGTTGCTCTCATGGCCACACTGTGATAGTATACAGTCACTGTAGTTTTGAGAACACATAAGCGCCACAGTTGTGAGCGGCAAAACGCTGAACTAAAATAGCATTGAAAGCCTATGGAAGATATAAACTTTCTTGGTTATAAGAAAATATAGGCCATTTTCACTTATAAATTTTAAATAATACTAAAGTATTCATTCCTCCCCTGGACACAAAGGTAAAATTCTGGTTGAAATTGCATCCTAAATAAGATAAAGTGGTTTTGAAAAATCTGGTTTTGAACAGTTCTATAATTTTCTTTAATTTACAAATAATTTATTAATTATATAAAAAAAACTGAAACTTTTATGTCAATCTCCATATGTTTACCTTTAAATTAATATATAATTTTGTAACAAATTATTCTTATGTATCAAAATAATCAAGAAATTATACAAAAGCATCATTTTATCGCGCCCTTAAAACTAGGTTACAAGAAGCAATTGATACTTTAATTACTACTCACGCATCTGTCATTCTGCTGCTCTTATATCAAGCAAGGCTTGCGAAGTTTTGCCAAAAACTCCTGAATAATTTATGAGGTCTGTCGCCAGTTATTTCTCATATAGTTCCAAACGTGTCGCAGAATTAAAAGAAATGCAGTTTTTTTTAATGCTGAAACCAATAAAATTTTAAAATTAAGTTGTACTCGTTGGTTGAGTATGCATCAATGTGTTGTCAGGGTACTAGAGAATTGGAAAATTCTTAAGCATTATTTTACAGTAGCAGTATTCGGGGACAATTCAAAACAAGCTGATTATATTTTAGAACAACTTAAAAACAAATGTACTGAAACATATTTTTATTTTCTAAAATATATTCTTAATTTCCTTAACTCTTTTATGCCCAGTTGCACCAACATCACTTAAATGTTAAGGGTTCCTTAAAACCCTAAGTATTACTTAAATATAAAAATTTCGTTGCACCAGTCAAATTTCCAGACTTAAACAGATTTAAGTGAGCCTTAAACTAAGTATCCGATATTGGCCACTTAAACGTCTACTTGCGGAGGAATTTGTCAAATTGTTGGGTAGAAAGAAGCATTGTACATTTATTTTATATTATAATGTTAAATTATTATAATTTTGATTACGACGATGACGCTACCCAAGTAACACTGACCGACGGTCGACCAAAAAGTGACGTCGATTATAGGTTGAATTTAAGTCATATGCGGCCGTCTAATTTGACGTGGATGCGACGGCACTGCGACGTTGATTTTTGCTCTGAAATACGACTATTTAGACGTCTAATTTGACGTCTGTGCGACGACACTTCGCCGTTGATTTTTGGTGTGAAATAGGACTATTTAGACGTCATATTAGTGGTCGATATGACGATCATGTGAAGACTTTATATGGTCATAATTAGGTCTATTTAAACCTTTGTCACACGTCTAATTTGACGTCTTTGCGACAATTATTTTTACTTTAATTTAGTATTAATAAAAATTCATATTAAATTTTTAAGTTTAATTTGGCAACTTATAATTGTTTATAACACACAAAGATCAGCATGTCACTGATGGCTACTGTTGCTTGTGTAGGCAAACATACCGATTGATGTTAAAATGCTGCGGTTTGTTATTGTTTTTTGTTTTATTCATATATTTTTATACAGAAATATATTTTTTTTTACACTGGAGAAGAAGAGTCCCTTGTCTCAAAACGTGTTAATACACAGGAAGAACTGAGCTTATAAAAGTCTATATATCAATTTAGAAGTGAGGTTAAGTTACAAACAACCAAACGATAATATTTGTGTAATGTACCAACATCAAATATTACTCATAATTATCTAAAATGTGTGTTCTCTAATCATGTTATTGTATTTTTCCAATCTTTGTATTATTTAAATTGTAAGTCTTCTTATCAATATTATTCTATGTATATTTTTCTCATGCATCGCCTATGAGTCACGAGCTGACCAGACTACGCCCGGACTTTATCTATTTATTTTTGATAATATTCGTTATAAATTGAACAGTTCTGCTCATTAAAAGTGCTGTGCTGTGCAGTCAAGATTAGTTCAGTCTCTCAGTCAGGTTCAGTAGTAGTCGTCAGTCTCAAGTTTTTAAGACTTAGAATTTATTAACTTGGTAATAAACTATTATTTTTATACATCTACTTTCATTTCACAAAACCCACTTGGCACGACGTCTTCGAATACATTACATAAAACTGGTGTCAGAAGTGGGATCTTCGCAAATTGAAGAACTGAATCGTGAACAACTAACGCGATACCTTCATCGCGTTGTCGCAATTCATCAGCAACGAAGAACCATCTCCGAGAAACACAAATTCTCTGAAACAACCCGATATTCCAAGACGCTGCCAATCTACTTCTATATCTACAACTAGCTACGAGATCCAGAACGCAGAGTCCCAAATCGACACAATCTACTTCGACGACATCTCCAAAGGCTGAAACCAACATCATCCTCTCCGAGGCCAACCAATTCCACATCGACTACCAACCGGAACCAACTTCAAGACATGTTCACAATTATTTCCTGTAAGTTAATTTCTATATTATTGTGTAAACTCACTTTGCCTTGCACTGTAAAAAATTGATGTAATTTTACTACTATTTTTATTGTAAATACTACGTAACATGTAGAGTAAAATTACATTATTATGGCAAATTACAAAAAAAATGTAAAATATACTAAATTCGAAAAAAAATATGTAAAAGTACATATTCTCAGAGAAAAATACATAAAATTTTATTTCCCATGTAAATTTACAATAAATTAAACGTGAAATTACATAAAAAGCAGAAAAATTTCATTTACAAATTTTGCGTAATGTAATTTTTCATACTTTTTTAATATTTTACATAATTATTGTAAATTTTCCATTATATTTTGTATATTTTCATAATTATTGTAAATTTTGCATTATATTTTGTATATTTTCATAATATTTGTAAACTTACTTTAATACAAATATGTATAGCAATATATAAGTACAATATATTATATAAAAATACATTACAACGTAAATTTATACATAAATTTTAGGTTATTTCAAAATTTATTTAATGTTTGTAGTAATATCACATACAAAATTATAAAATATTCCAAAAGACGATATTCTAATACATTCTATTATATTTACTTTTCACGATTTTTGAAGATATTTCTTTATAAAACAAATTAAAATTATTTGGCATTAATTTTAGGCTAATTCGCTAATTAACGAAATAAATCATTTTAGAATTTTTATTTTTTGATGTAAATAAACACATAATATTATTCACATTCTATATATGTAAAAAAAATCACAAAAATACATTTCAATTATTTCAAATAAAAAACAAATTCGTAAGTATTAATTAAATCCTAAACAAAATATCGCGTTTACTGATTATCATATATATATATATATATATATATATATATATATATATATATATATATATATATCATATTTTATAAAAAAATAAATAAATATTTACTATTGTAGGTTTTCGTTTGAATCTTTTTAAAATTTAAATAAATCGCGCCATCATTCAGTGTATATGTGCAGAGTGCATGCGCGCAGTTGTTTTGTCGATGGGATGATTTCCCTCCCCGTTGCCCTGTTCCTGTTTGTAATCCGTGGTGGTACGTGGTACGAAGTTCCAACAAGTTGTGGTGTGTAACGTATTTGTTTATTATTGAAGTACGGTTTTATCTGCATTTTTCTCAAGACTGTGTATTAATATTTCTAAGGTAAATGCTTTGCTTAATTTTTCCAACAGTTCAAATGAAATATGTCAGGTTATGGCAACAAAGGGGAATATTTCACAAGCCAAAATAAACTATAAATTTAGAGGTCTTCCCATTATTCTTTGTGTAGTAAATGTTGAAGTATTAACATTAATAATATTTTTAAAATTAATTACACTGCAGATAATGCATTTAAAAAAACAACTGTAAATTTGCGTTATATGTATGTAAAAATTACATGTTGCTAATGTAATTATGGACAAGTGCAAATAAAATTTCAGAAAAAAAAATACATTTTTATTTGAAACGACTGTAATTTTACAATAAGATTATGTAAAAGTACAATTTGTTTGAAACGACTTTAATTTTACAATAAAATTATGTAAAAGTACATTTTGTTTGAAATGATTTACATAATTTTACAGTACAACTATTTGTATGAATCGATTGTAATTTATTAGTAAAATTCTGTAAAGATACAATTTTTATGTAGTTTTGCGCAGCCGTACTCATATTTGGCTGCAGAGAAGAACAGTTGCATTATTTGTTGTACAGTTTAGTTTGTTTTATCTGTGAAGTAGTGTAAAAAAATGTCTTCGTTCTACAAGTGCAATATGTGTTCATTAAGTTTTAAAAGCATAATACGTTATAACTCACATTTGTATTTTCATCGCAACATTTTCAAAGGCCAGTTTTTGTGTTTATATCCAAATTGTTATCAAAGATACCAAAAGTACGTGAACTTTAAAATGCATTTATTTAGAAAACATAAAGAACTGAAGAACAATATATATTCATTACAGTGCAAAATTGAAAATTGTGGTCAAAAAGTGGTTCCAAAAAAAGTTATGAGCTACATGCTCATTCATATTTAAAACAGTCGGTAATGTTCCATGTCCATTTAACAATTGCAAGTCACATACATTTACCAGTATTGTACAATTCAAATCACATTTTTATCGTAAACATAATGCAGGTGCTAAAGTTGAAACTGGGTACATATACAAAACTAAAAATAAAGCATTGAATAATATTGAAGATAATACAGGTGCTCGATATTTTTATTAATGAGTCTATTGACAAAAACGAAGAAAATTATTGTGATGATGAATACATCAAGACTCTTGCTTCACTATACTTAAAACTACAAGCAAAACATTTTTTAACTGATTACGTACTGCAAATTATAATAGAAGGATTATCGGATTTGAGCAAAATATCAAGAGAGAAAAATTTATTAGTTCTTAAAAATATATACAGAGAGTTTTTTCCCAATGTATCTTCGGAATTAAATAAAAATGACATTTTTCAGAAAGCGCATAATTCATCAGATGGCGTGTTGCGGTCATCGTATATGAGAAAAGAATATTACAAAAAAAAATTTAATTTTGTAAATCCAGTTTGTATTACTTTGGGTAGAAACGATAATCATGTATTGTGTACATATTACTACATACCTATTTTGGATACTCTTCAATGTTTATTGAGCAATGATCAGTTAGCGTCATTCTTAGAAACAGATTTAAAATTGAACAATAATTATTTTGAAGATATAACGGACGGTCAAGTTTACAGAAAAAAACTGTTTTTTAAATAATGGTAATAATAGAAAATTACGTATTATTTTATATCAAGATGCTTTTGAAATATGCAATCCTTTGGGATCCTCTAAGAAGAAACATAAAATGCTCGCTGTTTACATGGCTATTGGTAATTTTCCCAGTTATTGTAGGACACAATTAGATTTAATACAGTTAGTTGCACTATGTAATGAAAATCATGCAACACATTTTGGATTTTCTAAAATATTCGAAGTTATATTAAAAGATATTAAAATTCTAGAAACGGAAGGTATAATTGTTGGATCTACTAAGTATTTTGGCTCTTTAATTGTTATGACTGCAGACAATCTCGGAAATCATCAGATAGGTGGATTTGTAGAGAATTTTAGTAGCAGTCAATATTTCTGCAGATATTGTTATATTACGCGTGATGAATTGCAAGCCGGTAATATATCTGTTAAAATGTTACGGACAGTAGAATCACATGACAATGATGTACAGGCATTAAATGGTAATTTAATAAGTAGAGGTGTAAAAGAATCATCATGTTTAAATCAATTACAACATTTTCACGTCTGCAATCCAGGGCTTCCTCCTTGCATGGCACACGATATTTATGAAGGAATTGTTCCCTTCGACTTATTATATATTATTCAAAATTTGATAGACAAGGAATATTTTACGTATAATTACTTAAATGCAAAATTAAAAAATGTTAAGTTTGAAAATGAATTATATTACAAGAAGTTGCCAGTTATTAAAAGAGGTAAAAAGCTTTCTGGCAATGCTAGCGAAAATATGAGATTGGTACAAATAATATTATTTGCAATTTATGATAAGGTTCCCAATTATTCAGATTCTGTTTGGCAAAAGCTTATTACGTTGAAAGAAATGTGTTCAATTTTACTGGCAGCGAAAATATCTATAGATCAAGTAGCAAAATTACGTTATTTAATAAACGAATACATGGATTTTAGAAAAACATTATTTCCAAAAAATAATTTGCGACCGAAGCATCATTATATAGTTCACTACCCTGAATTAATTATGAAATTTGGTCCTCTTCGTCGTCTGTGGACTTTAAGATTTGAGAGCAAACATCGCTATTTTAAAAATATAATTAGACATGCACAAAATTATAAAAATGTTTCGGTAATGCTGTGCGAAAAACATCAGTTACTTCAAGCATTATTATCATCTGAAGGAACATTTTGTAGAACCAAAATAATATCCGACACAGCTGTGGAATATAAAGAAAATAATTTCTCTAAATATGTTAACAGTATTGTACAAAAGTATTGTAATTTTGTAAATCCAAAATTTGTAAGTACTTGTGCTATAATTAAAGGAACGCAATATAACATGAACGATTTTGTATCTTGCTACAAAACTGATATTGGTACCTACATGTTATGCAAAATTTTATTTATTTTAATAAATGAAGATTATGACAACGCATTTATTGTGGGAGAAAAATACGAAATAATATTAAATTCTGATATTGGCTTGTATGAATTACATGAATATACAAGAAATAACTATATTTGCAATAATATAAACAATTTGAACAATTATGAACCTTTGTTGCACTTTAAAACGAAAACTGATTCTTTGTTCAACTTTAAACAAGCCCCTTTAGAATATTTGTAATTTATATGGTACGGCTCTATTTACTAATTATATTTATGTTATTTACATTATTTATACTGTATGATATGATTTCAGAAAATGGATAAAATATTATTCAAAATATGGGATGTGACCAGAAGTAAAAAAACATTTATAATGTTAGAATAATCTACAGATATTTATGAAAAATTAATTTTACAAGGTTAGTATTAATGCTTGTGTATACTCATCATGATAATGGGGTATTCTAATGTATTAAAATTTAAGATAAAAAAATGTTATAACATTTGAATTATTCTAACAAATAGAGGAATCATGTAAAATAAATCAAAATTTCATTTTTGTAACATGAGTTTCCTTGCAATTTATTTTGGCGCTAAAAAGACATCACGTGGTCTGTGACGTACAAGGAACTGATGCAATTTCTAATAAATTTTGTGCATAAAGCAAAACTACACTATTAACAAGAAACATTTTTTCTGCCATTGACGCGTTGTCAACTGTTTTGTTCGTGATAGTTCTGCATCAGATCCGGTAAATTTCAAATTTTCAGGTAATATTTAAAAATTTATATCGCGCTCAAATTAAATAAAAAAGAACTCAAAATTTTGGATTTGTAATACAAATATGTGAAAGTTTCAGAAAATAAAATTTAAACAAATATTAGAATACCTCATTCTAATTTTAACAACATTTGTTCATATTTTTTATTTTAGCGTCAAGTAAACTGGACGTGAATGGAACCTATTTAGTTCTAGAATCAGATGGAACTCGTATTGATAACAGCGAAATCTTACTACTTTTAAGTAATGAAATCCGTATTTTGTTAGAAAAACATGAAAACTGGTCACCAAAAAATAGTGAACACTCAGTCTATAGTGATTCACCGATTTCACTAACCAACTCTATATTATCTATAGATGAAGAATTGTTAAGCAACGAAGAGAAGTCCCTATCCAATCAATCCTCCCCAACAAACGTGAATGAAAATACATGGTATAATTTGAATTTACCCTGGGAGAAAACACCTAAATGTTATATAGAAGATTGTGAACAAGGGAATATTAATAAACAAGCTCTATCTGAAATTATTCATGTAATTGTCAATGAAATGAGAGAAATTAATACATTTTTATCGTCAAAATCAATAAAAATTATTGCGAAACGCATTTGTGATAAATTTCCGTTACTAAAAGATATTGATGATGACGGCATTACTATTGGTGATGGCACTCATACAATATTCTCTAAGATACAAGATCGGAATAATTATCTGAACAGGCCGCACAAAACTAGATCTTTATTAAGCAGCCTGAACGTACCACCCAAAAAACAGAAAATGATGTCAAATTCACGAGCAGGGTGTTCGAATTGGCAACCCGATACAGAAGACACATTGGAATCTCTTCAGGTTATGAAGCAAAGATTGTGTGATAAAAATTGGGAAAATGAAGATACGATGTATGAATTATTAAACAAGACATATCCCATACAAAGATTATTTTTAAATAATACAACACCACCTTCCTTGGATGATATAATCAAAGAATGGCCCATTTTACTAAAAAATAAAATTATAAAATGGCACTATGAAAAATTAATGGGTCATAGTATTGATTTACTAACGGAAAATATAATTGAAAAATGTAATAAACTCTTATTATTTTTTAAATCTAAAGAAGCAAAAATAGATACAGAATACGATTCAGACGATATGAAATGTTCAAATGTTATAAAATATATATCGAAACAGTTTAATGAAGATGTAAATGGTTTCATTAAAAAGTATGAGGTAAGTTCATGTATGGTATGCTTATTTTAAGTATGTTATGACCAGATGTGTATTTTGTTTTTACAGTTGGGAACACTTGTAAGTGATTTTAGAAACTCAGTTGCATCCCCAACTATAGCCATGGTACCAGTTAATTTATTTATTTAATCTAAACCTTTATTTGGAATACAATTCTTGTTATTATTATAGTTCTAACTTATAGATATTTAATATACAAGAAAATCATTTTTGCTATCGCTCGTGCTGTAAAATGCACGAATGCAATGACTTTCAGCGTGTGCCTTAAAACGTTTCATTCATATTTCAGAACAAAATAAATTTTAATTGCGCTAACAAAGTCAAATAATTATAAGATTACTATGGCGGTTTACTACAACTTTTATTTGAATGGTTTTCTTCTATTCCCAGTAATGAAGAAAATAATCGACCTGATCACTTTTCTTGAAACACCCTGTACCTTTTCAGGCAGTAATTTTTATTTTGATTTCTGGTGGGTGATTCTAAAAATAACGTTGAAACAATACCAACGTGAGTGAGGTATTTTTTATGAAAAACCCCTTTTTTCTCTTTAATTTTTTTTAGCTCGATATTTTATTATGGAATTATAACTTATAACTTCTTGTATTTTGAAATCATAGTGATTTATATTTTTATAATATATTTATTTACACTAATTCTTGCAACTTTAAGTTTACAGTTTACTACTTATAATTTTATTTAAAAAAATTATAGATAGATACGTCAAACAATGTTAAATACATAAAAGTTTATTGAAAAAATTCGTAAAAATAAATGTTTATTTCATAATACCTATAATTCTTATTATTTCAGTTCTGTGCCTTCGGCTTGACCTTTTGGAGATCTCTATCGTATCTTTCGTGTGTATTGTCCTATCTAGTACGTATGAGAGTCTAGGGATGAGGGTAGTGGTGGCTAATTGCCCCCACCACCCAGTGGCAAGGTGCCGGCTAGTAGTTCGTTGTACGCGAACCGATGGTCAGTACGCTGTCGTTTTCTTTGGTGTGTGTTGCTATCGTTTTAATCGAGGTAAGTACTTCTCTTTTTCTTTCAGCCCGGGAGAGTCAGCAGTCGTAAGGCTCAGGAGCCGCAGCCGCAGCCGTACGGCTCGTGAGCCGCAGCCGCCCGACTCCTTGCGGTCGTCGGCTCAGGGAGCCGCAACGGCTCGTCAAGGGCCGCAACGGCTGGTCAAAGGCCGCAACGGCCTAAGTCAGCCTCGTCTACTGCGATTACGCAGCCTCCTTGGCTCGTTGAAGCTCCTTGACTTACCAAGGAGCGAGATTACCTCTCTCCCGAATTCTAATCTTCAAGATTTTAATGGCCACTCTGTTTTAGATGGCAGTATCTATAGAAGAGCACGTTACCCTTGGCGAGCTACTTGACGAGTCAACCGCAAATGAAGAAGATGAGGTTATTTTGAATAGGTTAAAACTGCTAGCGCAGGAAACCTTGCCGAATGGTTGGACTAATTGGAAGTCTATTAATCTGGACAAAGAGGCACTCTTCGGTAGCAGCTTTGATCCTCAGATACTAAATAAGTTAAGATTTGCCCTGCCAACGGTGGGCATTGCTAAAGCTTTCAATCCTACAGCTACTCACCTGTCAGAAAAACATTATAGAGATCTTAAGGTTAAAATGTTAGATTGGTCCTTTTGCGCAGGGCGCTCATTATGAGCCTTCCTTGTATAACCTATAGACTCAAAGGGTCGATACACCAAACCGACCTCTTTCTCAGCGCCATAAGTCCATTTAAACACTTTTTCATATCGAGGAAGCAAGCCTCAGAACAGCTCAAGCAGGCGTCAAGTGACGAAGAAGGGTTGGAATCGGTTTCAGTTGATAGGAAGAGGCGCAGTTCATCTGGCGAGAGTAGTCCCATCTCCAAGAAGTCAAAAATAGAAGAACTTGAGGACAAGATGAATTTAATGTTCACTTCTCTTTGTCAGAAAATCGAATCACTAAAAGACGGTCCTTCCTCGGGGGCCAGACGTTATGAATCAGACGAAGAAGATTCTGGGAACGATATAGTATCTCTAGCCTCTAATCACGATTCAGTAAACTCTTCAGAGTGGATGGCTCCACACCTCGCCCCCCAACAGACTGATCAATCCATGGATTTTGAAGCGATAGCCTTCACTTCGCAAGTTAAAGAGGAGGAACCTCCCATTCCTGCTCCAACGTCGGAGATCGAGAAACAAGGTTTAGAGTGTCAAAAATTGGGCACAAGTAACTGGAATAAAATCAGGTACAAAGCAGTAGAAAAAAAAATTACACGCTTCAGGCTTATTTGAAGCTTTGAGAATCAATGACCAGTTGAATCAGTCAGAAACTAAGTCATTTCATCAAAGTTTCTTGACGAAAATGGATACAATGATAGGTATTCTTACTCATGGACTTCTTCAAGAAAGGGCCAAGTTATCAGAGGCCATGAAAACGCTAGCTAGAAAACACCCCCAAGCTTATAACGACATTAAAGATGCCTTTTTAGGAGAATCATCTGTTAAAACAACATCAGATGACCTACTGCATATCACTTGTGCCCACAGAGCTGAAATTATTGAAATGCGACGAAAGGCCTTTAAACCTAAAGACGAATATCAAGCTGCCCGATTGGCCAATATCCCACCATCTAAAAGTCATTTATTTGACGAGGAAAAGTTGTCAGATTTCATTATTATATTATTTCCCAAAGAATTTTTTACCGAAAGCAAAGATTTGCAACTTCAAAAGGTTCTCAAGATAAACAATATAAATCTCGAAACAGAGTGGAACACTCAATATCTATGCCAAATAGGATGACGGGAATCTTCCAAGCAGGTACATCTACCACTAAATCACAGAAGGCTCGGAATTCGTCTTCCTTTCGTAAATACACAAAAGATTCAAGGAAATGTGAATCAACTCGTAGAACAGGGAAAAAGGGACAATCATACTGACTATTTCCTTCAAGGGGGCCGGCTAAAGTATTTCACCCATCAATGGGAAGCCTTAAAAGCCCCAGTCTCCTTGGTAAAGATAATAGGAGGGTACACGATTCCACCTTGCCTCCCATTCACCAAGAGAAATATAAGGAAATTTGCTACAAAAGAATCAAACCAAATGACCAAAGAAATAGAGAAATTATTACAGCTGGGAATAATAGTAAACACATCTCACAAAACCGGTTTCCTCTCCCCTATGTTCCTAGTTCCAAAGCCATGGAAAGGTTCGACAAATATTCAATTTAAGGAAATTGAATCAATACATTTTTGTCCCCACATTTCATCTAATAAATCAACGGAAAGTCCCAACGTTTCTTCAAACACACGATTACCTAACGAAGCTCGATCTATCACAAGCCTACTTCCATGTACCAATAAAGGAAACTCATCAAAGATTCCTTTGTCTGACGTATCTAAATCAGATTTACAACTTCACATGCCTTCCCTTCGGTCTATCAAGCGCCCCATTAGCGTTCTCAAAAATAAGCAATTGGATAGCGAGTGTCCTTCGCCAGAGGGGAATAAGGGTCCTAGTCTATTTAGACGATTTTTTACTAGCCCATCAGGATCCACACGTATTGCAAAATCAAGTAGAACTCACAATAAACATGCTTCGAAAGCTAGGTTGGATGCTAAATCTCCAAAAATGCATTTTAGAACCGGCAACCAAAATAGATTTTCTGGGTATAACATGGGACACAAGCCGCAATATAATGTCTCTACCAGAGAACAAACAGAACCAAATATCAAAAGAATTAAAGAAAATAACAAACTCCCAAATATGGGACTGGTCAAAAGCCTCATCCCTGATAGGAAAGCTAAGTTTTGCAGCAATAGTAATTCCCCTGGGTCGACTACACCTGCGTCAACTACAAAGAGCGTTCCGCAAAATTACCAGAAAAAGAACCAAAGAAAAAATTTCTAATTCCCAATCTAGCCTTAACAGAATGCAACTGGTGGATACAGAATTTATACAACTCCAAAGCAATTTTCGAGGAAAACCCCTCAGTTTTCCTCACGACAGATGCATCGGAAACCGGATGGGGCATTCAACTGGACAACGTTATGCTAGCAGACAGGTGGACAGTGGACCAGCAAAAATGGCATATAAATCACAAGGAACTCTACACAGTTCTGATAGCGATAAAGAAACTAGGAGAGAAATTGCAGCGGAAGACTATAATGCTTCAATCCGACAACAAAACTGTAGTGGCATACATACGGAATCAAGGAGGAACTCGTTCTCAAGTTCTATTATCGGTAGTAAAAAGACTTCTTCTGTTAACCCACCGGTATCACATACGCCTCATCCCATTTTATTTACCGGGCCAGTACAATTGTCTGGCAGAGAGATTGTCGAGAAACCTTCCACTGACAGACTGGCATTTGAAAGAGGAAATAACACAGGAGATATTCAAGAAATGGGGGACCCCACAAATAGATCTTTTTGCAACAAACAAGTCCAAAGTAGTAACAAATTATGTATCGTTAGATGCGAACGACAGGCAAGCAGCATATACGAATGCCTTCAGCAGGATATGGGAAGTCAAGCTGGCATGGCTGTTTCCACCACCTCCACTCATTCCGAAAGTGCTTCACCACCTGAACAACTCAAAGGGGACCTTTTTAATGGTGGCTCCGAAATGGGACAAGACGTTTTGGAGAACGGATTTACGGAATCGCAGTACCGAAGCACCCATTCAATTACAGTATCTAGGAGACCTTCTAGTAGACATGGCGACGAACCGCCCACCACCAAACGTTCAAGAAATGTGTTTGGAGGTTTGGAAAATACAGGGTGGGAAAATCTAGTTACAGACTTAGAAGAGAGAGATCTTCAGTTATTAAATTCAGCGTAGAGGGAGTCTACATGGAAAACATATACGTCAGCCTGGAAAAATTGGATACAGTGGACAGAATCAAATAACATTAGACCTAATGAACCTACAGGACAAGATTTAGCTCGATATTTCAGTTATTTATTTTACGTTAGGAAAATGGCTTATAGAACAATATTGACACAGAAATCTACTGTTGTCTCGTTTGCAAAACCGGAGGAAGCTGAGAAATTAAGTTCGCACCCCTTAGTACGCTCTATACTGAGGGCAATTAGTTCTCAAAGCGCCATGAAATCTACCAGAAGAACCGAAATTTGGAACATCGAAGAGGTCATAGAATGGCTGAAACTAAACCCACCGATAGAGAATAGCATTTTTCAGGTATCGAGACACACTGCCTTATTATTATTATTAGCGTCGGGCCGGAGAATACACGATTTAACTCTGTTATCAATTTCAAAAGACATGTGTATGCTGGAAGACGATTCGATCACATTATGGCCCAAATATGGTTCGAAAACTGATAATATTAAAATTAGACAATCCGGGTGGAAATTACGCAGTGGTAACGAACCAAATTTAGATTTAGTGAAATGGGTGAAATGTCTTATCGAGCTGTCTTCTAGTCGAAGGAAAGCTTGTCAAGATATAGATAATTTATTTATAACTACGGGGGGGAAAGTTAAAGCGGCGTCACGCACGACAATTGCCAATTGGATTAAAACTATATTCTCTAAATTAGGCCTGGACGCGAGTCCTGGTTCAACAAGATCGGCAGTTTCTTCATACGCAGTTTCTTCATACAATTTCGAAAACAATGTGGAATTAGACACCATTTTGCAAAGGGGTAATTGGAGAACCGGCGAGAATTTCTTTAAACATTACTACAAAACTATTAGGAAAACCAAAGCTAGTAATAATCAATCCATGTTTAATTCATTTGAGCCTATCTAAGCTCTGGCACATGTATTTCAATATTCTGTTATTCAATAGTTATTGTGGATTCGTTTTGTTTTTATGGGAATAAATTGGAAAAGGAAATAAATAATGGGTTTTGTTATTATTATTATTATTATTATTATTATTATTATTATTATTATTATTATTATTATTATTATTATTATTATTATTATTATTATTATTATTATTATTATTATTATTATTATTATTATTATTATTATTATTATTATTATTATTATTATTATTATTATTATTATTATTATTATTATTATTATTATTATTATTATTATTATTATTATTATTATTATTATTATTATTATTATTATTATTATTATTATTATTATTATTATTATTATTATTATTATTATTATTATTATTATTATTATTATTATTATTATTATTATTATTATTATTATTATTATTATTATTATTATTATTATTATTATTATTATTATTATTATTATTATTATTATTATTATTATTATTATTATTATTATTATTATTATTATTATTATTATTATTATTATTATTATTATTATTATTATTATTATTATTATTATTATTATTATTATTATTATTATTATTATTATTATTATTATTATTATTATTATTATTATTATTATTATTATTATTATTATTATTATTATTATTATTATTATTATTATTATTATTATTATTATTATTATTATTATTATTATTATTATTATTATTATTATTATTATTATTATTATTATTATTATTATTATTATTATTATTATTATTATTATTATTATTATTATTATTATTATTATTATTATTATTATTATTATTATTATTATTATTATTATTATTATTATTATTATTATTATTATTATTATTATTATTATTATTATTATTATTATTATTATTATTATTATTATTATTATTATTATTATTATTATTATTATTATTATTATTATTATTATTATTATTATTATTATTATTATTATTATTATTATTATTATTATTATTATTATTATTATTATTATTATTATTATTATTATTATTATTATTATTATTATTATTATTATTATTATTATTATTATTATTATTATTATTATTATTATTATTATTATTATTATTATTATTATTATTATTATTATTATTATTATTATTATTATTATTATTATTATTATTATTATTATTATTATTATTATTATTATTATTATTATTATTATTATTATTATTATTATTATTATTATTATTATTATTATTATTATTATTATTATTATTATTATTATTATTATTATTATTATTATTATTATTATTATTATTATTATTATTATTATTATTATAAATCAAAAATTGCGATAATGTCTAGTAAACATAAATTTAAAAATACAAATATTTACGTTAACGATGATTTAACTACACAACAACAAATACAGCGACAAAACTTGCTGAAAATGAGGAAACAATTTAAAGATGAGGGCAAATCAACAAGTATAAAAGGCAATAGACTGTATGTAGACGGTGTAGAACTTCAAATCAGTACACCTTCTTCTTCTCTTAAAAGAAGTCGTGCAAGTAATTCGTCTGAGGAGGATACATCGGGCAAACCCGTTGCCAAATCCCTTAAGGAATTAACAATTTCGCGCCCTACTGGTAGGATGGATGCAAAACAGGGTGTTTTGACGTCTTAATTTCTCGACCTCTGCTGCAGTGCCGGTCAATGATGATGATGATCCACCCTCGTTTGTTCCGGACGAAAATAATACTCCAGTAAATAAAGCTAAGTTAATACAAAGTATGAATATAGTAAACCCATCTAATGTCAATATCTTTCTAGGTCTTTCACATAATAATAACGATACTTTCTCAAATGATAACATAAATATTCTATTTTGGAATATCCATGGTTATAACAATATTTTTAACCTGGACATTGAAATAAAAGATAAATTTGTAATTGCCGACTTGATATGCATGTGTGAAACTTGGCTGTGTCATGATAAATTTAGTTTACCTTTGTTTTTGAGAGATTTTATTAAAATTGCTTTTCGTGCAGCTACAAAAGAGTATGATAGAGGTAGAGCTAGTGGCGGACTTTTAGTTTTAATGAAAAAAAGTGATAAATTTTTGGATACTCAATTAATAGAATCAAATGATTTTTGGATTTTTCTTTCATGTAAAACAAAGTCACACAATTATGTAATAGGTACTCTTTACCTAAAACCCAGCTTGAATGATGATTATTGTTTAGACATACTACATGATTCATTATTTTTAATTTTAGCTACTTTTCCAAATTGCAGAACACTTATTGCAGGAGATTATAATTCTAAAATTGGTCAAAGTAATCAGGCCCCTGCTAATTCATTTCTCTTTGATTATGTCTGGGAAGAGAGAATATCACTACATGACGTGGAGGATCATAGAGGCAAAAAGTTAGTAGAAATTATGGAACAGCTGGGACTATATGTAACAAACGGTCGTACTTATGGAGATTACCCAGGTAACTTCACATTCTATAGTAGTAACGGCAAAAGTACCATAGATTTTATGTGGGGCAATATAGAGGTATTGCAGGCAATTAAAAAATTTGAAATAATAGACACGCTCGCATCATCAGACCATAGTATTTGCTCCGTCCAGATTAAAGATGATTTTAATGACAAAAGTCCTTTATTGAGTACTAAACATGAATTACCATCTAATTGTTATTCGGTTAAATTTAAATTTGCAAATGATAGTGCTTTAAATTTTAAAAACCATCTTGCTAACTCTAATTCCATTTACTTTTATAGTCAAAATGTAAACGAACTTAATGAAAACTTAATATGCTCTATCAAAGAGGCAGCCTGTTCTAGTGGAATGTTAAAAGTATACAAAAAGTGTAGTCAAAATGTTCTAGTAAAAGAATCTAGACCATGGTTTAATGTTGAATGTAAACGCGAAAAACGAAATGCACAAGCAAATTTAAAAACCTATCGCAAAAATAGAAATTCACTAAATTTAGAAGCATATCTCCAATCAAGAAAAAACTATAAAAAATTTTTAAACCAATCAAAAACTCAATATTATAAATTGCTTAATGATAGCTTTTCAAATATAGAAGACAATAATACATTTTGGAACACAATACGTAAATTATCAGTTAAAGATTGTTCAATTAATGAAATTAATATGGAAAATTGGGAAATATTTTTTACAAATCATTACAATCAAAACGTTATAGTAGATAATACTCAATATTTTGATTGTATTCATCCATTTTTCGATGATAATATTAGCCTAGATGAATTGAAAGCAAGTATTGCTAAATGCAAACTGAATAAAGCAGCCGGTAACGATGATTTGCAAAACGAATTCTACAAAAATTTACCATCGGAATGGGAACATTACATTGTAAATATGTTCAACGTAATACTTATAACGGAAAAAATTCCGAATTCTTGGGCTAATATTCATATGAGTATGCTTTTTAAAAAAGGGGATAGAAGTAATCCTAACAATTATAGGGGGATAGCATTAGTGGTGTCATTATGTAAAATCTTTACACAAATTATATATGATCGGGTGCAGCCATGGGTGGAGGAAAATCAAATCATAGAAGAATTTCAAATGGGCTTTAGAAAAAATCGTGGAACTATTGATAACATTTTTACACTAATGGGCGTTATGCACTTGCATTTACGTTTAAAACGTCAAAAAGTTTATGCGCTATTTATAGATTTTAAAAGAGCATTCGACTCAGTTTGTCACGAAAAACTTTGGTCTAAACTATATTGCTCGGGAATTAGTGCAAAACTTATACGTATACTAAGAAATCTGTATTCTAAAGCTAATGTACAAATTAAAATTCAAAATTGTCTTTCCCATGAAATAAATATATCCCAGGGTATATTACAAGGTGAAATCCTCAGCCCGTTGCTTTTCTCATTATTTATAAATGACGTAGAAAAATATTTTCGCAACAAAAATGTGTCTGGATTGAACGTAGATGGGCAAAATGATATCTTAGTACTCGCTTATGCGGATGATTTAGTCATTTTAGCAAACTCTCCCATAGACATGCAGCGTAAACTAAAAATACTTTCAAATTATTGCGAGGATAATTCGTTAACCGTAAATATTGATAAAACTAAAATTTTAATGTTACATAAAGGAAGAAAATGTTTGAACACAAATTTTAGATATGGGGAATTTAATATTGAAACAGTAAATAAATTTAATTATTTAGGTGTATTATTTACATCGTCTTGAGGTAGGACTTGATCATATTTCCACTAAAGTATGGAAGAGGACATTGCAATGGTGGAAAAAATTACTAGAATTACCTGATCATCGTTACCCAAAGCAAGTATACAACAGACTTTATCAATTAGATCAATATGAATTTAATAAATTAAATTACAACTGGGTCTCACAAATTAAAATTTTTATTATAGAGCAGGGTTTCAGTGAGGTTTGGCTCACTCAAACTATAGACAAAACCACAATTTTAGACATAATTTCCACCTACACTGAAAAAATGCGCAATAAAGACTTATGTAGCTCTAAACAATCCTCATATAACAACCATTACAAACTTATTAAGCATACATTTGAACTTGAAAAATATTTAAGCTGGCAGTTAATTTTACCTAAGCAACAAATAATTAGCCAAATTCGTTTCGCATCTAAGAAAAATCTGAAAATTTATTATAAGGGTATAAAATATGAACTCGATTCAGAAGCTTTATGTTCAATTTGTAATCTTTACAAGCAAGAAGATCTCTATCATCTGTTTGTAGAATGCCCTATTTTCAAACCCCTTCGGGAACATTTTCTTTCAAAATATAATGAAAATTTGAACACAACCAATTTCTACACATTATTTGAGAATTTTTCCAAACCCAAAATCAATGTTATTTTTTACTTTGTTATAGCTGCCTTAAAACTCCGCAGTTTTTGCTTAAATGAATAAATAATCATCATACTTTGTATTTGGCTTGGCTGTATTAACTGATATTCAATGCTTCAATCTCTCTTTATTTTTATATAAATTATGTATTTTTATGTACTATACTTATATCATATATATTTTTGTAATACGAATTTGTATTGTATCTAGTTTTTTGGTTATCAACCTACTTGGTATGAAGCGTGTATGCTTTTAGACCAATAAACGATTATTATTATTATTATTATTATTATTATTATTATTATTATTATTATTATTATTATTATTATTATTATTATTATTATTATTATTATTATTATTATTATTATTATTATTATTATTATTATTATTATTATTATTATTATTATTATTATTATTATTATTATTATTATTATTATTATTATTATTATTATTATTATTATTATTATTATTATTATTATTATTATTATTATTATTATTATTATTATTATTATTATTATTATTATTATTATTATTATTATTATTATTATTATTATTATTATTATTATTATTATTATTATTATTATTATTATTATTATTATTATTATTATTATTATTATTATTATTATTATTATTATTATTATTATTATTATTATTATTATTATTATTATTATTATTATTATTATTATTATTATTATTATTATTATTATTATTATTATTATTATTATTATTATTATTATTATTATTATTATTATTATTATTATTATTATTATTATTATTATTATTATTATTATTATTATTATTATTATTATTATTATTATTATTATTATTATTATTATTATTATTATTATTATTATTATTATTATTATTATTATTATTATTATTATTATTATTATTATTATTATTATTATTATTATTATTATTATTATTATTATTATTATTATTATTATTATTATTATTATTATTATTATTATTATTATTATTATTATTATTATTATTATTATTATTATTATTATTATTATTATTATTATTATTATTATTATTATTATTATTATTATTATTATTATTATTATTATTATTATTATTATTATTATTATTATTATTATTATTATTATTATTATTATTATTATTATTATTATTATTATTATTATTATTATTATTATTATTATTATTATTATTATTATTATTATTATTATTATTATTATTATTATTATTATTATTATTATTATTATTATTATTATTATTATTATTATTATTATTATTATTATTATTATTATTATTATTATTATTATTATTATTATTATTATTATTATTATTATTATTATTATTATTATTATTATTATTATTATTATTATTATTATTATTATTATTATTATTATTATTATTATTATTATTATTATTATTATTATTATTATTATTATTATTATTATTATTATTATTATTATTATTATTATTATTATTATTATTATTATTATTATTATTATTATTATTATTATTATTATTATTATTATTATTATTATTATTATTATTATTATTATTATTATTATTATTATTATTATTATTATTATTATTATTATTATTATTATTATTATTATTATTATTATTATTATTATTATTATTATTATTATTATTATTATTATTATTATTATTATTATTATTATTATTATTATTATTATTATTATTATTATTATTATTATTATTATTATTATTATTATTATTATTATTATTATTATTATTATTATTATTATTATTATTATTATTATTATTATTATTATTATTATTATTATTATTATTATTATTATTATTATTATTATTATTATTATTATTATTATTATTATTATTATTATTATTATTATTATTATTATTATTATTATTATTATTATTATTATTATTATTATTATTATTATTATTATTATTATTATTATTATTATTATTATTATTATTATTATTATTATTATTATTATTATTATTATTATTATTATTATTATTATTATTATTATTATTATTATTATTATTATTATTATTATTATTATTATTATTATTATTATTATTATTATTATTATTATTATTATTATTATTATTATTATTATTATTATTATTATTATTATTATTATTATTATTATTATTATTATTATTATTATTATTATTATTATTATTATTATTATTATTATTATTATTATTATTATTATTATTATTATTATTATTATTATTATTATCCATCTTTAGTCACAGTACGCTGTCATGTGCCGGCAGAAAACAAACACCTCTCCGAAAGGTCAAGCCGAAGGCACAGAACTGAAATATGACCCGTTTTCCACCCCGAAGGGCAGAAAACGAGTATTTCAGGTCTTGCCGAGGCTTGACCTGAGGAAGTTCTAGCCGTCATTCGGAGTGGTACTGACCATCGGTTCGCGTACAACGAACTACTAGCCGGCACCTTGCCACTGGGTGGTGGGGGCAATTAGCCACCACTACCCTCATCCCTAGACTCTCATACGTACTAGATAGGACAATACACACGAAAGATACGATAGAGATCTCCGAAAGGTCAAGCCTCGGCAAAACCTGAAATACTCGTTTTCTGCCCTTCGGGGTGGAAAACGGGTCATATTTTTTTTCCTAATTTATTCAAATATTGTGATTATTTGCAAGAATAAAGACAAAAAACTGCCAATCTCGCGAGATCTCCCCAATTTCGAGATTGTTATTCATAAACTCGCGAGATTGCATTCACTATTTGTATATTCTTATATATATATATATATATATATATATATATATATATATATATATATATATATATATATATATATAAAAATTATGCCACCCTACTGACTTATCAGAGTAAACAAACAAGACCACACAGTAAATATAAAAACAAACAAGACCACACAATAGATATGGACCTTTTTGCTTTGTTATGACAAGAAAATAGGATATAAGCCCAGACTTGTAACATGTTGACGATTCTTGTTCGATATCTGCTGTAGGCAGTATCTCCGTTCTTTATAACTTGTAGTTAAGCAAAATTAAAACTTTGTACTTAAAATTAAATAAAGTTTTTTTTATTATTCAAAGCAAATAAAATTATAATTGGCGCAGTCGGTAGATAAGAGAATTTTAATTCTCGTACTTGGCATTCTAACAAACTTGCGGCTTCAACACGAGCCCATCAGAGGTTTATTAATTCGACCCACATATAACGGACTACAGAGGAAAAGCCTAGCTGTTCGAAAAGACTACGATCACGGTATCCACTTCCAGTAACCAGGCCACGCAGAAAAGAAGTCACGACCTCCACTACGGCCTGAAGACTACAAGAAAGAAACAAGAACCCGCATGGCAATGAGCGAAATCATAGCTTTAATATTACTACTGTAAGTAAATTTTTTATTTTTAACACAAGTCCGTCAAGAGAGGACAGTATCACAAGACATTTTTGTAAACACAGTCCAGTCAAGCGAGGACAGTATCGCAAGACAAATATTATTTAATGTCAAATTCATGTAGATCATGTAGATTCAGACAGTGAATATTCTTTGATCAAAAACGATCTTATATCTATAGAACTATTATGTGAAACTCTCATTAACCTAAACTTAAACACAATGACTACCACCACTGCACTCGGTGAAATGAAAACTCTTTGCGAACCAATTCCCATATACACGGGTGATGTAAAAAACCTCTACGCATATATTAACCCTTTCGGCCCTGACGGTGGCATTTGCAACCACCTCATTTATAGGTCTCTAGCTATTAGCTGAAGCTGTACTTTAGGTGTTAGTTACTAGATGGCAGAACTGTAAGTTATTCTAAAGAAAATTTATCCATAGTTTTGACAACTTTTAACTTGTGGCGTGACTAAATGAAATATATTTGACGAGTATCCAAGATGGATGCTGATAACTCGAAAACTATATTTGGTAAGTACATATTATTACTATATGAAACCAAATATTTATTTTATTTTGACTGGAATGTTCTACTGAATGTTCACTTAGTTATTATTACGAAAGCTATTTGTGGTTTTTGTAGAAATAGTCTTCGCCATAGCTCTTTGAAATATGTGTACGCAATTGCCACCACTGGGTATAACCGCAAAATTGGGTGATAAAAATATTTCTTTTTTTCTATATTCTTAGATGATGATGGCGGTTTTCCCCCAATGACCTTTTACGGAAATATAAAGGCATTGGCGAAGAAAGTGACCTTAGAAGATGCAGAAGCTGCTATGTCTGCACTACCTGATTCGGACGTAGAAGATGAAACAGAAAATGTTCGAGGGAATTCCCAACTTGACAAAGACATCACAGATGAAGACAATGAGGAAGAGTCAGGCAATGGAGACGAAAATGATAAAGACAACGAAGATAATATTCCGTTAGCACTCTTGCACAGAAAATCTAACACGAAAAAGAAAAATGAAAAAAGAAATGTGACTTGGAAGAAAAGTGAGTTTTTTCCGTCAAACGTTGATTTTACTCCACCTGAACCTGAGTATAACGACGAAAATACTTTGGAGGTTCAGACTCCGATGATGTATTTTACGAAATATTTTCCAAATGAAATATTTATTGACCTGGCAGAATAAACCAACATCTATAATTCCATTCAAGGGGCAACTTATAGTAAAGCAGTATCTAAAAGGAAAGCTAAATCCGTGGGGAGTGAAAGTATTCATGCTTTGTGGTGCTTTCGGTATCATATATCGTTCCATTGTGTACCAAGGCTCTACTACTCTTCCTGTCAATTTCCAAGAAAATTATTCAACTACCTATGGCCTGGTATTATATTTAGCAAGCAGAATTCCAACCCATGCAGGTCACAAACTGTTTTGTGATAATTATTTTACTTCGCTGTTATTATTACAAGAGTTATTCGGAAAAGGCGTTTTCGTAGCAGGAACCATTCGTGCTAATAGACTTGAAAAATGTCCTCTAAAGTCCGAAAACCAGCTAAAGAAAATTGGACGTGGTAGCAACGATTCATATGTTACAGATGATAATAAAATCGTTGCAGTTCGATGGTATGATAATAGAGCTGTGAACATGGCATCGAACTTCGTGGGAATCGAACCTGAAGATGAGGTGAAGAGATAGGACAGGAAGGAAGGTGCCTATGTTATGGTAAAACGTCCGGCAATTATACAAATGTATAATAGTTCCATGGGCGGGGTAGATAAGAGTGATTTTCTAATTTCACTCTATCGCACATTTATTAGATCTCAAAAATGGACATTACGGGTCATTTTTCATTATTTTCATTTAGCTGTCTGTAACGCATGGCTGGAATATCAGTCTAAAATGGAACGCGATGAAGTAATTAGAAAATCCAGAATGGATATACAATTTACTATGTCAATTGCGCAAGGTTTGGCATTTTCTGGTAACCAAATTATTAGTACTCCGAAAAGAGGTAGACCATTGTCCGAAAGTCACAGAAATACACCAGTACCAAAGAAACACCAACATCCTTATACTGTTCCCGTTAATGATATAAAATTCGATAACGTTGGCCACTGGCCAATACATAAACATGGCAATGAGCAGCGCTGTAAGCTGGAAACTTGTAGAGGGCGTTCACGAATACAGTGTGAAAAGTGCAAAATACCCCTCTGTTTATCTAAATTTAAAAACTGTTTCAAAAGTTTTCATGCTAAAAAAATTTGGTGGATATTTGTATAAAATTATTATGTTTAAATAAATAGAAAATACGTTTTAATTTTTAATAATTTTTATCCTTAAAACCTGGTGGTGATTGTGGAGTTGCTGTAGAGTCTCCAATCAATAATATATAACAAAAAAAAAAATTCAATATCAAAAATTCAGGGCTTAAAGGGTTAAAGAATGCGAGGATGTAAAAGAAATTCTGGAACTAATTATGCATTAACCAACGTACAGAAACATTTTGCATTTAGAATTTTCAAATCTAAGATACAGAGAAATGCACAATTAATTATTCCGGAAAATAACTTTGCTACATGGGAGGAACTAAAAACACACTTGACTAATAATTTCGATGATATATTAAAACCCGAAACACTATTTTACAAAATAATTACTTCCAAACCACAAGGAAATAACATTTATAAACATTTAAAAGAAATACAACAATTATTCCAAACATACAAAGATAAAATCGAAACTAGAGAAATATGGAAAAAACTAAATTTTTAATTTCACAAAATCAAAAAATTGTTATCCATCACTTCATAGAAACTCTACCATACAACAACAGACGCGCTTTTATTCATGCAAATCCTACTACCATGGAAGAATGTGAATCACTCCTAAATAACGAATTCAACTTCCTTATTCACCAATCTCCTATGAAAACTCCGGTACAAAATAAAAACCCTAATATTCAAAATTTTAAATTCGTACAACCCCAGCCAAATTTTCTGGTCAACAATTTCCCAGTCAACCCATTAAATTTCAACCCAGAAACGCACAGTCAGCGAACCAAAACACAGGCAGAAATATGATTGCTAGACAAAACATACAAAATGCACAAAATAAAAATCGCACATTCAGACCAACACTTATACCCATACAAACAAGACAAACACTTAGCACACCCATGTCAGTACAAACCAGGCAAAATTACAATATTGAAGAAAATCCTATAACAGAAAATGAGGACGAGGACGCACAGAGCTTCATAGACGAAAATGAAGTACAATACGAGACGGAAGAAAATGAAAATTTTCTAGAAGTCCCATACACAGACAACTACACGTAATGACATCAGACACAGGACACATTCCTACAATAATTGTACACGGACAATTTACAATTCTTATAGACACTGGCTCAGATATAAACTTTATAAACTACAAATTGACAAACGAATTAAAATCAAAAAAATCCTAAAACCAATAACCATTAGAACCGCGAACGGAAAAATAACAATTAAAGAAATGACAAAACCAAAATTAGGCGGAATAGAATTTGATTTTTACATACACGATTTCCATAAAGAATGTAATATATTGTTCGGGATAAATATATTGAAACAATTAGTGTTAAGAATACATTAATATTTAGTTTTTTTTTGTATGTTTATATTTTTGTAAACTTTATTTTTTTCACTTGGCAAGACTGAGTCCGGCTCTGGCCGCCGCATGATTTCTGTACGCGAAAACTGTGTGGGACTTCAGTTGTTGCTATCTGCGAATAAACACTATTTTGTTGTGTGTGCGTCCCAATAAAGTTACTTATAAGGGGTCCATATGACAATTTATTTACACATCACAATCCATACAATCAATCATACAGAGGAAAAATACAACAAATTAACATATGGTAGCAGAGCGTAGTTTTGCAAACAAAACGCAAAACATAACCAATACCGTTCAACACGTGGTACGCAGGCCAAGGCAAGGCTCGTCGCGATCCCGGGTCTGGACAAATCATCATTCTCATCGCTGGAAGATCACAAAAGTTAAGTGAGTCGTTCCAATTTTATTCTTATCCTTACATTTCCACATGATTTCAGACTGTTTCACTTATACTCGTACGGTTTATTGCTTAATACATTTCTATTCGTTTCACTTGTATTGCGCATTTGTTAAATCAATATTATTTTCAATCTCAAATACAATACGTCAAAATGAGCTCAAGATATATTAAAAAACGTGAATCCATTCTTGGGAAATTGGCAAATTTCATTACACATATAACTGAAGTTCAGAAACGGAAATCACTGACAGAGCTTGATATCATAGAATTAAAAGATCGCTTAAATAGTTTTAGTCTAATTGGCAAGGAGTTTGACGATAATCAAATTTTACTCGAGAATGCAACCGAAGATATGGAAGCGGAATTAAAAATTAGAAAAGCATTTGCAGATGATTTTTTCAAATACACTGCGCTTACAAAAAAATTAATTATAGATCACGAAAATGCAAATTTACCACAAACTTGTATTTCAGGTTCTAACTCGCAAGATGCAAACCCAAATCCGAATCCGCCAAGTAACATCAAGCTGCCGACAATACAGCTGCCTAAATTCAATGGCGACTACTCAAGCTGGCTGGAATTTCGCGACACATATGAATCTTTAATTCACGAAAACGTAACTATTAACGAAATTCAGAAATTTCACTATCTTAGAGCATCGTTGGAGGGTGGCGCATCTCAGGTAATAAAGTCATTAGAATTTACTTCAAAAAATTACTCAGTTGCATGGAAGTCACTACTCGACAGGTACTACAATAATAAACTTTTAATACACAATCACGTAAAGGCATTGTTTAACATTGAACCAGCCAACGAGTGAATGGGACCTCTAATAGTTTATTTAATTTCTACAAAATTAGATTATGTTAGTAGCCGCGAGTGGGAAAACTTTAAATCGGATAAGGACATACCCAACTTAAATACGCTCAAAACATTTCTCAAGTCGCGAGCAGATTTATTGGAAACTTTACAGTCAAATTATATTGAAAAAAACAAAATAAAGTTTGCACTAAAGGCCTTTTAGCAACAAATAATCATTTCACTCCAAAATGCCGCGTTTGCAATAAAGAACATTACATTCAAAACTGCGCGGAATTTTTAAAACTCACGGTAAATGAAAAAATCGATAAATTAAACACTTTAAAGCTTTGCTTAAATTGCATGAGACCTGGGCATATTAGCAAAGTATGTCAGAGGGGGACTTGCACAAAATGTGGGGCTAAACATCATACTTTAATACATTCGGAAAATTCTAACAGTCAAGAAAATACTAATAATCCCATTCAAACCACTGCATTATCGTCCAGCAGATCAGATGATCATGTTCTTTTATCCACAGCGTATGTACAAATTCTAGACAAACACAAAATTCCTCATACCATTCGGGCATTGCTCGACTCGGGCTCACAGTCGAGTTATGTAACTCAAAATTTGTGTGACCGTTTAGGGTTAAACCCCAGCAAAACAAATATTACCGTACAATGTTTAAATCAGGCCATGTCAAATATTGACTCAAAATGTGATGTAACTATTCACTCATTACATAATAACTTTGCGGCTAAGTTAGCTTGCCTAGTTATTCCTAAAATAACTGGAAATTTACCAAGCGTATTCGTAAATGCATCCGAATTAAATATTCCTAAAAACATAAAATTGGCGGATCCCGCCTTTTATAAACCGCAAGTATAGATATGCTGATTGGAGCAAACTTGTTCTGGAATACATTGTGTATAGGTCAAATTTGCTTGGGAACTAATAGGCCTATTTACAAAAAACGCGATTTGGTTGGATTATATCGGGGCCCATATTCAATGTACAAACGTCTGTAGTTTCGTGTAATTTAAACGTAAATCTCAACATACAATGTCTACTCTCAAAGTTTTGGGAACTTGAAGAGTGTAACGGGCTCAAGCCTTTTTCTGAAGAAGAGATTGCATGTGAAAATCATTTTAATTTAAATACTAAACGCGAAAATGGACAATTTGTTGTCGCGTTACCGCTAAAGGACCCGATAGAAAAATTAGGTGATTCATATGAACACGCTGTACACAGATTTTTATCGTTAGAGCGAAAATTACAAAGACAACCAAATTTGAAACAACAGTACAAAGCCTTTTTATCTGAATATCATAGTTTAGGTCACATGCACAAAATTGTAAATTTTAATTCTGATAAAATTTGTTATTACATGCCACATCACGGCGTAATACGGACAGAAAGTTTAACCACAAAATTAAGGGTCGTATTTGACGCATCAGCGCCGTCCAGTAGTGGGTTTTTCCTTAATAATATTCAGATGGCAGGGCCAACTATACAAAATGATTTACTTTCAATATTATTGCGTTTTAGACAACATAAGTACGTCATATCTGGTGATATTGCGAAAATGTATCGCCAAGTACTCGTGGTACCTGAACAGCGTGCTTTACAAAGAATCTTGTGGCGAGAAAATCCAAACGAACCTTTACAGGTTTTCGAGCTCAACACGGTAACGTATGGCACAAAAGCGGCATCTTTTCTAGCGATTCGATGTTTGTTTCAATTAGCGGGCGAAAACGAAAATTTGAGTCCCAAATGTGCTGAAATAATTAAGTCTGATTTTTATGTCGATGACATGTTAACGGGGACAGATTCAATTGAAGAGGCCGCGCCCATCGTAAAGGGTGTTTCGGATATCCTTAATCAAGGACATTTTGAATTACGAAAATTTTACTCAAACTGTCAAGAAACTTTAAAGTATGTACAAGAAAATAATTCTCCAAATCAAATTGTTAATTTCGGTATAGACGAAAACGCTAAAACTTTGGGGCTCACTTGGTGTCCAAATTCCGATAATTTAATGTACAATATTCGTGAAGCACCATCAAATCAAAAAATTAGTAAACGGTCAATTTTGTCAAACGTGGCGCAAATATTTGACCCCCTGGGACTTCTAAGCCCTTGTGTAATACTGGCAAAAATACTGTTACAATAATTGTGGTTGGAAAAAATATCGTGGGACGAGGGATTACCTTCTCACATACACTCATTTTGGTCAAAATTCCGTGATAAGCTCCCATTATTAAATGAAATTTCAATTGAACGGCGTATCTTATGCGACAGTCCATCTCGAATTGAGATGCACGGTTTCGCGGATGCCTCGGAAAAGGCATACGGCGGATGTATTTTCATAAGGACTGTAGATCAAAACGGCAATATTTTTGTCAATTTACTATGCTCGAAAACTAAAGTAGCTCCGCTAAAAACAGTAACACTTCCGCGGTTAGAACTTTCCGGGGCATTAATTCTAGCTAGACTTGCCGATAAGGTCACCAAATCATTAAAAATTACATTCGATGATCGCGTGTTTTGGTCTGATTCAACTATTATACTAAGTTGGTTGAAATTGCCTCCAAATAAACTCAAAACTTTTGTAAGTAACAGAGTGGCCGAAATTCAAAATTTTACTAGTGCTGATATCTGGCGTCATGTAGCCCGTGGTGACAACCCTGCTGATTTATTATCACGTGGAATTATGCCGAACGACATTAAGGAACAAGATTTATGGTGGCATGGTCCGCAGTGGTTGCGAAAACCACCCCTAGATTGGCCCATAAAGCCTCCACTAGATCAATCACAAACATTACCGGACATTAAACTGAAAAGTACCCAAACATTTTTTGCTCAAAATAATGAACATTATCCATTTAAAAATTTCTCAAAATTAATTAGAATCCAAAGGGTACTAGGTTGGATTCTTCGATTTTTCAAAAATGCACGCTCTCGGGCTAACTCGCGACAATCAGGAATGTTAACTACATTTGAAATAGATCATTCTTTTAAAACTAATAAAAATGGCCCAAAGGGAGTCATTTAACGACATCAAAAACTTGAATGGTAATAAGCAATTGAATGCCCATAGTAAACTAATCTCTTTTGACCCTTTTTTCGATGACAAAAGAGTGGGGGGCCGATTGCGCAATTCGTCATATTCTTTTGACAAAAAAACACCCCATTTTATTAAATTCAAATCATCATTTAACTCGTTTAATTTTTGAAAACGAACATGTAAAATTATTACATGCGGGGCCTCAACAAACTTTAGCTTCAATTAGAGAAAAATTTTGGCCCATCGGAAGGAGAAATCTTACTAAACGAGTAGTGAAGCAATGCCTGAATTGTTATAGAAACAAACCAAAAATTGTTCAACCCATTATGGGTCAGTTACCTGAGGCTCGCCTTCAGCCAAATCCTCCGTTCACTGTTACAGGGATTGATTATGCAGGTCTAATTTTAATTAAGGACCGTAAGGGTCGGGGAGTTAAGTTACACAAATGTTATATAGGTCTTTTCATATGTTTTTCTACAAAGGCAATTCACTTAGAGCTCATAAGTGACTTGTCCAAGAATGCCTTTCTTATGGCACTAAAAAGATTCATATCATGTCGCGGAAAACCAGTTCAGATATTTTCGGTTAACGGCACCAACTTTGTCTCAGCCAATTCAGAATTAAAACAGTTAGCAAAATTGGTGTCAAATTCAGAAAATAATATTGCAAATTATTGTTCTAAGGAAAATATAAATTGGCATTTCATACCTCCCTATGCTGCTCATTTTGCCGGATTGTGGGACGCCGGTGTGAAATCCTGCAAGGCTCATTTAAGAAGGGTCTTACAGGACGCGCATTTAACGTTTGAAGAATTAAACACTGTTCTAGTACAGGTTGAAGCAGTACTTAATTCCCGTCCGCTTTTTCCACTGTCTGACAACACTAATGACCTAACCCCATTAACCCCGGCTCACTTTCTAATTGGTCGATCTTTGACAGCTACTCCGGAGCCAGACCTGAGGGAACTTCCAATGAACCGATTGTCTCATTTTCAACATATCCAACGATGTCAACAACATTTTTGGAACCGCTGGCATAAGGAGTACGTAACCGAGCTGCAGCAAAGGGTTAAGTGGCAGAGGACCCATGGTGAACTTGAAGTCGGTGCGATGGTCCTAATCAAGGAAGAAAATTCGCCGCCTCTACGCTGGAAGTTGGGTCGCATTCTCCAGCTTCATCCTGGGAAAGACGGCGTCGCCAGAGTAGCCACCATCCACACGACACGCGGACCGATTAAGCGCGCCTACTCCAAGATCTGCCCCTTACCAAACCCAATTGAGGACATTTGAAACTGCACCAGGCGTTCCAAGGCGGGGGGCATGTTAAGAATACATTAATATTTAGTTTTTTTTGTATGTTTATATTTTTGTAAAAAAATAATTTTTACACTTGGCAAGACTGAGTCCGGCTCTGGCCGCCGCATGATTTCTGTACGCGAAAACTGTGTGGGACTTTAGTTGTTGCTATCAGCGAATAAACACGTATTTTGTTGTGTGTGCGTCCCAATAAAGTTACTTATAAGGGGTCCATATGACAATTTATTTACACATCACAATCCATACAATCAATCATACAGAGGAAAAATACAACAAATTAACAAATAGATGTAAAAATAAACTTTAAAAATTAAAATCTTGTACTATTAGGAGAAGAATACAGCTTCAAACACAAAAACAATAATGACATAGAAAACATGTTTCAAATCAGAGACGGACATTTAGAATATGAAACAAAACATAAATTAAACATAGATCTATTCCCGAAAGAAGGAGAAAAATTATCGCATACTAACGTTTTAAGACACAAAATAATTCTATCAGATGATATTCCTATTCACACAAGAAACTATGAACTCCCGCAAATATACGAAAAGGACATAGAGGAACATATCGAAAAAATGCTCACAGAAAAAGTCATCAGAAAATAGTATTGTCCATATAACTCACCAATATAAATTGTAGCAAAAAAAGCAGATGCTTCAGGTAAACGTAAGACCAGGCTAGTAATAGACTTTCGGAAATTAAACGCAAAAACAAAGGAAGATAAATTTCCTACACCCAACATTGACACTTTGCTCGACAAAAAAGGAAAATCAAAATTTTTAACTACATTAGATTTACATATCGGCTTCCATTAAATTGAAATGGAAGCAAAAGACGTAGAAAAAAATGCTTTCTCTACCCCGTCAGGACATTACGAATACGTAAGAATGCCCTTTGGATTGGTAAACGCCCCGGCAAACTTTCAGCGAATGATGAATTTAGCACTATATATGTTTAGCGTATCTTGATGACATCATTATTTTCGGAAATACGGTAGAAGACCACATAGAAAATATACAAAGAGTCTTTCACAAATTAAGGCAAGCAAATTTAAAAATCCAAATAGACAAGAGTGATTTTTTTTAAAAAAAAGTCGAATATCTCGGTTTTGTAATATCAAAAGAAGGTCTTAAACCAAATAACAAAAAAATAGAAGCAATAGAGAAAATTCAAATCCCAAAAACCACTAAAGAAATTAAAACATTTCTCGGCAAACTATCATGGTACAGACGTTTCATCCCAAACTTTTAAAAATTGACTAAACCATTTACAAAAAATCTAAAAAAGGCAGTAAAATAAATATCACAGACAAAGAATATCAGGAATGTTTCAAAAAATCTAAAGAATTAATGTCAAATCCCCCGATACTTGCTTTCCCGGATTTCGAGAAATTATTTATTCTAACAACCGACGCATCTGACTATGCAATAGGCGCGGTGTTATCCCAAAACCAGAATTGTCAAGAAAAACCACTATGCTACGCGAGCAAAACACTCAATCAGGCGGAAATAAATTATAGTACGATAGAAAAGGAGATGAAAGCAATCGTCTGGGCAATCTCAAATTTTCATAATTATCTATTCGGCAGAAAATTCGTAATTAGAACAGATCACAGATGGCTTTTTAACATGCGAAACGCAAACCAAAAACTAATGCGATGGAAGATTGAACTCTCCGAATACAACTTTGAAATAGAATACATACAAGGAAATTCCAGATGTTCTCAGTAGAATGAGAGAACCTTTCAAAATAAATTTCTTAAACGGTGACGTGACCCACACCAATATATTTGCGCACTGCATTTCTAAAGGTTTGAAATTTGGGAAAGGATTAGCAAAATTAATAGACGAGATGCATGACAACAAAGACCACAAAACAAACGCGACTCTAATATTATAATTCAAACACATAATGGAAAAACGATGTTCCACATAATGTCAAAAGAAAACTATGATGAAAACTGTAATATAAAAATGTTGAAACAATCCTTGAAGGAACTCAGAGATTACTTAATAAAAAAACGATTTATATGAAATAAATATACCCCATTCGTCATGTGGCTTAGACAAACTAAATAAAGAGGGATTAATCAAAATTCTAAAATCTGTCTTCGCCGAAACAAATATCCAAATTAATCTATATGAGTTAGAAACGAATCTTATGAACTCTAATCAGGATTTAGAATCCATATTGAATAATAACACTAGCGGCACTAAACATTCAGATAACGAAAATCCAGTAAACGGCATAAAAATCTTAGAAAACAGAATTAACATTGCAAACAATCAAATAATATTCGAAAGACATAATGAAAATAAGATTAACATAAAGAAATTATTCGATAATAAACAAAGACTAGAAGTTAAATTCAACGACAAGAACTTAGAAAAAGAAGTATTGGAATTCCTTAAATCTTATATTGTACCTCATGTAAGATACTTTTGTATATTTAAAGACGAAAAATTACAAAGACAAATTAATGATATTATAAAAACAAATTTTGAACCTTTCTCCATTAATTTAATTAAAGTAGATCAAATGGTAAAAGATGTAGAAAATTTCGAAGAACAAGATGAAATAGCATATCCGTATCATTTCGGAAAAACAAATCACCGCGGAATTAAAGAAACTTATGATAAATTAAAAACAAAATACTACTGGCCCAAAATGATTTAAACTATCACAGATTTCATAAATAACTGCGAAATCTGTAAGACTTGTAAATACGATAGAAAACCCTCAAAATTAAATGATATATTCACAGAAACTCAAAACAAACCTTTCGACATAATAAACACAGACCTATTAACATTAGATGCACAAATAATTCTAACTATCCTAGATCAGTTTTCGAAACATGCAAAAATTTATTCCTTAAAAACCAAAACTGCTAAAGAAATAACCAACACTCTCCAAAATTACTTCCAAGAATATCAAAACCCAAAGAAATTAATATGTGATCCAGGTAAAGGGTGCACGGGTTCGGTCTGACAGACCCAAGAAAAATTAGAAAAACGATTATACAAAGTTAAGGTTGCGTACGAGTTTGCACGCATCAATACCTTCAAAGCAGATCACAATGCATGTACCGCATTAGTTGTGAGTCAGTGGCGTGAGTAACACGGATACTACGATTAATTTTGACCCTCTTAGACCCAACCCGTCCTTTGATGTAAGTTTTTATTTTATTTTATTTGCATGCAGTTTATTTTATAATACGATATTTCCATTGTTAGAACAATGGATTCATATGAAAAAGAAAATGAAAGATTGAGACGAATGTATGAAGAGGTCAGCTCTGGTGAAGAAAACTTCTCAGATTCAGAGGATTCCGAAGATTCCATTGCAGATTCAAAACAAAACGAAATTAGCGACCATGAAACTGACACCGACCAGGAAATAGAAGAAAATGAACTTTGTGCAGAAACAGCTATACAACCTGTTGTCGGCGGACGTAACCATTTACAGTATCATGCAAAAGATGGCACTAAATGGAATAAACATTGTTCCGTGAAAAATGTTAGAACTAGACAGGAAAACGTAATTGTGAGACTTCCCGGAGTAATTGGTCCTGCTAAGCAAGCATTATCTCCAAGAGAATGTTGGCAGCTGTTTTTTGATGATTCCATCATGCGGACACTGGTCGAAAGCACAAATATTTATATAGAGAGTATAAGTGACAGGTATGCAGATAAATCCGATATTCGATCAACAGATATATTGGAAATGAGAGCTCTTTTTGGTTTGCTCTACTTCGCAGGGGTATACCATGGAGGGAGAACATCTCTTTATGAATTTTGGTCTTCTAATGGAACAGATATAGAGATATTTCCGGCTACAATGGCACTTAGAAGATTCCGTTTTCTTATGCGATGTTTACGAATGGACGATATTCGAACGAGGAAGGAACGCAAAGATGAGGATAATTTGGCACCTGTAAGAAAAATATTTGAAGAAATAGTAAAAAACTGTCAAAAGCACTACAGTGTGGGCAAGTACACTACTATTGACGAAATGCTTTTGGCATTCAGAGGTCGTTGTCGATTCCGGATGTACATCCCAAATAAACCAGCACGGTATGGATTGAAAGTATTTTCTTTGGTTGATTCACGTTCATTCTATACGTACAACATGGAGATTTATTGTGGTAAACAGCCCACGGGTCCTTATTGCGTAAGCAATACGTCATATGAAGTAGTAAACAGCCTCAGTCTTCCAATTTCTAAATCAAGAAGAAATATTACCATGGATAATTGGTTTACCTCTGTTGAAATTGCTAATAATTTGTTACAAAATCATCAGCTTACGGTTTTTGGAACTCTGAGGAAAAACAAAAGGCAAATACCAAATGAATTTTTCACCAAAAGACCGGAAAAATCAAGTATGTTTGGGTTTACAAAAGACATGACAATTGTTTCATATATTCCGAAGAAAAATAAACAAGTAATCCTCTTGTCAACTCTACATCACGACGACTCTATTGATCCAGAAACTTTGGACGCCAATAAACCCGAGATTATAACATTCTATAACTCAACCAAATGTGGAGTTGATACCGTGGATCAACTTTCTGCGAAATATAATGTGGCCAGAAATACTCGTAGATGGCCTATGGTTATCTTGTATGGGCTCCTAAATGTTGTTGGGATAAACGCTTTTGTGATATATAAAAGCAACTCAAAATGCGACAACAATCCAAAAGATTCCCGAAGAATTTTTTTGGGTAATCTTGGAAGGGAACTTCTGCTGCCGTACATGACGGCCAGAGTACACTCCTCATACTTACCAAGGCAAATTCGACAGCTAGCGGCAAGAATTAGTGGCACTGAGATGGTTGAAACCCACAGAAAGTGTAGAAAATGTCTATAAAAAACGAGGAAGATGCGCTTTCTGTAAAGATCGGAAAACAAGATTCAGATGCCGTTTTTGTCACAAATTCGTTTGTCTGGAACACAATGAAGATGTCTGTAAAGAATGTACCGCAGAATTCCAAGAACTTCGTACTTTAAGAAGTGATTAGTGCAATAGTATCAAAAATTCGCATATTTGTTATTTTTCTTGTATTTTCCTTATTTTTGATTTAAGAGATTTTGTTTTTAGTTTATTATATTCTTTTAGTATTACTAAAGGTACATGTATTTTAACTTATTCGAATTATACGTTTATTTTTAAAATCATACACTTCTTTTTCCGTGCTTGTCAGACCCAACCCGTCCTTTTGTGTGAAACTTAAGCACCCGTTTAGTGCAGGGTTAAAAACATTTTGTCACAACAATGAGATTAAATTACATATAACGAGTGCAAGTAACCCAAAATCCATTCATATTGAAAAGATTTCATTCCACTATAATTGAACATCTCAGAATTATATTCAAAAGAAATCCAAATAGTAAACTACGGGAAATATTACGAGACGCAATGTATACTTATAACAATAGTAGAAATAATACCACGCAATTAACCCCCAATGCAATTCTTTTTGGCAAAGATTACTCAAACACATACCCTATAAAGCTAATGACGCCCAAAGAACAACTATTAGAATATCAGGAAAACAAAAAGAAAGAGAACAACAAAGAAAAAGAAAACATATTAGCGGATAAACGGAAATGATTCAAACCAAATGCAAAGTCAAAACTTAAAAAAGGAGTTGCCTACCTAAAGCAAAACAGACGACTAATAACAAAATTCAAAAAACCTATCTACAAAAAGGTGGAAATTAACAAGATTGACGAGCACAACAAAACAGCTCACGTCATAGGGAAAAGAATAGAAAGAAAGGTCAAACTTGATACGGAATCATAACTACGTCCAGTCAAACACTGGATACAGATAACAACGGAATAAACATAATAGAATTAAATGGCGCAATGATCTTCGAAGATGAAGTATACGCTCATTACACCTATAAAACTGACAGGATATCAGACGCTTTTCAAATCATACAAGACCAAGTAACAAAACTTAAAGACAATACTCATAACTTAACGAGACAATTCAAAATAGAAATAGATATGAAAAATCAACACGTACAAAAACATTTTTCAAAATTACAAACCAGAATAAACATTCTATTCCCACAACGAGTAAAAAGAGGTATATTAAACGGATTAGGATCAATTATTAAACAAATAACCGGAAACTTAGACAATAACGATAAAGAACATTATGACCAAATACTTGAAGAAATTAAAGAAAACACACATATTAACAATAATAATCAAAAGAAAGTAACGTACCAATTAAATAACGCTACGAAAGTATATGACGAACAATTTAAAGCCATTAAAAAAAATCAAGCTATAATCAATTCAAAATTAAAAATGATTCAATCAGTGTTAAAAGAAAAAATTAATTGGGAAAATATATTCATAATCACAAACACTCTGGACTTAATAAATAATAACATCATAGAACTAGAAGAAATTATTAATAACAGAAATAACACTTGCATTCTGCAGTACAAACATATTTCACATATTGAAAACGAGAACATAAAAGAACTCATAAACATTATAAAACAAAACACAGACATACGAGAGAACGATTATCTCAACTATCTAAACCTCATACACAGTTATTGCAAAGTTACTGATAATGAGCTACAATACCTCATTATAATCCCAAAATTTTCCAAGACCAAATATCCTATAAAACAAATTACACCCATACCCTATTTCTACGAGAATAGACTATTAGAATTAAACTTTATTAAACAGTTGATAATTAAAGTAGATAACCACAACTACATATGTGACAGAAGTTACTGTAAATCTTGAAAATTATTGCAAAACAAAATTTGAAACTATTGATACATGCTCAGAAACACTATTAGAAAAACACAATACACAAAATTGCGGATCACGAGAAATAAATGAGGAAAATCTTATAATACCAATAGAAAATTCCTACATAATATACGTAATACAAACAGACAGCACCCAAGAACTAAAATGTTCAACACAAAACATTATATTAAAAACAAAAGGAGTATATAAACTCAGTGGACAGAATTGCCAAATAAACGACAGAAAATTTAATAATCAATTGACAAATAAACAAATTAAATTAGTTATTGAAAAACCCAATATGAAACAAACTCGACTAGACGAATTAAAAGATACCGAACTTAAAGACATTAAACTAAAAAACATGAATATGTTAGAATTACAAGAACTGATAAAATATACAAACATCCCACATCATAATTACCAATATGTTATTATTATAATTCGAGTATTAATAATTACTATATACTTTATTCAAAAGAATGGACATATTAAAGGAAAAACTCAAGAGGAAAAATAATAGAACTAAAGAAAGAGAAATACCTCTTAAACCTATGGAGATATAAATCTATTCTAAAGGTACCCTGATAAGTATATAAAACTTCAAGGGGAAGAATTATGCCACCCTATTGACTTATCAGAGTAAACAAACAAGACCACACACTAAATATAAAAACAAACAACACCACACAATAGATATAGACCTTTTTGCTTTGTTATGACAAGAAAATAGGATATAAGCCTAGACTTGTATCATGTTGACGATTCTTGTTCGATATCTGCTGTAGGCGCAGTATCTCCGTTCTTTATAACTTGTAGTTAAGCAAAATTACAACTTTGTACTTAAAATTAAATAAGTTTTTTTATTATTCAAAGTGAATAAAATTTATAATTTATATATATATATATATATATATATATATATATATATATATATATATATATATATATATATATACAGGGTGGAAACGAACTTAATGTCATAAATTTAAGGGTGAGTAGTATGACATGTGTAGATTACGAAACTGAAAGATTTTTTTTTAAATTCGAAAAACGAAAATTCGACTTTTCTTAAGGAAACTTTTTTACTGCTGTTTTAATTCGTATTTCATTAAAAATATGTTTATCAAAAATACATTCAAAATTAGTTGTATTATTAATAATTAAATTAAATTATTCTTAATAATTAAATTAAATACCATTTGCACCGAAAATAATGGTGTAATAGGTACATAAAATATTTCATTATTCTCGGAAGAGTTAGTGACAACTGATTTTTGCTGGGCTCTTGTTAAAAAAATGTATTCTAATTCTGAATTAGTGGATATGTTGCTGATATAAGGTGAAGTGGGACAAAACGCGGTTTTAGCAGCAGGTCTGTATGCCGAACGGTATCCTGGAAGATGCCAGACTGATCGCAGAATGTTCATGACAGTAACACAACGTCTTCGCGACACAGGCAATTTAAGAAGAAATAATGGACGAGATGGCGGCGGTCACAGACTACACCACAACATTGAAGATGAAGTCTTGACTTGGTGCATGCTAACCCGGAAATTAGTAACAGAGGAGTGTCTCGTGTTGTAGGAGAAATATCTCACACAAGTGTTTTGAAAATTTTACACAAGAATGATTATCATCCATACCATTTTCAACGTGTTCAAGGATTAATGCCTGCTGATCACCAAGCAAGAACGATATTTTGTCAGTGGATTCTGCAATTACATGCTGCAAATTTTAATTTTATTTCACTTAAAATATTTAGTGACGAAGCAATTTTCACACGTGACGGTGTCCATAATTTCCACAACATGTATTACTGGGCTCAAGGAAATCCACATGTTGTAGTAAGAAGTAGTTTGCAACACAGATTTTCATAAAAATTTTGGGCTGGTATCTTAAATGGAAATTTGCTTGGACCATACATACGGCCCAACAGATTAAATGGTGACCAGTATTTGGAATTTTTACAAAATGTTCTACCAGTATTATTAGATGTTCCCTTACTCCATCGTCAACATGCATGGTTTCTTTTTTGTTTAATATATTTTATATTAGATAATGTCAAAATTTGCTTGCAATTCCTAATTACAAGTTACAATTTTCAATAACTCCAAGTTACAATTTGAAATCACCTCTGTGTATCCCCACTCTAATAAGGAAAATTTCCATGTAGCGTCCGTTCCCACCATGCTTCAATCCCCTCTTAGGCAAAATAATTATTGTGACAGTTCGGCTATCTTAACAAGTTCCTCGTCCTCGAGGAATCAATCCCAAATTGCCAGCATCAGCAATCAACATCCGAAGCGCTGTTGTCTTCCGACAGTTCACGTGTACTTAAATATGGTTTCATCCTGTCAATCGCCACTACGTTACTATATTCTCTTCTACTTCGATTTGTACCAGGCAAATCTTCTACTGAAAATCTATCGTTCGGTAGAACTTCCTTTATTTGGAATAGTCCTTCATATGGATGGTATGAAATGGAATCGGTAGCTTCTCAATTGGATTCAATAGTTCTGGTTGCTTTCCTCTCTGTTCTTTATAGTAAAAACATCTGATACACGAGTAGGTGTACTTCGCGAATTTTCTCATTCCATGAAACCAGTAAATTCCAAAATGTCTAAACCCAACAAGACAGGAACGTACTATCTGCAGCCGTTGTCTTCTAGGTACAACCCACTAGATTCCAGACGCGGTAATTCGGTAAACCCGTTAGTATCGTAAACAGTTATTTTTAAAAATATTCCTTTCGTAGTTAGTTTCCGGTGGTTTACTTAAAATGTTCTTGATAATTTTCAATTTGCCATTTGTCCGGCGAGTATCCAGTCAGCTTGATATGTGAAAAAATTCTAATTCTCCTGACACGGGGTTTCGACTTAGCGCATCGACGTGACCCATTCGTACTCCTGGGCGATATTCTATATCGATTGAATATTCCTGCAGTTCCAGCCACCATCTTACAATCCTAGGCACCAAATCCTGTTTAGTTCTAGCAGTTCGTAGTGCATTGCAGTCTGTTACTAATTTAAAATGTATTCCCAGCAGATATACTCTAAATTTATTTAACGTTTCGACTGCTGCTAAAGTCTCCAGCTCATACGAATGATACTTCATTTCCGTTGGTGAAGTTTGGCGACTGAAATAAGCAACTGGGTGGAATTTACTGTGTTCAATTTCTGCAGCAGGATTCCTCCTAATCCTAATTTGCTGGCGTTCATGTGCACCTCTGTTTTGGCATTCGAATTGTAGAGTTGCAAAAGTGGTCGTTCCGTAAGCTTTTCGTTTGGGTCTTCAAATGCTTTCTGTTCTTTCGCCTCCCAACTCCATAGTGTATCCTTTCTCGTTAGATTAGTAATCGGTCGCACAATCTTAGCGTAATCTTTAATGAAGTGTCGAAAATAACTTGTAAGTCCTACAAACTGTCTTACTTGATGCACATTCCTCGGTGCCTGAAATCCGGTAACGGCTTTTATTTTCTCCTTCCAAGGTCGAACTCCATCTCGATCAATCTGAAAACCTTAATAATTGATGCTGCTCTGAAAAAGAGACATTTCGTCATATTCAGTGTAAAGTTGTTTGCGATAAAAAATGTCAAATAGTGTCGTCAGTCGCTGAATTCCCTCTGTAAATGATGATGGGTAGATTATGTCATCTAAGTAACCCATGGCGATGGTGTTACGACATGATCCTAGAACTTTGTTGACCAGCCTCTGAAAAACTGATGGTCCATTAAATAATCCAAAAGGGAGACGATTAAACTCGTAATGTACGTCCGGTGTACAATTGCCGTTTTGTACTTCCAGCTCTCCGCGATAGGTAGCTGGTAATATCCTGACGTCATATCTAAAGTTGTGAAATATTTCGCTCCTTGCAAATGATCCAGTTAGTCATCAATTCTTGGAAAGGGGTATAGGTCTTTTACTGTTACTTTGTTTAAATGCCTATAGTCTATACACATTCGCGCTTCTCCGTTCTTTTTCTTCGCTAGAAGAATCGGTGCTGAAAAGGGTGAAGTGGGTTCGCGTGTAATGTCGCCATCAAGAAGCTATTGTACTATTAGCTACCCTAACACGAATTCCGCTCAGGTGCTGATCAACCCTAATGGCTTTACTTAGGCCTTAGGGGCATAGTAAGAAAATCAGGATAAAACCATCCTTGCCGTTACCACGCGGTCAATCAGCGAAACCCACGAGGCTAGCAATCGTGGACACATAGATCGCATTCCTGGTTACCCTTATAGCTCTCTCATCACGCCTGGAGGCTCTACCGGGCACGACCGATCAACAAGGATTAGGATAAAGGACAACGCAGTAAAATAAGAGAATAATCATACAAATCCGTATCTGCATTACTCTTGCTATCGTGGACTAAAAGTGTGTGTTAGACTCAAATAACCTGAATCACTACACAAATGAATCACTACGATATCAATGTTCACAATCTAGAAATAAACTGAAATAAAATACGTGAATACCAGTATCATTAAATGTAGCTCTTATCCAACAGCATCGGTTACGTACCTAAGTAGCCAATTAAAGACAAAACATAATAAATTTAATAAAAATAATCATACGCAAAATAATTACTGTGACATAACATTAAATGTGAAAAAGTGATATTTAACAGTATTTTTTCAAGAAAACCTGTTAAAATCTTCAAATTAGGGTACTTCCGGTCGACCAATTATAACCAGAATCTAATCAGATCTTCATACCCAGTAAACACGTTTCATCTGTGCGAGGTGTCAGAAGGTCTCATGCTTGTCTCAGTAGCAATGTAAACTAAAAACATATATGCAATATCCCTGCAATATTGAAAAAATGTTTGTAACATATTAGACATCACTGATATATCTTTTTAGATAACTTAAACGTAACATCTTCTTGATATCCAATTTCCGACCTCTCTGTTATATTAAAAATATACAATAATAGACATCTCGATGATCACTTTTTAGATATCTTAAATGTAATATCTCTTTGATATGAAAATTTCGACATCTCTCGTATGTAAGAAATAGACCAGAAAAGTAAGGTTAGGATTTGCATTTGGCGCGAGTTCATAGTTTGAATTCTCCAGTATAGGTTTCTTATGGAAGTGTGATTTTACTGACAAAAAAGGATAATTTGTTAAATAAATTAAGCACCTGTTGTTAATAATTCGATAGTTTGTTTATTCAGTAATAGAGTCCAACAGTTTAAAACCCTTAAAAAGGTAGTAAGAATATTATTAGAAATTAAAATGCTACGTAAGTTAAAATTTCGTATGTTTTTGATAGTCCCTCACCCGTCCGTAAATAGATCAAGTACAACACAAACTATGCTGCGATTGGCTGCATACCGAAGTTGTAGGATTAATCGAGATATATGTTCATTAAATTTTGTATTTTTGTATTATTACTTAAATAATAATTATAAACTGCGCATTGTGCACAGTTTATGTGAATATTATTGTACGAATCTAGGATCGGTCTAGGTGGTACACATAATATTTTGGATAAAAGATTTACTTCTATGAAATTTCTCGGCCTTTAAAGTTAAGCAAAAATTTCCTTGTTAAAAAATACACGGAAATTAAAACTATATTCTTATGAACTGAGTTTGCATTTGGCGCCTAAATTTGACCGTTACACTTTTCTGGTCTATTTGCACATTATGAAGATTCTGGTGTTTAGAATTTCACTTGAATTTTGTAATAAATACGTTATTCCTTTCATTTACAAAATTTAATACAATATTCAAATTATAATGATTTTTTAAAATTATGTATATGTATTTTTTATAGATAATTTTTCATTTCTAAAAGTTCTGTATAAAATAAAAATTGCAATTACGTTGTAATTTAATATTTTATATTGCCATAATTTCTGTGTAAATCTATATAGCTAAAGGAAAATAATTACAATATATAAAAAATTTGTGAAATATTTATTAATTTGTGAAATGTAAACATGGCCTACACATATAAACGTACTTCATTTAGTCTGAGGGGAAACCCAAATATGTAGTGCGCATGCGAAATACGCACCACGTTCAAGCAGATGTTTACGTTTCGTTTACCAACAGCCAACGTTCGCACGTGGTTCGCACTAAAGTTGAGTGTTAAGTGCGTAGTTTGTAAAGCATCAATTAAAATTTTGTGATAAATCAGGGAGGACCATCTTCCCTGTGATATATAAAAATACTTACGTCAACATAAACAGTTTTGTACACTGCAGTTATTATTTTAACAGTAAGTAATTATTGCATTTATTTTTACATGTAGTATTACATTTTCTACCAATGTTTTTTTCTGTTTACCTAACTTAATTTCTTCCATAGAATACCTATTAAACATTGATATTTGTAATATAATTTATTTCTGGGTACAAGTTAAATCTATATATATTTTTTCTAAACCTAATTTGTGGATTTTTTTGTATTAAATTTACAGGTACTGAATACTGATAGGCGTACAATTTAGGATGAGTGAACCAATAATTAAAAGCAGTAATATACAATCAGAGAAAACCATGGACACATCTAGTCTGGTAAGTTTAATAAAAATATTTCTAGTTATAATTTAAAATAACAAATTTTTAAAGTTTGAATCTCAATCGCAAAAGAACCAACGACGGAAAAAAGTAATTGGTACTATTTCAAAACGTCATATAAGACGATTGACTAATCTGCAATACAGAAATACGCGAATTAAATTGCAACATAAAAATAACTTTATTTCTACGAAAGAATGTGATATAATAGAATCATTTGAAAATAATACAGAAAAGAAAAATGTGGAAATTGAAATGAATGATTTTAATATCTCGAGTAGTGTTATAACAAATGACATTAGTGTAAATTACGTTAAATCTGAAATTTCGTTAGCTAAACCACAAATGGGTTTAAAAGAAAAATTAGCAGCCCTCGTAGTAAAACACAAATTGTCTCAAACTTGTGTAAATTATATTTTACAAATATTTAGAAGTGAGGGTTATAAAAATTTGCCTTTAGATGGCAGAACTTTGTTGCGAACTTCAGTAACCAACGACGTAATAAACATGTATCCGGGAAATTACATACATTTAGGTATAGAAAATTAATTGAAATACGTGCTACACAATAATAATTCATGGCTACCTAATAACAAAATATTAAAATTAAATTGTAATATCGACGATTTACCTCTGGCTAAAAGTTCAAGCAGCCGGTTTTGGCCTATATTAGCTTACTTGATTGGGGATAGCGACTGCATTTCAAAAAATCCATTTATTATAGGGCTTTATCATGGCAGTAGGAAGCCAGATAATATTGAAGAATTTTTATTACCATTTGTTGAGGAATACAAATTACTTTCAACGCAAGGTTTCTCTATCAATAATAAACACTTCTTAATCAATATTATGTATATAATTTGTGATGCTCCAGCAAAATCATATATTTTGGGAATGCTTACTTCGGTTGCACAAAGTGTATCCAAGAAGGACTATATGTAGCTGGGAGAGTTACATATCCAGAATTGGATAGCGAATTACGTAGGGATGAAAGCTTTAGACAAAAAATTCATGCAGATCATCATAAATTAGCTACACCATTGGAAAATATAAATTTGGGTTTAGTTTCACAAATACCACTAGACTATATGCATTTAGTATGTTTAGGCGTCATGAAAAGAATGCTTCTTTTTTGGGTAAAAGGTAGGAAAAATGTACGTTTGCCCGACGAAAATAAAAAAAATATAAACGTTTTATTGCTGAAAATGAGAACTTATACTCCTTTTGAATTTTCTCGTCAACCAAGATCAATTTTAGAAGTAGATTACTGGATAGCTACTGAATTCAGACAGTTTCTATTATACAGTGGTAAGCACATAATATAATCATCAAATAAATTTGACTTTTTCGCCATAATAGTGTTGTTAAATTCTAGGTCCAATTGTGCTAAAAAATAATATATCAAGAAAAAAATACTATAATTTTTTAATGCTAAGTGTTGCTATACGTATACTATGTTCGACTGAATTATGTACAATATATCTTGAATATTCACAATTATTGTTAAATCACTTTATTAAAAAGTATAAAGATTTATACGGTCCCGAATTTATATCTCATAATGTGCACAATCTGTGCCATTTACCAGAAGATGTAAAGTTATATGGTCCTCTGGATAAATTTAGTGCTTTCCCATTTGAAAACTACATGCAAAGACTAAAAAGATGTGTTAAAAATAGTAGAAACCCATTACAACAGGCAGCAAACAGAATAAATGAAGAAAGAATTTATTTCAAGACCGATATATTGCAGCCTGACTATCCACGAGTAGAAAATGAAATTACAAATACATCATCAATACAACCGTGTACTATACCAAGAAATTTTAAAAAGTTATTGCTGCCAAATATGGAAATAAATTTATCTAGAAGAAATAATTGTTGCTTGCTGAAAAACGGAGGTATTCTACTAGTAGATGAAATAATTTTGAGTGACGAAATTTATGTGAAAGGCAAATTGTTTGGAGAGAAACAACTTTTCTTTAAAATTCCATGCTCATCAGATATTATTAATATTTATATGGCGAATGCACTGTCGAGTGATAGTTATAAATTCAAATGGAATGAAATAAAAAGTGTGTGCTTTAGATTCCCTTTACGCGAAAATAATTTCGTAATAATACCACTAATTCACTAATAGCTTTCAGTAAAATTATATCCGTTGTAAGTGTAATTTTATTTCAACAGTTCTAATTACGAGTATGGGAACACAAATATATAGTTAACATCTATATGTTGTTTTTTTAGATATTTTCCGTTGTTAAATTCCTTAAAGAATATGATAATGCTGTATCAGTCATCCCAACAAAATGGCTGAATGAAACGGAAACAGACTGTTATTGGCCAAGGACGGGAAGTAATGTAAGAAAATTAATTAGAAATTTAGTTCAATCCGAAGAGAACTGGACGAAGTATCCGATTAAACTATATAAAAAATACGGTAAAATTTTAAAAAGCTTTACTTTTTTAAATAAATATGTCTTCTACATTGCCTTGATTTATATCTTGAAGTGTTATCTGAAATTATTAAACAAATAATTTGTACATTTAAATATGTACTGCGGAAAAGGAGTGCATTTAAATGTAGGCAGAAATAAGTGTTTTAAAAAAGTTCTATAATTTTAGCAAAAAATAAATTTTTATAATCTTTTATTAGAAGTAACATGATCCAAAAAAATCTATTTATTGTAATACTCCTTGCAAAATTTAGCTGTGACTTCTATAGTGCACAAATTTCTGTGAAGCTTGTAAAGAAAATAGTACCTGTAGCTGATTCATAAAGTTTTTAGGTCGTTCATCTATATGAAAATTAACATTCCACAGAAAGCTGTTTTCTTATATCCCGAACTATACAATTTTCTTACGTAATTTTACTAATTCGTAACACTTTTAGATTTAATGTATTTATTCTTTATATTTTAGCTTCATATGAAGAAGCAATTGCAAAGGAAAAGTCGTTAATATACACATCCAATGATACTGATGCTGATGATACAAAAAGTAGAAATACGAAAGTGAAAAGAAGGTACCAAGATTCATCAGGTATGGTTGAAGAAAACATTCCAATAAGTTATTTATTTTTTAATTTAGACACAGATAGTGACACATCCACCGTTACAAAATTATTAAAATATGATAATGTCAATATGTTAGGGAAAGCTAAATACTTTAAAACAACAACAAAAACTAAAAAGAAGAAACGGGACAATTTAGTAAAAAGTATGTATATTTTTATGATGCAATCATGCAACCAGTAAATATATTAATTATATGTATTTTTCAGAATTTTTCGATCCCAATGATCCAGAACGATATATTGGCCATGTTAGTGGTATGGATATAGATGATTTTTTTTTATTTTGGTACCGTCTTTAATTACTTTTGTTTATAGATTCAGATGACATTTCATCAATAGGATCAATTCCTCCTGAACCACCGAAAGCTACCTCTTCGCCAACAGGTCAAATATTGATGTCCACACCGTCACAAACTGGTTCATTATTGATGTCCACACCATCACAAACTGCTGCCCTACCAGCTATTGACAACACACCAATAATTTTAGACAACATCGTATTAAATGGTAAGAAATCGATACAAAACTCAAATTTAATTGTTAAATATTTTTAATAAATGCTTAATATAATTATTGATGCTGAGTAAAAGTATTCAATTAGGTTCAATGCAATTTTGAATTAAACATTTGTTATTTATTAAACGAAACAAACTAAATCACTGAACATCTAAAGACGTGCCAATTGGAATTATATTTTTATTTAAATTTTTATTGCAGAAAACCCTATTTTAATAGACATACTACACAATGTTATTTCTATTAAAAATATAGTTACGAAGTTCGAATCTAGACTACAACTTCTAGAGGATAAAAATAGAAATATTAATAATATTGCAACTGATTTGTTACCCCAGCTACCTGTCCAAAGCATCGAAGAATTGCAACATTTTGATTTACTGTTAGAAGAAAATGAAGCTGCTTGTTCACAATATGTAAGTAATCAGTTACTCAAAAATAAAATAAAATAAAATAATGAAGTTATTGACTATAGGTTAAATTGCATAAATGTACTGTATATCTTGTTATTTTATTTGTAATAACCAAACACTACATAAACCAATTAATGTACTATAAAAATTTTCTGCGATCATTGATCAGCATGCTAGGCGGTACCACCTCAAAAAATGGAATTCACCGGGCGCTACAAAAAGTGTTTACCAATGATCTAGCCCGAAAATGCTCCTGGACAGGGGCAAAACAAAACTTTCCCCTAAGAAATTTAAAAGTTATGAGCATACTTAAAGGTACTGAAACTTGTAATATATTTTATTTAAATTATAGCTGTCATTTTATTATTATTATTATTATTATTATTATTATTATTATTATTATTATTATTATTATTATTATTATTATTATTATTATTATTATTATTATTATTATTATTATTATTATTATTATTATTATTATTATTATTATTATTATTATTATTATTATTATTATTATTATTATTATTATTATTATTATTATTATTATTATTATTATTATTATTATTATTATTATTATTATTATTATTATTATTATTATTATTATTATTATTATTATTATTATTATTATTATTATTATTATTATTATTATTATTATTATTATTATTATTATTATTATTATTATTATTATTATTATTATTATTATTATTATTATTATTATTATTATTATTATTATTATTATTATTATTATTATTATTATTATTATTATTATTATTATTATTATTATTATTATTATTATTATTATTATTATTATTATTATTATTATTATTATTGCAGAGAGCATTAAGTCTAATTTTCAATCTATAAAAGACGCAGAATTTGAAGAGTTGGTGAAGGCTTGGTTTCGGCATGCGGCGCAACGATTTGCCCGAGAAAAAACTTAAATATTAGTTACATATTTTGTATTATTCTGCATTTAATTTGTTTTTGGTTTTGTTACATCATCCACCCAGAATTATTATATATGTTGTAACACATATTATATTCCAATAAATTTAACATTCTGATACTTACTCCTATTTATATTTACTTTTATATTAGGAGAAGAGGGGTTAATTACGGTAGGTAGGGAGAGGGGTGTAAATATTGTAACTTCTAAACATCTCTGATTGGTTGTGCGGTAATATGAGATAGAGGTCTCTTGAAAACATCTACATCACATCACAAGAAAACATCTCTGAGTGGTTGTATGATAATATGAGATAGAGGTCACTTGAAAACATCTATATCACATCACAATAAAACATCTCTGAATGGTTGTACGATAATATTAGATAGAGGTCACTTGAAAACATCTATGTCACATCACCAAAAAAAGTAACAAGGGGCAGACATTAGCAGTCGCTGAGATCACTCAGAGGTGTATTTGGGACAATATAATGAACATTGCAAGTGTGATAATAACTTCTATGTAACATTACAGAGATCAAAATTTGTTTACTGGGTATGGATCCAAAGAAAAGGAATACGCAAAAATTATAATTTTTGGAAAGGTGGTATTGGAGTTATGCGATCCGAAAAAATCGTCACACACACACACACACATACATACATCCATCCATCCATACATACATACATACATACATACATACATACATACATACATACATACATACAGACATCATCGTTAAAATAGTAAAATCGTATTCTAGGGACCCTAAAACGTGCTATTTATTATATATAAATTTTTTGACCAAAGACAATACCTTCCTTACCTTAAGGTGACGGAAGATAAAAACATTTTTTAATAATAGGAGATTCCACCATTTTTTAAATATTTCATCTAAACGTATAAGTAAAACTAAGACTGTCGGTGAAAAAATTCCTATTAATAAGCAAGTTATAGTCCTCCGAAATTTGAAAATATAGATGTGACGTCACGAATATAAGTTTTTATATCAAATTATTTTCTTCGTGTTCTTGAAATATATGCTATTTCTAAATTATATTTATAAAAATAAATTAATATTATTTTACTGTACAAGTCTATATTATTTACATTTGGAAATATATTAAAATTATTAAGTTTAATGCAAAATATTTATATTCAAAAAAAAAAACTGTTCGAGAACTGTACTACTGGACTGATAGCCACGCCTCCACTATTTGAATTGCCCTACTTGCATTGGTAGTAGGCTCCGCCCCTAACTGAGTATTTGTCATATATTTATAGGCCGTCATTGTGTCGCCAATCAAAATAATATATATATATATATATATATATATATATATATATATATATATATATATATATATATATATGTATATTATTTACATTTGGAAATATATTAAAATTATTAAGTTTAATGCAAAATATTTATATTCAAATAAAAATTGTTCGAGAATTGTACTACTGGACTGATAGCCACGCCTCCACTATTTGAATTGCCCTACTTCCATTGGTAGTAGGCTCCGCCCCTAACTGAGTATTTGTCATATATTTATAGGCCGTCATTGTGTCGCCAATCAAAATAATATATATAAAGCTACTAGATAAATTACAGCTGACTCGTCCGCCGTTCACAATGACGGGTTGTTCTGCTCCAAATTGTGCAAATCATTTGAGAAATGGTTATAATTTTGCATTCAATTCTTCATTAATCGCTTCTAATTCCTCTGCTATACCGAACTCTACATCCTGTAAACTGTCATATAATTTGGTTCATCTTCTTCGTCGGAGCTACTGTTCAATATTTGTCGTTTTAATTTTTGTATCTTTTTTGGCATTGATTTTGTTTGGTATTTTTGGTTTCTGATTTCTGTTTGTTGTTCAATTTCAGTCTTCTCCGGCGTATTAAATAATATTCTGCACCTACCCGGTTTCCTGCCACCGCGTTTAGAATTCCTTCTGGCATCTGCTTTTGGGAAAGGTCTTATTTGCTCAGGACTCACAACTATTGAAGTAGCAGACATATTTAAATCCGATGTACACAGCTTATCTTGATGTGAAGTTGTTGAAGTGGATGGTTTTGGATTTGTAGAAGAAGGCTCATCTTCCTGTACTTCTGATGGAGTAGAATTTCTTTCCATAGATGGTTCTACAAGCGGTCTATCCGTTACATATGAGCTTTTAAATTTGTGATCAGCAAAAACATGTCTATTCATCGGATAAATGCCTGTTACCTTAAAACCGGATTGAACATTTTGTGATGTGAAAGCTCTAGGGTAAGCCTTACCCACACATTCTTCCCCATCATATATAGTCATTGGTTTGGCGTTATTACTAAGAAGCCACACACTGCATGCGGTATTGTAGTATTTCTTGAGGGGACCAAATACCGTCCGGTCCAATGGCTGTAATTTGTGGCTCGTATGTGGAGGCACAGTAAGCATAACAATTCCCATCTCTTTTGCATAGTTCAAACTTTTCACAGAGATGTGGCTTTCATGATTATCTAGGACAAGCAATATTTTGTTGGTATCACTTGCGTGTGAATGTTCAACTAAATGACGCAAAAAACCATAAATATGTCTAAAGTGGACCATCCACTAGGATTCGCTGTTCTTACACTACCAGTGGGAGCACCTTTTATCATATGATATTTGAAATGCACGCATGGAAAAATAAATACAGGGGGTATGGAATTTCCAATGGCGTTAATGGCACATAATAATGTAATATTTGTGCCCCTTTCGGCCGAAGTCATACTTCCAATTTGTTTCGTGCCTTTGGAAGCTAATATACGAACCGGGGAATGGACCGTTGAAATTCCGGTTTCGTCCATATTGAAGATATTTTGTTGTACAATCTCAAATCTTCGCATTACATCTTCCCGCTTATCAAAGAAAAGATTTACATTATATTTATTGAATGCTGTAGATCTTGCAATACTTGTAGCCTGTGGTTTCCGTAAACAAATATCGGCGTTCCTTTCCCTACAACATTTGAACCAATCTATCCCTGCAATTTTTGTTTCATTCCAACTATCTGGGTGCTTTTTATTGTTGACGCAGGCATAGTTATACGCCAATTTTCTCACTTCAGTGGTCGATAAACTGTAATGCATACTTGCAGCTTGCTTCAAATACGAAACTAAAATAGCTTCTTCTGTAGTCGTGAACACTTGTTTCACAGCATTAGAAGCAGAATATACAAATGGTATATCACTGTTTCGATCATGTTTTTCAAATGCCGACATGTAGATCTGGAGACTTTAAATTCAATCGCGGCTTGTCTTAATGACATTTCATTGTTAAGAACTTTTTCGGCTGCGTCTACAATACTTTGAGGATCTGATTTTATCCTCTTTATGTTTTGTTTGCTTCTAGGCATCAGTAATAAAATTTAAAAGAATATAATTCAGGTACAAAAATATCTGTTTTTGTTTGTACCGTGGGACAGGTCTCAAGGTACACTTTTGAATGTGTCCCAAGGTACACAAACATGTGTTGCTGAACTCATCTTGTATTACTGGTCATATATTTAAGTTATACTGGCATGCAAAATAAAAAATAATTACTTATAAACATCTATTACATAGTAGCAAATGCCGCAAAAACAAAATACATACCTTGATTTGCTTACAGATGGATGTTGACTGATAATATTTTACAGTATGATACTTGTAACACAAAATGGTAAATGACACATTAAACTTTGAAGGTAAAGCAACCATACTACATGTGCTGCCATCTGATTGCTATCTGAGTAATTATGTGTAGTCTGGGCGCTACAATTCGAATATCAACTTCAAAAAAACAATGTCGCAAGGTACACTGTGTCCCAAGGTAGCCACTTCTCCCCTATTTATTATTTCCAGTGGCAACTAGATTAGACCTTATTTAGTAATAAAATTAGGAGTGTAAAATTTTTCTCATAGATTTTGTTGGAAGCAGAAGCGTCACTTTTCCCTGAATATCGACTAGCCAGAGAGAGCTGCTCGGTGCTAAAAATATCTGCAGTTTCATTAGCAAACAAAAAAAGGCAACTACGTGATCACTATTAATTTTGTGCACATTTTGTTTGACTACTGCAAGTTTCAAAATGTTGTTTTAAAATATCACCTGCTTCAATTCTAAATACTAGAAGATCTTAAAAATTGCCTACATTTGAATATTAGCCGCGCAAAGTCAAATCATGGGTTCCACAGAAAATAATTGTGGAAATAATTCTGTGGTTGACGCTTAAAAGGACCCGGTTTCATATTTTTTTAAAAAGTATTTTAAATAAAAGTTTAAGCAATATTTTTCATAATAATTTATTGCTATTTTCGTAAATAATTAAATAAAAAGATTGGCGCCAGAAATAGTCATGAAAAACAACCCCCCACTCCTGTGACATCGGAGCACATACAGTACGTCATTCCAGTGGCGAACTGGCCATGTGGGGAATGTGGAAATGGGCCGGTCTGATTAAGGGCCGGTTCATTGTTGCTATTTTCTAATTTTATAAATTGATTTATTCTATTTTGGAATCATAAACTTGTTTATCCGCTCTCAAAAACGGGCGCAATTTGGCTTTTATCGCCCGAGGGCTTATAAAGTTGCCAAGCAACAACTATTCAAACGTCAAAATCGTCGTTTTTAGATAAATGTCAGACAACATAATAAAATCGATGAATCACATTTTTTGAACACCGCAGCTTGTAAAACTATTTATATCCTTTCTCGTATACGTCTTTTCACTACTGTGGAACCAACTTTCTCTCGGCAGCGTCAAATTCATCCGATATATTTTTTTAATAATTTATATCTTCCATTTTCATTTGACACTAAATTAAAATTTGTTATAAACAAACAATATAGCTAAACGACAGCATAATTAAAATGCACAACGCCAGCACAACGATACCGAATATATACCCATTGAATTCTTGAATTTCGAGAATCAAAATAAAATAAAACGTATGTACCACGGGCATAATCAAGATTATAGTACTCGGGAAAATTAAAGGTCTCCGCTACGCGTCGAGCTTTAAACATTCCCCCGTGCTACAATCTTTTGATTATGCCGTTAATAGGTAAATAACTATTATACTGTGGGTATTTTTTAACCAACGCATTTTTTTTTTGTTTTACAATAATTAGACTAAACTAGCACCCGAGAAATGTGAAATTAGCCGCAACAAATCCAGAGCCTTTTTTTATAAAATTTTCTGGCCCTAGGCCGAAAATATTTTTCGAGTCCTCCTCTCCCTTTATAGTAAAAAAGTACACTTTTTTATTTACAATTAGTGTGGTACGAATAATTAAAGAATTAAAAACGGGGCCGGCTTGAGGCTGGTGCGAACGGTGCAGCCACACCAAGCCCCGCGTTTCAAAGGGCCCCGCATTTATTTACTACCTACTGACTCTTGAATAAATTAATGTAGTTCAATATTTTTGTATTCTTTAAAATGTTAAGGCAGAAGGTATATCTTATAGCTCTTCAGGTCATAGAAAGAAAGATTTGGTTACAACAATAAACTTCTTGATGACAATAAAGAAAAGTTGATTACAATAATGATAATGACTAATAATAAATTTTAGTTAGAAGAAAAACACATTTCTAACATGGTACGTACTAAAAGGGCCATCGCACATGTTCAAAAAATTTCCACATTGATATTTAAATCCCAGTCCGCCCCTGCGTCATTCATAGCCAAAAGGAAAACAGTTTACGTTCTTTATACAAATAAAAATTTCATTAGCTACACTGCGCATGCGCCGCCCAAATCTCAGCAATAGACTTGCGCAGATGACATGCATGCGCCTGCACTTCTGTACGTGCAAGATATGTTTAATTAAACTACATTAAAATACAAAATTAAAGGTAGAATCTGGCGATATTTCAATGAAATAAATACAAACTTCAAAATCTTTTATAGCAAAAAATTATTTTTGTTAATATAAGTACCTAACTAATCTTTTTTAATAATTAAATTTTTTTAGAAAACAAGTATAGAAATGGGACGATAGTTTACAAAAAGTTTTTTATTCCCTTATTTGTAAACAGGAATGGGGCCTGCACACTGATTTTTTATTATTTTAAATAAAAGTTCTTTTAATTTTGAAACAATTCGTAGTATTAAAAATCTTAATTGTTTTTAGTTTAACTGCATTTGATTATTAATGTTAACATGACGTCACGGCGACACCTACAGCTACTAAATTATACATAGCTGACTCGACCGCCATATTGGCGCCAAAATGAACGCAGTAAATTATGAAATAAAAGAGCAATTTTTACAAGTTTGTGTAGTAACTATTTTTCATAATTAAATATAACTTCCATATTTGCCATATTATATTTATTTAAAAAAACGAAACAAGAAAAAATACGATTCGTTAAGATTTTTGAGGTTAGAAAAAAATGTATTGCATAAATACTTGCAAAATTATAACCATTTCTCAAATGATTTGCACAATTTGGAGCAGAACAACCCGTCATTGTGAACGGCGGACGAGTCAGCTGTAATTTATCTAGTAGCTTTATATATATATATATATATATATATATATATATATATATATATATATATATATATATATATATATATATATATATATATATATATTATTTTGATTGGCGACACAATGACGGCCTATAAATATATGACAAATACTCAGTTAGGGGCGGAGCCTACTACCAATGGAAGTAGGGCAATTCAAATAGTGGAGGCGTGGCTATCAGTCCAGTAGTACAATTCTCGAACAGTTTTTATTTGAATATAAATATTTTGCATTAAACTTAATAATTTTAATATATTTCCAAATGTAAATAATATACATATATATATATATATATATATATATATATATATATATATATATATATATATATATATATATATATATATATATATGTATATAATTTACATTTGGAAATATGCTGCACCGTTCGCACCAGCCTCAAGCCGGCCCCGTTTTTAATTCTTTAATTATTCGTACCAAACTAATTGTAAATAAAAAAGTGTACTTTTTTACTATAAAGGGAGAGGAGGACTCGAAAAATATTTTCGGCCTAGGGCCAGAAAATTTTATAAAAAAAAGGCTCTGGATTTGTTGCGGCTAATTTCACATTTCTCGGGTGCTAGTTTAGTCTAATTATTGTAAAACAAAAAAAAAATGCGTTGGTTAAAAAATACCCACAGTATAATAGTTATTTAGTTATTTAGCGGAGACCTTTAATTTTCCCGAGTGCTATAATCTTGATTATGCCCGTGGTACATACGTTTTATTTTATTTTGATTCTCGAAATTCAAGAATTCAATGGGTATATATTCGGTATCGTTGTGCTGGCGTTGTGCATTTTAAGTATGCTGTCGTTTAGCTATATTGTTTGTTTATAACAAATTTTAATTTAGTGTCAAATGAAAATGGAAGATATAAATTATTAAAAAAATATATCGGATGAATTTGACGCTGCCGAGAGAAAGTTGGTTCCACAGTAGTGAAAAGATGTATACGAGAAAGGATATAAATAGTTTTACGAGCTGCGGTGTTCAAAAAATGTGATTCATCGATTTTATTATGTTGTCTGACATTTATCTAAAAACGACGATTTTGACGTTTGAATAGTTGTTGCTTGGCAACTTTATAAGCCCTCGGGCGATAAAAGCCAAATTGCGCCCGTTTTTGAGAGCGGATAAACAAGTTTATGATTCCAAAATAGAATAAATCAATTTATAAAATTAGAAAATAGCTACAATGAACCGGCCCTTAATCAGACCGGCCCATTTCCACATTCCCCACATGGCCAGTTCGCCACTGGAATGACGTACTGTGCTCCGATGTCACAGGAGTGGGGGGTTGTTTTTCATGACTATTTCTGGCGCCAATCTTTTTATTTAATTATTTACGAAAATAGCAATAAATTATTATTATGAAAAATATTGCTTAAACTTTTATTTAAAATACTTTTTAAAAAAATATGAAACCGGGTCCTTTTAAGCGTCAACCACAGAATTATTTCCACAACTATTTTCTGTGGAACCCATGACTTGACTTTGCGCGGCTAATATTCAAATGTAGGCAATTTTTAAGATCTTCTAGTATTTAGAATTGAAGCAGGTGATATTTTAAAACAACATTTTGAAACTTGCAGTAGTCAAACAAAATGTGCACAAAATTAATAGTGATCACGTAGTTGCCTTTTTTTGTTTGCTAATGAAACTGCAGATATTTTTAGCACCGAGCAGCTCTCTCTGGCTAGTCGATATTCAGGGAAAAGTGACGCTTCTGCTTCCAACAAAATCTATGAGAAAAATTTTACACTCCTAATTTTATTACTAAATAAGGTCTAATCTAGTTGCCACTGGAAATAATAAATAGGGGAGAAGTGGCTACCTTGGGACACAGTGTACTTGCGACATTGTTTTTTTGAAGTTCATATTCGAATTGTAGCGCCCAGACTACACATAATTACTCAGATAGCAATCAGATGGCAGCACATGTAGTATGGTTGCTTTACCTTCAAAGTTAAATGTGTCATTTACCATTTTGTGTTACAAGTATCATACTGTAAAATATTATCAGTCAACATCCATCTGTAAGCAAATCAAGGTATGTATTTTGTTTTTGCGGCATTTGCTACTATGTAATAGATGTTTATAAGTAATTATTTTTTATTTTGCATGCCAGTATAACTTAAATATATGACCAGTAATACAAGATGAGTTCAGCAACACATGTTTGTGTACCTTGGGACACATTCAAAAGTGTACCTTGAGACCTGTCCCACGGTACAAACAAAAACAGATATTTTTGTACCTGAATTATATTCTTTTAAATTTTATTACTGATGACTAGAAGCAAACAAAACATAAAGAGAATAAAATCAGATCCTCAAAGTATTGTAGACGCAGCCGAAAAAGTTCTTAACAATGAAATGTCATTAAGACAAGCCGCGATTGAATTTAAAGTCTCCAGATCTACATGTCGGCATTTGAAAAACATGATCGAAACAGTGATATACCATTTGTATATTCTGCTTCTAATGCTGTGAAACAAGTGTTCACGACTACAGAAGAAGCTATTTTAGTTTCGTATTTGAAGCAAGCTGCAAGTATGCATTACAGTTTATCGACCACTGAAGTGAGAAAATTGGCGTATAACTATGCCTGCGTCAACAATAAAAAGCACCCAGATAGTTGGAATGAAACAAAAATTGCAGGGATAGATTGGTTCAAATGTTGTAGGGAAAGGAACGCCGATATTTGTTTACGGAAACCACAGGCTACAAGTATTGCAAGATCTACAGCATTCAATAAATATAATGTAAATCTTTTCTTTGATAAGCGGGAAGATGTAATGCGAAGATTTGAGATTGTACCACAAAATATCTTCAATATGGACGAAACCGGAATTTCAACGGTCCATTCCCCGGTTCGTATATTAGCTTCCAAAGGCACGAAACAAATTGGAAGTATGACTTCGGCCGAAAGGGGCACAAATATTACATTATTATGTGCCATTAACGCCATTGAAAATTCCATACCCCCTGTATTTATTTTTCCATGCGTGCATTTCAAATATCATATGATAAAAGGTGCTCCCACTGGTAGTGTAAGAACAGCGAATCCTAGTGGATGGTCCACTTTAGACATATTTATGGTTTTTTGCGTCATTTAGTTGAACATTCACACGCAAGTGATACCAACAAAATATTGCTTGTCCTAGATAATCATGAAAGCCACATCTCTGTGAAAAGTTTGAACTATGCAAAAGAGATGGGAATTGTTATGCTTACTCTGCCTCCACATACGAGCCACAAATTACAGCCATTGGACCGGACGGTATTTGGTCCCCTCAAGAAATACTACAATACCGCATGCAGTGAGTGGCTTCTTAGTAATAACGCCAAACCAATGACTATATATGATGGGGAAGAATGTGTGGGTAAGGCTTACCCTAGAGCTTTCACATCACAAAATGTTCAATCCGGTTTTAAGGTAACAGGCATTTATCCGATGAATAGACATGTTTTTGCTGATCACAAATTTCAAAGCTCATATGTAACGGATAGACCGCTTGTAGAACCATCTATGGAAAGAAATTCTACTCCATCAGAAGTACAGGAAGATGAGCCTTCTTCTACAAATCCAAAACCATCCACTTCAACAACTTCACATCAAGATAAGCTGTGTACATCGGATTTAAATATGTCTGCTACTTCAATAGTTGTGAGTCCTGAGCAAATAAGACCTTTCCCAAAAGCAGATGCCAGAAGGAATTCTAAACGCGGTGGCAGGAAACCGGGTAGGTGCAGAATATTATTTAATACGCCGGAGAAGACTGAAATTGAACAACAAGCAGAAATCAGAAACCAAAAATACCAAACAAAATCAATGCCAAAAAAGATACAAAAATTAAAACGACAAATATTGAACAGTAGCTCCGACGAAGAAGATGAACCAAATTATGAGTCAGATGACAGTTTACAGGATGTAGAGTTCGGTATAGCAGAGGAATTAGAAGCGATTAATGAAGAATTGAATGTGAATGATTTCATACTGGTCCGTCTAGCCGGCAAGAAGTCATACAAATATTATGTGGCCCAAATTATAAAAACAGGGGATAATTTGAAAGTAAAATATCTCAAGAAAGTAGGAATGAATAAATTCATATGTAGCGATGAAACTATGTATGAATTACAAAGTTCTGAAGTAATTATGAAGTTGCCATGTCCTTTTATAACTGGAGGGACGGAAAGAAGACGCCGAGAGATGGTTTTTGATGTGGAGTTGTCATCTTATAATGTCAAATAAAGATACACAAACATATGTCCCAAAGTACACCTGACTATTGTACCTTGGGACATTTTAATTTTTTTTTTAATTGTGCATTATTTTGTTTTTATTGGATTAGAATGATTTATTTTCACATCATTTAAGGGACATTTACTATAAAAATGTATCTGTGTAATATGAGGTGTCTGGAGCAAGAAATAAATATATTTCTTTCATCTTTGAATTTTTGTGTCCCAAGGTAGCCACTTCTCCCCTACATAATAGTTGTTTCATAATATGCCATGTTAATAGTGTCAGAACGTCAGAAAAAGTTTCAAAAGATGTTATACAAACTTGAAATACGCAACTCTGTCTGTAGGTTAGTCGGACACAGCCGAAACGTGAAATTGTTAACGGGGATCGAAATATTGGACAGACGACTATTTACCGAACTAGACGGTGATGTGAAGAAGATGTAGTATGCATTATTTTTGTCCCCTAATCAAATCAAAAGAGTCATTCAAAGTGCTCAAGACAAAGTAGAACATCATTGCGCAAATTAAATCGATAATTTAGAATTTTAAGATGATTGATAGCAGAACTTTAGTCAAAAATGATTTAAAATTTTGAAAAAGAATTATTGAAACCAAATAGACTGTGGCCCAGGCCGCCCAGCTTGAATGAATCTCCAGATGCGGCATAGCATTAAAGAGCCAATATTTTATAGAAATCAGAGAAAAAGTATAATCCCCAAATGTTCCTCAGGCGCGATTTATTAAAGACTTTTGGGTATTTCTTAGCAGAAAAGTATACAATAATGGTAAAGAATACCAAAATAACAACAGTTACAGACAAGAATATTTTTGAAGATCCAGAGAGTAGATTTTACATTGTCGAGACAAATGAGACAAGGTAATAAAAAACCATGCCGCATTGAAGATAATGGTTCCCTATCAGTGTTGTAAAATTAGATTTCTTATCTCCTTAGCTTACAGGAACAACTCCTTATGTCAAAGTATGAATAAAACAATTCTTTCCATTTGATAAAGAGGTCTACCCTTTTCCTCAAAACTTTTGTTACATACGTTATCTGCAAAGTTCTTAGGATTTGTTCCACTTGATAAATTAGATTCAGAAATTAATTCGCGATAAATATCCGTTGACCGTGTTCTTTCATTGTGATTCACATAAATTAAATTTAGTTGTGAATTATTTAAACGCGGTTTGTGGAATTCAAAGTACTAGTGGAAAAGTAAAAGTAGTTATTAAGTTTTTTAGAAAAGTACTTTGCGAAGAAATTTAATTCGTAATGTCCCTTTATTGAGTGAAACAAAATGGTCTACAAAATACAAAAATATTAGATTATTTTCGGAAAATTCTGTAGAATTCAAAAAAGTCTTTTATTTGCCTACTAATTCTGAAGTCAATCCTGCTACTAGATTATGAGCACAACTAGCAAGTGCTACTACTGTGAGCTATTTTATTGTTTCCCTTAAAATAAGAGACGGCCAGTTTCAAGCATAAATTGTGCTACTATGCAACTGATAGACACTGGATCGATTATCAGAAAACTAATTCTGAATTTTCGTTATTTGTAACAATTATTGACGTTCCACTCCCTTGTTTTCTGATAATCCATCCAGTTTCTATCAGTCACATGTATGTTAGAAAGTAACCATCCCTATCCTGGAATTCTTCCGCAATTTTTTACCACGCCAATTTTTTATTATTAGAAGAAATCTCAAGACAATTGGACAAAACTTAGAGCAAATTAATGTTACAAATAACTCGAAATGTCACTGACAGTTACATTTGTTTCAATAATAGCCTATTTCGTTTTAAGCTGATTATAAAATTAATAACGTAATTATTGATTTGAATATCAAATTTACAAAATCGCTATTCGCTTGTTTTTCTATACAAATTTTTGAAATTTGGTAGGAATACTTTTCAACCCTTTGTCCGCGAGATAAATATTTTAAATCGATATCTCAATGTACTCCGAAATTTTTAAAAGCCATCCGGTATAATGCAACAAATTATTTATTCATACAGGTGTCCCAGGACAAGCTTACGCTATCGTTATTTTAAAAACTACTCAATATTATTTTACAAAATTTGGTATCTAGGGGTTTTCCGACATGCCCGTTTCAACTAAAATATTTTCAAAGCTGTAGCACTTCCGGTTCAACCAGAAGTAAATACTAACTTTCTTATTTTAAATGGAATGCTATATTTTTTTTGATTTCAGCAGAAAATTTTACATTTGAAACAATATAAACATTTTAATCATGATCAACCACTTCCGGCGTAACTCAACTATTTTGATTTTTTTTTTAAAAAAAACGGCCACTTCCTTATCACTCTATATTTCGAGAATGGAATCGAATTTCTATAATCTGTAAAAAAAAACAGTTTTATGAAGGAAGCGTGTGTTTACGCTAATATAAATTAATAATCGACAATTTTTGACAAATGTTATGTTTAAGTCAACGTAAAGTTGAAAACCAAAAAATTAAAAAAAACTCCAAACACCCAAATTTCTATTATTTAAATGAATTCTTCGTTAAAAAACTGGGGTAGTTTGTGTAGCATGTCCTATATTGAAGTTGAAAGATTTTTATAAGGTGTTCCATTTTAAAAAACTTGAGTTTATTGAATTTTTTTAAATTCAACTTTACCCTGACTTGGATATAACAATTTAAAATTGTCGATTATTAATTTATATTAGTGTAAACAAAAACTTTCTTTATATAACTGTTTTTACATATTATAAAAATTCAATTTCATTTTCGAAATATGGAGTAATAAAAAGTGGCTGTTTTTATAGAAAAAATCAAAAATGTTAATTTCCGCCGGAAGTGGTTGATTATGAGTAAAATGTTTTTATTTCACATAAAAAAATTTCTGCTAAATCAATGGTAAAATAAAAAATATAGTATTCCGTTTAAAATAACAAAGTTATGGCGTTTTCCATTGGCGGTTATAGTGCGCACTTTCTTGCACCAAGTGCAGTTTTTGTTTTCCGTTGACAAATAAAGTGCGCACTTTTACAGTATCGTGTTTTCCATTGCAAACATATGTTGAACTCAGTGCGCACTTTGTTGCACTGCCAAGCATAGCAAGTGCAGTATTTTCAGTGCAATATGGCGATGGATGTTTGATTGTTTTCCGTTGACTACCCGTTGAAAGTGCAATAAAACTGCACTGGAGTGAACACTGATACAGTGCATGACGTCACATTGTTGAACTGAGTGCGATTCCACTTTTGTCAATGGAAAACGCCATTCGGATCTACTTCCGGTTAAACCGGAAGTGCTACTGCTTTGAAAATATCTTAATTGAAACGGGCGTATCGGAAAACCCTAGATACCAAATTTCGTAAAATAATATTAAATAGTTTTTTAAAAAGCTAATATTAAGTCGAAAATATGAAATTTAAATACCTGTATTACAACAGCAAACACCAGCAATCTTCAATGTCTTTTAGTGTCATTGAATTCTTTGACTGCTCCCAGTAAGAACATCCACATATGTACATATTTCATGCTGTTGGCGAAGAATCGGGTGCTTGAGGGTTGTTAGCTGGCTTTACACAAAGAATTCGCTTGACCAGTATTTAAGAGCTCTCGGCATGCTTTTTACAGCTGAAATGTTTAAAGACGTATATTTAAAGTGTTTTCGAATAGTATTATTTTTAACAATAATAATATAATCGTAACTAATTAAATTTATACCATATTTTAAAAATGAGCTGATACACTCGTATTTGTCCGATTGCAAAAACGTTCATCAATTGTTTGATTAGTTAACGGATTATCAAAACGAACAAATTTGTTCATTTTGATGGTCCGTCAACGAAATGAAGAATTAAACGTTTCTACAACCGGACAATAAACTCTTAAAAATGCTTGAGAAACAAACATTACTTGTTAAAAATTATACGTACATATTCGTCCACATTATATTGTAAAGAAATTTCAGAAAATCGTAGAATGTATTTATTCCCATGATGTTCAATGTAACCCTCGATGTAACCTGAAAAATATACAAGTTAATACAAGCTACATGCAAGCAAAATGAATAAAGTAATTCAAAAATAAGTGCTGACTGATAAAAATAAAAGTACATAAATGTTGGTACTAACCAGAAGATTTTCTTTCAATATCAAAATATCCGGAAACTCTTTCGCCTGCTATCAAGAGGTTAAAAACAAAAATACCACGTGTAACATTCATTAAGGTTCAAAACAAAAACTTGTAGAAACGAACTTCAACCTTCAACTGTCAACGGTACGCAGCGTTGCCAACCTTTGAAACCTGAAGTGTCGTACCGTACACATGCGTGAATTTGATTGTACTGTAACGTTTATATTTATTTGGGTGAAGTGTAAATATTAGACAATTATTATTAATTAAACTAAGTGTTTATTAAACTATAATGAAAATGACTATTACTAATATTAAACTATTATTAAAAACTAATTAAGACTGAAACTATAATTAATTAGATAGCACTAACACTATTTATTTATTTAACAATTAATACAACTATTTATTTATACGATTTTACTAATTATTTATTTCGACTATTCATGGTATTCATGTCACTGTTTATTTATATCACGTTCAATTGTCCGCCTACCGGCCTCCACAGCGTCTATATACTCGACTGACGCAACAGCATCTGTATATTGAACTGCTCGGACAGAAGTCACACTTTTCACCTCACTATGTGTCTATTTATGCAACTAACTGTCTATCTTCCACAGCTTTAGTATCACCGAGTGGCTGTATGCCACAATGGGCCCGCCCAACTTTTTTTGAATTTTTTATATGTTATGAAGAATTTAAAAATAGAAATTCCGTAGTTTTTATTTTTTTGAAATTATGCTTCATAACGCCGAAAATAATAATTAAAGTTTTGGCGCGAAAGTTGTGACGTTAGCGTCACTCCGTCATAAGTAGAGAGAACCGACATAAGTTACCATTAATTTGGTAATATACAATAAATGTTGCAAGAATAAAAATACGTATCCATTACAAACTGTGATCAAAAATCTTTAGAACTAATGATAATAAAGTAAGCCATAGTTATTATATCATTTCAAAAAATATATTTCTTTGATTTACTTACATGAATAAGTATAGGAGTTGTGTTAAATGTTAATTTATGTAAAACTTCGATACTTACATATTATACATAAATAAAAATCAGGTAAGTAAAAATAATAATTTTTGCTTGTTTTCATAATCAGGTTAATTATTCGCTTTAATTAATGTGACTTTAAGACTTTCTTTAATATAATATTGAAGGTTATCATACTCACCAAGTGCCATTTTTATAATTAAAATATTATTTAAACTATTATCTATTTATAATTAAATGCAACAATGACAGTATTGATTGCAATACTTAAAGCAAAGTTCATAATAAAAAGTAATCCATAGTCAACGTTCCTATTTACTAAATGATTACAAGAATGACAAGTATTGAGATTACAATAATTAAAACATAAATTATAATATGAATTTATTTAATAAGTAAATTTTCTTTGGATCTTAATAAAAAATTACTCGGATATATTAAATATGACGTTGCTAAAGTGTGTGTAAAGTCAATCGCGAATTTATCCGCAAAATATGCATGGTCCACTCTACAGTGACATTTTCACAGGGTAATTGGACGACTGTAATGACAGTTATGACGCTGACGTCACAACATGGCGGTTATTTTAAGCTAAAAATTTTAATTACATTATTATAGATATAAAAATACAAAATATATAGCAATTTTAATTTTGTTTTCATTTATTTATATTCAAAATTCATATGCGACATGTAATTTCTAAAAAAACGAAGACTTGGACGGGCCCATTCTTTACCACTACTGCCGAGTATCCACTTCCATTTGCCGTTACTATCCTCGTATATCTAGCTTCCCAATTCGCTTCAACACTACAGGAGGCCTATTCTATAACTTTTACCAATATTGATACGCGCTCCATCTTGGTAAATTTCCTAGCGAATATCGTCGAACACCGGCAGTTATAACCGATTTGCGAGACATGACGTCACACCCAGCGGTGTGTAAAGTAAATGTCACATACAGTCAGTGGCGGTGTCCCATTATCGTTGTCCAGGTTTACTCATACCTCCCCCCCGGGGGTGTCCACCTTGTCGTGGTGGGGGGGCTTAGTACAGCGGGCCAGGACGCTCTGGTGGCTGGAAGACTAAGCGACACCTGCAACGGTGGTGGCGTCTGACCCAGAATGGGCGGCCACCCACGGGTAGACGGGACTCGCAGCCGTAGTGAAGGCAACCCGTCTAGGAGAAGGAAAACTCCGAAATCAAACCAGGATGACGACCCTAGGCAACGGATGGAAGGCAGATGGACACAGATGAGGACGACTCGCAGCACCTAGACGGGCTTGACGACCCCGCGAAGTGTAGTCTCCCGCCCCCTCTAGTAGTACTCGGTACTAGAGGGGGCACCAACACCAACATCTAACAACGAGCAACAACGAGTTGGAAACGACACTGGCAATGGACATGGACACGAGATGGACAACGGGACGGGAAAATGCTATGACGACTTGGCAATGGATATGGTAAGGGCAGAGTAAACTGCGTTAAAAAATCCCCAATCCCAAGGTACGCGCCGACGGGATGAATGGCCAAGGGTTACTGGTCGCTAGCGGAACCAAGGGGAACCGGCCGCCCCCCTTGTATATAGGCTTCCCCCTGGCACGAGCGCTCTCCCAGGGGGTGACGAAAGTCCGCTCCAGTGGACGGCTAGGTCCACAACCAAAACTATGGATTGCGCCAACAAAGGACAAGCCTCGGATGAGACAGACAGCAGGGCTCTGCCTGTCTCGGGACTGCAGCCCAAAACCAAAGACGACATACGCAAGGCAGAAGAAGAGGAAGCAGAAGTAGACACTGCACAGGAGGATAAAGATATATCCCTTATCCAAGACTGGGACACCTCTTATGAGTTGGGAGAGATGCAAGATATGCAAGAGTTCAACGCAGAACACACAAGGAGGAATAGCCTCTATGAAGAGATGAAAGTAGCCGAGCTGAACAGATCCCTACAAGGACTAGAGAGTCTAGCCGAATTAAGCAAAAGCTTCACAGGAGCGAAAAACAGCACGGTCATCAGTATAGACTCATACGAGAGCGGGGACGAGCATACACGAAAAACCGGGTCTACTCCAAAGAAGAGTAAAGAATTAATTAAAAAGGACAAAGTAGAAGATACAGATAGTGACAAGGGTACGAAGAGACCCAGAGAGAGCCTTAGTAGCAATGCCAGCTCGATCAGGCAAGATCAAAAAAAGAGGAGGCAAGAGACATTGCAGGATATGAACGCCAGAATGCAGGCTCTTGAGGAATTCATACCCCAAAATATTGAGCTTCAGAAAATAATCGAGCAGCAGAAAGCCGAAATATTGGAACTTAAAACAAAGATGCAGGAAAAAGAAAACACCACTTACGAAAAGACAGGCGAAGACACCACCACGCTAACTACTGAGAAAAGTGTAGAAGAAAGGCCCAACAAAAGTACAAAGCCGACAGACGAACAACACAGACTCGAACAAGCGTTAGCCCAAAACCCAACAAAGGAGGAAAACAAAACTCTGGTCCACTTAAATGATATACTTTTTGATCTCAACGAGTTGGCGGAAGAAACATACGCCAATACAGCCACGGCTATAAAGGACAAAATCCGCAATGCATTTAAAACACTCGGCGAATATAAGAGCGAGAGGAAACGGGAAAATAAAAAATGGTACAATAACATACAAGAACTTAGTAGCCAAGTGACAGAATACAAGGAAACAATACGTAAAGACTCTGAAGCGGACAAGCAATGCTTCATTGCTTACATGAAAATGAAGCAGGCGGAGGAAATCAAGCAGATCCAGGAACAAAAAGAGCTCGAACTACAGGAGCAAGAAATGAGGCTTCGCAGAGAATACGAAGAAGAAAGGAAGAAAATAATGGAAGAGCTCCGCCAAGAAAAGAGCAGGGCAAGCGCAAACAAAGAAAATGACGAGACAAAACAATGGCTCAGCAAACACCAAGAAGACATGACAAAGGCACAAGAGAACTTCGAACTGGTGTGGGACCTAACGGAAAAAGAATGGCTCGAGGAAGCATATCAGCCTATGGAAGTGGTTAAAGGTAACCCTCTGGCTCTTGAAGTGGAGCACGTAATAGTATTACACTGGAAAGAAGATACATAAAAGAAAACTTCCCTGGCGGTGCTAAACTCGTAGACAGAACCACAGAAGAAACGAACGCAGCCAGCTTGAGTCTGCAAAGTGAACTAGAAATAGAGGGAGGAGAAACAACAAACCGGAGAAAAGTGATCCACAGCATAAAGAATGCTAGAGACACAGACACGCGCGATGACTGGGAAACAATGTACAAAATCCTTAAGAAGTCATTGGAAAAGCTAGAGGAACGGGAAATTAAGGAGGTTGCGCTCATAGTACAAAATAGCCAGCACGAAAAAAGAGCACTAAAAATGGCGAGATGTGCCCTACAAAATCTAAAGCTGCAAGGTAAATTCTATACGAACACAAATAAGCAAAGAAGAAATAGTCGGGTCACTTTCGCGGAGGCCACGGCGCAAGGCGGAGCGGCCGTACCGCATGAGAAAGGAACACCAAGAAATAGCAATACAGATCATAAGTCTGGCAAAAAACCACAAAGAAAGCCCAAAACAGATGCGCTAATAATTGCCAAAAATGACAACAGAAGCTATGAAGAGATGCTCAAAACAATTAAAACGATGAAAAGCTCATTTGCGGAGCAACAAATCGAGATAAAGACACTACGGCAAACAAAACAGGGAGATCTAGTTGTGATAATGAAGGAAGGAAACGACAAACTCCGAGAACTAAAGAGCCTGGTTAACGAGAAAATTGGTGGTACCATCAGGTACAGACCAATGAACACAAAGAAAACCGTCATAATTACAGGCATCGACATGCTGGCGACTGTGGAAGACGTGAAGGAAGCAATAACAGCCAGCATTGGAGAGGAAAACACGAGAGACATTGAATGGCAACCGCTACGGCCAGCCTACAACGGTAACAGGAGCGCAAGCATAAAGGCCCCGAAAGACATTGCCACCAAACTATTACAAACTGGCAAAATCCAGGTAGATCTTAATACCTGCAGCATCAGAGAAAGGGTAAATGTAGTTAGATGCTTCAAATGCCAAGAGATGGGCCACATGGAAAAAGGCTGTACGGGCCCAGACAGGAGGACACTCTGCAACACATGCGGAGGGGCAAAGCACGAAGGCAAAGAATGCGATACAGCACCGAAGTGCTTCTCGTGCAAAGAAAAAACTAACCATAAAACAGGTAGCATGGCCTGCCCCATATTTAGAAACATGGTCCTGAACATAAGGGACAAGAAAGTACAGGGGAGACGGAGGCTCTCAAGCAGTGCAGTCATAGATGGGTAGAGTACTTCAAGTCAACGCAAATAGAAGCAAAGACGCCCACAACGCCATCACATGGACAATAATGGACCAGAACATTGATGTGGTCGTAGTGTCAGAACCAAACTACAACGTAATAGCCAACCAAAGTGGATGGATCTACAACAAGGACAAAAGGAACTGCGACACGGCAATAAAAATTAACAATACGTACACGAGCCAGATAAGCAACATTATGGTGACCCGTAGTATCACTTGGGCAGAAGTGAACGGAGTGAGAGTGATCTCATGCTACTTCAGCCCGAACAGTACAGTACAACAATTTGAAACGTTCCTATATGACGTAAGTGAGGCTATAAAATCAGCACGAAAAAGCGTGCTGTTAACAGGAGACTTCAATGCAAAGCACTCGGACTGGGGATCCCCTGTGAATGACAAAAGAGGCAGACTTCTGAGTGAACTGCTACTCAGTCAGGACTTGCTGGTGTGCAACACAGGAAACACTCCAACATTCTCCAACGCAAACGGAGAATCATTTATTGACATCTCCGCGTGCTCATTAGATCTTACAAACAGAATCAGCAATTGGAAAGTAGAAGCAGATAGTCTCTCCTGGAGCCCGCATAGACATATCACTTACAACATAAATGACAACCCATGTCTGGATACGCCAGAAACATGGCAACAAAATCGGAATATGTGGAATATAAAATCCTTGGACAGGGACACCCTAAAAGCAGGCGCCGAAATGTTAACCCCGGCAACCTCCTTGGATGAGTTGGACAAATCTCTCACAGATCTATGCCAAAAATGCATGAGAAAACATAAAACTGGGCCAAAAAGCAAAACACCAGTATACTGGTGGACAGAGCAGATCGCGCATCTAAGAGCTGTGGCAGTGCGGAAGCGCAGGGTCTACCAAAGAGCTAGACGCAGGGGAAATGAGGAGGAAACTGCAACGAGCAGGGAAGATTTGCAAACAGCCAAGAAGGAGCTAAGCAGAGAAATTGCGAAAAGCAAAAAAAAGAAATGGGAAGAACTGATCAACTCGGTAGAGGAAGATGTCTGGGGCAAACCGTACCAGATTGTTGTGAAAAGAACTAAAATGGCGGTTAGGGTGACCCCCGATGCAGAAACGGCGAAGAACGTCATAGGGCAACTCTTCCCCCGCAGAGAAACAATTGACTTCAGAGCCCTCCCATTAGAGGAAGCTCCACCCCGATCGACGGAGGACGAGATAATCCGCGCGGGGCAGAAACTTCGAGCAAGGAAAGCCCCAGGCTTGGACGGTGTCCCTCCCGAGGTGATCAGAGAAGTGGCAGCGACCAACCCGGGTTGGCTGCTCCCAATTGTAAACAATATTATTGAAACAGGGCAATATCCGGAAAAATGGAAGAAAGCGGAACTCGTACTAATCCCAAAACCTGGAAAAAGCGACATGACAAGCCCTTCCTCCTACAGACCACTATGTCTCCTAGATACCATGGGCAAACTATTGGAACAGATAATTAAAAGTAGATTAAATAAGCACCTCGAGGAAAAGGCCATACTTTCAAACATGCAGTACGGGTTCCGCGAAGGCAGATCAACGTTAGATGCTATGAGCACAGTCACTCATATAGCCAGAGAGGAGATGAAGAAGGGAAAAGGACGAGGACTATGTGCGCTAGTTCTAGTGGATGTTTGCAACGCCTTTAACTCGGTTCCATGGCAGCGAATACTGGACGCGCTAAGCCGGTTACAGTTCCCTAAGTATCTTATTAACGTACTGGGATCGTACATGGGAAACAGATGGATATACTACAACGGGCACGCGTACGAGATGACATGCGGCGTTCCACAGGGGTCAGTTTTGGGACCGGTACTGTGGAATATATTTTACAACGATGTGTTGAACCTACCGGTCCCAAAGCATGTGACACAAATAGCTTTTGCCGACGACCTAGCCATAGTAGCAACGGCGAAGTCCGAAGAACTGCTAGAGGCAAGAATAGATACAGCTCTAGAGCTTGTGGAACGCTGGATGGATGAGAATGACATGCGGCTGGCACCCGAAAAAACGGAGGCAGTCCTCCTAATCGGAAGGAAGAAACATAAGCCCATAGCATTTCATCTGGACTGCAGAGAAATCACCCCAAGAGAAAAAGTAAAATACCTAGGGGTATATTTCGATAGAGCGCTAACGTTCATTCCGCACGTAAAAGCGGTGGTGCAGAAGGCGGAAAAGAACATCAATGCACTAAGGCGGCTATTTCCTAGAATAAACGGGCCGGGAGAAATGAAACGTAGACTCCTCGCAGCAACCGCTCAGGCGGTAATATTGTACGCAGCACCTATCTGGGGGACTGCGTTGAAATATAGGCAGGTAAACGAACTCCTCGGACTGGCAAACCGAAAGCTCGCCATAGGGATATGTAGAGGGTACCGGACCATATCGGTACAGGTGGCAGAGATTTTAGCACGCCTTACGCCGATGACAAGTATAGTACAGGAAAGAATTATGGGATATGGAGCAACCCGAGAAGAAGCCGCTGCTCTTAAAAGGCTGCGAAATGAGAAGTGGCAAGAGCAATGGCAACGCGACGAGGGAAACATCTGGCTCCATAGAATCTTGCCAGATATAATACCGTGGATAGAGCGGGAACACGGCAGTATGAACTACCACCTGGCGCAAGCCTTCAGCGGGCATGGTTGCTACACAACCTATCTAAATAGAATAGGTAAAGCAAACGACGACAGGTGCTGGTACTGCGGGGACCAAGACACGGTAGAACACACCATACTATTCTGCACTAGATGGGAGGAACTAAGAGAACAGGCCATAGAGAAACTAAACTGCCAGCTAGAAACAAGCACCTTGGCCCAGGAAATGCTACAAAACGAAGAACGCTGGGACGCTATTGATAAATTGATTGTCGGGATTATGAAAACTAAGGAGGATGACGAGAGAAAACTGGAAAGGGGAGAAAATATACAACGCCCAAACCAATAATACATAATGGGAAATAAATAGACAAAGAAAAGACAAAGGAGTAAATGGCGAAGAATGCGAAAGCGGTGCCCCATTACTTCAGGCTGAAGGGACGGGAGAGTTTAGTGGGTTTGAGTCCTACACTACCTATACCCCATGAGGGACATCCGCTGCCGTAGGGCATGATGTTAGGTGTGCATGACGCATTCTCTCCAACCCAACAAAAAAAAAAAAAAAAAAAAAAAAAAAAAAAAAAAAAAAAAAAAGGTTTATTCATACCTTGCTTTTGTCCAAGAAATATCCTCCAACCAGCCCCTATCCTTCCTTAGCAAATTTCTTACTTATTTATGTATTACCGTTCTCTTTTACAATTTAATTTATTAATTTACTATTACAAAAACCTACGAACACTGGCCTAACAACGAAAAAAATGTGATAGGCGTAACAACAGAGTTATAATAATTGAAACCAGATTGATTTTTAGATTTACTATTGTTTTGTATGTACTGTAGTAATATTTTGACGAAAACTTAATGTACTTAGATAGAAATAAGAAATATCTTATAAAATAATTAAAAACGTAATGTATTTGAGTTGTATTATGTAATGAGATATACATGTTTAATCGGCAGGTAGCTTTTTATAAAAAGTAGAACAGAATTAATTAGAGGCAACAGAGTATGATTATAATAATTTTTTGCTTGAATTACAGTCTGAGAATGAATCTATAATATCATCAAAGTCCAAATTTTTGGTCATTTCAGATTCGATGGTTAAAATAACCACATATAAATATATAAATATACAAATATATAAATATATAAATATATAATATATATATATATATATATATATATATATATATATATATATATATATATATATATATATATATATATATATATATATATATATATATATAAATATATAAATATATAAATATATAAATATATAAATATATAAATATATAAATATATAAATATATAAATATATAAATATATAAATATATAAATATATAAATATATAAATATATAAATATATAAATATATAAATATATAAATATATAAATATATAAATATATAAATATATAAATATATAAATATATAAATATATAAATATATAAATATATAAATATATAAATATATAAATATATAAATATATAAATATATAAATATATAAATATATAAATATATAAATATATAAATATATAAATATATAAATATATAAATATATAAATATATAAATATATAAATATATAAATATATAAATATATAAATATATAAATATATAAATATATAAATATATAAATATATAAATATATAAATATATAAATATATAAATATATAAATATATAAATATATAAATATATAAATATATAAATATATAAATATATAAATATATAAATATATAAATATATAAATATATAAATATATAAATATATAAATATATAAATATATAAATATATAAATATATAAATATATAAATATATAAATATATAAATATATAAATATATAAATATATAAATATATAAATATATAAATATATAAATATATAAATATATAAATATATAAATATATAAATATATAAATATATAAATATATAAATATATAAATATATAAATATATAAATATATAAATATATAAATATATAAATATATAAATATATAAATATATAAATATATAAATATATAAATATATAAATATATAAATATATAAATATATAAATATATAAATATATAAATATATAAATATATAAATATATAAATATATAAATATATAAATATATAAATATATAAATATATAAATATATAAATATATAAATATATAAATATATAAATATATAAATATATAAATATATAAATATATAAATATATAAATATATAAATATATAAATATATAAATATATAAATATATAAATATATAAATATATAAATATATAAATATATAAATATATAAATATATAAATATATAAATATATAAATATATAAATATATAAATATATAAATATATAAATATATAAATATATAAATATATAAATATATAAATATATAAATATATAAATATATAAATATATAAATATATAAATATATAAATATATAAATATATAAATATATAAATATATAAATATATAAATATATAAATATATAAATATATAAATATATAAATATATAAATATATAAATATATAAATATATAAATATATAAATATATAAATATATAAATATATAAATATATAAATATATAAATATATAAATATATAAATATATAAATATATAAATATATAAATATATAAATATATAAATATATAAATATATAAATATATAAATATATAAATATATAAATATATAAATATATAAATATATAAATATATAAATATATAAATATATAAATATATAAATATATAAATATATAAATATATAAATATATAAATATATAAATATATAAATATATAAATATATAAATATATAAATATATAAATATATAAATATATAAATATATAAATATATAAATATATAAATATATAAATATATAAATATATAAATATATAAATATATAAATATATAAATATATAAATATATAAATATATAAATATATAAATATATAAATATATAAATATATAAATATATAAATATATAAATATATAAATATATAAATATATAAATATATAAATATATAAATATATAAATATATAAATATATAAATATATAAATATATAAATATATAAATATATAAATATATAAATATATAAATATATAAATATATAAATATATAAATATATAAATATATAAATATATAAATATATAAATATATAAATATATAAATATATAAATATATAAATATATAAATATATAAATATATAAATATATAAATATATAAATATATAAATAAATAAATAAATAAACAAACAAATAATTAAATAAATAAATAAATAAATAAATAATTTGTCTCTATATTACCTTCATTTGTTTTAATATGTAGTTTCGTTTTCCACATTCCCATGAGATGTTTTAGTAAGTGCATTATTACCTGATTACGTACCTCAAAATAGAAATAATGTATGTATTGCTAAAATATTTGAAGAAGTTATTGCTCGTCAAGTTTCAATAAATAATTAGAATAGACCTAAAATACAACGAAAGAAGAAAATAGATGTCCTTCCAGGACAATCTGTATCTTTTGCTCAATTAGACCAGTCTCTACATGAAACAATTAATACTAAGTGTTTAGAATTAATGAATGTTATTTTATTGTTATATTAAATATTGTAAACTGTGACATTTATTATGAAAGATTGAACTGTCATATGCTGTCATGTTGACGTTTGATATGACGGACTGAGCTGTCATGTTGAAATTGACACTTGGAGTCTGACATATAGTTATGTATTTGTTCTTTACACGGCAACAGCCATTATTGTTTTGTAACAAATTTCATATAGATTTGAAATATAATAAACAACGATACAGTCCATTTTTATCTTGATTTTTATTCTTTAACTAAACCAAAGCGAGTGATTTCATAACGTTGAACACAAACATTGGTCCTTCGAGCCGGATTTAGGTTCAGAAGAAAGTATAAAGCAACGAGAGTAACAACAGTTACAAATATAAATCTACTAGTGTGAGTCTAGCGATATTCAAAGGAAACTACAGTTTTCAATAGCTTAAAGAGCAATCAATTTGTTTACGAAGAAGAATTCTGCTTCAAAATCATATCCTTACAATTTGAAGACATTTGGTGCCTTTCGACATCGAAGTTATTCCATCAACCAAGCAAAAGGCAGTCCTGGTCCAAAGGTGCAAGGAGTAGTCAGAAACAAAGGATTCAGGGTGAGACCTTTCCGATTACATTCAAACCTGTGACACAACTCACATCACTTAATCTTACACGTCACCTATTTCTTCGTCATTTACCATTTCTACTTATTCTTTCATATTATACATATAATTAAACCAATATGGAAGTCTTAAAAAGATCTCGCGGTAATATTAAATCTAATTTAACCAGATTTGCAACATTTGTTGATAATTTTGACGTTCAAAATAGAAATATTTTAAAATTAAAGGTTAGATTAGAAAAGGTTGAAGAACTTTGGGATAAATTTGAAACTATTCAATGTCAAATAGAAGCAAAGGATTCAACTGAAGAAGAAATAAAATTGTCATCAGATTACAGGGCTGAATTTGAAGAAGATTTCTTTGATGTGGTGTCAAAGACGCGTGAAATAATAGAAAAGAAAAGGAATGTGGATCAGCTGGCTAATACATCAATTAATCAGCCAAATGATCAGTCAAATATTCATCCAGTTATTGAAACATCACTGTCAAAAGTGACAACCACATCAAAAATTCAACTTCCAACATTAACGTTGCCAAAATTCAATGGTGAATATACAAAATGGTTATTGTTTAAGGATTCATTTTAATCTACTATTCATTTAAATGATAGTTTGACAAATATACTTGAAACAACAAATGATAATTATGATGTAGCATGGTCATTATTATTAGAACGATATGAAAATGAAAGGAAACCCATAGCAATTTAAGGCAAACTATAGACACATTTCAAACTCATGTTAGGGCATTAGAAGTACTAAAAGAGCCTATAGAGACTTGGGATACTATACTAATTTATCTGTTATCAATTAAACTTGATAATAGAACACGAAGAGAATGGGAAGAACAAGTAGGTACCAAAAAAGGGTTAAAACCAACGTTTAAAGAATTTTTGGAATACTTATCAAGTCGATGCCAAATACTTGAAATGTCTGAAGCTGTAAACAAAACAGTAAAAACTGAACAAGTGAAACCATTCACAACTAAAAAACAAAATGCATTTGCATCTACATTTGTAAACAATAATTGTCAAATGTGTAATAAACCGAAACATTCAATATATAAATGCTACAAATTTTTAGCACTTCCAGTTTCCGCAAGAATCGAAGAAGTCAAGCGTTTGAAATTATGTAGCAACTGCCTACGCACTGGTCATGCAATAAAAGATTGTCAAGGAAAGAAGTGTTATCTGTGTAATAATAAACACAATAGTTTATTACATACTGATGAAGTTGAACAGAGAACGACGTCCAGAAAAACACAAGTTGAAGAAAAAGTACAAAATACTGTTGCATTTAGTTGTACACCAAAAGAAGTCCAAATTCTTTTACCAACTGCATTGGTGAAGGTATGTGCCAATAATTATAAATATTTCTTGGTTAGAGCTTTATTAGATACAGGCTCCCAATCCAATTTTATTACAACTAATTTATGTAAAAATTTAAAATTAAAATGTACCCAATCAACAATGAATATTTCTGGTTTAAATCAAGTCGTATCTAAAACGTCATTAAAATGTAATCTAACCATTAAATCATCTGACAACAATTATTATAAAAATATTACTTGCATAGTAATTGACAATATTACAACAAATTTACCAATGCCATCTATAGATATCACAGAATTAAAGATTCCAGTAAATCTGACATTAGCAGATTCAACATTTAATATCAGTGGTGACATTGATTTGCTTCTTGGTGCAAATATATTTTTTGAAATTCTTAATCGAGAACAGATTTCCCTTGGTAAAAACAAACCAGTACTTCAGAGTACAAAACTGGGATGGATAATAGCAGGTGCTGTATATAACTCAGTATCAAATAATACAAATACATCTTTATGTATAAATCAAAATGATCTTCATCTTCAGTTAGAGAAATTTTGGATATTAGAGGAAACTCCAACTGCATCAAAATTTTCTAAGGAGGAGGAGGAATGTCTAAATCATTTTAATAAAACTACAACTAGAGATGCTAATGGTAGATTTATTGTAAATATGCCATTACGTGATTCAGTTGATTCTTTGGGTAACACATTGGATTTGTCAATTAAACGACTTCTGGCAATGGAGCGAAAATTTGAACGTAATCCAAAACTCAAAACTGCATACTTCGATTTTATGCAAGAATGCGAGCATCTTGGTCATATGACAAAACTAGAAGGAAATAATTTTACTTCTACAAAGACTTATTATTTACCACATCATTTAGTTGAAAAAACAGACAGCCTTACTACTAAATACCGAGTAGTTTTTGATGGATCAGCTATACCACCTGATGGACTATCTATAAATCAGTTACAAAGAGTAGGTCCAACAGTTCAAAACGATCTATTTACTATTATAATAAAATTTCGTACCTATGCAGTAGCACTTACAGCCGACATTGAAAAAATGTACAGGCAAGTTTTGATAGATAAGTCTCAACGATGTTTACAACAAATAGTTTGGAGAACAAATCCAAATGAGCCTATTCAACATTACGAGCTAAACACGGTGACATATGGACAAGCAGCAGCTCCTTTCTTAGCAATCAGGTCACTGGTACAATTGGCTATAGATAATAAACATGAATATCCAAAAACATGTGACCTAATAGAAAATTTCTTTTATGTAGACGACTTTTTAGTTGCAAGTGAAGAGGAAGCTTTAAAAATCTACAGCGAAATAACCAAAATTTTAGCAAGCGCTGAAATGAATTTACGAAAATGGTGCACAAATAGTTCTAAAGTATTACAAACAATAAGTAATATGAATTCTTAAGAAAGTGTCGTATACGTATGTGAAAATACATCAGTAAAAACTTTGGGAATTCACTGGAATCCTCAAGAAGATAAATTTGAATATACGGTAAATATAAAAAATAACACACCTATTACAACAAAACGAACTGTACTTTCACTCATATCACAAATATTCGACCCTTTGGGATTGATTAGTCTAATTATAATTCTTGTAAAAATAATTATTCAAAATCTTTGGCAAGCAAAATTAGATTGGGACGATCCTTTAGATACCAAGTCTTATGCTGAATGGAAAAACTTTATTCATAGTGCAAGACAAGTTGAAAAAATTAAAATTCCACGATTTATCATAAGTAATAAGACTGCTCAAATCGAGTTGCATGGGTTTTGCAATGCATCTAATAAAGCTTATGCTGCTTGCCTATACTTGAAGGTTATTGATGAAAATGAAGCTGTAAAGGTAAATTTAATCTGCGCAAAAACCAAGGTTGCTCCATTGAAAACACTGACTACCCTAAGACTAGAACTGTGTGGAGCAGTATTACTCACCAAATTAGCTACCAAAACAATGCAATCACTAAATTTACCAGTATATCATGTAACATATTGGACTGATGCAACAGTAGTGTTAGGATGGATTAATACTTCCCCGCATTTATTAAAAAGTTTTGTAGCCAACCGAGTCACAGATATATTATCCAAAACATCAAATAAAGATTGGCGACACGTACCTACCACCGATAATCCTGCAGATATCGCATCACGTGGAGCATATGCAGATATTTTACTTACTAAAAAATTATGGTGGAAAGGTCCCACATGGTTGTCAGAAAATGAAACTAATTGGCCAGAACAATATACCACTACCAACTCGAATTTACCTGAATTAAAACAACAAATTCAAGCATGCCATGTAATTGAAAATTCATTTGATCTATTTCATAAATTTTCAAAATTAAATAAATTAACAAGAATTACTAGTTTTATACTTAGATTTCTACAAAACTGTAAACTACCAAAGAACAAAAGATGTACAAGTCCTCTCACAATGGATGAATTGAAAAGTGCTAACATTATTTTAATAAGAATGGTACAGCGTGAATCATTTCGTGAAGAAATAACCAATCTAAAAAGAAATCAGCAAATACCGAATAAATCTAAGTTATTAAAATTTACTCCATACTTAGATAACAACAATTTACTAAGAGTTGGAGGTAGATTGGAAAACTCTAATTTCGATTATGAAAAGAAACATCCCATTATTTTAGATGGAAAACATCCATTTACAAAACTAATCTTTGAAGAAGCTCATGCAAAATTATTGCATGCAGGTCCTCAACAATTATTAAGTCATATAAGAGAAAATTACTGGCCCACTAAAGGACGAAACCTAGCAAAGGAAGTTGTAAGAAAATGCACAATTTGTTTTCGAACTAATCCGAAGCCACAACAGACATTGATGGGTAATTTACCTGCTCATCGTCTTGAAATGACACATCCATTTGTTTTAACTGGTGTAGATTATGCAGGACCTTTTCTGCTAAAACAACGAAAGGGTAGGAAATCAAACTTAATAAAATGCTACATTAGTCTTTTTATCTGTTTAGTTACAAAGGCTATTCATTTAGAGATAGTATCTGATTTATCAACAGAAGCATTTATAATGGCATTACGACGATTTGCATCCCGAAGAGGAAAACCAGCTCATATCTACTCAGATAATGGAACAAACTTCATAGGAACAAATAATAAATTAAGGGAGTTAGCAAATTTTCTATGTACTTATAAATCCGAATTACTAGAAATGTGTACTAATGAAGATATCAATTGGCATTTCATACCAGCTCATTCACCACATCACGGCGGAATTTGGGAAAGTGGGGTGAAAAGTATGAAACATCATATGCGAAGAATAATTGGTAATGCAGCATTAACATACGAAGAATTTCAAACCATCATCATTCAAATAGAATCAATATTAAACTCACGACCCTTATATCCTATATCTAACGATCCTAATGATCCTTGTCCACTAACACCAGCACATTTTCTTGCCGGAAGGTCTCTAACTCTGATTCCAGATACAAATATACAAGATGTGCCAGATAACAGATTGTCCGGTTACCAGAGACTTCAAAAGCTGATACAACACTTCTGGCGGCGTTGGTCAACAGAATATATATCTGAATTGCAGCAACGTCAAAAGTGGACAAAAACCAAGCAGAACCTTCAACCCGGCGCAGTTGTTATTAAAGATGACAACCTTCCTCCACTATCCTGGATGCTTGGAAAGGTAGAAGCAGTACATCCTGGAAAGGACGGCATAATTCGAGTGGTAACACTGAAATTACCCAATGGTAACACCATAAAAAGATCTATCGCCAAAGTGTGCCCCTTACCAAACATTGACAATGAAAATAATTAAATTATTGTTGAAGAAAAGCCTTCAAAGCTGGGGGCATGTTTAGAATTAATGAATGTTATTTTATTGTTATATTAAATATTGTAAACTGTGACATTTATTATGATAGATTGAACTGTCATATGCTGTCATGTTGACGTTTGATATGACGGACTGAGCTGACATGTTGAAATTGACACTTGAAGTCTGACATATAGTTATGTATTTGTTCTTCACACGGCAACAGCCATTATTGTTTTGTAACAAATTTCATATAGATTTGAAATATAATAAACAACGATACAGTCCATTTTTATCTTGATTTTTATTCTTTAACTAAACCAAAGCGAGTGATTTCATAACGTTGAACACAAACACTAAGAGAGAAGAGAAACTGCAGTTCCTTAAACTTGTGATAATGTAGATGGTGATGAGGACCTTGAAAGCGACATTTCAGATAACTTTAGTGATACAAATAAATAAGATCAAAACACTCCTAAACAAGTCTTGGAGCTTCCTGTTGTGTCTTCTATGCTTACTATAGATACATATATATTAGCCACATTTTGCTACAATAAGGGAACCAAAAAAGAATGCTTGAAAAAATTTGTAGCAAAAATTATAGGAGTAGGAAAAAAATTTTACACAATAGAATGTTTAAGACGTTGCGGAGAATCCAAAATGTGTTCGTTTAACCACAAATTCGTGATAAATCAAAAATTACTTTGGAACAAATTTGTTGTATTTTAACCTCCCCTACTATATATAGAGGAAAATACGTATTTTGTTCTGATATTATTTTGTAATATTTATTCATTTTATTTACCTATTATTTTATGTAGGTAACCTTATTTTTGTTGTACTTAATTTGATGCAGATACCCTTATTTTTATTGTACCTACTCTAATTATTGTTCAAAATACAGAATATAATTATTTTTTATATTTATTTCGCAAAACAACTTTTTTACATTGAGACACTTTATATGCCTTATATTTCAAATTCCATGGGTGCTATTCTTGTGACAACGTTAAAATAGCTTAGAGATGGTCTCTAGCTAAAGGTGACTTTTAGTATTTAGAGTTGATGTTATTCTACCGTCAGTAAATGACCTACGGTAACCTTTGAGCAAAACAATACTTGACAACACTGTATTATTTGTCAAAACTTAAACGTTACACAGAGTGAAATCAATTCATCAATCATAATTCATAGTTTGATCAAATAAATATTAAAAATGCAGTCAAACACTTTTATTTATTTGGTACAGTGTGGTATTTTATAGGTAAAATGTAATTATTGATATGATGTACATAATATAATGTAAGAAGGTTGGGAACACTGATATAGGGAATAAGAAAATGATGGCCATGAGCTGGAAAATAAAAGCGTGCAATTTTGTTCATTAACTGGTGTTTTATTTAATTAGAAATCAAATCGTTGAACCATTACATTACAACTGGCGACGAGAAAAAGTGGCAGAAGAAAAAATTAAATTTGAGAGTACGAGATATTGACCAAAAAAAAAAAAAAAAAATGAGTAACGACAAAACAGGTTTGGTTATGTTTAACCCCCATGGGGACGAAAGTTCAGTTTCACAGAGATGGGAACGATGGATTAGATCTTTTGAAATATATGTCGAAGCAAATGATATAAAAAACAAATCGAGGAAAAAAGCTTCATTACTACACCAAGCTGGGACTGCGGTGCAAGAAATATGGTTTACATTACCGGAATCTAGTGCTCAAATTACCGAAAATACAGATGTGTATAAGGTTTGTAAAGATGCATTTACTAAATATTTTTCGCCTAAAAGAAGTTATACATATGAACGATATATGTTGCGAATAATGTCACAACAAGACGAATCTGTTGCTCAGTTTTTGACAAGGATAAGGGCTCAAAGTTGCAATTGTAACTTTGGAGATAAAGAAGATGATATGCTGTTAGATCAGATAATAGAAAAATGTAGCTCATCTGAGTTAAGACGCGCATTTTTGAAGGAGGGAGATAGACTGACATTAGAAAAAGCAATAGAAATAGGTAGGGCATTTGAAACTGCGGAAAAACAGGCAGTAAATATGGAAAGCAGTAGGAAAACTGACATGGTTGCTAGACTTAGAGATAAGAAAGAAGATTTAAACAGGAAAAAGATACGATGTTACAGATGCGACGGAAGCGATCATCTTGCCAAGGATGACAAGTGTCCAGCCAGAGGAAAAATATGTAAAAAATGCAACAAGGAAGGGCACTACGCACGGTGTTGTAAGACAGGGGAAATGAGTAAAAGAGGAAAAATAGGAAAAAATACTGTTAGACAAGTAAACAGGGAGGAGGAAGAAGAAGAAAGCATATATGCATTTGCCATAAACACGGTAAGAAAAGACACGCCAATAATTGATATGATTCTAGGTGGAGTCCGATTAGAAGCTTTAATAGATTCAGGAGCGGGCTGCAATGTAATGGACAAAGAGACATGGGAAAAATGTAAGAGCAGTAAAATACAATGCATCTCCGAGAGAACAAACAAGAAATTATATTCGTACGGATCCTCAGAACCATTACGGGTTTTGGGAAAGTTTTCTGCCAACGTGGAGGTAGGAAAAAGGCGAACTCGAGCAGACTTCTACGTAATTGAAGAAAAAGGAGTTACTCTACTTGGAAAGGAGACTGCAATGGAATTAGGTATTTTAAAAATACAAATAAATCAGCTAACTTCACAGGTAAAGGCCAATGATATACTACGAAAATATGAAAAAGTATTTACGGGAACTGGTAAATTAAAAAATTATCAGTTAGAGCTGTCCATTGATACAACAATGCGACCTGTAGTTCAACCTGTGCGGAGAATTCCGTTTCAACTAAGGGAAAAAGTAAATGAGAGGTTAATTCAGCTAAAAGAAGAAGATATAATTGAAGAAGCGACAGGGCCAACATCATGGGTATCACCATTGGTAATCACATGTAAGAGAAACGGAGAGATACGAATGTGTGTGGATATGCGACAAGCAAATAAAGCAATCGCAAGAGAACGGCATCCAATTCCGACGCTACAGGATATAACCCATGAAATAGGAGGCAGTGTTATATTTAGTAGCCTAGATCTTAATTCAGCATATCACCAGGTAGAGCTGAAGGAAGAGAGCCGAGCGATTACTACTTTCGCAACACACCAGGGACTTTTTAGGTTCAAAAGACTGTTTTTCGGATTAAATTGCGCTCCCGAGATGTTCCAAAGGATTTTAGAAAATATTTTAGGTAACATGGAAGGAGTAAAAGTTTTTATAGATGATATTTTGATCTATGGAAAAACTGAGGATGAGCACAACGCTAGACTGAACCAAGTTTTAGGAAAATTAGAGGAAAACGGTTTATCGTTAAATCAGAAAAAGTGCAAAATCGGGAAAACACAACTCGAATTTATGGGACATTTATTGACGGAAAAAGGAATAAAACCGTTACGAAGTAAAATAGAAGACGTGATGAATACCAGGCGACCTGAAAATAAAGAAGAAATAAAAAGTTTTTTGGGGCTGGTAGGATATAGTTCCAAGTTCATAAAAAACTACTCATCAAGAACGGAACCACTTAGAAGGTTGTTACAAAAGAATGCTATGTTTCGCTGGGGGGAAGAGCAGGACAAGGCGTTCTTGGATCTAAAAGAAGAATTAAGTAAATCTCCAGTATTGGGATATTATGATCCTTATGCGATGACTACGATTATAGCCGACGCTAGTCCATATGGCTTAGGGGCAGTGCTTGTACAAGAGAAGGACAATGAAAAGCGGATAATCGAGTATGCAAGTAGGAGTCTTACTCAAGCCGAAATCAAATACAGCCAGATAGAAAAGGAGGCATTGGCGCTGGTATGGGCCTGTGAACGGTTTCACGATTTAATCTATGGTAGAACATTTCAATTAATCACTGATCACAAGCCTCTTCAATTTATATTTGCACCAAGGGGTAAGTCAAATGCAAGAGTAGAACGGTGGATGTTAAGGTTACAAGGTTATGACTATGAGGTGAAGTACGAACCGGGTAAAACCAACATAGCCGACCCATTGTCAAGGCTCAGGAATGAGAAAGAAGTAAATTTAAAAAGTGAAACGAAAATTGAAGAAGAAACATTATGCGCATGGATAAAAGAAGTAGTACCATGTGCTATGGATAAAAGGCAAATAGAATTAGAGACGAAAAAAGATCCGATACTACAAGAACTACGAAGGGCGTTAGAGTCAGGACATTGGAAAGAATCGGTTAGAAGATATAGAACATACGAATTAGAATTAGGGGTAGTAGCAGGATTATTAACAAGAGGAACACGGATCATTATACCAACAAGTCTTCAAGAGACGGTACTAAAACTAGCCCACGAGGGACATCCAGGTGTTAGCAAAATGAAACAAAGGCTACGTTCAAAAGTATGGTGGGTCTCTATTGATAAAGATGCGGAGAGATTCTGTAAAACTTGCCATGCATGTCAACTGGTGAGTCAACCAAGTAGACCGGAGCCTGTGAGTATGACGGAGCTGCCAAAGAAACCGTGGCAAGTAGTGGCTGCAGATTTTATGGGTCCTTTGCCCGATGGTAATTACATTTTGGTACTAGTAGACTACTACAGTCGTTTTGTGGAAGCCGAAATGACGAAACAGACTACAACTGATAAAACCATAAAGATACTAGACAAAATATTTGCGAGATTCGGATTTCCAGAAGTCTTGGTGACCGATAACGGCAGACAATTTATCAGCACCGAATTTGAGGAATATTGCAACATAGTAGGAATGAAACATCGGAAAATTACACCGTTGTGGCCTCAAGCGAATGGGGAAGTAGAGCGGCAAAATAGAAGTTTATTAAAAAGACTTCGAATAGCAGCTGCAGAAAACAAAGATTTAGAAAGGGAACTATTAACATACCTATTGTCATATAGAACTACGCCACATTGCGGAACGGGAGTTAGCCCAGCCCGATTACTATTTGGAAGAGAAATTCGCGACAAATTACCAACAATGGAAGATGTAGTTCTGAATGATGAGGAAGTGAGAGACAGGGACAGAGAAAACAAGGTAAAGATCAAAGAGAGTTCAGATCGATCTAGACACGCCGTATACAATGATCTGAATGTAGGAGATACGGTGTTAATCCGCCAAGAGAAACAAGATAAACTGTCGACTACATTTCGAGATGAGAAGTTTAAGGTGATAGAAAGAAAAGGCAACGCAGTGGTAATAGAATCACCGAAGGGGGTTCGATATCAGCGAAATACCACAGTGGTTAAGAAATACAATGAAGCGAATGATCCATTACAAGAAGAAGACCAAGTGGATAGTCCAGAGAAGAAAACAACCGAAGAAGTTCCCGAAAAGGACTCTACAACAAATCCGATCGATACTCCAATCGAACCGGATCGACCCATGAGAGAACGACGTTTACCAAGAAAACTACAAGACTACGTTTTGTTTAAAAGAGGGGAGTGATGTGGTATTTTATAGGTAAAATGTAATTATTGATATGATGTACATAATATAATGTAAGAAGGTTGGGAACACTGATATAGGGAATAAGAAAATGATGGCCATGAGCTGGAAAATAAAAGCGTGCAATTTTGTTCATTAACTGGTGTTTTATTTAATTAGAAATCAAATCGTTGAACCATTACATTACAGTACAGGTATAATAATTTCATAAATTAGTAAGTAGGTACTAAATAATTATACATTATAGCTGGAGTTTGAGAATTTAACGGAGGTGTCAATAAATAATTACGACATGGGTATCCACAGTCTCCCAAAATAATTCCAGAATACGTTGAATCCTATAAAATAGGAGTAATATTTAGTAACAAACATATACGCGAGCCGTGGGCACTTCCTTGCCATTTTGCTACGATGTCCAGAATTCTGCACCTTGTATCACAGACCACTTGCACATTTAAGGAATGAAATCCCTTCCTATTGCAATATAGCATTGGGTTTTCTTTGTCGGGGTTTTTAATTCGTACATGGGTACAATCCACGCAACCAACGACCTTAGGAAATCCAACAATGCTATAAAACTCCGTCATCAGCTCTTCCATTCGTTCTGGGAACTTCACAAATCTGTGCATAACTGCTGAGAGGGAGCGTAATACCCTAGCTACGATTCTGGGCACCGTAGGTGACTTACGGGCTAAATTGCGGTTTATCAAAAATTCAAGAATTTTATACTAATGGTTATATATACTTGGTAAACCATTAAAAACACTAAATACCGCAAGAAATTGGGTGCGGAAAGCTATATTTATAGAGACTTTGACATTTTTTCTGAAAAAAATTAGGTTAGGTGAACTACATATATTTCCATGTGTAAGTAGGTACTTACGCTTTCATACGAATAATACTGTTTCAGTTAATGTATATTTGCAAAATTATGTCTTATTTTCTTTCTTATCCTACGTTTTATAACATTTTTTAGTTATAATTTTGCGTTCATCTGTCAACTATTGTAAACTAACATGAAGATAGTGGGCCGAGCGATGTCGAATGTGTGTGCCTGGTGTGTTAGGTATTGTTTTTGTCAAGATTTTATTTAAATTTCTTAAAAATATGTTCGTTAGGTACTGTTTCTTTGCCAGGATTTAAAAAAATATTAAAACATTACTGTGCATTAGGTATTGTTTTTGTCAGGATTTAAAAAAAAAAAATCCAAAAAAAAAATATAATTTCCTTTTTCCGCGCTCCAATTTTGTTTTCTTATTATATTTTAGCTAAAATAAGACATTACAAGAAAAAATTGCAATTTCTACTATTCTGGATAAACTGCAATCCAGCCCGCTGTTTTTGCCGTTTGTAATAGTAATAAGTACTGTTAAATTTTTAGGTTAGAATATGCTGATATATATTAAATATTAACGTAGATAGCCAAGAATGAATATATATGAATTTAATTGTTTCTTAATTGTTATCTAATATTTGTTTGGATAATACAAATTTAAATATCGCAAAAACTACTACGTTTATCAAATTTTAGCAAGAGTACCTTATTGTGTATTTTTTGTATGTACGTAATATTTTATAAGTAAAAATAAAAACATGTCAATAGGTAAAAAACAAATTTCAATAACTGTACCAAGTATAAATTACGATAATGGACCATTTTCATTGAAAATGAGACATCTATGAACATTTTTGGGAACTAAAAATTATATTCTTAAGATTTGAAGTTGAAGGTTAGAACTGTCAACTGTTGTTTACAAATGGCGGCGCTAAAGAATGGAAGAAAACGGTACGTATTATTTTATATTCTTATTCTTTGCTTTTCACAAATGATTACTATTGTAATTATTTTTAGTGAACCGCTGACGGAAAACTTTGAAACTCTCACTCTAACTAAGCACGCATGCGCACATTAACAGTAAAAATGGTCAGTTGGTGAAACTTTTTAAATATAATGTTTAAAAAACACACTTGACACGTCTCACAAGGTTTCAGTTTCTGATAAATGACTGTGAGGTTGATTCAGAGACTGAAATCTTGTGAAACGTGTCTAAAAACGTCCATGATTTCTGCATATGAGACGCCTATGATTGAGATACAGAAACAAAATAAACTATAAACATGCATCTAAATAAGTAGTATCCTAGTTACAAAATTTTTGTGCAACTAGTACTAGAGTTATTAATAAAAATGTGTCTGGTGTGGTGCACTTTCAAAGTGCTGTAACTCTAACGAAAAGTTTCCGGACATACATTCCTTTAATATTTTTTACTCAAAATTACTACCTCAAATATATGATTTTATCCTGTTTATACCTATCACATGCCTTTCCACTCTGTTTTTCACCTCAAGAAAAAACCAAGGTTAAATAAGCATTTCATTATTATATAAAAAAATCTGATGTGGCCGCACATTACCTTCCGTCAGTTATACCGGTGAACTGTTACCGGTAAACAGCTGTTTATCAAGTTATAGCTACCGGAATCGATATTTTAAAAACGCAGGTGGTAAACAGGGTAGATCCATAGCCTATAAAAAAATTGAAAATTTGAAACAGGCTAAAAATTTGATATAGTTAAGAAACTTTTAACGCGCGCGCTTCGCTTTGCATCACTACCTTTTTTTGAAAATAGATTCTTCATGAATCCGGTAAATGGATCTGGTAGATATTGTACAATTGACTTTTTACCACTCGTGTTTTCGAACACAGTCAGTAGATGCGGTATCTACCCGTAGAATTTTCGTAAATGCTTATGTATTTTCTATAAAATCCATACAGAAAGTTCCTTGCAAAAGATTCTAAATTTCTTGTATGTACATTACCTTTCGACAGTTGTATGTAGGTATTTTACACAAATTCCATGCAGAAAATTTCAAGCAAAAATATCCTATATTTCGAGGATTCGAGTAAAATTATAACACAAATATACTGCACAATCAGAATATTCTGAACATAGCAGCTGTTTCTAGCATAGCTAGCTAATTTATGAAATTTAATTTCTTTATAATTTTATAACTCTATATCTATTTAATATGAAGTATAAAATGCAGTCAAGTCGAATAGAGAATACAATGTTCTTTAATATTTATAATAACATTAAATGTGAAAAATTATATTTAACATCGTTTTCTCACGAAAAATTGTTAAAATCTTCAAATGAGGGTACTTCCGGTTGACCAGTTATAACCAAAATCTAATCAGCTCTTCATATGGGTGCAACGAAAAGGAATACGAAAGAATCATAATTTTTGGCATTGTAGTATTAGTTATCGTAGACGAAAATTTTGTTACACACACACACACACACACACACACACACACACACACACACACACACACACACACACACATACAGACATCATCGTAAAAATAGTAAATTCGTATTCTAGGGACCTTAAAACGTGCTTATTCATTAAAAACTCACCACCGAATTTTTTGACCAAAGACAATACCTTCCTTATCTAAAGGTGACGGAAGGTAAAAACAAGATTCCGCTATATACTACGTATACAAACTATAAAAAGGCGTTGATAGTGTCTCTCTCTTATATAAACTACTCGTATACCCTGAAAGTAAATTCAATAATACAACAGCCCTGCAAAAACTGGGGGTCTCGTGGCCGCGTGTCTGAGTGTCTGGTCGCGAATCTGGGGAACCGGGTTCGATCTCGACCGACGCGAAATATTTTCGAATTTTAAATGGCACAAAATTGACCCCTGTGGTGCACTCTCCACGCCAGAAATGAGTGCCCGTGAGGTGACGCCTGGTAAACGCCCGCACAGTACAAATATGTCATCATCATTACCGATATCTGCGAACAAAGCAGATTGGCACACCCAGCAATGGGTAATATGCCGTGATGATATATTTATTTATTTATTTATTGAAAAAACTAATGGTGATATGGGAAACGATATTAACAATCAAACGAAACAAATAGAGATACTCAAATCGGTAGAATCCACTTTAAAAAGGATTTTCTCAAGGAGACGCTCTGAGTGCATTATGGTTCTGCCTGGGGTTAAAGTCCCTTATATCGGTACTCAACCATCATCAAGCTGGATATGTCATCGAATATAATCATATAAATATTAGCCATCTGCTTTATATGGATGACTTAAAACTTTTATCTAACAATAAAAAGAGTATGGACACAGTAGACAGAGATATTTTCAAAAGACATCAAGATGCAATTCGGCATAAATACAAAACCAACATAATGAAGAAAGGCCAATGGGAAGAACATAAAGGATACAATGTCAATATACAAAACTAAGAGTGAACAATACAAGGAATGGGTAAAGAAGAAACTAATACTTATGCAACAAAGTAGAGGACTTGCTTACGAAACTGTTAAAAAAGAATTGAAATAGAAAACCTTTACACGAATTCAAAATAACCTAAATACAATCCTGTCGGGATATAATACCACCAAATCAATCAACACTTATACCCTATCGGTGATTACAAACGTATACACTATACAGTCTTGGTGCAATTAAATGGATCAAACAGATCTAGAAGAAATACAAAGATATATTCGAACACAACAAAATATAAAGCTCACCACCCTAGAAAGAGTACTATCAGGTTCTACTTGCACATGTCGAAATGAGGAGTGGGATTAACAGACCTGATAAATCTCCATCTGAAACAAATATATAACCTACGAAACTACTTCTACCAGAAAAAAGACACAAGTAGCCTTCATAATATAATAATAGATACAGACAACAGTTACACACCTCTCAATCTAAGAGATCAAGAATACAATTTAGAACAATAAATAAAAATACATGAATGCGGTGGTATGGCACTACATGTAAAAAGCTAGCAATGAATGGCTTAAGAAAGACATTTTCAAGGGAACAGAAGGTTTCATAATAGCTATAAAAACAGGGAAGTTCCCACATTAAATCACCGAAAACATAATTTAAAAAAAAAACATTAAGAACGATAAATGCAGATTATGTGGGAGAGTACTAGAAATCGTTGAACACATTATCAGTGGATGCTTGGTAATTACATAAAAATAATCTATTGTAAAATATGTGAGATATATAATTTAATACAAACACACACGTAGCTAACCACAAATATATATCAAGGAAACTTCTAAGTCCCTGTTAGTTTCTAGGTACTGATCAGTCTCTTCAGCTCTTATTTTCTCCGAATCAACTGCAAAACACCAGAAACCACGTGTAAGATAATGAACTTCCCTTTGAAAGAGATGGTATTTCTTTGGATTAAGCTTCAAATTAGCCTTCCTCAATCTCTGAAAAAGCTCTTCTAAATTCTTCATGTTGTCCTCGGACGATTTTCCTACCACAATAATATCGTCGAGGTAAACTAAACGGGTTTTCCAAGATAGCCCAGCCAATACTGTTCTCATGTGTCGTTCAAACGTTGCGAGGGCATTTCAGAGCCTAAATGGCATTACGGTAAATTGCCAGAGTCCGGTACCGACGGAAAAGGCTATCTTCTCCTTTTCTTTTGGATTTAAATCTACTTGCCAGTATCCGCTGCTTAGATACAGAGTGGAGTAAATATTCGATCCAGCCAAAGTGTCAAGTGTGTCGTCTATCCGAGGCAGCGGGTAGCTATCCTTTTTCGTCATGTTATAAAGTTAACGATAACCGACGCAAAATCATATAGAACCATCCTTCTTCTTTTTATTCTTCACTAGCACCACTGGTGAAGCCCATTGACTCCTTGTAGGTTCAATCACACCTTCCATCTTTATGTCCTCAATGATTCTTTTCGCTTCCTCAGGCTTCGCCAATAGTAGTCTTCTTACTGGTTAGCGGAGGACTCTTGCGTCTCCGGTGTCTATTTTATAGTGAACTACATTAGTTCTCTCTTTGGCTTTCTTGTCAAATTGGTACACATCTTGAAACTTTCCAATTAAATTACTCGAAATGGTTGTCTAGTCAACGGTCAATCTTGAAACGATGTTAATATTTGGTTGATTAGCATGTGCGGAATTTCATGAGATGTTTCCCTTGGCTTTTGTTTAAAGCAAAAGAGGTGTTGTGGGAATCAACAGGACAAACATGGTCCTTGGCACCATATTGTGATTTCTATTAATTTCAGATCACAAAACCTCTTTTTTCTACGTTTTTCTTTTCTTCACTTTTGGACCCCGACCAACGAACAGTGCGGAGTTCGCAACAATAATGACAAGTGTGTGTGGACGACGTATCCGACCTCCACGCGTACTTGAAGAATTGCACGGAGTCCAGCCCACATGTTGCAACCAAACCGTTCCCTACAACTTCAGGGGTTACACACAATGAATCATATTCGATAATAATTTCAGCAATAAGCGACCTAATTATATATGACGAAACCTACAAGTAAACTTCGTTAAAAAAATCCTCTGCAGCTAATGCTGGGCATTAACGGCAATTACAGGTAATTATTGGACATTTTTTGAAGCACGCAAGTATCCACTGCGAAACTTGCCACTAGTTTTTCAAATTGTTTACTGGAATATTTGTTAGTGTCTTCTAATATGGATTGAAACAAATAGTAAAAGAGTAGCTTGTAGCTGGTATAAAAATGTAAAAGTTGAAATAAATGGAATGAGTTACTGGAAAAATTAGGTGCAGAAACTAAAAGGTTAGACAAGAAAAGAGTCACTCTATTAGATCAACCACTGTGAGTTAATTACCAAGTGCGGGCACCAGTGTACAAGATATAATTAAAACTGTGGGCAAAACTTCAGCAAATTCGATCCAACCATACATACAATTACATGAAAAATATTACAGCAATATCATATTCAACTCAAGAAAGGAGAAAAATTGTCAAGAACTCTTGCCTTCTTCATCTGCTCTAAATACGGCTGTAATGCATGTTATATACAATAACATTGAAAGTAATAAATAATTAAATTTGTTCAACAAGTTTACTGCTCCAAATACGGCTGTAATGCATATTATATACAATAACATTTAAAGTAACAAATAATTAAATGTGTTCAACAAGTTTCCTGTTTACATTTTAATTTAATTTTCACACGATATATTCTACCCATATACATACAATTGAAAATTCTCGACATGCTCGACGAGTTGCCTTTAGGAAATATCATTCGACTCAGTCTCGTGGTGTTTCTAGGCAAAACGTCTCGTATAATCGAGAATTTTCAAACGTTTTGTATAAAATGTGAGTTTATTGAAATATGAAACTTGTGAATATATTCGTGCGACTAGTACAGTTCGAAGAAAAACTTTTCTACGGAAAAGTAAAGAAAATTAATTTGTTACAGTGATTGATATTAGCTTTCAATTATTGTTATATAATCTGTGTATATAATACATATAATGTTAAAGAATATATGTGATTGCAAGTGCACACAGTATCAGCTTAATTTTTATCTTGAACAAAGAACAAGATTATCCAATATTTAAAATGTGTTAAAAAATTATTTATAAACATTTATAATCATGCTACTAGCTGCATTAACCCCTGTCAGCACGGTTTTGTCAGTGTAAAGTCCACTTGTATACATTTGCTCAGTTTTAAGAACTTGTATACATACTACTTAATCCTCTGCCTTTTTACCTTTCAGTGTAAGGCAAATCTCTTGGTTTTTTTCTTCTTCTTCTGCTATGTCTTTGAGGTTACTCTTTCATACTTCCTTCCTTGCTTGTCGGTCTTTTATCTTTTCGTACATAAAGAAATACAAAAATGTTTTTATGTATTTGTACGATGTGATTCTATTTGACTCCGCTTCAAAAACCATATGAAGGCCTCTATCCCATAATATAGCGTTCAATGATAGTTTTTAAATTGAAATTGAATGAAAAAAAAAAGTTACATCAATTTATCGTTTGAAACCAGCATTTTTAACTGAGGATAAAACTGCAACATGAAGATGCAAGCTGCACTAGAAGGGAAATACTGTTCACTAAAAGATCTAAAAATAATTTATTTACACTTACAATAACAGGTTCCGACATTTTGCGCACACTTCTTCAGTTCAATTTGTTCCACAATGCAACAACTAACAGAAACTGCTAAAAGTAATGGTGCTGTCAAAAATTCATTCCACTTATCTACGTTGCCAGATTTTTAATTTGGCGAGGCATATTTCAAGAAAAAAAGTGAGGGCGGTACAAAAAACAATACATATGTCGGGTGTGTACTTCAAATCTGTTTTAGCTGTAGATATTTATCTATTAATTTTAGAAAAAATTGTCAATGGCGTCAATCCTTCTATTTAATAATTTAAGAAAATAATAAATTATATTATTTTTTATTACTACAAAAATATTGAATAATTTTTCATTTAAAATACTTTTTAAAAAAATATGAAACCGGCTCATTATAGAAGATTTTTTCCTATTATGATTGTACTCCACCTGATTGAGTTGATATAGCCAAATAAGCAAGTTGTGATTAATTGCTTAAAAAATCAGCGGAGCTTTATGAAAAGCAATACAATATATATATATATATATATATATATATATATATATATATATATATATTAACTAGCGCCAAAAGAATGAGGTTACAAGGCATTCGAAGAACGTATTCTTGGCATATATCTCGGGTGAACTAAAAAATTATAAACAAGCGATTTTATGGTTATACTCAATGTTAAAGTCCACTTTAAAAGTAAAGAATAATATTGTGATTTTAAATTTTCACATGTTGCATATTAAGCACAGTAAAACAAAGGTTATAGACCCAAAAAAATTGGGCCTACTCGAGAAGAATAGTTTTATAAAGTTCATACTAGAAACCTCATATTCATATATTTTTAATAATCAAGGTTAGTACGAATAAAAATATCCGCTGTATGCAAATATACCGGGTGTTTTTCAACTTCGGGTAAAAACGTTAAAGGCATATAGTACAGACCAAAATGAGTAAAAAAAGATTAATCAACATAGGTCTGATCTTCAACTGTTTACGAGAAAGAGGCAATTTACTACTAGAATCTAAGAAAATTGACAAAGATAGTGATTGAACAAAATTTTGTCTATGCCAGTAAATAGGCTATAAAAAAACAGAATTTTATATGAAACATTTTTCTCAATTTCTAACAGTAACGAAGTTATTTGAAAATCAAGTACTGGCCAAGGTTACCACAACATTTAGTTTGGTAAAATTATTTGATTTAAAAAACATACGGACTATACGGGTCCCATCATATATTACTGGAAGATGTACAGTTCCCTCCGGAGAAAAGAGGCTCAATGGCTCAGACTCTTGGACCCATGACTGCCATGCTTCTCTTCATAAGGACACCCATAGCTTACGGAGACAAGTGGGAAAAAGCTGCTGCAAGAGCTTTCGCACATATTCCCGAGATATCTACTCTAATGAATCTTGTTAGGGGAAAGAAAGCCTCAGAGATCAGACCACTACTAACTCTCTTAGGTGACTTAGCCATAGTTGCATCGTGTAGGCAGGCCTCTAGAGCTTTCTTTCCTCCCAATATCTTCAGCAGGCTAATGATAAATCAAAAACTTTTTGGTGAGAAAAGTGAAAGTGTCCATTTTCCAGATGACTCTCTTCTTTGTTTGGTAGAATTAAATGCTCAATTCATTGTTTATAAAAGCGAATATCTTTACGACAGCTGGATGTTAAATGGGCCTAAAGTAACTAGATACGGCAGAAATAAATCAGGTTAGTTTTGACTAAACCATTTTTGATGATGGTTCACTACAATTGCTTTTCCATATTTTCGAAAACAGGAAGATAAGAGGATAGTTATTGGGGATAATTTGGCTAGTCATCTTTCTTTCAATGTTATTGAACTATGCGAAAAAATACAACATCAATTTTGGCTCTCTGTCGCCAAATTCAACATACTTAACACAACCGCTTGATGTGGCCGTATTTCGGCCGATAAAAATAAGTTGGTGCAAAAAACTAAAATCATGGAAAAAATTAAAATTAAGGGGCTCTTCCGTAACGGTATTTTCCGTCTTTATTAAATTCTACTTCAATCTCAATTGCTAATATAAAAGAGAACATTATCTCTGGATTTTCAGCAACTGGTAAAATTTAAAGGAGATAGATGTTCCTACGACTGTTAATTTTCCAATTTACAACTATAGTTAAACATATTTGTATTACAACTTCAGCAAGTAACACACAAGTTATACAATGCAAATGTACATTTTAGTATTCCCTGATGAAGTTACAAAACCAGTAACGAAATATTGGAATTTTAAATAAAATTAACAACTACATGGGTTATTAATATAATTCCTGCAAATCTCCGCCGAAATATCCATTACTTATTTTATCAATCAACAAGTACAACATTACTTCCTTCTAACAATGAAGAAACTGTTACAGAAGAGGAAATAGAAAGCAAAGAATCAGATTTCGAAAAGATAGAAGAGATATTAGTACCTTCGTGTACAGACAAACTCCGTATCGAAGTTCGATATACAACAAATAAGACTGACAAATTTTTGTAGAAATAATTTAAGAAATTAGTCGCAACGAAATATGTCACTTTTTTAAGACCAAATTCAAAAATAAAACATTCATTTTTCTACCCAATTATAGAAGATACAAGCAACATTAACATTGTTAAAATAAAGAGTATTTGCACTTTATTAACGTTGTTTTTAATGAAATAAATATTTTTTAAATTTAATTTTTTGTCCCGATTGACCACTTATATCAGGTTATTCGGTGATTATACATGAAATAATTCACTTTCCCTATTCATGTCACTAAGGGCTCAATCGGGACAATACCTTTTTTAAAAAATAACAAATGAATTATAGCTTAAGGTACGGTGTCCTAGACACGACAAGCCGCGGCGACTAGTCGCGCGACACCTCTGCTTATAGACAAGTTACAAGAAATGCTTTCCTCGGCGCGACCGCGACTGCGCTGCAGTTCGACTGCCGCGGCGACAAACGCGTAACTGGTATAGTAAGCAGTACTCCGCGATAGGCGCCGGCGGTAGGATGGCGAAATCTACATTTCCAGCCGCAGATGACGAGAAATTGGTTTTAGAAGTTCGCGACAATAATTTGTTATATGATAGTAGGAATGAAAAACATAAAGATATAATACATAAAGAGGAAATATGGAAGGAGATTTCAGAAAAAATAGGAAAATCAAATAAATGTAAATGAAATAATATAAAAAAATTAATGCTGCTATAAATTGAAATTTTCAGTGGATAAAATTAAAAAACATTGGAAGAATATTCGAGATAGCTTTTATAGAAATAAAAGAAAACTCGAAATGGGATCGGCTGCGGCAAAAAGAAGCAAATGGCATTTGGCTGCACACCTTTCCTTCCTAGATGACGTTGAACATGAAAGAAGGTACGTAGGCAGTAACATTTATATGTGGGAATATTTTGATCATAATTTACTCTATCTTTACTGAATTATTTTAACTACTTTTAACTAGTAGTGCTCTGAAGAAGAATCACAATTTAATGTTAAAAAGTTATATTGGTACACATATTTTATGCTAAATAATTTATTTTGTTTTTTTAAATTACAGTAGCAGTTACAATGTAACCCAACCGCTCGAGCTGATGACAGAAGACGAGGAGATGTCTCCAAATTTGTATCATAAGTCGATTCCACAAGAAGAAGTCTATACTCCACGATCATCGAAGAAAACCTTTAGAGAAGTCAAGCTAATATTATTGTTAGAAAAGAAATCCATAGAGCGAAATGCTATGATGAAATGCCTTGTTGCTTAAAATGAGAAAATACTTAATATGGATAAAACAGAGGAAGGGTTACCAAAGAAAGGCATATCTGAAGCAAAAATAAAAATCTTTAATGTAGTAGTTGAATTAGAAGAAAAATATTGTACCACCACCCAACCAGAATCTGCGGTTTTTATTCATCCCTCCGGCGACATATTATCTCCAGCATAAGATATTGCTTCTATATTTTCTCCTACCGCATATTCTAATTCCTCATCCACATGTTTATTTAACTATGAAAATTAAAAGACGGATAATATTCATATTATTAATTATAAAGCACTGTGAGTTTATTAGTATGCTTATTAAAATACTAGAGTAAATAGTTAAGTTTCTGTATTCATATTTATATACATATATAATATTGTACAATAAACATTTCATATATTTCAAATTATAATACATTTTATTGCCATGAAACTTTTCCCTCATTATTAAAAAATGAAGTGAATGTATTTCTCACTCAAAGTCCCTCAACATTTGCAAAACCTCCTGCACTTGCTATGGGTACCATGTTAATTGTTGGTAGTAAATTTCCGGGCCATATTCAGAAAAGGGTTGTCTATTATCATGTAAATGTACACTCGCTATGAGTAGACGTGTTTTGCTGCCTGTCCGCAAATTAAAATGGCTCCGCCGACTCGAAGTAATAAGGCACAAGAAGCTGTTTCTACTACAGTTCTAGATTCAGTAAATGATGCTGTGAAAGAAGTTATTGCTTCCGATGCGTTCATTAAAAAACTAGTGGATATAATAAACTCTGAGTTCAAAGTTATTTTAAATAAATTAAGTGTTCGCATCGACACTCGAGGAAGAAAACGCTGGACTAGAATCAGACCTGGTCAGAGCCCAGCAAAACATCGACGACCTGGAACAGTACTCAAGGCGCAACAACATCCGCATTTTTGGAATCCCGGAGCTGCCCAAAGAGAACACCGATCACCTAGCTCAACAGCTGTGCAAGGAGAAGCTGAAGATAACCCTCGACATGTCCAAGATGGATAGATCGCATCGTGTTGGCCGCTCTATTACCGGTAAACCACGTCTTATTCTAGTTAAATTTGCCAACTATCATGATAAATTTGACATTTTTTGTGCGAAATCTAAACTTAAATCCACAAAGATTGTAATTAAAGAGGATCTTACACGCAAAAAACATCAAATCTATAAATCAGCGGCCTTGAAACTCTCGAAACACTAAGTGTGGACGCGGGACGATAATATATTTGCAAAGGTCAATGACAAAATAATAAAAATTAATAACATAAGTGATGTCGATACTTTATCATATGTACCTGAGTCAGGCACTGCACCATCTTCTCTCTCTGTTACACCAAGTGCGGCTACAGGCAATAACTAGCTACTGAATCACACTTTATACATTTGTTTAGAGTGATCAATATTTTTTGCCGTTTATTTCTTTTTAATAAACTTTTGCTAAAGATTAGCTGACTATTCCTTTATTCATTTTGTAACACTTTACAAAATTAATCTGTATCTTAATGTTAACAGTAGATTCAGATTTACATGCTATTAATATTACTGATAGTGCTTACTTTACTGTTGGCCATTTGAATACACAGTCCATTAGTTCCTGTTTTAATAAGTTTCCAGAATATTTAGATAAATATAAATTTGATGTATTTGCAGTAACAGAAATTTGGTTTTGTATAAATAACCCATCAAATCTATATAATATAGTTGGATACAATCTAGTTACGAAGGACAGACTTGATAAGAGGGGTGGTGGGATTGCAATATACATTGCTGACTCCATAAAATATGCTGTTCTGGATACTGGCTTTGTTGCCTTTTTAGCTCATCAACTGTCATCACACTATTCGCCATTACTGTTACTTATGTCCTTCTAAAAGCATGGTCAGTGTATTTCTCTTCTGGGAGATTTAAGAAACGTGCTACAAGAAAAGGACATCGGCCAAATGTGTTAATCCCAAAGACCTTTATGCACTTATTTTGGACGTAAGGAAATATAGGGGAGAGTGGGGCTCAGTGGACAAATCCTTAATGAGAGGTTTAAAAATATTTCTGTTTGGGCACTTTTACTATTACTCACTGAACCGTGATTGTGATAACATTGTTCTTTGAATAGTTTGGCTATATTTTTTATTTTTGCGTTCATTTTTAATTTTTTAATTAAAATGGTTTAGAAGTGTGTTCTGTGTAATTTTACTAATTATTATAAGAAAGGTGACTCGCTAAAATTGCATAGGAAAGTAATATTTTTTTTGTATGATTATTGAATAAATAAAATAATTTATTTTTCTATAAATCCTGAAAGAAAATTTTATGTAAAAATAATTACCAGTAATAATATAACAAAAGAGTGAGAATACACTGAAATTAATTTTACAGATTTTACGAAAACTTGTTGCCCGTACATTCTAATATAAGTAGGTAATGTACGACTGTAGGTCCCGTAACTTTTACCCTATTAACTTTTATGGATAATCCATTCCTTTCATTAGCTCGGCTTCTGTAAATACACATAAAATAATTCTTCCATTTTATGCGGGATTAGTGCATGCTAAGAAACCATGTAACCCTTCCATAGCAACATTTTTACCAAAATTTGCAAAAGCCAAAATTTATATATAAATTTTAGATTCGCAAGACATCAGAGTTTGACGAGGACGTTCATCATTTTGAAACGCCCGAGCCAGATAAAGAATCGACCGAAGAAAGCAAAAAGGCAGATACAGACGAGGTGAGAATAATTTTTTTTTTCATCACATAACTTTTTTTAACGGTGATATATTTATATTATAAATTAACATTTTTGCTTTCCAATGACAAAATATGTTTATGTACATTTGTTTTAAATAATACAAAAACATAAGTTATTTAAAAAAGTTGACATATTTAAAGCAATGTGTAAAATTGTTACTTTAATAATAAATATTGTTTATTGTTATTTATCTTCCAAAAACGAAATTAATTATTTTGTTAACAGTTTGTCAGTTTTCATTCAGAATACTGGGATTACAATCTTTAATTAACTCGTATTTTTTATTAATAATTTTGTATTTTGTTTCAGTTCATATGTGTAGATTTGTGTAAATCAGACGTCAAATCTTCAAGGGGCACGCAGACATCGCCGGTAAAGCTTCCCGATACTCCAAGGAAAATCAAGCTGAAGCACGAAATTAGAAATAGACAGTTGAAACGAAAGGAGGAAAAACTGAAGTCCATGTCGGAGTTAGTTCGCTATTTAGAAGCGAAGACAGTTCATTCTGGAGACTTATTGGAGGATTTACAAGGACATTTCTCCAAATTACGCTGATTGCACACAAAGGAAAGTCAATAGAAAAATCAAAGAATATAAGGTACGAGGAAAAAATTATACAGTTCGCTTTAACTCTTCTTTATTTCTCACCAACGGGTTATGAATTTGTAAGAGTATATTTATCTTTGCCCACATCCCGCACAATAAGGAATTGGCTTTCGAGAGCTAATTGTAATCCCGGGTTTTTGAGTGAGGTTTTCTCGTAAAAAAATGTTGGCGGGTGGAGGTAATGCTTGTTTAAAAAATGTAGGTTTAGATAGCATGCACATTAGAAGCGGTTTGTACTATGATAAGTAATACTTTTTCCGGTTAGGTTGATTATGGCGGTATCGAGGGTCCAGAAGATACACAGCTACAGAGGCTTTGGATTTTATGCTTGTGTCTTATAGCCATCCTTTTAAAAAAAATACAGGCAGAGAACAAAATTATTCCATAGGACTATTTAAAAAGACTTCATAATTTTCAAAATGACACTGAGCTAGTTTTCGATAATAAATAGACATCTGCGCATATAAATTTTAAAAACAAAATTACGAACGTTCGATTAGCTGGTCAGGCATTAAGTCAAAGGGTTGCAGACGCTTTAGAATTTTTTAATTTTAATGGGGTTAAATCTTTCGAAGGATGTGAAGAAACATGTAATTACTTAAACATATAAGTAAATATATTTCATCAGATAACGAGTACCTATTTGCAATACCAGGAAGTAAAATTAAATGGGGTAAAGGAGAAAAGGTAGTAAAGTTGCTACCAATAAAATGAAGGTTGACAACACAAATTTATATCAATAAACCAATGAACCTTATGAAGAAATACTCGAAGGAAGAAAAACTTCTCAGCCATGTCTCATTTGTATAGACTCCAATATTGGAACTATATGCAGATACTGCATAGCCGTTGATTCTTACATTATTGAAATTAACGCAGATTTCACTTTTCGTGAACTATATGGAAAAAAGTATTTCTTCTTTTTGTTCAAATATGTCAGTGTTAGGACTTCCTCAAACTACTGTTCAAAAATTATTGAACATTCTGAAAATATTTTAGATTCGGTTTTAATCGATATAGAAAATAAACTAAAAATTACTTATAGTAGTGGATATGCTAGTTACGTTTCACAAGAGGCAAAAAGAATAACACAAAATTTTGGTAATATAACCACTCGCCACAAAAAAATTAAATTACTAGAAAATGATATCGTTCTTCCCAAGGAAATTGCTCTTGTGTCCGATACGATAGTGTTTGAGACAAAAAACTAAAAATATGTAAATAAATACCTGTACAAGATACACCTTGTTATATTCCACTGATAGAAAACTTAAAATTTCTTCTGCAGAATGACTCACTTTGTTCACTAGTCAAGAATTCAATATTTACTCATTCCCCTTTTATACATGATTTAAGTGACAGTACATATTTTCAGGAATGTTCTTTGTTTACGAATCATCAGTTTTGTTTACCAATTCAAATATATTTTGACGAGTTTGCAACTATTAATCCCTTAGGATCGAAAAGAGGTATGCATAAATTTAGTGGAATCTATTCTATATTCAAAATTGACTAATATGTATACATATACTGGGATTATTTCATGCATTAGATTTAAAAACATATAATTTTAATATTTTGGGCCATAGCACACGAGTTAAAAATTATATTATTATTAATATTATAAATTTTAAAGGAACTTTAGTACCTTTAAGTCATGATAATTTAGGAGCAAACTCAATTTTAGGTATGGATGAATAATTTTTGCATCACATTATTGTCGGTTTTGTTTATTAAATAAAGACGCGATTCAGGACATATTTAAGGAAGATGATCATCATCATCATGCGTACCAATTCAGCGTACGAAGAACACTGCAAAAATTTGCAGAACAGTGAAATTGTGTTTGGCATTAAGAGGGCGCCGTATACTCAATGAATTAAAATATTTCAAAACCTTTGAAAATGTAAGTGCTGATAGTATGCTTGACTTACTTGAAGGTATAGTTCAGTACGAAATTAAATTATTTTTAATATACTTTTTAAAGAAGTCTAAATTTAGTTTAAATGATACAGATAACAGAATTTATAATTTTAATTATGGAAAATTAGATTATGCATACAAACAAAGTTCAATTAATTTAGAGAAATTAGGCGTTTCAATAGACCAATGTGCTGCTCAAGCATGATGTTTAATAAGATATCTTCTTCTAATTCTAGGCAAGCTCATCGGTACTCATGAACAAAACAAATAAGTTCCAAGTAGTTTTATGATTAATTGCGAATACACCTACCTCTAATTCTAGGCAATCTCATCAGTACTCAAGGACAAAAAATAAGTTCCAAGTAATATTGATTCCTTGATTGCATGGATATAAATTTCGCGAGAACCCTAACAATTGGAATAACGTATCAGTTAAAATATTTAATAACAGACCGTCACACATTCTACAAATGTGAATTTAAAATATTATTACCTAAACATCATTTTCTAATTCACTGTCCTCGTACATTACGTAAAATCGGTCCTCTAGTACACCTTTGGACGATGCCATTTGAAGCTAAACTTCCGTATTTTATCAATACCGCAAGAAAAAATTGTAAGTTGTAATTGTAAAGTTTCTGTATAACATTATTCTCAATTATATTATTTTTACACACTATTATTTAATGTGTATTTTATCCATTTAACCAACCGACCGTGAGTACATATATTTTTGATAATCTTGTTCTTTTCTGGTTCTTAGACTTACCTTCAACTTTTCTAAATTTAAATCTGTTAACCTTTCATGCATACCGTACACCGTAGTGTACACTATTTAAAAAAAAAGTCAAACTGCGAATATTTTTAAGTTACCAATGCATAAATCTACTATAGTGGACTTTTAGATTGTAATACTACAAGCGACATCTGTTATCTTTGACTTAGAGTTAGTATATTTAAGTTTTAATTTAAAAGACTTCAAATCAGCTGTACAACATGGACTCTGTAGATTATGGAATAATTGAACCTCGATCATTTTACGGACTGCCAAGAAAAAAGGTAAAAAAATATTTTTTTATCTTTATAATGTTCGGATCCTGCCTATATTGTAGTATTTACGAATATTTACTTGTTTTAAAAAAATATGATTATTTTATAATTGTCATGCACATGTAACTTAAATATTATCTGATATTTTAAAAATGTTGATTACTATTTTGTCGCAATTATGTGTGTTTTGTTTCAAAGGTGGTATTATTTCAAGACCTTTTTGAAGCGGAAGAGTCAGATAAAGATGATGACCCTGGAATACCATCAACGTCTAGAATACAAGGTGATGACAACTCATCGGAGGATGGATTTGAAGATTTGTTGGTAGAACTTGAGGATGAAGCACAGTCAGACAGAACAAGATCAGAGTAATGGGAAGTTACCTGGAAGAATATGAAAACAAAGAATGGCATAGTGAAGATATGACTACAGCAAGTAAGAGATCATATTAAAAACCAAACATGGAGTGCTATAGATAATGAAAGAGGTCCGGCAACAATTCCACAGTTTTCAGGTATCTTAAAAATAAATGCAAATACGAACTCTGTAATTGATCTTTCCTTTTCTTTGATATCCTATGATATGATGGAAGATATCGTATATCAAACAAATTTGTATAGTCAACGAGATAGAAAAAATAACATCAATCTTACTAAGAGAGAATTATATGTCTTTATTGGTATAAATTTATTATTGTCTTATATACGATACCCACGTGTTAGATTTTCCTGGTCAAGTGAAGATGGATTACGAATGGATTTGATTGCAGATGCTGTCAGTGAACAGGTATGAAACAATCTTAAGAAATCTACATTTCGTTGAAAATCCGGTAGTTATTGACAATAAAAGCAAAAATGTTAGAACTAGAAACAGTGATATATCAAAAAGCAATGACGAAGACAAATTGTGGAAACTGAGGCCCTTTTTAAATAAACTGCAAACCAATTTTGTTAGGGCAATGGATCCGGAAGAGTATTAGTCTGTAGATGAACACTATGAACAGGTTATTCCCTTGAAGAGTTGAGTAAGTATAAAACAGTATTTGCCTAAAAAAAACGTACGAAATGGGGCGTAAAATGTTGGGTAAGAGCAGGAACAAGTGGCTACATTTCATTCTTTAAGTCTTTCTGAACTTAAATCATCAATCAGAATGAATCCACTGGTTTTCTCAAACGGAACGTTTCTTGGCGCCTGTACTACTTTGAAAGTTCGAATAGGTTACAAACAGTACCTTCCTAAAAAATTAAATCTTATGGAAGAAACACACTAATGGCAAGACTAGCGAGAAAAGAACAAACACTTCACAAGGCTTAAGCAATACAGAAAGAATGTGTTGTATTATGTATGGATTTACAAGATGAGAAAATAGCCCCATCACTGAATGCTACAAAAAATAATTACAAGACTTTACAGGGATGACATAATTTTACAAAGTATAATACCGCTAGTCACTAAGCTAATTACAAAAACAATACTTCAATAATTATTTATTCGAATGGTTGTTCGTTCCAGAATAGGAATAATATTATGGCGAATGTTCTTTTAAATTTTTCAATTGCGCACCGAAACTCCATTACACAACAATATCTAATTAAAGAGCACACCCAAATGGAATGACTCGTGCAAAATTGTATTGATAGAAGAGATCAACTGAATTATCCAGTGAGTATGTCAAAATGTCGAAGAAAACTAGAACGTTTATCGGTTTTCTACTTTTTCCTGTTGTTTATGATAGGTATTGAATTATCAAAATTTAACCGAGTTTATAATTCCTTATGAGAAAAATTTAATTTTATGAAATTCATATGTCTAAAGATTGTTATTCCGCAACTGCAGGGAGATTCGCGTTGCAATAATAATTTCGTATACTTAGAAACTTTCATAAGAATAGTGATTCTCTCTTTAAAATTGTTGATTGACACATACGAATCTAGTATTAATAAAAAATATATTAATATAATAATTAATGTTATAGCATTATTTATTTTTTTTCAATTTTTTCATTTTTATATTACATAATTTAAATAATATAACACCATGTATACTATTGTAAACTTTATTTTCAGCTGTAGGCCTGAAGATGTCTTATAAGACGAAATCGATAGCCACATAGCATTATTTTATGAAATAAAATAATTTATAAAACTTCAGAATTCTTTTCCTAAATCCTATCTACGTTAATAATATGAATTCTGATCTGGAGTCATTCATCAACAAAATTGAAAACATGGGGATACCCAAGAAACTCCACCAGCTGAAATATACATTAGGAAAAAGACACAAAATTCAACATTTAAATTTCCTCCACACCGTAAAAACAAACCGTATTACCCCAAAATTTCTATTATTAAAATTTAACCACATCATCAATCAGAGCCAGAGAGATGGGATTCATCGCAGATTATTAAATATAGAACTGAGGCGATAAGAAAAGATCAGCTGCTCCATCGACACATAACTTAAATTTCTTCACAGACATCTTCTTCAATATCTTCACACACTTGAATACGAAACGTTGATTGAACAAATCGAAGAAGAAATATTTTATACATATTACGAAACAGACCAAAAACGTCACCTCAAATTACAACGTCTAATAAGCAAAAAAGAAGAACAACAACGAAAACAACAAACAATCAACCAAATCCAAGCAAACAACAGACGCAACTTTCCACCTCGCGTAACTAATCTGTCCACAACAACGTTTACAGCATCAGAAGAAGACATCCTTAACCTCGGATTTAAATTCGCACCACATCCACACAAAGAACCACATTTACCAACAATTGCATGTCATTTAGAAGCACAAATTTTAAAACACCCGGCAAAACAAGAACTTACAACAGATATTACTAAAACATTACAAAATTTTAAGGTAAGCGAATATGACAATCATAAAAGAAACCCGAATACTAAATCTTTTAACAATAATTTAAAAACAATTAAGCAAAAAAATTTGGATAATAATTTAACTGTAACTAAAGCTGACAAAAACGCGGGAATAGTTATTTTAGAAACAGAATAATACATAGAAATAACTTTAAAAAAATTCTCAGATAACATAACCTCCTTAATTAGAAACCCAATTAAAAATTATAACAAATCATTACGGAAAACCGTCAATCAATGTTCAGAAACACTAGCTAAATTCAACACATTCCCATATCAAAATTTAGGATCCAACCCACACACACCCATTTTATATAGTCTAATAAAATTACATAAACCAGATAAATCTATACGTCCCATAACTTCGTCTTTACAATCACCAGCTCACAAGCTATCAAAAACCTTAAATCTCATTATTACAAAACATCTCAAATACAATTCAAAACATTCTATTAAAAATTCAACAGACTTAATCTACAATTTAGATAACAATTTAAAAAACAATGACAAAAAATTTATTTTAGCATTATTTGACATAGTAAATCTATACACAAACATTCCTACTCTAGAAACATTAACCTTACTAAAAACTATTTTACAAAATAATCAAAATTTCACAGAAAACTATAATTTGGATGAATTAGACATCGACAATTTGATAGAACTATTTAAATCAGCTACACAACAAAATTTCTTTAACTTTGATAATAAAACTTATAAACTGGAAGACGGACTTCCCATGGGCAGCCCTATAAGCGGCTTATTAGCAAACATATTCATAGATAATTTAGAAACAAAAATTATGCAGGCACCTCTTAGTGAAAATATATTGTTCTGGGAAAGATACGTAGATGATATACTCATCTTATGGACAGGTTCCGAAACAGATTTACATACTTTTCATAATACTATAAACATCTTATCAAACATTAAATTTACAATAGAAATAGAAGAACAAAATAAAATTAATTTTTTAGACCTAACTTTGACTAAAAACAATAACACGATTTCTTACGATATATATAGAAAACTCACGTCAACAGATATAATAATCCCATTTAATTCATACCATAACCCTCAAATAAAACTAACTGCTTTTTATTTTCTTTTTTATAGACTCTTAAATACACCTTTAAATAAAAACGACTATTATAGAGAATTCAAGACCATTTTTACCATAGGTTTAAATAATAATTTCCCACTTTCTTTAATGTACAATGTCTTCAACAAAGTAAAATACAATAAATTATTAAATAACAAAATACACAAACATATTAAACAAAACAGAAATTATATCTCAATCCCATACTATAAAAATCTTTACAACCACATTGCAGAAATAACAGAAAAACATAACACAATTTTAACATCTAAATCACAACCGAATCTATACAAAATTCTTAAAAATAACACACCCAAAACAGAAAATCTAGAAAAAGGTGGCATATATAAAATAGATTGCAACGACTGCAATAATTCATATATCGGTCTAACTAGAAGAAACATTAAAATTAGATTCAACGAACACCTTAAAAACTCATCTTCTGCAATGGGCACACACTTATTAAATACAAACCATAAAATTACTATAGAAAATATACACCTTTTACACACAGAAACAAAATTACAAAATCTCATTTTATTAGAAAAATATGAAATATTAAAACATTTAAAAGATAAACACATTTTACTCAATGAAAACGTAATTTTTCCAGAGCAACATATTGTCAAAAGTTTACCGCCATTTATTAACTAAATAAAAATACAATAATTTCGTAAATTTATAACCAAATTTCCGGCTTCTTTCCACAAAAATCTCATGAGTCCCATCTCTCTGGCTCAATGCAGACGTATAAAAAACATCTTTGCTATAATAATTTAAATTCAACAAGTTTTACAAATTTAACAATGTCTATTTCATCGAACTAATACTTCAAGACGGTTAGTACAATTTTTTATATATATTTAATTAAAAAAAAAATTCTAATTTTATGATTGTCACGTTCACTTAACCTTAAAAATTTTCAAAAATATCTCCAATCTTACATTATTAACATAATCCAATGTCGCTTTTCAGCCCTATATTTAATAAACTCATTTTATATTAAAAATTATATAAACTGATATATTTTTATAATACTTAAACAATTTCAAAATTTTTCAAAAAACAAAAAAAAAATTTCAATTTTTTTTCAATTTTTGCATTTGTATATTACATAATTTAAATGATATAACACCATGTATACTGTTGTAAACTTTATTTTCAGCTGTAGGCCTGAAGATGTCTTATAAGACGAAATCGATAGCCACATAGCATTATTTTATGAAATAAAATATTTTATAAAACTTCAGAATTCTTTTCCTAAATCCTATCTACGTTAGTATTTAAATAATTTATATTGCAAATAGTATGTAAAACTAGCCTAACCTCGGCTTCGCCGAGTTTACCCTAGGGCTCCGCCGATAGTGTTTTATAATAGTTTATACGTACATCCAATCTGTCTACGCACAATTTAAAACCAAAGTGCTAACGCCAACAGTCTTGTCAGATACCCAAGTTCCCCCTTCTATCAAACGAATTAACTTTATGCATAAAACAAATGCCAATGAACGTGTCAGAAATTTTTACACATGTATCTAACAGTCCTTAATAAGACCTCTCATTTGATACCAAACACGGCATATTTCTAACATCTTTATGCACAAAACAAAAGCCGACTGAGATGTCTAATTGTTAACACTTCCATATCAGCAGACAAAATTTCAGTTGATCCCAATCACGACAGGGTTCAGACAAGTCTATGCGAAAAACAAAACCCAATCGAGTTGATGTCTAAATTTTGGAAGTTCTATAATTTAGCCAGACAGAAAACTTTTCATTTAATACCGACCAAAATATATTTCTGACAAACTACAAGAAATGTTTTGTCAAGGGCTATCATGGAGAAATGTCAAAAATACGACAGCTCAGTCGGCTACCGTTTTCTTGCAAAAAGTTGTCAATAATATTTCAGAAGTATAATCAAAAAATGCAGTTAAATATAATTTTTCGACATACCTACATACCACGTGGCACTCCAAATCCGTTACATGGGCATTTAACATGGGAAAACTGTTTTTCCTTGCGCGTTGCTTTCCAAATTATTTAAAACAAAAATACTTCAAATAAAAGTTGTAGATCATGAAATTCTGCATTTGAATCAAGAAAAAAATTAATTGTGCATGCTTTGTAACGGCAGAAATTGCAAACGAAAATATCGAAAATCACCTCAAAAATAGTGATAGCCATAAAATTAAAACAAACAGCATAACAAATGTAATTTTTTTACGTTATTGAAAAAGTCTCAATATTTGACAGTTAAATCATCAATCATTTGTTTGTCTCTTTGTTTTAATAGAACATTTCAGAAATTTATAGCGCATGTGCCAAGTGTTAGACTGCGACAAAAAGTTAGTGCCGATTGCCGTATACCCGTCCTTGTTTATATGACAGTTCTGTCAATTTTACAGTTTTGTTTTTGTTTTGTTGGTTTCGTTTTTCAAATAATTATGACGGGTACTAAACTTCTGGGCCACAAAATATTGCCATTTGGAATATTTTGTCTGGTTTAGAAAATAAAAAGTTAGGTTAGGTATAATAATGCAATTTTTATAATTGATTGATGAATGGACTTCATTTTTTCACATAGTAAAATAACTTTTTATTTGTAAAATAAGAATTGGTATCATATCTTATACTCAAATTCATATTAACAACTTCTGTGTAGTTCTAAAATTTAAAACAGAATACCGGGGTCGCGTATATATTTGAAATACCACCATTTAAGAGGCATATTTACCCCTGTGCTGAAATATGAAGCGAAAACTCAAATAAATTGTTCCTCTACTAAAACTATTAACATTTTAAAAAATTCAACACAACACAAACTTACTTGCAATATTGACCTGTATTTTAAAAAAATAATTATTGAAATTTATTAGTATTTGACTTTGATTTTATGGGAAATTCGAGAAATGCTGTTTTGCCTATAAAATATTAATAGATTTCAATAATTATTTTTTTTAAATGTAGGTTAATATCGCAAGTAGGTTTGGGTTGTGTTGAATTTTTTAAAATGTTGATAGTTCTAGTCCAGGAACAATTTATTTGAATTTTCGCTTCATATTTCAGCACAGGGGTAAATATGCCCTAACTTTTTAGTTCAAAAAGTGGTCGCTCAAATTTCTGAAATGGTCTATTCCATGGCTAGTGCTATTAAACTAAAATTTTCATATTTAATTTCTAGAGTTACTAAACATACGAAATGGATTTTGTTTATTAATATGAAAGTAGAATTTTATTGTTCGGTAGGTACTGATAAAAACATATAATGAAATGAAAAAATGCTGCGCGTTTTATGCGAGCAAACAGGACAAAATGTCTTAATTACAGGATAAATACAGTGTGTTCAAAAAAAAATTCTAACTCGGAGTAGGCTATGTACAAAGAGACGTATGTCAATTATTTAAGCGTCAATTTGATTTAAAATATTGTCAAAAGTGTTTTGCAAAGAAATCAAGGCTTTTCAAATCAGAAAACGGCGAATGTCGATAAACTGTAGCCGTTGACAACTTGACTTTTGAATTGAATATTGATCAAACACACGTTTCTCTGTTCATAGCCTACTCCGAGTTAGGATTTTTTTTAACACACTATAAACATAATATTAATAACACGTCTATGAGTACACAATACTAAATTTAAAGGTAAAAATAAATAAAAAAAAACTCAAAAATATGATATTTTAATTCTAAAGTAAACAATTAGTTACAAACTGTAGAAAAGTAAATAGTTACATTACATTAATAAAGTTTGGATTGTTATTAAAGGGGAAAAATGCAAGACTCATAGGTATACAAGATTACTTTTGTGGCTTATGCTGTATGATTATGGCCCAGTTGCATAAAACATTGTTAACTTTAATCACATTGTTAATTTTGACAAGACTTCTTTTCCATTGTATTTTTGATACGTATCCACGGTTACATTGTGCATATGATCAGCTAACAACGTTTTATGGCCGTATGTAATTTTAAAGATTTTTTTATTAATTGGCAATGAAAGAATTTTAAAATAGATAATTCTAAACGTAATATAAGAAAATGAAATGCAGATTAAAATCTGTACCGTTTTAAGATAGATATTGAATTATGGTGCACTCTCCACGCCAGCAATGAGTGCCCGTGATGTGACGCCTGGTAAACGCACGCACGGTACAAATATGTCATCATCATTACCGATATCTGCGTACAAAGCAGATTGGCACACCCAGCAATGGGTAATATGCCGTGATGATATATTTATTTATTTATTTATTGAATTATGTTTAATCTGAAATAATTTTAAACGTAATGTAAGAAAATGAATTGCAAAAAAGAACAGATTAAAACATACCATCTAAAATTATTGAATTGTCTTGTTTCAAACATTAAGGCATGATTTTCCTGTAGGATTTTTGGTGTATCCAATAAGTAACACATTTCTGGCTGGATACGATGGAGAACAACTAACTAACGCGTATGTCTTTCTCAGCCTGACATTTTGTTAAATCTATTTACAAAATTAAATATATAAATAAACATGACTTAAAATCATTACATATACTTCGTTCTACGATGTCTTCCGATGCCATTTCTCCACTGCTCTCTATCTTGCCATATATCTTCATTTAATTCCCCCTCTCTCTCTCTACCCCTATTCCTTCTTGGACTCCTGCTACCCAACTTCTTCTAGGTCTCTTTTATTTTTGCCGGTACGTGTCCACTGTAGTATTTGTTTAGGAAGCCTCTCATTACGCATTCGCTGTATGTATGTTTATTTCTAGACCTCAGCTACGGTATTCTTCTATAAATTTTCGTATCATGTAATCACTATCGTTGTGGTCTTGTGCAATAAGTATTTGATCATCTGCAAAGCATAAAGTGTAAATTGTTTGAACTTCCAAGGGTATACCCATATTTTTGCAATTCTTCTTCCACGTTTGCAGTGCTTTTTTATATATACCTACCTACATTCTTTTCTTCAATTTTACATAGTTAAATATTTTTAGTATTGAAAAGAATAACCGGTACGACATACATAATTTTTTGTCATTAACATATCAAATATGACAAACGACAATGTTTGTTTTTAATTTTGTTTGTGTACTCTTCGACCGATTCCTGCCCTGCTTATCCTTTTCGTCGTGTTTCCTTATTCATTTTCCAAAATTCTATCAAAAAAATAAAATATATAATAAATTAACATAAAACATGGCTTAAAATCATTACATATACCTACCTCGTTAAATTCATCATCTTTTCTTCAATGTTACATATTATTGAAACATTTCTTTGCAATTAAAAGGATGAAAACCGATAATTTGTAATCATTGACATTGACATTCCAAATGACATAACAGCGTTTATCTTTTTAAAATTTTCAAGGAAAACTGTGATCACACACTTGTGTACGAACTTCACATTAATCTAGTTAGGAATATTTGTTTTTTACCTAGTTACTTATGACATATTTGGTAACACTTTCCAAGTGCATATGAACCGTCAAAATTTATAATTTTTAATTATAATGTTTTAGGCCATTTTACCTGTGCAGATATAATTGCCCATTTTCATAAATTATGATTATGAAATAAACTTCTTTCAAATTATCCTCATTCCATAAATATTTCTATTTAAAGATTCAAAATGACATGTCAAACATGGCGTTCTTCGTCTTAAATTTTTCCATGTTTTCTTCGATCCATTGTTTTAATAATCCAATTTTCAACATTTATAAATTTTTTACACGAAAACTATGTTTCCTACAGAAATTTTACCTATTACGAGGGCACTCGAGACAATCATTTCCTACAACTTGGTGCAAATTTCACGAAAATCTCTCGCACCATTCAGGCTGTAGAGGTGTTCAAAGCTTTGGCGATCGTCGTGATTAAAGAATATAACTATAGATAGTGAATCTGATCGTTTAGTATTATAGATTATAATCTTTTGTGTTGTATCTTTTCATGGGATATGTTTGCATGTTAAGAAAATGTATGTGACAAGAAATATATAGTGCGATATACATGGTGTTTCATAATATATGCGCAGGAATTCAGGATGTGATAGCTCGTCCAAAAATATGAAAAAAAGTTTCTCATAATAAGCTACGTTTTGTGCGGATTTTTTTTAAGTCATAATTGGTGAAGATTTTGAAGGGGTAGTGGGCGTTTTTCTCCCCAACTTCTACGCCACTGGAAAAAGTACAGTTTTGAGCCGCCCATTTGAACCGCCAATGTTTTCTACACAAAAAAGGTACTCTTGGTCATAAGCTCTAAAGTTGACCGTTTTCGAGAAAAATCAACTTTTGTTGAAAAACATGGTCAATTGTTTGAAATAATTTTTTTTTACTAATTAAACAAAATTTGTTCAAACGTTAGAACAAGTAACAAAACCAAACGTTAACTTCATAATTGCAAAATTTAAAAAAAACCATAACAAATCATACTCAGTTAAATTAATTGTTGGTAATGTTAGCCGTTAGCTTCAATGCACGCAGCAATTCTTCGATGCATTGACTGTCTAACACGTTACATTTCTTTTACACATTTTCTTTTTATCAAGTAGGCTTTAAATTTTAAAACAAAATCTACCTCCTGTCAAAATAACAATTTGTTTCTACTTGCAAAAAGTAAATTTGTGTCAAAAAATTAAAATGAATTACACAAACGCTGAAATGTGCGAAATGCATTACCTTTACGGAATGGCGAGCGGTAATTCGGCAGAAGCAAGGCGGTTGTATCAAAAAAGACATCCTGATCGCCAAGTACCACACCATATCTTGTTTCAACGCATTCACCAACGACTATGGGAGAACAGAAGTTTTAAAAAGCATACTGCTGGTAATGCGCGGCCTATGGAAGTTGCAAGTCCCCAAGTAGAAGAGGCTGTCCTCAACGAAATTGAATAAGATCCGACCACAAGTACCAGAAAAATTGCTCACAACTTGAACCTACCTCACTCGACGATTTGGAGAATTTTGAAAGACAACTTTTGTATCCCTACCATATCCAAAGAGTACAAGCCTTATTGCCAAGAGATTATACGCCAAGATTGGCTTTTTGCAGATGGATGCAAGACAAAATAGTTCAAAATCCTCGGTTTTTAGCCGAAGTTCTGTTTACCGATGAAGCATCTTTCTCGAGAGATGGTATTTTCAATTTTCACAATAACCATGTATGGGCTGGAGAAAATCCACATGAAATTTCAGGAGGCCATCATCAGCAACAATTTTCCGTAAATGTTTGGGCCGGCATCGTCGGTGATCATTTGATAGGCCCACATTTTTTACCGAACAGATTAAACGGTGCAGAATATCGACACTTTCTAAAAGAAGTACTGCCGGAACTGTTGGAAGATGTACCGCTTCAAGTAAGACAAAACATGTACTTTATGCACAATGGAGCTCCGGCCCACTTTAGTTTGGTTGCTCGTCAATACTTGGACGACGAATACCAAGACCGTTGGATCGGTCGACGAGGTTCGCACCCTTGGCCCCCGCGATCTCCCGAACTTAATTGTTTACATTTTTTCTTTTGGGGCCATCTCAAAACCCTAGTCTACGCTACTCCAGTTGAAAATGTTGACCAATTAAGAGAGCGCATTGTTGCATATTGCGACATAATTCGGAACACTCCGGGAATTTTCCTGCGTGTTAGACAGTCAATGCGTCGAAGAATTGCTGCGTGCATTGAAGCTAACGGCGGACATTTCCAACAATTAATTGAACTGAGTATGATTTGTTATTGTTTTTTTTTTAATTTTGCAATTATGAAGTTAACGTTTGATTTTGTTACTTGTTCTAACGTTTGAATAAATTTTGTTTAATTAGTGTTTTTCAACATAAAAGTTGATTTTTCTCGAAAACGGTCAACTTTAGAGCTTATGACCAAGAGTATCTTTTTTGTGTAGAAAACATTGGCGGTTCAAATGGGCGGCTCAAAACTGTACTTTTTCCAGTGGCGTAGAAGTTGGGGAGAAAAACACCCACTACCCCTTCAAAATATTCACCAATTATGACTTATATTCGTTAAAAAAATTTATGCAGTTCCTGGTTTAATGTTTAAGGTCCACCACATGGCCAGAATCGGTGGAGACACGGCGGCCGAACATATACGCCGAATAATGCAGCGTGTTATGAAAGATGAACTGGCAGTTTCATATAGTTGGATAGGGCACAAAGGGAAAAAGATATTTGTAACACTAAAACTTTCGGCCATTATATTGGGTAGGAGTAGGGAAGTAGAATGTTTCTATTATTATAATATTCAAATGTTCTACTTCTGTTTTCGCAGAGTCCGTTCAAGTTATATGGCCGCAAAGTACCCTAAAAAGCATAGAAATTTATGTATCCAAGTGGCTCTCTAAAGCTACGGAGAGTCTCAAACAAAAAGAAAAACAGACAAATGAATTTATTGTTTTCGTTCTAAATAACGACATGCATGGGGGATATGATTTTTTACTGTTTTCAACATGAGTGTTGTTTTTTTCTGCATTTATTTGATAGAATATGGTAAGACAAACTGTAAGAAAAATAATTTATTGGAATCTGTGTTTTTATTGTTTTCAACGGAAGAAACGACGATAAAGTTTTTTGTGTTTATTTTTATTTCATATTTATTTTTAATAAATATCAATAAACATTATTTAGAACAATATTATATTATTTGTGACACAGTCCTTCCTGTATACCAAGATAGTCTCTGAAATATTCTTTTAATATTCCCTTGAAAATTACTGGAACTTTATCTAGTAGAAAATTTGATTATTCTGATATAATTCCATTCATATCTGGAAAGCTTTGAAGGACACAGAAATATACCGTAACATATTTTCTGAATATACCAGGAATATTAATATTAGAACAAATTCTATTTCAATATTACAGTGATAATTATAGGACATGCTAAAATGTTCCGAAAAATATTCTGTGAATATTCTTCTAAATATTTTGAGATTATTTGCAGAATATCGTCAGGCAGGACGTTAGAATATTCTGAAAATATTCCCTGTACATCTAGGAAGATTCTAAGGATATATGAATATCTGATAATATATATTCTGGGAATATACAAGGAATAAATTTGTGTTGGCTGGGATAGTTTGAGCTGTAACGTATTTTAGAACTTACGTGTACGGACATGTTTATAATACGAACCGATCATCGACCACTCATATGGCTATTTAATATGAAAAACAGCAATCAAAAACTGCTGAGATGGAAAATAGACATCAGAATACAATTTCGAAATTAAGTATATCCCTGGAAAAACGAATAAAATTGCTGATTTTCTGTCAAGACAACATAAATTTTTTAATATTAACCCATTTAGACCTACCGTTCCGATATCGGAACATTCGGATTTTTTTTCCTATTCTACAATAGATGGCGTTGGTATGGCTTCGTATTTCTATTCGCATCTACCCTATCTTGTTTGTTACTAGTGGTTATTTGTGAATAAATCAGCCATACGTAAACTTTCTTGGCATTTTTTGTTCAAATAAATTTGTGAGTCATCATGAGCGACTGGAATGAGTATAAATTCATATTTAAATTACTTTTTTAATAATTATTACTTATTATTTTAAACAATTTTAAGGTTAATTTTTTATAATCATTTGAATGTAGTGTTCCTTTTTCGGAACAGTAGGCTTATACATATATAATACATTTAAACCTAAACTTACTATGTGACTTTATATTTTTTAATTTATTTGCAGTTGGCGTCATCGTCCTTTAACCCTTAATGAGTTAATAGAAGAATTAAATAATCCTGATATTATTCCTGAGCCTCCAGATGGTATTGTTATTTTGCCTTCTGATAATGCGAACGATGACCACACAGATGAAGATTCTGGCGAAGATTACGTTACGTTAGATAATTTAGTTGGTAGCTAGCTACGCGCAGAAGCTTCTATTGTATTTGAACATGATGAGTAGGAAGAAGATAATATTTCTCTTTCTTACATAGCAAAATCATCTGATACAATACAGAGTGTCGAGGAACAAACAATAAAAAAGCGCAAACTTGTAACAAAATGGGTGCATAATGATCTCTGCAACAATTTTGGAACTTGGGATGAAATGTATGGACCTCACAATAATGTTTCACCTATCGAATTATTTCATTAATTTTTTGATGAATCTGCCATGAAGATGATATTAGATTATACAAATAAATACGCTGCTCAAAACAATCGAGTAGGTAATATTTCACTGGACGAAATTTATTGTTTCTTGGGTATACTAATTTTGAGTGGCTATAACCATGCATATGAACAGACGTCGTATGTATTGGGAAAATTCTTCTGACACATACAATCAACTTGTATCAGAAGGAATATCAAGGGATCGGTTCCAATATATTGTGTCAAATATCCATTGCAATGATAATACGATGTTAGATAAAGATGATAAATTTGCAAAACTAAGACCTTTGTTTGAGGCGTTGAACAGAAATTTTCAAAAATTTGCGCCGATAGAAGAAAATCATTCAGTTGATGAAGCTATGGTACCGTATTACGGGCACCATAATTGTGAACAATTCATTAGAGGCAAACCTATTCGTTGGGGCTATAAACTTTGGATTGGTAGCACACGATTAGATTATATAATTTGGTTCGATCCTTATCAAGGTGCATCAAAACCAGTTCCAGAGCAATACGAGGAATTAGGATTGGGGGCAAGCGTTGTATTACAATATGTAGATGCACTTCAGAAAATTCATAAAGGTGTATCATATATTTTTAGATAATTATTTTACATCGCTTCATGTATTAGATACACTAACAGGCATGAAAATAAAAGCAACCGGCACCATACGAGAAAATAGAATTCTAAAAACTTGTTCTATTGAGAATAATAAAATTATGAAAACTAAGGAACGGGGAAACTACACTTACCAATCTGGTGAAAATATTGTAATTTGCAAGTGGAATGTCAATAGCGTTGCTTCTATAGCATCCAACTGTGACACTATATATCCTCTTACTAAAGTAAAAAGATACTCTAAAGCAGACAAAAAATATATACATTTGGATCAACCACAACTAATAAAAAAATATAATGAGAACATGGACGAAGTTGATTGAAGCGATGAGAATATTGAAGGCACCAGGATCTCTATTCGAGGAAAGAAATTGTGTAGATATGGCAATTCAAAATGCATGGCAGTTACATCGCATAAACGGAGGAAAACTGGACCAATTGGGTTTCAGACGATGATTTGCACTAGGAATTTTAGAATCAAAGAAAAAAATGTCGAAACGTGGTCCATCGAAGCCAGCAAAAAGTTTACACGAACATTCTAGATATGACCGCATGGATCATCTAATCGTTCATCAAAACAAACAAACGCGTTGTGCCGTTTGCCAACGCAACAGTTTTTTCAAATGTAACAAATGTAATATAGCATTACATCCAAATGATTGGTTTTTTATCACACGCCGCAGTAAATTTAAATAATATTGTATTTCTAAATAATATAAAATATAATAGAATAAATTGTTTTTTGTAATATGTACTGTGTATCTTTATGTACACCTATAGACCTACCGTTCCGATATCGGAACACCTCAAAACTCAGATTTGCGTACAAAATCTTTTTTTCTTATATAATATGTAGACATTGTATGTTCCAAAGTTGTAAATAATAATAAACCATTATACATTTTTGTGACGTACATTCCACCCGCTCTTGACACTGCTCATTATAATTCTATATTTGATTTCTTTGAGAATCTTCCATTTCTTTTTACGAATAACTTTGTAATTCTAGGTGATTTCAATTTACCCGATTTGATTTCCGGTACTAACCCCCCCAAAGTCAATATATTTAACGCTTTTTTAGAATACACTAATGCCAAACAATACAATTCAATCTTAAATAAAAATAATAGACTTCTTGATGTTATTGTTTCAAATATAGAATGTACAGTTACCCGTGCTACAAGCCCAATTCTTGACGTCGAATATGATCACCATCCAGCTCTTGATTTTCAAATTATGTCTGACAGTGTTATGAGAAGAACTAAAGTTAAATACATAGGTCATTCATACAATATTAAAAAAGCTAACTTTGCTAAATTGTATCATCTTATAGATGGGTTTAACTGGAACATTCTTAGTCAATATAATGATGTTAACTTAGCTTGCGATTTTTTTTATAACACTTTGTACACTTTTTTTGATGAATGTGCCCCACTCAAAAAGTCTCATAAAAGACGATTTCCACCTTGGTTTACGTCTGAAATTATAGCTGGTATTCGTCGCAAGGAACATTTCCGCAAGCTAAGCAATAAGCACAAAAATAATTTATACTATGTCAACTGTTATTCCGAAATTCGTGCTAAACTTAAACAAAATATCAAGAAGTCTTACAATGATTATATTGCGCAGTGTGAGAGTAATATTCAAAACGATCCAAGTTCTTTCTGGAAATTTGTAAATTCAAAACGGAATACATCAACATATCCCGAAAATATGTCATTGGACAATTTTAAGTTTTCAACACCTAAAGATATAGCAAATGGTTTCGCTTCTCATTTTAAATCGGTCTATACATTGCCTTCGACTAATCCTCCTCATTCCTCCAATACTCTTTCACAAACCCTCATTTCACTTAACCATGTGAGTAGAGACAATGTTCAATGCTCTATTTCAAAATTAAAGTCTAACTTTTCGTGTGGTCCTGATGTCATTCCTAGTTTCCTTATTAAAGATTGCGCCTACCCACTGTCGAATGCTCTTTCCCATTTATTTAATTTATCATTAAAAACAAATACATTTCCTGATAAATGGAAAATTACACGGATCACTCCCATTCACAAATCAGGTGATTCAGCTGACATTAAAAACTACCGTCCCATTGCCAATCTATCGAATTTCAGTAAAATATTTGAAAAACTCATATATGCAACTATTTATAACAAAGTTAAAAATCTTATTTCATGCTCTCAGCATGGGTTTATGGAAAAAAGATCGACAACTACCAATTTACTATATTTCACCCATACTGTTTCTTCTGTTCTAAATCTTAAAGGCCACGTTGATTGCATATATACAGACTTTTCCAAAGCATTCGACAAGGTAGACCATTCTATTTTAATCAAGAAACTCCATGACTTTTCTTTATCATCATCATTAATTGATCTTCTTTCATCGTACCTGTCTCATCGCCAGTTATTTGTTGAGTTTCTTGGTCGCAAATCCTCACCCTTCATTTCTAGCTCTGGTATTCCCCAAGGTTCCAACCTAGGCCCTTTGTTGTTTTTATTATTTATTGATGATCTTACACATATTTTACACTCTAACAAGCTGTTATTCGCTGACGATTTAAAAATATTTTATCCAGTTTCTTTCGCTATTGATTCTCAAATTCTTCAAAACGATCTTAATAATTTATCTAGTTGGTGTTCAATAAATAACAAGCTTAAATTTAAATAAATGTTCAGTCATGTCTTATACTAGGAAATCTTCTCCTCTTTTATTTTCTTACAGCATTAATAACCTCCCTCTAGCTCGCTGCTCTTCTTTTGATGATCTAGGCGTTACGTTTGACTCTAAGTTCACTTTTGTGAGTCATATTAATCGTATTTGGAACTCATCCCTCCGTATGCTAGGTTTTATTATTTGTACAACTCGTTCCTTCCGTGATGTTACTATTTTCTCACTTTATTATGCCTTTGTCCGCTCCAAACTAGAGTACTGCTCCATTATCTGGAATCCCATTTATGAAAATCATCAGGACCACATTGAATCTATCCAAAAAAAAGTTCTTAAAATATATATATTTCAAAATTAATAGAAGTTATCCGGACTATTCATATAAATACCTAGAGCTGTTACGAACATTTAAAATACATAGCCTAATTTAGCGTCGTGACTTCCAACTTGTTCATCATCTCTCTAAACTAATCCACGGTGAAATAGATGATCCTACTTGCTTAAACCAACTTCCTTTCCACACTCCTTTCATACACACTCGCTATTTTCAAACCTTCTATCTTCCAACTCTACGCAGTAATGCCTTATCTCTTTCTCCTATATACCGAATGTGTCAAATTTATACAAACAAATTTTCAAATATCGATGTATTCCGTTACTCCCCCAAAGAATTCATAAATATTAACATAAAGTGACATCGTTGCATGTTGTTCTTTTTTATTATTTTTATTCATTAATGTGCAGACATTTACTCATTTTTATGTAATGCATTTTATGTATTTTTTTTCCTGACCTCTTACTGGGTCTTCACCTGTTGGGCATTGTACTGATAAATAAATAAATAAAGATTGGTCTGTCTAAATACATATGTAAAACAAAATAAAAAATAAAATTTATGAAAAAAAAATTCAGGTCTAAGTGGGTTAAATGAAATGGTTTTTAAGAGCTATCATGTACAAATGTCAAATATTTGACAACTTGATTGTGAGCGCGGTAGTAACTATGACTCTCTTATGGACTCTCGATCCATCGCCCACGGATACACAGGCAGACCCAGCCATATCCCTTGACAGGGACGGGGAACTTTTAAGCATCAGGGCGGAAGACACTGCGGAGTGTGAGCCTGTGTGAGGGCAATACCACCAACCAACCTTTTATGATCTGAATCGAATTGGCGATGGCTCTAATAGGAGCTGAAAGCTGGATAGCTGTACCGGCGTATGTGTATGGTAAAGACGGGTATTCGGCTTAACCCCGGTACGTCCCGAGCTGTACACTTACTGGGCAGTACCAGTTTAAACTTCCGCCACCCCAAAATCAATGTGCTGTTGGCGGGGGGCAACAACCCCATCGAATACCGACGAAGCGGTCACCCACGATGAGTATAGGTAGGCCAGCCTTTAGGACTGGCCTCCGTACTTACTCTGGGGGCTGTTAGTAGTGCACTGACTAGGGGACACAGACAGTCGAGAAGGAGGCACACCATAGCGGCTGCTTCACTTTGGTTGATCATCAATTTGTTAAGAGAATCACAAGTGCTCTACCCGGCTATTTCACTAACATCTAGTCCGAGTGCAAGTGTAGTATGCAAGAGTGCTACACAGGGGGGAGTAAAGCAAGGATACCCGCGGGTATCCACATAGCCTCTTCTCCCTCAAGACCGATCAGCAGCCTACACTTGGCGCCGCTGTTGTTTACGAATGTTGATCGGATCGACACACGCTAGACCTCTGGGGTTGCGAACCCCCCCCCCCCCATCTGCCACATCATGCCGTCCAGCCTAGAGCATGCAGCCGTCAAAGCTCATCCTGCGCTTCACCCGAAGTGACAGCATCACCAGCAGGGGCTAGGTGGTGAGGGTTACCAGACCTACCGTTGCCTTCCACTTTAACCGGTCCTGATTCGAAGAAGCCTCGGACTCCAGCGGGCACGGGTTCGTCCGCTGCCGTATCCATAGGAACCCAAGGCACGACCACGGTAACGACATCGGTTTCATCTACAGCCGCCGCCTACACGACGGCCCGCGTCCAGCCAGCAACACCCTCGGTGGCTGCTTCCGCCCTCAGGACACAGTCAGTGGGCGTCCCCTAAAACCTCATCTCTCACCGGGGCCAAGTCCCATTCTGGCCCCCGGGGGACCCCACCAACAACAAGCTCACTAGCGACTTCATCTGGTGCCTTTACCTGCGAGAAAGGTGGCAAGGCCTACCACCTGAAGTCAAGTCTCGCACAACACCAGCGAGACTACGGCACACGAGACACCACCACGGGGCACACCACCACCTCCGCTTCGCCCCAAGAGAAAGCGTTCATCGCCTGCTGCTACTCCGTCTCCAAGGCCGACGAAGAAGGCACTCTTCCCGCGTCGGTCCCCCTCGGAGCCGTAGCTGCGCCCCACCCCTGTGAGCGCTCGGGATCCATCAACACTGCCCTTCACACCAACTCGTTACGGCCAAGGCGACGATGAGGTGACGTTAAGACAGTTTATGCAGGCCCTCATCGCCGCCAGGAGGACGGCCGACGCTCGAACCTCGGCACTGCTCGACGCTACCCTGAGCGGTACCAAGGACGACTTCCATGCAGCAGTAACGCGCTGGCTTACCGCCATGCTGCCACCCCGGCGTCTCCCCAGGCCGCCCAAGACCAAGGGACCACGCCCTCCTCCACCAACCAACATTCGCCAGAAGAGAGCTAGCGAGTTCAAGAAGTGCCAGGACCTTCCAGAAGCAGCGGTCGCTTCTGGCAGAGAAGATCAATTTCCGGCACCCCTCTTCTGGAGCCCGAACTTCACGAAGTCGACCATCTCTTCTGGGTATTGTTCGAAACCGCTACCAGGGATCGAGAACCTGTTGCCCCCGAAGGACGACGGACTATCTACTACCCCATCAGTGAAGACGATATAGAAGAAGCCATGAGGGAGTGGAAAAACAGCGCCCCAGGACCCGACAGCATCCTTGTCCAACAAGTAAAAGGATGCCCTCCCTCACTACTGGCAACGTTATTCAATACCGTTCTTTATCGGAACTTCACGCCCACGGTGTGGCGGGATAGTAGAACCATCCTTCTTCCCAAGAAAGGAGAGAGGCGTACCGCATCGAACTGGAGGCCAATCACCATCGGGTCCGCTGTGCAGCGTCTCTTGCACCGGATTCTGGCCAAGCGGTTGAGTGCCACCGCGGAACTCCTCACCCTCCAGCGAGGATTTCGCGAGACAGACGGTTGTCCGGCCAACTCACTCATGCTGGACCATTACATCAAGTTCCGAAGGCTTGAGGGTAAATCGTATAACGTGGTTTCCCTCGACATACGCAAAGTCTTCGACACAGTGTCACATGAGTCTATCAGTCGGGGTCTCGCCAGGCTTGCCTACGACGAGGAGACTATCGGCTACATCTGGGGAACTCTACATGCTCACACCACCATCTCCGTCAACGGGCAACAAACAGAGAAGATCTTCTTCCGGAGAGGAGTCAAGCAAGGCGATCCGCTGAGCCCAGTCCTCTTCAACACCAGCTGTTGAAAATATTCTTAATCCCCCGAATGTTCCATGGCCTCCAGAGTCCAGCCATGACCGGCAGTGATCACACGGACTAGGAGTTTCTCTACGCGCGAGTCCGCGATGGAGGGTTAGGAGTCCTCGAGTTGCGCACAAAGATTCCATATATCCTTAAGGGAAGATTAGACCGCTTGCAGGGCGACCCTCTCACTGCGAAGATTCTGATCGCTTCACCGACCGTCAACTTCCACCAACGGGTCTGCCCAGCCGGCATCCCCGACGCCCGATGGCGAGAAGCGATCTGCTCCAACCACTTCGGCCGGATTGACAGGCACAACAAAATCGTGTCCAAGGTGGCGCTCCAAGGGCTGTTCAACTGGAGCCCCGCGTCCGCCATCCTGACGACACACTCTACATCCCGGACCTAGCCATTCACATTCCCAATAACCCCGTCGTCATCTGCGATGTCCAGGTCTGTTGGCAAGCACCCAGGACGCTAGCCAAATCCTGGGAAAGGAAACGGCTAGTGTATGACCACCACCGGTTCCGGGAAGCTGCCGCCAGGAGATGTTCGGGCAAAGACGTCCACTGCCTTCCACTTCTGGTAGGAGCCAGAGGCATATGGCCCCGGGCTAACTACCTAACCACCGAGGACATTAGACTCCCCGCCCAGCAGAGAAGTTCCATTGTCCACTCCTGCCTTAAGTGGGGCATCTCGCTCCACCAGCGCTTCATGGCCAGTACCTAAAGACGTCGCCCACCTACACCACCCGTCCGAACGAGACCAGTGACCCAGGCTGCACAGGTGCCACCCACCGCCTCCTAACATCTCCCAGGTGAGGTCGCTGCCCCCCCCCTACATAATAATTCATTTAATTCCACAATGTCATGCTATGTATCTTTATTATATTTATATATCTATTGTGCTTACTAAATTAACCCTCTACAAGGGTAACACCTAACAAATAAAATATTTGTAATAGCCAAATGCCTCGTCATATAATTAGTGAGGCGCATTAATGGAGAATTCCCTCTGGTTGTATCTGTCTCGGTCGTGGATGGTGGGATGGCAGTTGAGTGAGTGAGAGTGTAATTGAGGCTAGATTGAGCAACGGGGTGAAAGATGGATGAGTCTGGTGTGCAGCTTGAACGGGGGGTGCGTAGGATGAAACGCCGGGTGAAAGCAAGGAAGTGGCGACTCCACCACCTTGGAGCTGGCGGTACTTATGCCTGGCTTGCAGGAGCCTATTTAAGTAGCTGTCGGGGTTGGGGTGGTGGTGCTGCTGTGCGTCACCAGGGATGGTGGCGTCGGTGCCATTGCTACCTCGGCCTTGTATCAGCGCAACCTCTACCGGAAGGTTAATCTGGTACTCCGTGGGGCTGTGGTCTGCAGCATGTGCGTTGGCGGAGGGCAGTGGTTTTAAAAGGCATATGTTGCTTAGTGGTGCTACGTCACGTCCGCGGGTGAGCTGCGTGAAAATACAGCTCGGATACTAGCCTGCATAGCTAGTAGGGTATGGATAGTTACCCGCCCTCCACCAGTGGGCCTCAACCGGGCTTGAACCCAGGGACAGGGATCGCTCGGCAGCGAACTGGTAGTCAGGGCTTCGGCTCTGACGCGTCTGATTGAACGTTATTTAATCCCTGTTTTTATGGTTTGCCGAATGTACTGCCGAAAGGCGGAACATTCTGACATTGTTGACCCTATCCACTATCTAGCGAAACCACTGCCAAGGGAACGGGCTTGGAAAAATTAGCGGGGAAAGAAAAGCCTGTTGAGCTTGACTCTAGTCTGGCATTGTAAGGAGACATGAGAGGTGTAGCGTAAGTGGGAGATATGTTGCGGCATATGTGGTTTCCGTTCCACGAATATTTGTTCGATCCACGATTATATCGGAGTCTGTGTGCTCATCATCATCATCATTGACCCACGCATCATCATTGTCCGTTCCTGCGCCCCTGCTTATCGTACGTGCTGAAGGACGAGCCCATTATTGCGCTGTTCAAACCCCGAGGCGTCGGCTGCCATCTTGCCACCGTCATAGCACGTCTGCTTTCCCCACCACGATACCAGATAAGCAACACCATTTTTGTTTTATATTTTATTGTGGTTATGAACGTTATTTGTGTATTATTTTATATGTTTTTGCGATGTTCACCCTCAGTGAACCTTTATATTGGTACTTGCGTTGTTTTCAATAATGTTGCGTTCAACCCATAAGTTGAAGTTGGTTCCCGCACAGCCATTGTTCGTTGTCAAAGTTATAATTTGAATTTAGCTTGTCCACGGTCAGGGATTAAGGACTCGTCTTGCGAGCCCTTATGTGCCAGTCACTATTTTATCTTGCGCTAATCGCCGAGTTTGATCGATCAATCCCGTTCCCTATATTGTTGCGCTTTCATTGTTTTAACGCACCCCATCAGCGAGCCTTACCCTGTTCGCGACGTCACATTTACAAATCTTACGTCACATCCCTTGCAGCTTTATTCCGCGTGGGGCTAGCTTTGCACTTGTACGATACACCTGTCAATGTAATAGTATTCGCCCCAATATGGACACATTATTATTTTTATTATTATTATTATTATTATTATTATATTAGAACTACGATTGTTGTTTTCCCGAATTCTCGTCCTGTTCCCGTATCCCCTTTCCCGAGGACTTGTCTTTCAGTTGTCTGTGGGTTCTGTACGAGAGATTGGCGCCCATATAAAAATAAAAACCACCCTTACAGCGACGTCGACCTACCCCGTCTTCACTGCCTACTGGCCGGACCCAGACCACGCTCGGGGAATCCAACCCTTGCCTAAGTTTGTAATTTTTAAACTCAAGGGCTAAAGTGGCCCTACTGTTACGTTATAAAACGAAGTTAAGATAGTTTAAAGCAAACAACATATTCTCTGTACAACTAATCACCACTGTATACTCAAATCAATAAAAAATATTTTCGTATGACGAGCTTACGCTATCAATATCATTTTACTTAATAAATTCATTATCTAGGGATTTTCCAACATGCCCGTGTCAACTAAGCAATAGCACTTCCGGTACATATGAAACAATAAAAACATTTTACTCATATCAACCACTTCCGGTGTAATTACAGTATTGGCCATAATTATAGTAATATTTTAAAACATTGTGGCATATTAATAAGAATAAATAATACTGACACTTGTGGCCGTATATATGCATATCTAGCACTTAGGTGTGCTACTAATGTAAAATATTAAAGAGACGTATAAAAAAGCCAGTTGTGTATATTTACCTGTTTTAACTTGGACAAAAATATAGCAACAATACCTTATTCTTCCACGCATAAGCAGTATATTATTCTTTGTTTGTGATATTCATGTGAACTAGTAAAGGCCGGTTACACACTAGGCGGTTTTTACTGCGGCGGTAAATTGACCGTCGCCATCGTTCCTTCAGTGGTACGAAGAATCAAATGGGAGATTGCACACTGGGCGGAAGAAATGCCGCGCGGTAGATTTGCGGTTGGCGGTAGCTATGCTGCCGCCTACTACCACTGGCGCTAACGGTAGTTTTTCCGTCGCCGCCTAGACAGTGGCACATGTGACCAAATGGGCGTTTACACACTCAGCGAATTTCTCGCCGCTTGCACGTGTTGGTAGTATACATTTTTATTTTGAAAAGAGTACAAAATCGAAAAATGAGTAACGTAGATAACGTCAAAGTGACTACCAGTATTTCCACAAGTCTAATACAATTCCTCAAATGGGTACTTCTCCTTTGAATGCTATCTTTTAGATTTCCAAGCAGTTCATCAAATTACAAAACACACATACGAAAATAATTTAAAAAAACTTGGTGTCATTCCTCAAATCTTCCAATAATGTGTTCAAAGCTCCAAATTCTCTTCGCTTTTGTTTGATTTGATGGATTCAAATAAGGCGATTTTATCTTTTCCTATTTCTCCGTCGACGGTATAACCATAAAGCGAAAATTTCTTGGCGGTTCATTTTAAATTTACCCAATTAAGTAACTTGTCAATTGGCAAAGTAAAATACAAATAAGCTAAAATAAGGTAAATTAGCGAATCAGTAACTCGAGCGGCTGCACTTTGACCGCTAATAAGCGGCAGCGCTTTTACCGCTTAGTGTGTAAACACATCAAATTTTGTAGACGACGACGGCAAATTTACCGACGCGGTAAAAACCGCCCAGTGTGTAACCAGCCTAAGCATTTGCTACAGTGATAAGATCGCAGTAAAACAATAGCCTGCGATTTAAGAAATCGAGTTATGTTGCAGGAAAGTGGTGAGCGTCAGTGTAATATTGCGCGACAATTAATGATACATCCATCGATTGTGTCGAGAATATTCAGAAGATTCAGAGATTCTGGAAGTGATAAACCTGTAAGAAATCCTGATAAACCAAAAAAATCCTCACAAAGACAGAAAAATTATTAGGATAGCTTCGCAGCAACCATTCCTGTCTTCCTCAAAGATCCAAGCTATTTTAACCGAATTCGGTGGAGAAAATCTGAGTTCTCGAACGACTAGGAGAAGATTAGTTCATAGTAAGTTATTTAGCCGACGACCTGCAAACAAACCGCTTTTGTCTAAGAAGAACATAAAGGCCCGACTAAATTTTGCCATGACTCATGTCAACTGGTTAGTACAAAAGTGGAAAATGGTTCTGTTTAGTGATGAATCCAAATTTAATTTATTTAGTAGTGACGGAATTTGTCATGTAATAAGACCTAAAGGAAAACGGCTACACCCTCGATACACTTGCCCAACTGTAAAACACAGAGGTGGGTCGGTAATAATCTGGGGTTGCTTTTTCTCATATGGAACAGGACCACTCTATAGAATTGAAGGCAAAATGGATCGTAAATCACATAAAATTTTAAAAAATTAACTAAAAATACAGTGCCAATTCTTTTGTAATAACACTAAATTTATTTATTTTTTACGCAATGATTTTTTTCCTATTTACACTATTTTTGTGTCAAATATAACTATTTAACTTAAAATAAAGTTAAATTCACACAGTAATAATGTTAAATATATTTAACACAATTCTGTTATTTACAACGCTGTACGGTTATCATTGGCTACACAATTTCGTGTTAAAAATGCACGTGTCCCTACAGGTTCATAGATTGTTTACTGCGTATTGCCTTTAGTGTTCAGTGCTGTGCTGTCCCTACATGTAAAAACTTGTTAGATATTTTCAAGAAAGTAAGTATAAAATTGTTAAATTGTCATCATATATACATGTTACGTTTTTCTATATTACTGTAGAATAAATTAAATATTTGATTGTATAATTCAAAGCATGATGATCTTAAAAATTTGGTCGTCAGATCGTGTAGTAAAAAAATTGTTACAGTCAGTAATCCTACATTACAGAGGTTAGGTATAAAAGATATACCTAGATATTTACTCACAAATTGTAAGAATAGTATTTTATGTGTAGGTATTTGTTTATTAGTTGGTGAAAAATTTAATATTGAAGATATAAACATATAACGATTTGTACTGGAAAAAGATGGAACAGAAGTGAAAGACGATGAAGTGTTGGAGTGTTTAACAGAAGAAGTACTAATAGCCCTAAAAGAAAATAAGTGTTGGAAACCTGCATTTTGTACAAGTCGATATTCAAAAATAGTATTTTTAACCCTTCGTCGGGCGCAACCGGCGTGACAGGCACAGGTCGGACATTTTCGTTCCCGCCTCCAGCGGAAGGAGGGGTAGAAGTATGCTCCTCCTAGTAGTCTCATATCTTTATGGGATGTTACGACCCAACCTACTCAGTTGATTCGCATGATTCGTGGAGGGCAGTTATCATTTTAGCCTCATAGGCACATTGCGCCCGAATTTGTCGAACATATAAAGGTTCGTAATATCTGTTTTTTTATATAACAAGTGTTTGTTTTACTTATTTCCTGACTGTATCATGCAAAATTTGTCGTTACTTTTCCGAAATATGTGAATTTTTCAGCCTGGCCAATAGGCTCATTGCGCCCGAACATGTACTTATGATGGAGTTTTCCCTCGTATGTTGCAGGTTTTCCGCTAAAATGGCCCGGAAATTCTTCGATTTGTCTAAACCGAGTGATGTTGAAGAAGTAATGCGTTTGTTGGAAGATGTCGACGAGGATGAGTCCGCAGTGAACGAGGATTTGGGGGAAGAGAGTGACATTGATTCTCAAGATGAGGTGGAAGAACGTAAAGGCAACTCAGAATCGGAGCAAGATGGTGAGGAGACCGAAGATGAATACGAACCAGATCCGGGCCCTGACTTTTTTTTGGGAAAAGATAAAACGACCAAATGGACCAAAAACCGCCCACGAGAAGTGTTCGTAGGCGAGCTCACAATGTTATAACTCATCTTCCTGGAGTCATAGGAAACGCTAAGAACGCCACAACTGCAGCCGATTGTTGGAATAATTTATTCACTGACGACATCTTGGACACGATCGTGAAATACACAAACCAGTACATGGAATCTCTCAAGCACAAATTCTCCAGAGAGAGGGACATAGCACCCACAGATGTCATTGAACTAAGGGTTTTCATTGGCTTGTTGTACCTAGCAGGGGCTCTCAAAAGCAACCGTCAAAATTTAGAGGAAGTTTGGGGAAAAGACGGTGACGGCGTTGAAAAATTTCGCTTCGTAATGAACATGAAACGGTTCAAGATCCTGATACGTTGCCTTCGTTTTGACGACCGTACTACCAGAATAGAACGGAAAGAATTCGACCGTCTTGCTCCAATTCGTGATGTGTTCGAAAAATTTGTGGAAAACTGTCAGAAGAGCCATAGTGTCGGGGAGAACGTTACAATCGATGAAATTCTTCCAGATTTCCGAGGAAGGTGTCAATTTCGGCAGTCCATACCGTCGGAACCGAGCAAGTACGGCATAAAATGTTTTTCCCTTGTTGATGCAAGGATGTTTTATACAATGAACATAGAAATTTATGCTGGAAAACAGCCTGAAGGACCTTACTCTGTAAGCAATAAACCAAGCGAAGTAGTGAAAAGAATGGCAAAGCCCTTATTTGGATCTAGTCGTAATATCACTGCAGATAACTGGTTCACTGATATGGATCTGATTAATGATTTGAAAGACAAAAGACTGTCCTACGTCGGAACTGCGAAAAAATAAAAGACAGTTACCCCAGCAATTTCTTTCGGTCAAAGGAAAGAAACAATATACTAGCACGTTTGGCTTCAGTTATGGAAAGACTTTGGTGTCCTATGTTCCAAAAGCGAACAAGAACGTGATTCTGGTGTCTACCCTTCATGGTGACAACGCCATCGATCCTGAATCTGGAAAGCAAAAGAAGCCAGAAATGATCACATTTTACAATTCCACCAAAAGCGGCGGTGACACTGCAGACCAAATGTGCGCTATTTACAGCGTGAGCCGAAACGTCAAGCGATGGCCAATGGTAATATTTTTCACAATGTTGAATGTGAGTGGTATCAATTCTTAAGTGATTTATCTCGGCAATCAACTGGAACCATGTCGTAGAAGATATTTCCTGAAAACGGTAGCCCACGAACTGGTGCTTGGAGAGCTGAACTGAAGAACTAGTATATAAAATATACTAGTTCCTAGATGTAAAAAAATAATATACATTTTGTATTCAAAAATAATTATACATGTAACAAAAATCGTACACATTTTGTACTCGAAAATGTTACAAAAATAAAGAAATATCACAGAAACTAATATATAAAATATCCTATTTCCTACATTTGAAAAAAATATACATTTTGTATTCAAAAATAAAAAAACATTTAAAAAAAAATGTTTTAAACAAGAAAAACTATTGCATTGTTAATTTTTGTAACTGTGCTTTTTTAATGTAAATATCAAGTTGCAACCCGATTTTTTTAAATTCCAACTCTTCGTTTTCTCGTTCTCTGCGTTTTGCCTCATTTTGTTCAAAAATAGTTCTTTGCAGCTTAACGAACTCCAACTTTTCTTTCCCCAAATCTAAATATTGCTGCCTTGTGTCTATTTGAACTGAAGGTTGGCGTCGTTTACTCCACGATTCTTTGTTGGTACTATTTATCAATTTTCTTTTTAATTTATTATTTACAGGTGTTTGAAAGTATCAGGATTCCACTTTCCCCAGTCTACTTCCTTCTAAAAATAAAAAAATGTCAAATATAAATAAATATCTAATTTGAAAATATATAAAAATGATTTAGAAACCTCCTGATTTTTTTCGACTGCTTGAGCTTCATTATATGTATCATCATCTAATGTAACTTTTGTTCTACTGATCCTGGAACGTCATTACCCACTACAGAAGTCTGTGCTTCAGCTGCGTTCGCTTCTATTAATATATTATCTTCAGGTGTAACAATAATATCATCATCAAATCTATTGTGTAAGTCATGAACAGTCTGGGCATTTATTAATGAAATTGTCAATTCGTAACTTTTATCAGTTATATTATGAGGCTCCCCACCGCCCGTTTTTATAATATTCATTCTTTCATTCGAAGCATCTTGCCGTGCTTTTTTTTGATATTATCATAGTATTTTTTTAAAAATTCAATCGTTCGAAAAACTACATTCAGTGCTGTGGCATTAAATTGTTTTGCTATTTATTCCTACGTTTGTTCTTTCTGTTTATTCGTAACTGCATTAGTTGCCTTATTCTCAATTATATTTTTGTGCTCATCAACAAGTTGTAATAAGAACAGTTTCTCGTCGGATATAAAATTAGCTCCTCTCACCCTTTTTTGGACTCCATCGTAGATCTGTAATCGTATTTATACAATTATTATTGTTAAACAATATTATTATATATACTTGCACGATATTTTTAGATGATATATGAAAAAAAAACCTACAAAATGACGTCTAAATAAAAATACAAACAATAATTGACAGTTTCTGTAGCATTCACTAGATTCATAACAATAGAAATTGAAAATTCCCCAAAATTACTAAAGGTTTTTCTTCTTCTTTTGTATGAATTTTTAGATCTACAATTTTAGATATAGAATTTACAACTTAGTTAAGGTATGCCTAAATTCAACCCGTGCAACAAACTTAAAATATAAGGATTCCTTAGTTATAAGTAATGCTTCGCTAAGTAGCATGTTAAGGATGTGTGGTGCAACCGGGCATTAGTCATTTAAAATATCGCTCTTTGCGATGATACCGGCACAACTCAAAATATTTCAAATTTTGGATCTTTGTGAAATCGGCTTCGAAATGTTTCATATATTTATCAAAAATAGCGACACAATTTTAAGTTCGTTAAATATTCCTCAGATGTCACAAGTGTCTATATCACGTTCTGTATTTCAACGTGCACCCTATGTGCAATACTGACACAACTTTAGTTATTCCTTATTGCTAGAAGTGGAAGGTTGTAGGGCTTCCTAAAATAACGTATTATTTGTAGTTGAGCCAACAGACTTGAATTTAGTCTTTCAGGAATAGTGTATTATTTCTAGTTGTGTCAATATCTTTGAATAAACTCGTGTTTTGAAAGCGTATTATTTCGTATTATGTCAGTATTTAAGGTAAGGAAAATATGATTGTGTTATATTATTTATCATTTAGCAACTTATTTCAGTTTATGTCTGTATTCTTGAAACTGATTATCATGAAGTTCAAATGCGTTTTACAATTCTGTAATAATTCTTTGAACCTTTTATTTTATTCACAGGAATAAAAGATTACATCTTCACGGGGACTTCTACTTTTGAAACTCGCGAAAGAAAAAAATGTTCAAAATGAGGTAGAAAACCCTTGTCCTACTAAATGGAAAACAGTATCTTCTGCTGAACTGCAAAATCCAGGATAGTTTAATAAACCCCATGTCCAAAATCAATTGATGATAATGTTTACTTCTATAACCTGCAGATATAGAAGTAGAAAACAATGGAAAGGAGTATACCACGCTTACTAATGTAATGGAAGATGGTGCCATAAATTTCCTACCCAATGAAAATCAGTTGCCCCTAATAAACAGTGTATTTGAAACGGATAAAGTTATGTCTGAAACAAATGAATTTGCACTTGTAAGCAGTTATGAAAAATCAATTGTGTCTGAAGAGTTCACTAATGTTAATGAAATGAAAAACGCGCCGTCACGTATAAGAAGTTTGGATTTTATTATAGGTAAACAAATTTGAATGTTTTTATTGTAGCCCCGACACCTATTGCATCTAATTTGACATTTTAGATTCAGATGATTCTCATGGTGATCCTACCTATGAAACAACAAGCGACAGTGATGAGTAAAGCGATAGTCAATCAACAACTACTAATGAAGATAGTAATGAAGAGACTGTTGCGACCACTATTAAGGCAGCAACTGCTGTGGTGCCAAATTTAAAAGCAAGTAAAGGAAAGAAACAACGACGAAATGAAATGCAATGGCAGTACACTAGGAATAAAATTCTGAGAAATACTGGCCCACCATACACTTCCAGATCAAAAAGACCAGTCAAAGGTCGAAAACTAAAACCACTTTGTTCAGGGAAATGTAGACTAAAATGCGGACAACGAGCGTCAAAATATTTTTGATATTTATTGGAAGATGGGAAATTTGCAGCGACAAAGAGACTTCATCGCTGGAAGCTTGTTAAAAGTTTCTCCTAAATACAGATATGTTAAGGAAGGCAGTACAAGAAAATCAAATAGCGCTTTTCATCTTGACAAAAATGGCACCCGTGTAAGAGTGTGTAAGCTCTTCTTTAGAAACACACTAGATATTAGTGATAGAGCAATCCGCACAGTATTGAAAAAGAAAATCGAAATAGGCTCCTCATTGATCGAAGAAGATAAACGTGGGAAGCACAAAAATCACAAAAAAAAACTGACGAAACTATTAAAAACGGAGTTCGTCAACATATTCGTTCCATTCCCAAAATTCCAAGTCATTACTGTCGTCAGCGGTCCTCAAGAGAATTCATCGATGGAAGCCGCACTGTGTCGCAGATCCATCGAGATTATGTCGAAGACTGCCAGGCGAAAGGTGTTCCTATGCAAACTACGTTATGTTTTATCGCATTTTCAATGAGGAATTTCATTTGTCATTTTTCGTACATAAGAAGGATCAATGCGAACAATGTGTAGCTTATAATAATGCGTCCGAAGAAGAGAAACAGAAGTTGCAAAGTAAGTACGACCAGCATTTAATAGAAAAACAATTGGCACGCCAAAAAAAGAAGGACAACGAGACTAATAAATGCAGTACTATAGTTGCATGATATGACCTTTAAGCGGATTTCCAGTGCCCAAAAGACGACATCTCTGTTTTTTATACAAATGGAAATTAAACGTTTCGAGTTTTACAATATTCGACTTACAGACAACTAATGTTATTTGCTACATTTGGCACGAAGGAGAGGCAGACAGAAGAGTCAATGAAATAGGAACGTGTGTCTTGCGGTTCATCGAGGAAAAAGCATTAAAAATGCTAGAAAAAGAATTCGATATAATTTTCTACAGCGATAATTTCGGTGGTCAGCAGAAGAATCGTTTCATGATTCACTTATATGTCTATGCTATTTCCAAGTTTCAAAACCTAAGATCAATTACACATAAATATTTAATTACTGGCCACACACAAAATGAAGGTGATTCTGCCCACTCTCTAATCGAACGACAAGTGAAACGATCTTTAAAAGGGGGTCCGATTTATACCCCAGATCAGTTCATAGCCAATGTTAAGGCCGCGAAGAAAACTGGAAAATCTTATAAGGTAATCGAAATGACTCATCAAAACTTTTTTGATGTGAAGGGCCTTGCTGGTAATATAGGAACGGCACCGTTAAAAAATGTCGATAACGAAGTGGTAAGAATCAGCGACATAAAAGTGTTAAAGGTTGAAAAAGAATACCCGTCATCATTCTTTTATAAAACAACATATAATAAAATATATGTGGGTGAAACTTCGCAACCCCTAAATAAGCGCATTTATCAACATGTTTACCATAGTAATAGGAATAATCCGGACCATAGCGCTTTAGCTAAACACATTTGTCAAACTGGTCATATACCTGATTTTAATAACGTTAAAATATTGCAAAATGCACAGTAGAGAAGTCCCCGACTTTTATATGAAACTTGTAACATTACTTTAAATAACAATAATACTCTCAATTATAAAACAGATTTTAGGAACAACGGTCAGTACATTAGTAATTTAAACATTTAAATTTCAGAGCATCCCCACCTTCTTCATTTACAAGAGTTTATCCCTACCATTCATACGCAGTATTCTTTCGGATATAATTTTTTAGTTTCAATGTTTAGCTTGCCGTCATGGAATTCACATTTACTTCAAGTTTCTTTTACATTTCTTGATAATGTGTGGACGGCATTTAAATAATGTGTCTGTAAATATTGTATCTTCATTTTTTAACTTGTAAAGCACTATTATAATTTATATGGTAAGTCGAAACTGTTCACTTATTTATTGTACATGTCATTAATTTGTATAAAAAAAAATTTATCTAGCTGATGATGGACAAATATTAAGTCCGAAACGTCCAATAAAGTTATATAATAAATATATTATATCATTTAAAAAATGGAACCTAAGGCCTACTTTTCCTCATGAATTATTCATCGTGACAGTTCCCAAATTTCAAGTTAAAAAAACACTTATAGTTCCGTAAACTTTAAAGAGGTGAAGCTTAGAAGACAGACATATAGAAGCAGTTCTTTTATAAGTATGACAGAATTGAAACCGGCGTATACAAAAAAGCCGCAACTGAGTGAAAGGAAGAAATCAGATTTAATTGATCTAGTTAACCGAAATCATATTCTCAACTTTCACAGACCGTTTTTTGAGTCATTCTAAGTTATTTTAAGCATTTTTGTATTACCATCTTTTTTACTTGAATACATTCTTATTTTTTAAATATTATTTATGTTCATTATAATATAAAAATGTAGCCGTAACTCGAAAGTGACATAAATTATTTTCAAAAAGAACGACCTAATTAATTTTTTTTGTGTAAAAAAGGTCAGGAAAGGGTTAAATTTTACAATCTGGTAATATTGCATAGAAAATGGGTTTATCATACTGCAAACTATTTAGGGGTCAAATCTAGTTAAATTTGGAGAGTATATATGTGGTATTTAGACGTGTTTTAATAAAGTAAAAAAAAAATAAATGGCTCTCACGAAAAATCTTGTTTTTTAGAGTTGTGCCGGTATCGTCGCAAAGGAGCGATATACGTATACACGCTGTGTATGAAGGTTGTAACATAAAACATAAATGCGTCCAATATGTCCTCGTTCTCTTGAAACTTTAAGTGGTTTAAAGAAACATTTATTGAAATGCAAACTAGATTCCGAAAAGTTCAGTACGGATACTAAAATTTTGGAAAATAATACAGATATCGTTTTAGATACATCGCAAGAAAAACATAAAAATGATATTACAAGTAGGGTAGACTGGGTACGGTTGAAACAAAGGACGGTTGAAACAGAACAAATATCTCACAAACTGTTTGTGGTGTGGAGAGGGGTGCAAGCAGAAATAAAGTGGACAACAGGTTTCAACACGAATCTCAGTGTCGCGTCGCTCAGTACGCATTGCAGTTGTTTGTAGGAGGCCATATTGTATTTCGACAAATGAAAGCAAGTATTTTTGTTCTAATATTTTTAAATTATTATGGTTTCTATTCAAGTGAAAGTATTGGGTGTATTTTCGTGTTTGAAATGATGCTTGTAGAGTACATCGTGACTAGTTTTCATGTGCCATTATTGTCGCCATTACTGTAAACTGTTTTTACCTAAAGTAGGGGTTGGGGACGGTTAAAACAGTTTTTGTGGGTTCGATTGAAACAATATATTTATTTTATTTTCTTGTTTCCTGGATGCCGAGAGTACGCACAAGAAAAACTTCGAGACGGCAGATCGACTTGTCGCAGTATAAAGACGCTTATGAGGAGGTAAAAGCAGGAGGTTCATTGCGAAAAGCGGCGAAAAAGTATGGAGTAAACCACTGCTCGCTCTGAAAATATATACGAAAGCGGGATGCATCTGGCGAGGAAGAAAACCAATTCGTGGGATATAAAGCTCACAACCCAGTTTTTAATGAAGAGCAGGAGCGAGAGCTTTCCAAATACTTGATTCGATGTGCAAATATATATTTTGGCCTATCAAGGAAGGAAGTAGGGAAATTGGCGTACGAACTTACCGTTAAATATAATTTATCATGACCTCGGACTTGGGATGACAATGAGATGGCTGGCGACGAATGGTTTCGGATGTTTATGAGAAGAAACCCTGAGCTGTCTGTACGCACAGCGCAAGCTACATGTCTCTCAAGAGCTACTAGTTTTAAGAAAAGTAACGTAGATGCTTTCTATGACAATTTGTCTACTGTCATGGACCGTCATAAGTTCGAGCCCCAAGACATATATAACGTCAATGAAACAGGTATAACTACAGTACAGAAGCCCGACAGAGTCCTAGCTAGGCGTGGTGCTCGTCAAGTAGGTTCAGTAACTTCAGCAAAAAGGGGTAGTTTAGTTACAGTGGCCTTTGCGGCCAATGTTATCAGAAATTTAATTCCTCCATTCTTCGTGTTTCCGCGAGTGCGTTACCAAGACCATTTTATTAGGGACGGGCCCGCAGGATCTGTTGGAACTGCAAACCCTTCTGGCTGGATGCAGGATGAAATATTCTTGCATTTCCTTGAACATTTTAAAAAACATACAAATGTATCCCCTTCACATAAAGTGTTACAAGTACTCGATAATCACTCCTCCCATATTCACATTAATGCATTGGACTTCTGCAAGAACAATGGCATTGTCTTACTATCTTTCCCTTCCCACTGCTCCCACAAAATTCAACCGTTTCACCGATCTGCATATGGGCCTTTGAAGAAAGCTATAAATTCGACCTGTGATGCGTGGATGCAAAGCCATCCAGGAAAGACAATGTCAATTTATGACATACCAGGGATTGTAGCGTTCGCTACGCCGCTTGCTCTTATATCGTCAAACATTCAAGCCGGTTTTCGCAAAACGGGAATTTACCCATATAATCGGCATCTGTTTACTGAGCTCGATTTTGCTCCTGCATTTGTAACGGATAGGCCAAATCCCGAAAATACAACAGAGCCAGTGGTTTTTCCTATACCGAATATTACCCCACCTGAAGATGCAATGCTGGCACTATCGCCTTCTCTCTTAATTAATGAACCACCAATAGAGACAGCGATTCAACAACAGGCTATCAATACTTCACCAGTCCCAACAATGAGTACCAAATATTTCACGATCAATTAGTCTTTTTGGAATTGACAGCATTTTATTATTAAGACCAAAACTTTGCATTACTAATTTTTAAAACTTGTATGCATGCAAAACAATTTTCAATAGATATGTTATGTAGGATATACGTCTTTAACAAACAAGTAATATACGACTAATGTAATATTACAAAATAACAACACAAATAAATAATATTTAACATCAAAATGGTTGTTTATTATTACATACATTTTATTATAATTATTATTACAATTACATTAAATATTTTCTTCATCTTTTATTGAAGGTGTTATTATTCCAGCATTTTCACGCTCTTCTTTCTGATTCCATTTTCTAACATGATCACAATTTATACAATCTATGTGACCTGTTAAACGGCATAATACCAAGCAGTTGTAAAAAATATCACATGGTGCTTCATCTAACTCCTCTTCTTCATCAACATATCGACACGTATTTAATACTCATTTTTCATATGTTGACTTAATTCATTATGTAAATACCATTTAGATGGTAAAATTTGAAAAATATCCTTTATATATGCACATTTTTTTTTGTTTAATATTTTATATTGGAAATTAATTAAATCATTATGAGGTCTTATAAAATCTAATATAAATGCATACACACATATTCCATCTTCATCTTCAATACAGAAATCCAGTAGTCCATTAAACACAGAAGTTTTATAATTTATAGGAAGCACAATTGTACAAAATTCTGTTACAAATAGTAATTTTATTATTATTTAAATATATTCCAGAAATATATTTAAAAATTAAGTTTTTTATATCACTACTATTTTTAACAGTACAAATATACATACGCATTTTCACAATTAAAATAATGTTTCAAATTAATATTTATATATATATATATATATATATATATATATATATATATATATATATATATATATATACACGGTGGAAACGAACTTAATGTCATAAATTTAAGAGTGAGTAGTATGACATGTGTAGATTACGAAACTGAAAGAATTTTTTTAAAATTCGAAAAACGAAAATTCGACTTTTTAAGGACCTTTTTTTATTGCTGTTTTAATTCATATTTCATTAAAAATATGTTTATCAAAAATATATTCAAAATTAGTTGTATTATTAATAATTAAATTAAATTATTCTTAATAATTAAATTAAATTATTCTTTATAATTAAATTAAATACCATTTGCACCGAAAATAATTGTGTAATAGGTACATAAAATACTTCATTATTCTCGGAAGTGTTAGTGACAAGCGATTTTTGCTGTGCTCTTATTAAAAAAATGTATTCTAATTCTGAATTAGTGGATATGTTGTTGATTTATGGTGAAGTGGGACAAAACGCGGTTTTAGCAGCAGGTCTGTATGCCGAACGGTATCCTGGAAGACGCCAGCCTGATCGCAAGATATTCATCACAGTGACATGTCTTCGCGACACAGGCAATTTAAGAAGAAATAATGGACGGGATGGCGGCGGTCGCAGACTACATCACAACATTGAAGATGAAGTCTTAGACTTGGTGCATGCTAACCCGGATATTAGTAGCAGAGGAGTGTCTCGTGTTGTAGGAAAAATATCTCACACGAGTGTTTTGAAAATTTTACACAAGAATGATTATCATCCAATACCATTTTCAACGTGTTCAAGGATTAATGCCTGCTGATCACCAAGCAAGAACGATATTTTGTCAGTGGATTCTGCAACAACATGCTGCAAATTTTAATTTTACTTCTTATAATATTTAGTGACGAAGCAATTTTCACACGTGACGGTGTCCATAATTTCCACAACATGCATTATTGGGCTCAAGAAAATCCGCATGTAGTAAAAAGTTGTTTGCAACACAGATTTTCATTAAATGTTTGGGCTGCTATCTTAAATGGAAATTTGCTTGGACCATACCTACTGCCCAACAGATTAAATGGTGACCAGTATTTGGAATTTTTACAAAATGTTCTACCAGTATTATTAGAAGATGTTCCCTTACTCCATCGTAAACATGCATGGTTTCAGCATGATGGTGCTCAACCTCATGTTTCAAGAAATGTGCGGCAGCATTTAAATAATACCTATGGGAACAGATGGATTGGCTTGGAGGTCCTTTATCATGGCCACCAAGATCATCTGATTTTAATCCCTTAGATTTTTATCTGTGGGGTCATTTGAAGTCCTTGGTGTATGATAATCAAAACCCCCTGAAACTGTTGAAGAATTGAGGATGCGGAATCAAAACTGTGCTGAAATTATTAAACAAGAAAATCATATGGACCTGGCATGTAGTGTCTCATTAATTCAACGTAGTGCATTGTGTGTAGCTATGGGAGGTGACAATTTTGAACAATATTTGAGTTTTATGTTTATTCTTGAATTGATTTTTAGGTTAAGTTTTTTTCATATTAATATTGTTACATGAAAAGTTTCTAGTATTGTTGCTATTTATCAGTTAATCCATTCTGTTTTTTTTTTTTCTTTATAAAAATAATTCTGCGAAGTATTAATATTAATCATTGATATGGTTCATTGAACTTTCAAAATAAATTAGATGGTCGCTGAACGTTTCTATAACGTGAACATTGACAAGTCAATATTAAACGTGTATCGAACGTTTCTTCAACGTCAAAATAATGACGTCAAGTAACGACGTCGCATCGACCAGAAACGTCGAATATTTTACGTTAAAAACACGTCGCCTAAACGTCATCCATCGACACATATTGTGTTGCTTGGGTATATTATTTACATTATCAGAATTATTAATTAAATTTATGTATATATATATATATATATATATATATATATATATATATATATATATATATATATATATATATCATCCATTTTAATAGCTTCTTTTACAATATTATTATAATAATTATACTAATTTAATGATTCAAATAATTTATTATTTTATTTATATGAGACAATTGAAATAAATTATTAATACAATTATATCCTAAATAAATTTCATTATTTTGGAATTCAATAATAACAATTTTATTATTTTTTATATTATCAAAAAATAATTTATAATCACTAAAATTATGATTCTAAACTTGAAGTACCATTTAAATGTGATACAATTAAATTATAGCATAAAGAAATACATTCCATTCTTTTGTGTTTAAACTTATTTTTTCCCCAACTTCTCATTACACAAATTTATAATTATATTAAAATTTTGCATTGGATTAATACCTACATATATTACTATATTATTGCTTAAAAAATAACGATATTCTACAATTAACTTATTATAATTATAAGAATAATTTTGGATTTGTATATTTTGCGCTTGCACAAATTTTGTATTTTCTTTTTTATTATTTTCACCGCTTAATTTTTTATTGGTAACATTTTTGAACGTTGTAATATTTTAAACAAATTACAAGTAGTAACCGAAGTGATTATGATGCTAGTGAAAATAAAAAGATTAAATTAGACAAAGATCATTCTGCAGAAGAGCCAAAGCCAAGCACATCTGTTAATTTTCCTACAGAAACAGAAGAATACGATATAGGAAAATATCTTAACAAGATTAGTGAAATCGGAGATGAGGTAAAATATAAACTATTAACAAATACGTGAACGCCCGAAAAAGATTATGATTTTAAACAGGACATTGAGAAAAACCAAAGGCCCTTTAATAAAAATTGGCTCAATGAACATAAATGGTTAGCATACTCTAAATCACTAAAAGGCGCATTATGCAAATTTTGTGTTCTATTGCGCCCCAATAAACATCGTGCTAGTGTTCAAGGAAGTTTTATTTGTAATCCATTTAACGTTATAAACACTTTTCGGAACAACACAGAGTTCATATAAAATCAGATTGGCATGTACAGTCGCTTAACAAAGCTCAAAATTTTATTAACATTATGGAGAACAAACAAAAAGATATTTTACAAAGTTTAGATAAAGCACATGATAGAGAAATTAAAGCTAATCGAGATAAATTAGGCTCAATATTAAAATCTGTAATATTTTGTGCTACACATGATATAGCCCTACGAGGTAAATCTAATAAATGTGGAAATTTTATTGATTTACTAAACTTTAGAATCAACAGTAGTGATCAGATTCTTGAAAACCATTTTGAACACTGTGGCAAAAATGAATCATATACCTCATCACCTCAAGTTCAAAATGAATTAATAGACATTTGTGGTCAAGAAGTCCGTGAGAAATTAATAAATAATATAAAAAGTTGTCAATATTTTGCTGTCTAAACTGATGAATCAGCGGATATATCTGGCGTGGAACAATTATCAATTGGTTTACGTTACTTGGACAAATCTAAGAATTGCATTCACGAAGATTTCTTGGGCTTTGTGCCATTAGTAAAACAAGATACTCGGTCTGAGTATTACAGATTGCATCCTAAACTTTTTAAAATCAATAAATTTAAATTTAAACTGTTTAGTTGGACAGGGGTATGATGGATGTTCTACTATGTCAGGAATAGTGGGTGGCGTTCAAAAAATTATACGTTCGCAATATCCCAAAGCATTCTATTTTCATTGCGCATCTCATCGTCTTAATTTGGTAATTAATGATCTTAACAGTGTATCGGATGTGAGAAATACTATTGGCACAATAAATTTCTTTCGCGAAAGTCCAAAAAGGCGGCAAACAGTACCGAACATTCCTCTGTTTTCTGAAACTAGATGGAGCGCAAAATATAAATCAACAAGAATATTCTCTGAACATTTTTGTAAAATTGTTAATGCTTTATTAAATTTATCGGAAATTAGTGATAATAATACAAAACAAAAAGCATTTCAACTGCACTGTGTTCTACGAGCTCCAGTATTTATTATATCATTATGCATAGTGAAACGCAACGACACAAACAAATAAATAAATATATCATCACGGCATAGTACTATAGCTGCGTGGGCCAAGCTGCTGAATACGCAGATTTCTTTAATGACGATGACATATTTATTTAGGTATTATTTAAATCTTTAGTATCAGTTTTCTACATGGAGACAAAAACATAGTGCACGTGTTAGCGATTAGAATGGTGCAAAGAATATTGGCCGGCCAACTCAAGAGGGTAATAAATGAGAATGTCTACAGTTCGAATGAATATAAGAATTTACAATAATATTTTGAATGTTTAACAATTAATAAACAACTAATATGAGTAACTAACATTAACTAATTGATTTACCGTTGTACCAGCATGAGAAACTAGATAACAGTTTGATACTAAATAAATTCTACAGGTTTTCTTAGAATTCGGCCCTGACACGGGAAATTGAAACCTATGAATTACTAGGTAAAACGTGCACAATAAACAAAATAATCAACGAAATAGTTAACAGGCTCCTTATGGATGTAAATAAACATTTCATATTTATTTAAACATTTTTATTTTGTGTAAATATTTTCAATTTAGGTAAACCTTGACTAGATGAACATTAGGAAGTGGGGGTTGAAACCAGCACTATCGCAGGCCATCTCTGTCACACTCACCAGTCCGAGATTTAAAGGTATCTTTGTTTAAGTAGGGGGTGAAATCACCACTACTTCGTAGCATCTTTGTCATTCACGCAGAATACAGATCTTAGTGTCTTTGTCTACCACATAGAGCATATGCGACTTTTTGAATGCAACTAATTAGCAAATCAACAGGCAAGAATTCTCTCCACCACCAGGCACAGGAAACCAAGGGTGGCTACATGAGAAGAGTTCAAAGAAATCAGGGTCAACAATTAAAAGCTGTCTCCGTTCAACATACAACCTGCATATGCAGAAACTTCCTCACTACATCGGGAACTCAGCGAATGAGGCGCATATCATTAAGATGATTTTCTCAGAAAATTTTGTCTTTTATATTGTTCAACGCATAGCACGGCTAGTGGTGAAAGGATAACAGGGGAGCGCACGCTCCACACAGTGGTCCAGTTGCGATTCTCCAACAACGTCGTATATCTATATGAAAATATCCAAGTAATAATTATAACACCATACGAAATATAAAATTTATATCGGACATCTTGTATGTCTGGGACGCTGTATGCGTATTCCTACATCTGGGGGACATCCTCCGGGGCCGTAGCCACGGCTGACCAAGGCCTACGTAACAAGGCCACTGTCCCGCTCTCCGGCTGTATCGCGACGCTGCAATTCACCGAATACAATTCACCGAAAAACAATTCACCGAAATACCAATTCACCGAACAAACAATTCACCGAAATACAATTCACCGAAAAACATATTCACCGAAAGACAGTTCACCGAAATATAATTCACCGAAATGCTAATTAACTTTCCTTCACACTTTATCCAGGCTTAGGACTGGCAGCAAAATGCAGGCGTGTTTAAAAGTAGGAAATTGATTCCTTTGTCATGTATTATTTAATTTTTATAAAACTAGGTATACTCGTATGTTTTTCATTAATAACTTAAATTATGTGCTATGCCCCGTAAATACTCATGTATGTTATCCTTCTTGTAATTTTCAACTAGATGCTCAATCCTCAGAGCACAGTCTCTGTATTTTTTACGCATCGGTGCGCCGTCTTGGCCGCTCACGTACTGCTCTATTTGAAGTTCATTTAAGCTTTGTTCCCGTTTAATTGCAACAATAAATCTCCATATGTTAGGGTGATCCGCCCCAATTTGCGTTTCAAATCCTCGATGCCATCCTTCAATGGAATTATTTGTTTTTGGTAGGCCTCGTTGGACACCATCGAAGCAGTTCCACATGTCATGGGAAAAATGAGGAGGACGCCGTCCCTGACGTCGGTGAGGACGTCCAATCCAAACATCTTCAAAATAATCAAGAATAGGCTGTGCTTCTGGGGGTAATATATTTTCATCACATAGCCTATCAAAAGCATCAACTACGCTTTCTATGGGAACAAATGCTATTGCCGGTAATAAGCGAAGCTTCAGAGCAAAATCGGAATCTGTTTCGTATCTTTGCTTATGCCCGTTTGACTGAATTTGTCGAAATATGCACTGGCAAAAGTGGAAAAAGCATCCACGATGAATAGTTTCCGGAAATTCTTCCGTAATTGCACTCACCATTGCAGGTTCAAAATCAGTTAATATTGTAACTGGCGTAGCTGTTGGCTGAAGTTCTTTCAGTTTTTTGAGGAGTCGAATGTACGTTTCTTTTCTTTTATCTGGTAGCAATGCAAATACTAAGGGTATAGCATTATTATTCTTTAACCCATGAAATGTATATAATTGGTAAAACAGATGTGGCACAGTTTTAAAAGTACCGTCTGCGTACCAATGTGTGGATCCAGCCAAAAGTTGCAGGTTACTCTTGGTGCTAAAAATTAGCATTCTATTTTCAGCAGGTCCAGAATCGTAAATTAAAAACTCGTCGCCATTGTTTGTTATCTTATACTTTTCAGGTAAAATAATATCCTGGCGGTGAATAGGTAAAATTGGAATATCTTCGTGCCTGGTTCGTATGTTTGTAATTGTTCTTTTGATGCTGCTCACTTGTGATAACTTTGCTGCTGCAGACTGAGTAACTCCAATCGATGCTTTCGATATTATACAATGCGGTGCATCTTGAGTATTTACAGCATTGTCCCGAATAGTGTTCATAACTTGAGCTGCTTCTACATGTGCTGCATCAGCCACATGATTATGCAAGCCGCTTATTTTCACTATATTATCATCCTCCGTTATCATACGCGCATGGCACTTAACTTTTTGATAATATTCACAACTCCAATATATTCGGGTTTCCACTTGTTTATTTTGAAAAAACAAATAACCATCAACTAACACTTTACGTTTTCCTTTCTCACTAATAATAAACTGGAGAGCCATTTCAACATTTACTGTAGCGGAACTATTTTCAGAATATAACTTCTTAAACAATAATGATGAATTTATACGATTTTTTGTTTGGGGAAGGGGGTCTTTAGGCCCGAATTGGGCCGGCGAGCTAAGTTCGGTGGGCCGAACCCACGAAGGCCAATGAAAATGTCCATTTCGGATAGGGATGCACTCGATATCAAGCTTCGGGCCGGTCCGGCCCGGCCCGAAGCCCTGTCTCATTTGGAATCGATTATTGAGACGGGCCCAAGATATTTTATTTCGGGCCGATTATTTGGAAAAAGCTAATCGGACTTATAACCTTGGCCCACCCCGAAAAATCGGGCTTTTCGGGGCGGCACGAAAAAATTATAGTTCAATCAAAATGCCTAGTTTCCTTTGGTTTTAAACAGGATCAAAATGATTTAATAACAACATTCTTTTCACCCTAGCAAAAAAAGAAAACAGTTATTTTACTTGTTTTTTTATTATTATTTTATTATTATTATTATTATTATTGTTATTATTATTATTATTATTTTTAAATAAAAGTAAGTTCTGTTTCATGTCTACCATAATGATTTATTGTCTTATTTGTAAAAAAAAAGTTGTATAAAATTTCGAATCTCTTCGGTAAACTAAATGTTAAATACTTATATCAGTAATTCTATTATGAATTTTTTTTACCAAAAATATTACACTGAAGGTGTCTCATTTAACTTAATTAATATTAAACTATCAAAGAACGTACACAGCTTTTTTATAAGTTTTACATGGAAAAATGACACAAGTGCCTCATAATAAATACAAAATTAGAAATACCGGATGAATTCAATTTCGAGGATTTGCTGGGCACTGCCCGATTTCAAATTAATTTTAGAGTCGAGCGACGTATTTTTGGTCAAGACGATGCTTGAGTCGAACCGGAATTTTTTTGTGCCACCGACCGGTATAAGTAGTTCTACATTACCCTAAATCGTCCAGAAATACATTTTTACCGGCCTATGGTCTTTTAAGGTTTATAAGTTGGTATTATTCTGGTGAAATGTCAGTTTATAAATGAATCGGTTATTTGAAAAAAGCCACAAACAATCTTGGGGAATTTTATTTTATGTTCATTTCATAAGGTTTAACTGTAAGCGTGCCCTTTCACTGTTTCACATTTACTTCGAAAAGGACACGACTGATGTGACTTTTTCAAAACAATTGCAATAGATTCTTATGTTCATTTATTATTTGTTTGTCACTGTTCGCTTATTATTAATGAGTTAGAGTTAAACTAAGTAATTCAACTGAGGATTTAAGTAGTGATAGTGAATATATTTTACACAAAAAAAGTAATTTAGATAATATGATTCGGAAGAACCTGGGATACTTATTTGTTTCTCATTGAATTCACGGACTTATTAAAAAATACATTTTCTCTATCAAAGCCTGCCGGTGCAAGGCCAGAACTGCCACAGAAACATTTCGGACATATACCATGTACAAGTACCTATCCATATCAACAAAATGGATAATCTGAGGCCTCTGATTCAAGTCGCTGAAGAAGACCACTAGTGTGTTATATTTAAAAAATTTATATTTTTACGTGTAATAAATACTATTGTAATACTTTTGTCTGCGATATAAAAACTCGAATAAAACATTCTGAATTTGGTAAAGGGTACATTTGAGTTATTTAATTTTTTGCGTTAGTAATAAGGATAAAGGAATATATCAGTTACTAATAATTATTAATGTCTTTAAATAAAAAAAAGATAATCGTATCCGAAAAAACACAGATTGTAAAGTTATTCAGTTTTTTCATCTATTGTAAAACTTTGTTTCATGCACTTGTGATCTTTTTCAAATAACCGATTCAAGTATTTTCAAAACAAGAATTAGCAAAATGTTTACAACTTTTATTACTAAATTGTTAATTGTACATAATCCGGTCCTGGGATTCGTGCACCATGAGACAGATCTAGAAAATTGTAGAATTACATTAAATATTATTATCTTATTATATGTGGATAAAGCGAAGATTCAATAAATCCTAATTACATATTGGCAGAGAAGCTATTATAAGTATTATACTTGCGCGAGTGCAGTAATATCATTAGCAATTGTCCCAGCTTAAATAAATTTTAACAATTACAATAATAACATTAACCCTGCGGTAATTAACGGTATTTAACGTAATAGATAATATTCAGAAGATTCGGAATTTTCGATAAGTATCCTTTTCTAAATTCCTGCATTTGCTGCCATTTTTACGGAAAGTTAAGAATATTACAATTTAATTACCATTTCGGTGAATTATATTTCGGTGAATATGTTTTTCGGTGAATTGTATTTCGGTGAATTGTTTGTTCGGTGAATTGGTATTTCGGTGAATTGTTTTTCGGTGAATTGTGTTCGGTGAATTGTATTCGGTGAATTGTTTTCGGTGAACTTTCCGGCACCCAGAGACATCCATCTTTTCCTGTTGCGATAATATTCAGCTGTATCGCCGCCTCTTTATCTCTATAGAGTCTTATCAACACCTCCAGTTACACAAGGAAAACCCGCCATTTCAAAAAGCAGATTGTGATTTGCAGTAATTTCTTCCTGTAGTTATGGAAATTTGAGGTATTGCCCTAGATGCTGTGAAAGTATTTCAGAAACTGATGCAATTACGGGACAAACTGATGGCTGGCTTATGGTGTGTAGATCTCCACATGTTTTCTGTAAATAATTACTTATAAAGAAAAAAATATTCCAGTACATACGACATACCTGGAAATACAACAGAAACGGTGCAGAAATTATACACTTGTTTGGTGTTAATGTATGAAAAAAAAAAACTATATGCAGACTAATTATGTTTAAATGGATGGTACAACCACACAAGAGTTAATGCTCGGATTAAACACCGTGGATGAACCTGACAAGATTCGATAGCTGGTTCACACCACTGGACTTGGCCAATATAACCAGGACAATATTATGTTGTGAAACAAACAAAGTAGTGAACGAACGAACATACAAACACAAACGATCGAAGGACCAGTCACTTTTACGAACTAACAACGTACTAAGCTTAATTGAAACAAAAATAACAACAAATGAAAATCAATTTTAAGTGATATATGATATAGCGTATTGAACACAAGCGATCTAAGCTATGATCAACTAAATATACAAACAAGTACTATATGGTAGAAATTCTTCAAGTCAATTAATAAGTATATGAACAAACAAATCTAGCTAAAGTAATATCAGGAACCCTAAATGACCCTAATAACGACCAAACCAAAATACAAGAATGAAGAAATGTATTTATACTACGACGCCACAACAATAGATGCAATCCGATGATGTCACTCGAAAGAAACATATGCAAACTCACTCTACAGCGAAATACTATTATTGAAAACAATAATATGAATCAAACCCTAACAACGCGGGTTTCCGTTAGAATTCAAGTTGTGTAACACGGTTTCCCAACTGATTCCTCAGCTACTGTCGGCTGTATAAAATGGCGACGCAATAATTTTCACGACCCAACAACAAGAACAAAAATCAAATAAAGCTCGGTTTATTTGACGTAATTGACAAAAACGAATGATAATTCTAATAAATACACTACCTGTCGTGCTAGGCAAGCAGAGTTAAATATTAATTGCAAAATTAAAAAACGACGCGAAACAACGGGCAATGCGTGTGCTCTCTACGACAGCCGAACAGCTACTAACATTACTAACGCTCACCAATCGATACGGCCTTCGGCGTCTGCTAGCGTGTTTGGAAGGGGGTTTGCGCGCGCACTTGGCTTGGTAACCAAATTATTACTTTTATCAAGTTTGTGCTGCCCTCTTCTATGAACTAACACTGCTTAATCAAATATATAAAACTTGTTGCTACCTCAGGCTCAAAGGGATTAACCATTTCAAATTCAAAATTATTTAAGACCTGTTGGTCTTAAACAACACTTGTTTGATATTTCACACTTAACATGATTGCGGAATAATTTCATTTCAAAACATATGTATAAACATGAGGGTAAAATTAAGACCGCAAAGTGGGATCATTTCACTATATGAGGCTGATGGGTTAAACGCGGATGCAAAAATATGCAAATTAACAAAAGACCACATAGCACCAGAGGGCAAAAAAAGTTAAGTATTCCGTTCAGCTATTCCGGCATTTCCCAAACTTTTTATTCTCGCGCCCCCCCTTCAGACTACAAATTTTCTACGCCCCCCCCCCTCCGTACAATTTTTGAATCCAAGTTTTTAGGTACCAAAATAGCATATATCGCAAACTCAATATGTTTTTTGAATTGTTTAATAATGTTGAAAAATAAATATCTAAACTCTTTCATAATACTATATTTTATTAAATGCACTTGATCTCTTTTGTATTGTTTCATATTTCGCTAGATCTCAATTATTATCAAAATTGTTTTCCACTAGCAGCGCTGTATCGTTAACTGCTGTTGGTTGCCCACTCGCATAAAATCGCCTGGACCTGGAGTGGCGATGGTAGAAACACATTTCACTCCAGCACAGATCAAGTGCAAATAATGCTATTTGTTATACAAATGTTATTGTGTCTAATTCTTCTAAATAGATAAAGATATAAATAAATAAAGTAACATTTTGCAACATTTCTAAATATGGATAAATTTTTAATCGGAACCAAGCGCGGTATCGATCGACCAAGTACATCAACATCTGCAGATAAAGAAGATACCAACATTTCTAAACCAAAGAATAGAAAATATAGTGATGAATATTTGAACTTCGGTTTTACAAGTGTTTTTATTAAAGATGAAGAACGACCAAAGTGTGTAATATGCTTAAATATTTTAGCTGCTGACAGCATGAAACCAAATAAATTAAAAAGGCATTTGCAAACGAAGCATAAAGAACTTGAAAACAAGCCCCGAGATTTTTTTGTAAAAAAACTGAAAGAGTTTAGTAATCAGAAATTAGCTTTTGAAAAAGCTGTATCAGTACCTCAAAAAGCTTTACTAGCTTCTTATAAAGTTGCACACCGCATAGCCAAATGCAAGAAACCTCACACAATTGCGGAGAACCTTGTTCTTCCTGCTACCATTGATATAGTCTCTATAATGTTTGGAGACAATTATGCAAACGAAATTAAAATAATAACGCTATCAAATAACACTGTTGCAAGGCGAATTGAAGATATATCAGAAGATGTATTAGAACAACTATTATCAAAACTTAAAAACAAATTATTTGCTATTCAGTTAGACGAGGCCACTGATATTATCAAAGATGCTCATTTGATAGCATACGTACGATACTACGATGAAGCAAAAGGCGATTTTTCGCGATCCGAACTAATGCAAACTGTTTCCATTATATGTTCGCTTATGGTTACAGTAATGACGTCATATTGCGTCATCATTTATTCCAGTCGCGAAAACGTAGTATTCGGTATTCGGTGTTCGCTCAAATCCATCTGTCATTTTATAGATATAACCACAAAAAATTTATTGCCGGACTAGTTACTGTAAGTGTATTTTTCGTAATTATCTATTTGTTTAATTATTATAAATCAAGATAATTGGTAATTTGTTTAATCTTTAGGATAATTTTATTATATTGTACTTGTTGAAATTTTCAAATGGATGTATCAGTGGCTTGTGTACTTGGATTTTTGCTGCAAGATGAATTTTTTGATTCAAATGTGGCACTGGAAATCACAAAATCATTACATGAACAAGAAGCATTGAAACCATACATATTCTTCATATTGAAAGACAAACATATAAGAAATCCAAGCTGCGCTGAAGTGTGGTTATCATCATATTTAAATGAAGATTTCTATCAAATCTTCAGGATGAGCCACGAAACATTTTATTTATTATTGAAAGCGTTCTCTGGTTTAGACGATTTTAATAATAAAATCGTAAAGAAATACAGAGGAGGCAATCAACCAGTTCCGCCTGAGAACCAGCTACTTGTTGTTTTGTGGTACCTTTCTCAAAACGGCACCTTGCTAAATACTGGCGAAAGATTTGCATTGGTTCCGTCAACAGTCATGAAAATTGTAGATAATTTTCTAAATTTATTTTTAAAGTTAAAAGATAAATATATTCGTTGGCCGAAAACTGGCGCTGAATTTCAAGAACTTTCAAGTCAATTTGTGAATTACCCTGGTAGGTGGTTGAAAACTATACCTACACATAAATGTATATGATATTTTTTTATAAATTTGTCCAGGTACAATATCAGCTATAGATGGTTCTCATATTAGAATTAAGGCACCAATAAATCAACAGGATAGTTATATCGATAGACACGGTAACCATTCGGTTACTTTGTTAGCAATGTGCTCCGCCAAGAAATTATTTACTTATATATTTGCTGGATTTCCTGGATCAGCTCATGACTCAAGAGTAATGCTGGATTTATACAGCATAAGCCGTAACGTAACGTACCGTGCCGTGGCGTACTGTAACGTATCGTAACGCGTGATTTTTCTAGGCTATTTTATACAGAACTTTTACGATACATTTTCGTAAAAAGTATACTAATGCTCTGTCGCGACAATTGTAGTGTACATCATATTTGTATTTATCAGGTTCGTTAGTTTATTCGCAATGCACTATATTTCATATATATTTCCATTGAATATATTAATCCAAACTTTGACACATGACACATGTCACTTATGTCAGTCAAAGTCACACAAGACAGACTATTCGTAATGCTGTATTTTTTATATTTATATCCATTTAATGTATTAATTCCAACTTTGACATAATTAGCCACACAAAAACAGACTAAAGCGCAGGTAAGCAATAATTTTCATAATATCGCAACGTACCGTAACGTGCTGTAACGTAGAAAGATAAAAGTTCGCGATCTTTGGGTTTTTGACACGTTACGGCACGGTACGTCACGTTACGGCTTACATCTGTATAAATTATCACATAAGTATGCATTGATTTATTCTTTACGTTACGTTACGGCACGGTACGTTACGTTACGGCTTACGCTGTATAAATCCAGCATAAGTAAAATCTGAAATAAAATTTATAATATTTTATTTTTTTAGGTTCTATCAAACACACTTTTTTACTGTAATATTGAGAAATATGGCTCTTAATATTATATACCTAACGATAAATTTCACATTATCGGTGATAGTGCATTTACGTGTACTCACTGGCTACTTACACCATATAATAGAACAGGACATTTAAGTAATATTAAAATTAATCACAATAAATGTTTGAGTAATGATAAAGTAGTTATCGAAAACGCCTTCGGTTTATTAAAAGGACGATGGCGTGTATTGGATTTTGTAAATGTTCACTCAATTTAAAAAGTAGTTAGTATTATTGTGGCTTGCTGTGTACTGCACAATTTTTGTTTGATAAACCAGGACTTTTGGGATACTATTGAAGTCAATGAAGAAGTTGCAGAAGTTTATAATAATGTAAGAACACAGGCAGGGAAAGAAAACCGTGATCGTATAGCAAATTTATTAAATCAAAATAGAAAATAGTTACATTCTGTATATTTACTGTGTATATATATTTTTGAAAATAAATAGTATTATACTATAATCACAGTTGTTATAAAGAAAATATGACCAATTAATTTTTACTTTTTCTAATGTCAGAAACTAACGTTTCCATAATATCTAACAGTCTTTCTTTCTGCTGATTTTGTACATTTATTAGCTCATTTAAGTTTTTCATTTGTTCTTTTCTTTCTTCCTTCTCTTCTTTTAAAACTTTCATAATTTCATAGTTTTAGATTTAACTTTTACAGTTTTCTTATTATTTTTGTAACATGTGCTTCCTTCGCTGTCAGATACATCTGTATCATTACTTGCCTCTCTTGCTTTTTTTACTGGTGGCTCTTCATATTTATCGTCACTGTTGTCCTCATTATAAGAAACGTTTTCTACGTCTGTTTCACTTAAAAATTCAGGTGTAGATTTATGTTTTTCACCCAGAATATCATGAATTAAATCAAAGAAAGGTGGAGGATCTTTCTTTCTTTCCCCAGTAGTATTCATATGCCTAATATGACTGAAATATCTGCTTTGGAGGTTCGCAAATTTTTGCCTACATTTTTCCGCCCCTTCTTTTCCTATGCCACAATCATATCCTTCACTTTTTAATTCGCCGGCAATGTTAGTCCATAGTTTTATTTTGCTTGTCTTTTTGTCAGCAAAACCTCTTCTGTATTTTTCGAGCCCCCGCTTTTTTTGTAAAAATATTTCCGTTGCGATAATATCAACTTCATTCGGTTTTACATTTGGTAACCAAATCTTTTTCGGTATGTTATTTTCCTTGTCTGTAAAAACAAATTATTGCTATAAATAAACATATGAAATATTGTTCCCTAACTACTTACTTTTCTCTATATTTTCATTATTACTACAATTATTACTAGATAAATTCAACTCTATGGGTTTTTCGAACACACCGTCCGCAGTTGCTAGCATTTGTGGCACACTGATTTCGATATTTGTTGTTGATTCTATGTCACCAATATAGTAGTAATCTAAAAAATGTTGAAACAGTTAAAAGTACATTTTATAATTTAATAACTACACAAACCTTGAATAGAACATTTATTGCCATCCATTGTGAGATGAGAGGTTATAAAACAGCTGTAGCTGTATACAAAACAAGTCAAACAACGTATACGCATGCGCCAGTTCCGCGACCGCAGCCGTAACCAGCAACTCTGCTTGGCGACAAGTTCGCTCTGATAGCAAACATTTCACAGGATGTGACGTCATTACTTCAGCCATTTTGAGCGAATAATGTGTCGCGAAAATGCATAGTTCGTATGCGAACAGTAACCATAAGCAAATATTTTGCTCGCCAAAAATCGACTAAAGATCCAAGAAGACTTACTTTTCTGCATCCAAATTGAGGGACGAACAACAGCGCAGGATTTGTTCAAAATAACAGATGATTTTATAGCAAAGTATGATTTAGAATGGAAAAACTGCATTGGTATTTGCACTGACGGGGCACGGGCAATGGCAGGAAAATATACAGGTTTGCAAACACTTATACGCAACAAGAATCCCAATGCTACTTGGAATCACTGCATGATACATAGAGAAGCACTAGCGTCGAAGGAACTTAGTCCTAGACTGAACTTTGTATTGTCAGTTGTAATTGACGTTGTTAATTATATAAAAATGAGGCCTTTATAGGCAAGACTATTTTCTGCAATGTGCGACGACATGGGAAGTAATCATTCGAAATTATTATTTTATTGTGAATCTCGGTGGCTATCTCGTGGCAAAGTTATGCAACGTGTGTTTGAACTAAGGCAAGAAATATTTTTGTTCTTGGAAAAAGAAAATCATAGAGATGCAGAAAAATTTGCAGACGAACTTTCTATAATGAAACTAGCTTATTTGACTGATATTTTCGAAAAATTCAATATTCTAAATACGCAGTTTCAAGGAAAAAATACCCATATAATAGAACTTTCAGAGAGAATTACAGCATTTTCAAGAAAGCTAGAACTTTGGTCAAATAAAATAAATGCCAAAGATACAGAAATGTTTGTCAATTTAAAGGCATTCATTTATGACAACCAACCAAGTTTAACAAATATGAGTGTCATTTTTAAAACTATCGAAGCTCATTTAAAAAGCTTGTCGGCAAATTTTAAGCGCTACTTTTTTGAAAATGATAATTTATTGATAGAATATGACTGGGTAACAAACCCGTTTGAAAGGTCACCGAAAAATTTATCTTTAGAAGAAGAAGAAGAATATATAGATTTAACATCGAGCATGGAGAAAAAGAGGCAATTTTTAATTGTTCCAATTGATACATTTTGGATTAACACGCAGGAAGAATTTTCACACTTGTTCAAGAAAGCAATGAATATTTTGTTGCCATTTCCTACATCTTATCTGTGTCAAATTGGATTTTCATCTGTTGCTTCATTAAAATCAAAATACAGAAATCACCTTAATATTGAACGTGAACTAAGGGTAGCGATTACTAATATTGAGCCAAATTTGGACAAATTGTGTGCCAGTAAACAAGCACATCCACACCATTAATTTTAATAATAATTATAAATATATGTATATTCTCATGTATATTATTATACTTTACCTATTATTCAATAAATTTAAAAATTATATCATAGTTAACTGCATTTTCAATTTTCTTTCGCGCCCCTAGAAAATTTCGCGCCCCACAGTTTGGGAAACACTGAGCTATTCAGTAGATCTACATACGCTGGTCTTACATTTTTTTCAAGTGTAGGGGAGTTTGACATTCATCCGACTGCCGAGTTTATATATTTTATCAATGAATTATTTGATTCTTTAAATTCATCAAGCAAGGCTAAACGAAAAATCAACGAGCTAATATCTGCTAAATCCCGTCATCATATATTTTGGGCTTCGGCAAAAATTCTGCTAGAATCAATAATTTTTCTAAAAGATAATAAAGTATTGCCAACACCTCCATGTATTCCGTATTTAATTAAAACTATTCGGAGTGTACAAGATCTATGGAAATCTGTAAGAGATCAAGGTTTTTTTCTTTTTGCACACAAAAGCCTTGAATCAGGACCTCCTAGAAAATTTCTGTCATTAGAGGATTGTGTGGTCAAAACACAAATCCTTCACCCTCACAATTTATATTAGCTTTTAAAACCAGTTTAGTGAACAACACTTTAAAAAATTCTACTGGATCCAATTGTGAGGATGATGGTATAGAGTATGTTTTAGCCTTAAAATCCCGTATGTTTTCCCAACCTCATACCTCCACCAAATCTACAGCTGAATCAAATCAAATCATTTCAAACCAAGATCACACAGTCTACGACTAATGACAAAATTTTCGATTTAGCTGTACGCATTAGGGAAAACGTTAGCAGCTATATTGCCGGTTTTATATGTCGCAGACTTTTAAATAAAAATTGTCAGACATGTGTAAATTATTTAACAACTAAAGAAACAACGGACAAGAATGTTTCATTAGTGTGAAAGAATACAATTCAAATAAAAAAGTTTAGTGTATCCAAATTTAATGCTAGCTGAAGCCATAGATTTTTATAAAAGTAAAATTTTTGAAATGGTGCCGGCCGTAATTCATAAACCAGACATTGTTAAAATGTTAGCGGCAGGTATTGATATTAATTTAGATAATGTTTGCGATTACATAGCAACTTTCAAAGAAAAAGGAGCGAAATTAATTGTGATTATCATGTTGCATTCATTCATAAGACAAGTAAATAGAATTTTTTTAAATAGAAATGAGATAATTGGTAATTATATTATAATGTTTGGTAAAATAAGAAAATATGTATATTTTTAAATGTAAAAATATGTGAAATATATAAATTTCAATAAAAACAAATTTATATTATTTTGCTTTCTTTTCCACAAATCTTTAATTTTCAGGTATCATATAACTCTTTTAAGAAGCCCGTGATTCTGAAATATTGTTAGTAGTGTCCGGTAGAGTTCACAGAGACGCTAAACATATTAACAAACCCTAAAAAGTTAGTGTCTTTTCTCTATACAGTATTTGTGTTCTTTTTCTTTGCGCACGAACGAACGTGTTCCGCAGTCTGTCGGTACTTCAAAGAGATGCGCATGTTCGCTCTTGCGCAGTTTGGACAGCATATAAGTTTCGAAGATGAATTAATGTAACTCTTCAACTGGCACCAGGTCACAGGGGCGCTTTTCCTGGACATCTCCAAGGCGTTCGACAAGGTGTGGCACGAGGGACTACTGTACAAGATGCTGCGCATGGGAGTCCCACGCTGCCTAGTGCGCATCACTGTAAGCTATCTGAACAACAGGCAGCTGCAAGTGAAGCTCAACGAGGACAGGTCGAGCACCAAACCCGTCACGGCCGGGACACCGCAGGGAGGCCTGTTGTCGCCGCTCCTGTTCTCGCTGTACACCAGCGACTTCCCATAGCAGCCGAACACGCTGCTCGCACAGTACGCGGACGACACCGCTGTGCTGGCCAAGTCCGTGAGGCCCGAGCTGGTCCGCAAGCGCCTTCAAGCCGCCGCGGAGTCCATGGAGGAGTGGTTTTCCAAGTGGAGAATCGACATCAACGCCTCCAAGAGCGCCGCAATGCAGTTTACAAAGACCAAGAAGAGGATCGTGGAGCCGGTGGAGCTGTTCGGAGAGCCGATTCCATGGGTGGCCACGACCAAGTACCTAGGAGCCACGCTCGACTCGCGACTGAACTGGCGCCAACCCACGGCAAATGCAGTCGCACGAGTCAACATCGCCATCAGCCTCCTGCACGCGATGGCGAACAGACGCAGCAGGCTCTCACTACACAACTGCTGCTGTCTAAACCATGGTGAGGCCAGTTCTCACGTATGCAGCACCGGTGTGGGGATACCGGGGCCACCCAGGCACCAAAAGACTCCAGGTCGTGCAGAACAAGTTCTGTCGGATGATAACGGACGCACCGTGGTTCATCCGAAACACCAATATCCACCGGGACCTGAAGCTGGAGAGCGTCAAGGAATTCACGAGACGCCTGGCTGAAAAGTTCTACGCCAACGTGGAACAGCAGCATCAGACTCTGCGTCGAGGACTACGACGTAGAGTCGGAACTAAAGTACTTCAGGCCAAAGCAAGTACGTAGACAATGATAGCAAAAGCATAAACCTAAACGCAAAATACACAAATTACGTACAAAACGTATAATCCAATTTAAAAAAAAAAACGACATGAATAAAACCAAGATAAAAGTGTTGAAAGCTAATAGCTTGGCACAATGACCAAAAAAATCTCAGGAAAACTATATAATGTAACTCTGTAACAACCGGAACCTCATAAAACACTAACGAACAACAAAGTGATACAGACAGTGTGGATGCATATCGCGCGGTAACAAATTTAGGTGTGTGAACGTTCGCGAACGTATTGCGCGGTTCAGTTCGGTACGGCGCGCTTTATCTGGACCTACCTTGAGATCCACTGCTGCAAAGTATAGTTTCAATATTACTATATTCTACCTACATTTTTAAATTTTATTTATTATACAGTAATTCAATGTAATAAATTTAAATTCTCAAAACTACCCGATTAAAAATGAAGAAATTTATATATGTCGTGGTCGGATTATAGAGTGCTGCCAGATTATCAAATCTTCGTTGACTTAGCGGTGATTTACAATCTGGCTAGTTGAGTAGACTTAGCTTGTATATTTCTCTAAAATAAATATAACGTCAATAATCTCACCTAACGCACAAAACTCGCCCAGAGTTTTCCAAAAGTGACTTTTGTCCGTTTGGTTGGCTTATTGTGATATTGAGAGAAACTGCAAGCGAAAATAATAGCCAAATTACAATGTGGCTGTAAGCTATTTGTCGTTTTATAAAACGTCTAGCCATATTGTAAAATGCCTGGGCGTTTTATAATCTGGCTAACACATATACACACATCAGCAGCAACTCGACCACAGCCGCACCGGGTCCGTTTGACGAATAATCACGGCCGCATATCTGTGCATCTGTGATTGTGCATTTTTTATTCATAATTATTTTGTACGTAACCAGGCGTGCGGCCGTGCTTGTTCACCAATCGGACTCGATGTAGTCGTGATCCGGCTCTATTGTACACATACTAAGGCCCTCGGCCGTGTTTCGGTAATTTCGGCCGCAGTGCAGCCGAATATCATTTTTACGCGGTTAATAATTAAAAATTATTATTATTATTATTATTATTATTATTATTATTATTATTATTTTGTTCATGTAACTCCGAATTACAATATAAGATGAATGAGCAGGTGTCACATTTTTTAAAAACTATTTTAAATGAAAGTTTATGCAATATTTTTCATAGTAATATAAAAAATCTGATGTGGCCAGCACATTACCTTTCATCAGTTCTATGTATTTTATACAAATTCCATACAGGCAGTTTCTTGCGAAACGAACAGAACTCATTTTAACGAAACTCGGATTGTTACATTCATTCTATAGGCATTTCGCGCCGAAATGATTATTAGTTTTGAGGATGTTCGGTGCATACCAACATACAAGAATAAAATAACCCTATTTGATTTTGACATGAAGAAAAATATAAAATTCAAATAAATAAGGTAATAATTATTCTTAACACCTGTGCTGGCTAATAGGGCTGTCAATGAAATCCGGATATCCGAATATCCGGATTTTTATTTTTAAAATATCCGTTTTTTCTATCCGGATAAACCGGATATCCGATTATCCGTTTTTTTCAATCCGGATAACCGAGTATCCGGTTTATTCAATCCGGATAACCGAGTATCCGGATTTCGCAATCCGGATTTTTAGATCCTGAAAACCGGATAACCGAATATCCTGATTTTTCAATATCCGAATTATTCTATCTGGTTATAATTTATAATAATGATTACTAATTTTTAAATATCATTGTGGGGTTGGTCGTGTCACACGGACTTCAGGCTTCAGGTTCGTGTGTGGCTGCGTACTTGCTAGTTGCTATTTGACTTGCGTATTGCGTGCGTTGCGTAGTGTACTCTTTCTTTATCTTTAGTTAGGATACATGTTTGCGCCGGTGCATTCCAGTCGTTCATATAGGTTTATGTTCTAGTCGTATTCGCGCTTATAAGCTTATAACGTTGTAAGTAAACGAGTATAGTCATTTAGTCATAGTGTTTTGTGTAGTTGGTGTATGTTTTCTGCGTAAAAAAGTGCCTGTAGAATGTGCAAATTAGAAACTTGTAGTAATTTAAACAAGTTACCTATGTATTTTTCGGAAAAACAAATACATCATTAAAGTGGCCTACCAATGCGACAACTTTGCCCCAATTTAACCGACTTCGTATCTCTTACGGTTTCAGAGATCCCAATGGTTAGACTCAAAAAACGGGCACCCTGTATACGTATTTTGGCCAACCTATTCAAGGAACTGTAATATAAATATGTAAATTAAATACTTAAATAGACACTAAATAAAATCATGTTATTACTTATATTTTTCCAATGATTACCTTTGTTCTTGTTAATCTACAAAATTACGTATAGGTAATAGGTATGCATATGGTTAATATTTATAAGTTGTAACTTATATTGTAAGTATTAGGAACTAGGGGTATTTGGTTTCTACCTTTTAACTATATGGCTTATATGAATTTCTGTTATCGGTTTTCCGGATATATCCATTACCGGTTTTCTGGAATTATTCGGATACCGGTTTATCCGAATATTCGGTTATCCGGATATCGGTTATCCGGATACCGGTTTATCCGGTTACCAGTTTATCCGTATTTCAAACCGGATACCGGTTTTTTCAGATACCGGATACCCACTTATCCGGATATCCGGATTGGTATTTTTACGGATATTGACAGCCCTACTGGCTAATTCATCGTCATTCCAAAAACCTATGTGCATAGCATTGCTGCTTACAGTTCTTACGGAACTTCACAGATGACACTACTAGTTCTGACAAATGTTGACCAACAATCCAAATTACAGAAAATAGGTAAAAAAAATACTTGAAATTATGAATATATTATTAATTTATTAATTACCTGCTTATACAAGGCTATATAATCACAAATACCTTGAAATATTCGTTAATTTTTTATGGAATAGAAGGGTAATATGTACCCATATGTAGTCATTTAAATGCATTTTGAGTTTAGACCCCATTCTATACTTTAGCCCGATTCTATATTTCTAGTACATTACCTTCCTTCAGTTCTATCTATTTTATACAAATATCATACAGAAAGTTTCTTAGAATTGATTCTATATTAGCAGAAAAATTATAACACATACACATGTCAATCGCTCTTGACATTGACATCTGTCTACCAAAATTATATTCGCTGTTTCCTGTGTTATTGCATAGCTGGTTGCTTTATATAATTTAATTTCTTAATATTTTTTAACGCATATTCATTGAATATGAAGTATAAAATGTAATCAAATCGTATAGAGAATAAATTAGTTTTTAATATTTATAATAACATTAAATGAGAAAAAATTATATTTAACTGGAGGTTTTTTTTAAAGCAAAACCGTTAAAATCTTCAAATTAGGGTACTTCCGGTCGACCGATTATAACCAAAATCTAATCACCTCTTCATATGGATGTAACGAAGAGGAATACGAAAGAATTATAATTTTTAGAATTGTCGTGTTGGAGTTATCGACGGTGAAAAAAAAATCGTCACACACGCACACATACACACAGACATAGACATCATCGCAAAAATAGTAAAATCGTATTCTAGGGACTCTAAAACGTGCTTATTCATTAAAAACTCACCATCGAATTTTTTGACCAAAAATAATACCTACCTTCCTTACCTAAAGGTACGACGGAAGGTAAAAATAATAATTTGTTATTTTCGTACATAATTAAATAAAGATTGGCGCCAGAAGTAGGCATAAAAAGCAACCCCCCGCCCCAATCCTGTGACGTCGGAGCACATACAGTACGTCATTCAACCAATAGGAAAACAGTTTACGTTGTTAATATAAATAAAAGTAGGCGATAGTTTGTCACATTTAAACTGTATGTGCTCTGACGTCACATTCTGTTTCAGATCACGTTACTTTTTCGAAATATTACACGAATTTCAATAATTAATTTTAAAATATCTAATAAATATTTCGCAATATTTTTAAATTTGAGGCTCTTATAAGAACAATATCTTTTAAAATTTATTATTTAGAAGTCCTTGCAACAGTCCTATTATGAATTTTGATAAAATGCTGCAGGTCTGATCGGCCCAAAATTCAGCCGGCCCATCGGGAATTTTCCCGGTATCTCGCCGGGCCCATCCGCCCCTGATAACATGGCCACTTATAATATATCGCACTTTACCCGTTGGAAAAATTATATGAATACCCGACCAAAGTTTTTCAAATTTTGGAGTTACATCAACATTACTACTAATAAAAGTTGATAGTCCTATCTTGTAAACCTGACTTTATAAAAAATGTCTACATCTGCCATCAAATAGTATAAATGTAAAATAATCAAACTTTTATATGAGCCATTTTGTTCTATTACTTATATTAAAAAAGTTAAGTGGGGGGCGTCTTCCCAGACTCACCCTGTAGTTGTAATACATACTTGTAATTCTCAAAATGGAATATTTAGGACATATATTGTTAGGCAGAAAAGAGGTGGATGGAAGTATTTAAAATATATATAATAACAAATGTAACAAAAAAATAAGCAAGCAAGCTTTAAATTCAAATTAAAAATACGTATTTAGACACGTCAGTGTTACAGTATTGCAGTAAAATGTATGATGATGTGCCATATTTTAGGTACTGCTCTTGTAAGTATCGGGTGCAATATAATTGCCCCGGTCCTTTAAAAGTAAATGGAAATATACGAGAAGTGATCCAGCAACACAATGGCCACGAAGTTCCATTTTCTGCAGGGTATCATTTTAGGCGTGCTTTAGTAGAAAAATCTCTACAAGAGCGGAACCGCATACGAAATATATATGACGAGGAGGCGGCAAGGTTTGTTATAATTCATTTTAGCTTTTGATATATTTTCAGTACAGAGTTGTATTGTAACGTTTTCATTTATTTGGGTGAAGTGTAAATATTAGACAATTATTATTAATTAAAATAAGTGTTTATTAAACTATAATGAAAATTACTATTACTAATATTAAACGATTATTAAAAACTAATTAAGACTAAAACTATAATTAACTAGATAACACTAACATTGTTTATTTATTTAACTAATTAACACTATTATTTATATCACGATATTACTAATTATTTATTTCCACTAATTATATCACTTTTTATATCTCGTTCAACTGTCCGCCTACCGACCTTCACAGCGTTTATATACTCAACTGACTCAAAAGCATCTGTATATTCAACTGGTCGGACTGAAGTCACCTCTTTCACTACACTGTCTGTCTATTTATGTAACTAACTTTCTCCTTCCACAGCCTCAGTATCACCAACTATCCGTATGCCACAATTCTTGAACACCAATGCGGAGTATCCACTCCAACTCGCTGTTATTGTCCTCGTGTACTCTATGTAGCTTCCCAATAGTCGTCAACACTACCGAGTATTCACTTCCACGGCTATCCCAGTATACCAGTAATTTCCAGACTCGCCGTTACTGCCCTCGTACACTATAGCTTCCCAATACTCGTCAACACTACCGAGTATTCACATCCACAGCAATCTTAGTTAACCAGTAACTTCCCGAGTCCTTCACTCGACACTATACTGCACTGCGTACGCTCACCACGATACTGTTGTGCTCCACTAACACTCTATGTGATTGTCTCTATTTGCCTCTCTATATGTAACTAACTGCACTAATGTAAGTGTCTGTCCGTCTTCACTAATGGAACTGAATTATGTAATTAACTCAACTGACTATCTAAGTCAACCCCCGATCACGTAACTAATGTTGTGTGATCAGAGCATCAACTGAACTAACTTCCGCGCATAGCTGCGTCCCTTTTTATACAGCTGCCATTAACTTCCAGAGAGCTCTAGAATGTTCGACCGCATAATAACAATGAACACAAAAGGTTCAGGCGACGGGGAGTTAATTAAACATGTCGCGGGTTGTTTGTTTATGTAGCCCAGCTGGTTGCGCGATTGCGTCATCGCTATACTTAAACACTTGTTCAGCGTAGCAGTGGGGCTCACATGTTACAGTATTAACTGTACAGCATACAAGCGCTAACACACAACATGCAACGTAAGGTAATACGTATGTGTCGCATAAATGTTATAGAAATACATAGATATCGTCAAAGGGTCTAGGAACATTCACCGCGGGGAAAATTCACCGCACACAACAGATATAAGAAAATGTGTGACTGGTGCTAAAGACTGTTTGTATTACATTAATATATAGAGTAAACCAGTGATATTACAACAGTGGTTTTCTTTATAAAATTGGATGTTTTTTGTGGAAACAAAACACTACACTGCCGAACCGCCGGAAACTAATCACTCCGCTTCGCTCCGTGCTGGCTCCCATCGATGCTTAATATAACGTCTCTAACTTTTCAGGGACGGCAAGAATTACATTAACCGTGGTTTTAACTGGGATTCTGGGATAAAGGAGGCGCTGGAATTTAATGTTGGTCAAAAATTAGTTCTGTTGGACTTTCCGCGGTGAATTGTGTGCGGTCGTCAAAACCCTCATACACCATTTACCTCATGTTATATGTTGCGAGTTTAATGTATCCTTGGTGTATGATGGTTTCGACGATATCTATAAATTACTATAGCTTTTATGCGGCACACGCATATGTGCGATATTTACCTATGTTGCATATTGCATGTTGTGTGTTTGATGTATCTTTGGTGTACATCCGGGCTAATTCTCACAACATAAATATTCTATGATGAGAAGAAAATATATTTCTGGACTTCAGTCAACTTTTATTTATCAACGTAGGAATAAGTTTTAAACCAGTGAAGACAGTAGGATCCTTATTTAGTAATATAAAATCAAAAATAAACAACAAAATGAAGTCTAATATTATATACAAAATTCCATGTCACGATTGCCCATCCCAATATACAGGCAGACAAAAGTATCTAAACACAAGACTGGAAGAACACAGAAAAAACTGTTTAAAACAAACAAATAATCAAAATAAATGTGCCCTTGTCACACATGCTCAAACACAAAAGCACAATTTCGATTTCGAAAACGCTAGGATACTAGATACGGAAAAAAATTACATAAGAGACTAACACTAGAAATGCTGTATATGAACAATGATAAAAACAATGTCAATTTGAAAACAGACACAATGGGTATCAGCAAGATATATAATAACATTTTAAAATACAAATAACACAAATAAAATAAAACAAAATCATAATTACATAAATAAAATGGACTCATCATTACAATAAAATCAGACTTAAATTTTCAATATAAATTAAAAATATTTTATCTATTATTACTTTACATTTTAAATATTGGCGGTTAAACTACTCATTAAAACACATGACTTAACTTTTTTAAATAAATGAAGATAAGTCACAAAACAGGTCACAACTTTACTTAGTTGAAGGCTAGCCGTTAAGGGTGTTCGACACATTTTTATATATTTTTTTCACATTTAATATTATTATACACGTATTTTATGACAGTACAATTTGTATAAATGTACAATTTCTATGTTTTATTTATTTATTTATTTATTTTTTCGACTGTTAAATTTATTTAACTATAAGTTATTTTTTATATAAACAATAATTTTCCATGCTTTGTAATTATACTGCATTCAACATTTTCATAGTATGCCAAATTTTCATAAACATTTACTAAAAATCATGTAAGCAATTAAGTATTTAAATTAAGTTACAATGTATTTTAATGTATTTTTGTTTAAAACAAATGTTCTGATCTGTAATTATAGCCCCTGAGGAAGACACATGGGGTGTCGAAACCGGTCGGGTTGATAAATAAAAGTTGACTGAAGTCCAGAAATATATTTTCTTCTCATCATCCATTCCCAGTCAAGAAATTTTACCTAACTCCCATAAATATTCTACTTATTTTGTTTTTGAGTTACATATCTATAGTCCGTTCGCCGAAACAAGAGAATGACTTGTTTCTGTGCAAAAATTAGTTCCACATTCTCTCGTTTCAGCGAACGGAGCATAGGCCCAGTTTCAAGAAATCTTATTTCAATTTTGACATACCTATTGTGCATTTTGAATTAAATATGTGTTGAGTGTGCATACAGAACACATTGTAATTGATTTATACACAATACTCGTAAATTTGTCACATGGGTCAAAATTTATACTCTGTTCCATTTAAGCCATTCAGTAGATTGCGCTCGCATCAGCGCCAGTTTCAAATAGCGGAAATTACATTGGGTAAACTTGTCTCTTGCCTCCAATTTCAGCAAATCAGAGAGTTCATACTACGTCCTATTCTCTACAAAACTGAATAGCTTAAATTGAACAAGGTATAACATGTTAAATTTAGCAATGCGTTCCATTTTTCATGAAACTGTGCATAATACTTATATATCACTTATTTGAAAATATCTCATACATTGAAGAGAGACAAAAATGTTTGAACAATTTTAATTCATTTTTATGACGAATGAAAACAACTCTGTAGATGTAAAACATTTTTTTAAAATAAGAATTTAGTTTTAGGAGTCTGTTTCACATTTTTGTCAGTTGTTATAACAACTAACAACTGACAGGTCACCACAAGAATGATTTTAGAATAGTCTATAGCATCGCGATACGAGTTTTGTTTCTGTGTCACAGCCCATCACATTTAGCACGTACTCTGGCTTGAAATCCAATAGTGATAAAAAAAATTAGTATCGCCATCCTAAAGAGCTTAAAATATTGTCCAAGTGCAAATCAAAATCTAGAATTATTTCATTCTTAGAAGTTTTGTAATAATTTTAAAAAACTGCAAAATTTACATATTTGTCTGTATCTAGTGACCTATGCATTTCTTCTGAATAAACAGTGCATTGCTAAAATGGCATTCTAACAGAAAACAAAACTTTTGTCTAATTAACCGACTTCGTAGCTCCTATAGTTATCGCAATAATAAACAAAAATTAAAATATAAAAATAGGAGATGCGTTAATTTTGTCCAGAGTGTATTTATATGGACGTTCTAGTAGGCAAAGACATTCAGAATAAAATTTGAAAAATGTTTAGTTCTGAGTTATTTAACACTAAATGAAGAAAATAAACACCTGATAATACTTAATTGATGATTTCATTTTTGTTTTATAACCATAAATTTTTGCATTACAAAGAAATAACTAATAACAGTGCGAGTATAGAATATTTTACTATATCAAATAAAAATTAGTTTTTTTTAAATATTTTACGTACTAATACTTTAGAAATCCTCAGGCTGCTGTCCAGTACCATTTTCAACGGCGTACAGCACTATGCACAGCGCCCGCCGTTTGCGCAATCCGCCAATTCCTCCGACATTAGAGGATCTTGGCCGTCTCCTTGCTGGAGACGAATGGGTTCGTCTTTTCTACATAGAAGTGGGAGATAACGAAGCATAGCAATTTTTCAGAGGTACAATAACTGTGGCCGACGGCACAGCGGTGTTTTTCGGTGCACAAAGTGTACTAGATGTTGCAGTTGCTGGTGGAGATGCACCTGGATGGAACATTTATATGTGTCCCTGCAGCACCTCCTTCACATCGGCTCCTTACCATCCACGTCATCAAATATGATAGGGTGAATGAGAAATAATGACTCTTTTACCTGCAACATAACACACATATCAATATTTCAGAGTATAGCGCTTGTCTTCATATCAGGCAATACTCGAAAAATTAAGACAGTTAGCCTCGACCTTACAACCTGCCCTTATAATGACTGATTAATAGAGGGCCCTTAGGGGTGCTCACATAACAGTCTTTCCAGAGGCAGAGATTGTAGGGTGTTTTCTTTTCACTATGTATTTACAACGGAGCAACTTTAAGAATAAATATTAACAATAAATTATCGGACGAAATAAAAATATCAAAAGAAGTTCTTCAGGGTGAGTGCACTAGCCCACTACTATTTGCCCTATTTATCTCAGATATGGAGACGTTTATCAGAAGAAGAAATTTAGATGGCTACCATATCAATAATAAAACTGATATCTTGTCACTGATGACGTTGTTCTTCTTGCTCACTCACCCCACGACGTACAAAACAAACTCCGAGCCCTGTCAGACTATTGTAACTCCCTACATTTATCTTTTAATCCTAAAAAAACTAAAATCCTTCATTTTCATCTGGGTAGACCCCCAAAACGTAAAATAAAACACATTTGTCAAAATAACGAAATTGAATACACAAATAGATACACATATCTAGGAATAACTTTTACGACTTCAGGACTATTTAACGAAAACACCAAAGAACACCTAACGAAAATATCTAGAGAAACTGGAGCCATAAAAAATACCCTCGCCAAAGCAAAACTTAACTGTTGGAACACTAACACGCAACTTTACACATCTATAATACTACCGACGCTCTTATATGGAGCAGAAGTATGGGGCTCATCGCAGTTAAAAAATACTGAAAAAGGGATGACTCAGTTTTACAAAGGCATATATTCCCTGAGTAGAACAACCCAAACTATTTAATAAGAAGGGAAACTGGAGAAACAAACCTAGAAGTAAAAATTCTTGAAAAAATGCTCTCATGGTGGCATAGAATATTACTGTTGCCGGATGATAGATATCCAAGAATATGTTACAACAAACTCTCCCTGCTAGTTAATGATTCTAAAGGAAAAACAAGAAAAACGCAACTGGGCACAGAACTTAAAAGATATGTTAGAAAAAGCCAACTTTGGGTGGTTGTGGGAACGTCAGAGCTGCATCATTTTGAAAGAAGAAATGGATAACATATTAACTTCATATAAAGAACTATTATATCAAGCAGACTCAAGAAAAATAATGAGCTCCACATACAACACAAAATACCAAAACTAAAATACTAATCTAAATTATTTGGCTACAGATATTCCTTATAATATTATCAAAACAATTGTATAGCTAAGAACCGCTAATATAAATAAATTTCAATTTTACCAAGATAGACATCCACACAAATTCAATCAAGAGGAAGCTTGTAGTATCTGCAACACGTTCGAAGACAACGATTTATATCATTTCCTCTTCCGATGCCCCATACTGAACCCTATTAGATCCACGTACCTCAACAAATACTTGAACAATTCCGTAGACAAATATAGCAGCCTTCTTTCAGAATTGTCAAAAAAAAAAAATGCTTTGATATATATTGTCATTGTCAAGAATCTCTAAGACTCAGAGCATTCATGTTAAATATTTAAAAATATGTATCTGTTTTAGTGCCAAATCATAATTTTGTTTATTAATAAAATTATGATCATAATGTATGCAGTAAAAAGAAATATTAGAAATGCAATGTACCAATCTATTTGTATATTTTTTATAAGCAAATAAACATTATTATTATTATTATTATTATTATTATTATTATTATTATTATTATTATTATTATTATTATTATTATTATTACTCGAAAAATTAGGGCAGCCTCGACCTTACTACCTGCGCTGATAATGACTGATTATGAGAGGGCCCTTAGGGATGCTCTCATAACAGTCTCTCCAGAGGCAGAGATTGTACGGTGTTTTTTTTTTCACTATGCTAGTGAAAGTATAATTATATTGACAACTGAAGATGCTTCACAATAATTATTTTCTTAGGCTGTCTGGAAAATGTGTTCCCGCTTGGGATATGTTGACATATACGGACACCAACCCGATCTTAGAAAAGCAGTGAAGATGACAATGGTATTGCCATTACTTTCGACGAAATTTATCTTAGTTTATAGGTAATCATTTACCTGTGACTCCCGTTCCTATATAATCCCAGTTCTCTCCCTTGTTTTTCAGAGTTGTTAGGACCTCTGGCATGGTTGACATGTTGAGTAATCTTGACTACTCTGTTTAACTATCCCTTATTGTACTACTGACGATGAGAACTTAGTTCACGAAATACGTATTTAGTATTTATTAAAATAAAATTTAAAGGTAAGGGGTAATTATAATAGTTTTAGTAAATTCTTAATTGTCAGAAATTGAGAAAATTGTTTAATATAAAATTTCATTGTATTTTTATAATTTATTTACTGGCATAAACAAAATTATATTCGATCATTACCTTTGTTAGTTTTTCTTCGATTTTAATACAAAATGGCCTCGTTCTCGGAAACAGTTGAAGATCAGATATTGTTTACCCATTTAACCGTCCTTGTAACACGAGTTAGCAATGATGGCCCATTTAAAATGAACACCCTGTATATCGATACGTTTTTTTTTAAATGAACTAATGATTTATTCAAACCTTTCATCCGTGCCAATGTCAACTATCTATTAATAATTTTACCCGTGTTAAGAACTTTAGAGCATTTACGTAGTGCCTAAAATAGAATCCTTAATAAGTGCATTACATTTTACGCATCGCTATTCAAAGTCAGATTGCAATGCAATGTATGGATAGCTGTTTTTTGAAATTCGACAGCGCAGGCAAAATATTTTTAATTTTGAATGATTTTTGTTGAATCAGTTGTAGAAAAAGTATAATGTGCTACAATTTTTTACACTCGTGTAAAAAAGTTAGCATCACGCACTTGTTCCAAAATATACTACTTTGGTAGCAAAATCGACCACCTTGTTCTACATACATAAAATATCAACTCCTGTTATCTTACGATCAATAAGTTACACTATATAATTTCAAAATAAGTTCATAACATTTCATGTGATTTGATCATCAAGAAATCACTGTATATTAAACGACTGGTACATAAGACATATATTTGACATTTACTTGACATGTATTTGACATATGTCAAAAGTAGTTTACCGAACAGCACCTAGGGGGCTATAGTTCCGTGCTGCCAACTTGATCCATTGACTTGCACTTCTCATTTACGTTTTTGTTCCGTGGTGAAAGTTACAATATTCTTGTTAAATTGGGCGCGTTCACTTACGATGCAGCGACGCGAGCGCTGAAATATAGCGCTGCGTTAGCGCTCTAACTCGTCAGTAACTATAGCAATATTTCAACATCAACAAACCTCTTTTCCCACTATTTATCAGCTTATATCAAATTCATCTTTTATACAAGTGTACGTAAAAAATACATTAAATTATGAATAACGACAGCATAGCTGAGTTAATTTAATAATTTTCATAGTTGTAAGTGACATCCACATGTTGTTCTTCACAAAGTGAGAGCTGATAACTTTGTTGCATCTCCACTGTGAGTTTCCAACATAGAAATATAAAACTATGTTTTTCTGAAGCGCTGGAAAGTAGCGCTGCATAAAAACAAGCGTTCACTGCGCATATCGCTACGTAGCGCTAGCATCGCTGCAGCCCGAGTGAACGCAGCCATTAATAAGTGCACATAAATCTGCTGATTCCAAGTAATTCAAGGTTGCTCGAGTAACGTGTCTACTCGCGGCCCATAGGTACGAGGGTACCCTTTTATATTTCGGGATTAGAGAACAAAAACAAATATTAATCATCGAAAATAGCTTTATTGTTTTTCAAAATATTCCCCATTAAGATCTATACACTTTTGCATGCGTTTGAATCAATTGTCGAAGCACTTTTGCCACTCTGATTGAGGTATCTCCAAAACATGCATTCTGAACGCATCAACCGCTTCTTCAGGTGTCGAAAAACGTTGACCTCTCATTTTATTTTTTACGTACGGGAATAAAAGAAGTCATTCGGTGCCAAGTCAGGACTATACAGCGGATGACTCATCAAATCGATGTTTTGAGTTCTCAAAAATGCAGTTGTTTGAGCCGATGTGTGAGAGCTCGCATTGTCGTGGTGAAGAGTGATCCGTCTTCGGCGGTTGGTTTTCCTGATTTCTTGGAAGACAACTGGCAAACAAATGGTTGTGTACCACTCAGAATTGACTGTTCTGCGTTGTTCTAGTGGTACGGTTGCGACATGTCCAGTTTTTCCGAAAAAACAGGCGACCATTTGCTTGGAAGTGCTTCGTGCGCGAACAACTTTTGTGGGATTTGGCTCATCTTGAAACCCCCATACAGTCGACTGCTGTTTACTTTCGGGCTCATACGCGTAAATCCACGATTCATCACCTGTCACGATGTCATACACGTGTTTCGAAGCACCGTGATCGTATTTTTTGAGCATTTCTTTCGACCAATCGACACAAGCCTTTTTTTGAGCGATTGACAAATTGTGTGGGATCCAACGCGAACAAATTTTTTTGGCAGTCAAATGTTCATGCAATATTCAATGTATGCTGGTTCCACTAATGCCTAAGGTTGCCTCAATCTCAGGATAGGTCACATGACGATATTGCAATATCAGTTCGCGCACAGCATCAATGGTTTCCAGAACAACAACTGATTTTGGACGACCTTCACGAAATTCGTCTTGGAGTGAACTACGACCGCGGTTGAATTCACCATACCATCGATAAACACTGGTCCTTGATGGAGCTTCATCGCCAAAAATTGAATTAAGTTCATCGATGCACTGTTGTTGACTTAATCCACGTCGAAAGTTGTAAAAAATAATCGCACGAAAATGTTCACGATTTAATTCCATTTTTTGGCCGAGATGAATCTTTTAAGTTACTGTAAACAACACAAATAGCGCTCGTATGTCAAAACGTTCTGAGTACGTATAACCTCAAAAATGTCAAACTTTAAGATAGAGCTGTCAGTTGCCAGATTGCAACACTAGGGTTGTCCAATCCCGAAATATAAAAGGCAACCCTCGTACAGAGTGATCAAAAATGGTTGAAGCGTGCGTCTCCATACGATTTTGACATTTGCCGCTTTACTTAGTATGGCAACTTTACTATTTTCATGGGTGTACCATTCGAATTTTGCTATCTGTCATAAGAATAATCCTAAGAATAGTCTTCTTTGTGATTCAGGAAGAAATGTGCCACGCTCTTCATTAACAACTATAATGAAAAGAAAATACTTTAAAAATTTCACGAAGGTATACGAAACAAATATCAAATGAATCAACGTATGGCAATGATGTTCATCAAAAGTCATGCGCCTGTCGTCATCTGTCATATATGGAATACAGTTTTGATGAATTATGAAAAATTTAAACATAATTTTCATTTTTGAAACAAAAGTTGTCACGTGACCTTCAGCGATTTTTGATCACACTCTATATTAGATATACTACGTAAATTTTTGTGTTTGTATTTCTTAAGGTGCCCCAAGATCTAGATCCTACAAGTTCAATAATATTGTACCCTACTATTGATGCAGTTCCTCGACGGTTCAGTAAATTCAGCAATAATTCAATTCATTATTTACTATCCACAGCTATTGTTTAAAATTCACAATTGTTTCTATTCTCCATGTTTCAAGAATTAAAAATTGTTAATTAAATGTCAAAATATTGTTAAATAATATGTACAGGTGCAAATCGAAAAGTGGAACATAGGCGTTTAACATGGGAAATCAATTTTTCTTTGTCACGTCACCTCATTATTTTATACTTTAAATAAGAGTTATAGAGATTTAAATTCTGCATCTAAATCATGTCAAACGATTATTTTAGCTCTTCATATAAAGGTAAAAATTAATTATAAAGTTACAGTTTTTATGAGCTTTTAGTTTAGGCAACCATGCATTTATGTCAAAAATGCATTGTTTTTAACTGTCAATTATAACTAAAACAATATATCTTTTTGTGTTAATTTACTACTGTAATCTAAATTTAGTACTAATTGATAGTTAAAAACAACGCAGTTGTTTATTTTTATCTCGCGCTACCCTTGGCAAGGGAGGTATAGGGATCATGCTAAATATCCCATATCGAGATTTTGATAAATGACCACGTTTTAAGGTCCCTAGAATCCAATTTTAACATTTTCACGATGATGTCTGTGTGTATGTATGTGTGGATCCTCCACTCTAACTCAAATACTAACTTTCAGAAAATTTTGGAACCTTGATTTCGAACTCAAAATAGTTGTTCTTCGAAAAATACCTTTAAATGTTATTTTTTCACATTAATGTTATTATAAAAATTAAAGATTATTAAATTTGATACAGATTTGCATTAATACTTTTTCTACATATTCTATGGATAAATTTTTAAAATTATCTATAATGTAAATCCCGGAGCTTACGCTTTAAACAAACAATACTCCTTGGCAGTTATTCAAATGTATGTAACTGACAGATAAATGTCACTGTCAAAGAAATAATCATTTCAAATTAATAATAGTAACGTTTTAAAAAGAAAAATGTAAATAGAACAATAGGAAAGGAAATCAATACAGTTTCCAGCATATATAAATATGTAGGTATGTATTTAGATTAATAAAAATTAACGATTCACCAAAAAGTTTAAGCTAATTCTCATTTTTGGATTAGTGAATTCTATTCTATCCAGGTATTTAAAAATGAATCGTTTTATTATGAAAAATGTAGTTACTTGGATTAGATTAATATTATAAGAAATAAACTGCCAAAATTAGAGTAAAATTCGCTAATCCAAAAATAAATAAATAAATATCATCACGGCTTATTACCCATTGCTGGGTGTGACAATCTGCTTTGTACACAGATATCGGTAATGAAATATTAGCACCGTGTGAGCGCTTACCAGGCGTCACCTTACGAGCACTCATTGCTGACGTGGAGAGTACATCACAGGGGTCAATTTTGTGCCATTTAAAATTGGAAATATTTGGCGTTGGTCGGGATTGAACCCGGTTCCCCAGATTCGCGACCTGACTCAAGCGGTACATGGCGGGAGGTATTGTGTTGGCCACATCATAAATCCATGGCTGCCTAGACAAAAAGCTCATAAAAATTGTAACTTTATAATTATTTTTTACGTTTATATGAAGAGCTAAAATAATCGTTTCGCATGAGTAGATACAGTATTTCAATCTATATAACTTTTATTTGAAGTATTTTTTGCATAAAATAATTAGGTAATGTATGTGTAAAGAAAAATTGATTTCCCATGTTAAACGCCTATGTTCCACTTTTCGATTTGCACACTGTACATATTATTTAACAATATTTTGACATTTAATTAACATATTTTAACGCTTATTGTGCAATATATTTTTGATTGACACAATCATTAAGATTAATAATTATGTATAATGTTAAATATTGTGCAATATTATAGAACGTCTAGGGGCACCTTTACTCTTGAATAAACATAGAACTTATTATTCTAAAAGTTTACATAATATTTATTATTTCTATAGTCATTTACATAAGTATTATATTAGTACGTACAAATAAATTAATTCTAAGTAAATAGTACTTACCGAAAATGCCAAAAATATTGACTATATGTTTCCAATACATTCAGTAATTTAACAGGTCGGTGGAAAACAAAACTTTACATTGCTAATTTGAGTCCGGGAAATGGAACATTTCAGTACCGGTGCGGGGAAATATTTCCCGGCCCCGGTACTGTAATGTTCCATTTCCCGGACTCAAATTCAATTGTCATAAATTCAATGATGTGATCTAATGGCACAAAACATGATCCAAGCTGGATGGTCGAGACTCCAATTTTCGGCTAAATTTAACCCTTTAACATTTTGTGGTCGATTTACAAACCACGTCCATAAGACCTTCAGTAAGCGATATTCAAATGAAACTATACGCGACTTTCAACCTTATAGCATCTACAGGCATGCCTAAACGCTTAGTGGTCTTGCAATATGCCACATTTTAAATTTGGCGCGTATAACATGAAAAGTGGTCGTTTAACAGACCACAAAGTGTCTGTGCCTCTAGAATTTCATATAACAACAGATATCCTTATTTTGAAACGAGTGTTTTGGATTAACTGTTATCATTAAAAAGTGAACGATATTATAGTGTGATATGTTCATATGTTTAGTGTAAGCATTGAATATTCAATTTGAATATTGCCGAATTAAGGAACAGTGACAAGGTTTTAAGTAAGTTACCCGACAAAAATTTTATTTATAGGTTATGTTTAGGTATTTTTTTCTAAATCACAGTAACTTGTTAGAAGATAGTTCGCATGCAAATATGATTGATATACACTTATTTTATCTATATGAAAAGACAACTGTTGATGAATTATTTGCGCTTAGAAAATATTTGCTATTTTCCTCCTGAAGTGCGACCTCTCGAAATAATATCAATGTTACGCTCTGTCGCTTATACATTTGCCTATAATTTTGTCGTTAATTCGTAAGTTTCTATTAGAATGCTCTAATTTTTTACAGGATATGTCTGCAAATACCATAAATTTGGACAATATTTCGTCCGCCGAAATTTATAACCTTTTGGATACCATAGGTATAAGCGATGAACAAGCTTTCGATTCCGATATTGGAGGCGACAGTGATGCAGAAGACGAAACTGTTTTTGCTGTGTCTGCAAATACATCTTCTACATCTAGCTGTACCTTAGACAAAAGTAACAGACCGTCGAGGTCGAAATCTACTACTTCTGGTGTACATGTTAACAAATTCTGAATCAGATGATTTTGACAGTGACGATTCAGTTCGCGATCCTGACTACCATGACGACTCTTCCAACTTGGTTACAGCAGGACTTGGTAGCGTGCATTATAACCTCAGCAGTTCCGATGAAGAACAATCTGATAATGAACAGGAAGACAGTGGATCTACAAAAAATGACACATATGCTAATTCGTACAAGTTTACGAAAAGTCCATGTATACCACTCAAGTATAATAGCTACAACTTTACCGAAAATTTTGGACCCTGTTTCACTGTAAATATTGAACAACCATTACAAATATTTAGCCAGTTTTTAGACGATGACTTTTTAGAAAAAATTGTCTTGGAGTCAAATAAATACGCCCATCAAAAAGGAGTAGAGTTGAATTTAAATGTTCCTGAACTAAAAGCTTTTATTGGAATTTTGATTATAATGGGTATACATCCACTGCCTAGCATTAGGCTTTACTGGTCAGCTAATGAAAATTTTCGAGTTTCGAAGATATCTAATGTGATAACACAGAAGAGGTTTTTGAAAATAATTCGTTTTATTCACTTGAACGATAATGAAAATATGCCAAAACGGAATTCTCCGGATTTTGATAAATTGTACAAAGTACGGCCTTTGATTGAACACGTAAATGCAAAATTCTTCGAGAATTTTGCACCATCACGTAATATGGCAGTCGATGAAAGCATGGTGGGTTTCAAAGGTAGGTCTTCACTGAAACAGTATATGCCAATGAAACCCACCAAGCGTGGTTTCAAGATCTGGGTATTAGCGTGCTCTCGAAGTGGATACATGCTCTGTTTTGAAGTTTATCAATGAAAAAGTAGCAATGATGAAGAAGGAACTCTTGGTGAAAGGACTGTTCTACACCTCACTAAAAAATATCGCAATAAGGGGTATTGTGTATATTTTGATAATTTCTTCTCTACTTTTGATTTGGTGTCGAATCTTTACGATACTGATACATTCAGTTGCGGAACCTTTCGAGTAAACAGAAAGTATTATCCAAAAAATGAATTGAAAAGTGATAAAGAAATGAAAATAGGCGATTATGACTTTCTCTCCGCCAATGAGCTCTCGATTTGTAAATGGAAAGATAGAGGTAAAAAAAGTGTAATCTTGGTAAGTTCATTCCATGATCCATCATCTCTTACTACAATATCACGGACAAATAAAAAGGGTGAAAAAGAAGATATCCGTTGTCCAGTTTCTGTATATGACTACAATCAAGGAATGGGTGCAGTAGACCATTTCAACCAGTATATGTCATATTATAACATATCATGGAAGTCCCGTCGCTGGTGGATGCGACTTTTTTACTATTTTATTGACAGTGTTATTGTCAATTCCTATATTTGCTATAAAACTAGTTGTCTTACAAATAGAAAAAAACCGGCAACCCATTTACAATTTCGCAGTGAATTAGCAGACCAGCTTTAACAAAATTATTGCACTAGAAAAAGACCTGGTCCGAAAGTAACAATTGGGAAGAGCAAGTGCATAAACCGACAGGAAGCACTCTCTCCAGCTTGGTAGTCACACTATTTGCCAACAATGTGAAAGAAATTCACCAAGTGCCAGCTCATCCATCTTCTCCAGATGATTTTCGGATGAAAATCAACCAGCTCGTAGTAACTTATTTAGATGAGAGACGCCCATATCAGAAGAAGAGATTCTCGAAGTAACCTCTCCAGAAAAAAAAGATCAGTCCTTAGGTGTGACGGAATATTCTTTAAAATCCTTAAAAACTTCTCAACTTCTGCTTCCTAATAAGTTACCACCCATTCTGCTTTTTTGATTATTTGTGTGAGAAATAAGTATGACTTATTTTACTTTGAATTCGACTGTATTTTTTAGTTTAAAGCTAGAATAATTGTTGTTCATAAAGATAAAAAAGGCTTGTTTTAATTTTTCTTTATTCTCCACACATTTTATTTTGCGAAAGGTTATCTGCATGTGTACTTTATGTTCTTTAGAATATCCAATATGGGTAAGGAAAGAATTTCTAGTGAAATACAAAATAGATGTATAATGTTTGAAACATTTATATTAGACACAAAAGAGAAAAATATAACTAGTCTAAATGACATGTTATTCAGAATCCTCAATATATTTTGATTTTTGTAGATATGTTGGGTCCAAAAATAACGATACTAATGGCTACAAATATTAGATTTTGGTTGCGACACAAAGGACCTATTCTTTTTTCACTGCATTGTACGCCAGATATTGCAATGAATCACTTTTTTAATCCTGTTCCAGTAAGAAATGAAATTAACACGGAGACTGATACAGAGCTTATATCATCTGATAACATTACAGACAATAATATTACACCACCTGTTACTCCTCACAATCTTGTTATCATTAATCTTGATGAAATAGTAAAAGAAAAACTTCCAGAAAAGACTCAAAATTAGCACAGAGACTTCAATACAGAGCTTACTCGTATTTATATCATCTGATAACATCACAGAGGTTCAGGCTTTTGACAATAATAGTACACCAACTATTTCTCCTTATGATCCTCATCAATGATGGCGAAATAGTAACAGAAAAACTTCCAGCAAATACTTCTAAAATTCCTGAAAGCTATTGGCGCAAATATTTCGTCAATAAAAAAACTTTACTGAACGGCTGAGTAGATGAATTTAATACTTATTTTAATCCAGCATTTAAGTTCTGTTTTGAAATTTTTGTGGCGTAGGTGCTATTAACCATACAGAAAAACACCAAATTCTATTTCGTAGCTAAAGCTGAATGTAAGAATAGTGGTTGTGCCAAGTTTAATTTTTTTTGTTAAACAAAATATTTTAACTTCATCTGAAGTAACTGTATTTGCTTTATATATCGGTGAAATAAATCATAAGAAAAGGTAGTAATTGGAACTATGTATCAAATTTAAATAATACATATTGAAAAGAATAGTCTGAAACCATAAAGTCGGAAGATTTACATATAAACTTTTATGAAGATTAAAAAAAAAACATTAATTGGCAAAGTAAATATGTTAAAGGTTATATCCAAGATCTCATCTCCCTTAAGAAAGAGAAAGTTTTCTTATATTTCGAATCAACAGGTAGTATATGCTACCGTCCATCTGATGTTTACAAACAGCTATATTATAATGCCCTAGTATTACCTAGTTACAAAATGTCACCTTTACCAATAGCAGAATTTTTATCTCCTTCCCATAACCAAGCATAACACATTTTCTGGCATCTTTTCTTTATGATCTTAATAAGGTGTGCAATAGCACGAACCAAATTGTTTCCAAAATAGAGACCGATTTTAGTATGGCCTTAATTCAATCTGTTTTAATTTCATTCAATAAAATAAACTTAGCACGATATTTACAAGAGACATGGATATTTGTAACAGGAATTAATGATATGAAAAATATGGTTGTTATACATGTTTGTTCTACACACTTGTTTCATGCTGGAACTATTAAAATAAAGTCTCTAACAAAATAGGGTTATATGAGAAGTTTATTAAAATCACATTCTGCCGCAATTATTCATAGAACCGAATTAATATCTGTAACAATATATTGGGAAAACATGATTAAAATATTAGGTTTGCTTTTCAAGTGCCTCAAAGCCTTTGAATATACCGGGTGTTCATTTTAAATGGGCCACCATTGCTAACTCGAGAAGTATTAGAGTTAGAAAGACGGTTAAATGGGCAAACTATTTCTATTTCACAAGACTAATTTAAATAAAAGAAAAAAAATTTTTTTTCGAATAGTGGTTCTCAAAATACGGAACCCAACTTTTTTATTTGAAATAAGAATATATATTTTTTATTTGCTTATTTGTTAGAGAATTTAATTCTGAATTCTATGATATATTTTTATACCCTTACATAACATTTTTTTTGAGAAAAATGCATGTAAGATTTATACTAATTTGATTAAAATATGGCTATAATAAGAGTGCCAGGAAAGGAAAAAATGAATACATGTTATTTTTATTACATAGAATTAGAGTGCCCTGACCATGGGCGCGGCTAGGGGGGCAAGGGTGGGCAATGCCCACCCTAGAAAGCTCTTTGCCCACCCTAGAAATATTTACAGGGTTGAAGAATTGCTACATTGTTTAATTGCATTTTTATTTTAAGATGCAATACCAATCCTCATATAATTAATTTATCCAAAATCAATACTGTCAAAATCGTCTCTAATCGCCACAGTTACAGTCATTTGCAAGTAGGTATACTATACTAGACCTAGTACGTATCATACACATATGCATGCGCATGAAAGTAGAAAATTGCGGCTGTACGAAAGGAACCGAATGAACCTGAATGCCCGGCACCGCCACACAGCGAGTTCCGCGAAATATGTCACTGCTACTTAGAAAATAGTTTTGAAAGCGCAAGCAAGCGAACAATCGCTATTACTTTGAAAGAAGGAACCGGCATGCACTTGTTCGGCTGTTGTCATTGCACTCGTTACTAGTTGTTTGCAGTATTCCATTCATTGGATTATAGTGTTAATAAAAAAGGTATGTTTATTTTTTTGTTTTTACCAAGTATTTAGTAATTAAATGTAATTAGATTGAATCCACGCATCAATTAGAGGTTTCGTTATTTTTTTGAACTTGAATGAAAAGTAGGTACCTACCTAGCTACTTAGTACCTACACGGTAAAACAGACTTGTTTACCGTAAGATTATCTAGTATTTACACGTAGTAGTACATTAATTAACTGTCGATATCTTTACCGATTATTTCAATGATTCATTTTTTGTTCGATAGGGTATGTTTTATTGTTCGTTTAAACTTTAAATAGCGTAAAGGAAAGGCGAGAAATCCTTTCTGCTTAAAATTCTAACTATAAATTTAATAACAAAGTATATTTTTGGTTATTTCATTTGGTTGTGTTTTGTTTCATTAAGTTGGTTATAGGTTTTGATACACACTCTGTTTTTTTCCTAGATATAAAGCAGTATGAAATAATTTAAAGATATCAGAACATTTTTTAAAAAACCGAATCGTCGGTGATACATGATAATGAAAAGATTGGAAATACAAGTAGTTCTAGTTCTTCTATGCAACCTAAAGCATCAACAAGTACATCCGAATAAAATCGCCCAAAAACTGAGGTACAAGATACAGAAGTTGGTGAAAACTGTCCTCAGTCGACTACCACAGAGAAAACAGCAGATTTACATGCAAAACCAGAAGTAGTTACGCTTGAGCCTTCAGTGTCTGTTAGTAGTGAAAAACGAAACAACTTGGGCACCTTGAAAGCTGGACCATCACAGCCTTATATATATTTTCCAAAAACAAAAATTGGAAACAACTTAAGATCTTTTGCAACTAAATATTACCTACAATACAGCTGGTTAGAGTATAACATTGAAGAAGACAAGGTCTACTGTTTTGTATGCAGGCACTTCATTAAAGAAAGAATTCGTGATCAACACGAAAAATTTGTAAAAAACGGTTACAACAATTGGAAGAAACTTGGCGAGGGGTTAAAAAAACATGCAGTGTCTTCACTCTTCATTCTGAATGTGCACAAAAATATGTATCCTACCAAAAATCTTTAAAAACTGGAGATGTCTACCAGCAGGTTCTAAAACACCAGGAGCAAGATGTTATTCAAAATAGAGAATACCTATTGAAACTAATTGATGTAATACTGACCATTATCCGTCAGGGTTTACCTTTAAGAGGGCATAGAGAAGATACATCGTCTCAAAATATAGGTAATTTTTTGGAAATAGTACGACAATAACTTTTCCGCACACTTTGAAAAACATGTTAACTATTGCAGTCCAGACATTCAGAATGAAATTATTGAAATAATAGCTTCCCTAACTAGAGAGGCAATTGTAAAGGAAGTGAAAGCATTTGGGTTTTTTTCCCTGAGTGTTGACGAAGCACGATGCTATAAAGAAGAACAATTGTCTATAACCATTCGGTACGCAAACCAGTTAAATGTGGAAGAAAGATTTATTGGTTTCATCAACTGTTCAATGTCTAGGGATGCGCAAGGATTGGCAACGCTTATTTTGGAAGCACTGAACAAAAGCCAGCTGGGCGACGTCCCGATTCTTGCGCAATCTTATGACGGTGCCAGTGTGATGTCAAGGAAAAATAGGGGCCTGCAAGCAATTGTAAAAGAAATCTACCCTCAGGCTATATATATATATATATATATATATATATATATATATATATATATATATATATATATATATATATCCATTGTTTAGCGCACAAACTAAATCTGGTGGTTGTTGATTCATGTGCAAACATTCCGTTAGCAAAAACTTTTTTCAATGGAATCGAATCATTATACATTCATTTTTCACAACCCGGTCATCATGCACGTCTTGCAAAGATACAAGAGTCCCTTGAAAGAAAAACCAGTTGCGAAATGGGAAGTCTAAGTACTACAAGATGGAGTTGCCGCTATGAAAACTGCAAAGCAGTACTGACCAATTATGAAACCATTAAATTATCTTTGAATGAAGAGATCGCGGAGAATCGTGACAAATATGCTGTAGAAGCACTCGACTATGACAAAACCAGAGTTTATCGTATCATTGCATACATTTCACTCAGTTCTTGGCATAGTAATTGTACTGACCAACAATGCAACTCTGTCTCAGGCTAGTGATTTAATAGGAAGTACAATTCAAACGTTTGACGAATCTAGAAGTGAATTTAAAATTTGGAAAGACATCGAACACTTTGCTAAAAATCATGGAGTTTCTCTAGAACCTGTCAAAGTATCAAAAAGGAGGCGTCAACAAAGAGATTTTTATACAGAGACAACTGTTGGCAAAAGCAATATTTTGGATTTGCCGACCGATACTCGACCAGAGGACTACTGGAGAATAAATATATATAGCCAAGTAATTGATAACATAATTGTCAACCTAAAACACCGTTTTGAAAATCTGCCATTGGCGAATGCAGTAGACGTCTTCCTAAAATTAGATATGGAGAACGCAGATGATTTTATAAATAATTATAAAAATATTTTGAAAATTGATTCCGCAGTATTGAATGCGGAAGCTGTAATAATGAAAAATATGTTACATCTCAAAAACTGTGAAATAAATGTAGAAAATTTAAAAAATCATATCAGAAAAGAGTTCTGCCCCAACATATATAAACTGCTCCAGGCAGCAATAGCGCTCCCAGTGAGCTCCGTTGTTTGCGAAAGGAGTTTCTCTACGATGCGGCGAATAAAAACCTGGCTAAGGATAACTATGCTACAAAATCGTTTTTCAAATATGTCTTTGCTGTACATAGAAAATGAAATGATGAAGAGTGCGATTAGCCCTAAGGCTGTGTTAAATCGCTTTAGCAAGAAACATAGGAAGCTAAAGCTTATTTAAGATACAAGGTAATGAAAATGTATGTTTAATGTAGTAAGTAAATTAAGTAATAAACACGTTTTTTTTTTGCTTTACAATTTCGTTTTTATAAATATCAACTATTCTAATTAAAAAACAATATATTAGATTTTCGCTTGGGAATGAGATATTTTCCTGCGGTAAAAAGTATAAAGAGTTAAGAAAGACGCCACATAGTAATAAGGAGAGTGAATGAACTGCATTATTATTTATCACTAGACCTCATTTATGATCTCCCATTAAATGACTGTGCTTAGTTCAGGTGGAAGGCTGCCCCCCCTAGAAAAAATTCCTAGCTACGCCAATGGCCCTGACTGAAATTAGTAAATGTTTTGTCCTTGTAATTGATTATAAATGGCAACGCAAACAAAATATTCACATAGCATTCTAATTCTATGTAAAAAATTAACACTTCTTCGTTTTTTCCATTCATGACACTTATTATAGCCATATTTTAATCAAATTAATATAAAACTTCTCAAAAAATTCGTTATATAAGAGAATAAAAATATTATACCACTGAGTTCAGAATTAAATTCTTTAACGAATGAGTAAATAAAAAATATGTTCTCATTTAAAATTAAACAGTAAAGTGTCGTCCATTGAGAACCACAGGTCCAAAAAAATAATTTTTCTTTTTTTAAATTTGTCTTGTGAAATAGAAATTGTTTTCCCACTTAGTCGTCTTTGTAGCTCTTATAGTTCTCGAGATAGCAATGGTGGCCCATTTAAAATGAACATTCTGTATACTACACTGAGAAAAATGCATGGTTTTTAGCAAATAAATATTTATAATTAAGGGGTACTTCATTCATACAATTATTGGAAAATTGCAACAAATATAATTTAATCTTTAATATGAAATCTATTTTATTCATTCATTTATATTATTTATTTGAGCATGATTCATTTCACTTAAATTTAATATAATTTTCTCAAATAAAGTAATATATTTATATTTAGTTTTCAAAAGTAATATTTTTAATAATATATAATTTTCTAATCTAATTATTTGTTTCTCATAAATATTTATCTTTTTGAATTAATTTCGTAATATATTTGTGTAAACTATATATTTATTACTATGGAAAATAGTTTCTTTTATATGAATATATATTTATTTGTCACAAATAAATCTTATTTGTGGCAAAGTTATATCGCCATTGAGCGAACAATGTTCTATTTCTCATGCGAGGAAATGAATCGACTTGCATGGACTTGTTCACTTCTTATTCGTTTCATCTTGTTGAAGGAGGTATTAATTTCTAAATTCTAACAGTGTCCATTTCTAGTGGTTTGTTTTATATTTATGTGCTAAAGTAGTGAGTATGGCGGACGATACGGTCAAAAATATATTAATGGAATGGAATTTTGAAAATTTGCTAAATTTTTTTCAGGGTAAGTATCTTTTTATTACAAGTACAAGACACTACACCGGAAATTCTTATATACTCGTATATAATTTACTGTTTGTCTTAATATGAAATGTCACAGCAAGATAATGTAGTGTTACATATCGTGTTGCGAGTGGTCGTCGAAAATTGTTGACTCTTTATGTACAATACCTCTTTAATTTAGTAAAGTTTACAGTTTAACATTAGTCAGTTTCACTAATCTTTGAAATAATTTTGCAGATTATTTCTCTCCCTTATAAGAACATAGCAAACAACATTAATATACATATCAAATTTTATTTCAGACGAGGAAATCGATTTAGATGCGTTTATCGCATTGACACCAACATTAATAGATAAACTAATACCAAAAATTGGTTTGAGAGCAAAATTCCTAGATAGATACAATGCCTATATGAAAGAAGTATGGTTTACTATGTTATTTCACTTATATTAGTCGCAAAACGTATATGTATAAAAATATTTCAATGAGTTTTAACATGTAGTTCATTACAAAGTATATTTTAGATTTTTCAAAATTGAACGTTACATTACATATAAATATATTTAATAACAATTACTATTGTTTTCATTTATTGAAGAATAATATTATTGATATAGCATCAGTATCAGATACATTAATTACCCCGACGGCATCTTTTACAGCTACGTCGTCGCCAGTGCAGGTATTTTACAATTAGTAAGCACAATTGTAATTTTAAAAGTTATAAATATTCTTCCCGCATTTTAGACTAGCATCATACAAATATCTTTAAATACCCCGACAACAAGCTATGATAATACATTTTGTGCATCATTAACACCGACGCCTGTGCAAGTATTTCAGGTAGTACCACAAAATATTAGTACTGATACAGGCTGGAATATCTAGAGGGAAGCTACCTGACGAATATAAAAATCTCATAACAGTGTTAAAAGAAAGCGGAACGATTCCTAAGAAATCATTAGATTTCATAAGCGATGTAGATGAAGAAAATACAACAGTATTGGCTGGTTTGTAACATATTTTGTATTATTAGTATTTATGTGTACATGTTATTATATTTTTTTAAAGATGATGATACTAACATAGTCAGTAATAGCCGAACATGGTTACTACACAACAAAGAACCAGAAGAGGAAGTTTTTCAGCATTGGATAAATACATTTGCACTCCGACGACAACACTTATTTTCTAATAAATACATAACAGTATCAGAAATTTTCAATGAATGGCCAATTTTGAAAAATTCAATAGGGTCAACACTGGTGAGAATGTAATTGCATATTTTGCAAAAATTATAACTAACATTATTTTTTTACAGATTGAAAAAGATTTTGACCTACTGTATGAAAATAAAACAAATTTATTATTATTAAATTTTGATAATTTTTTTGATAAAGCACTATCGCTTCGAAAAATACCATTACAAGGTTCTGGAGACGATGTTTTGCTCGATCTTGTACGTGCCGATACTTTGCCGATAGGTTTGTATCATTTTAAATTTCTATCAAGTAGCTGGCATACGTATTCTACTACTATTTGTAATCCATATCTATTTACAGACTGTAAACACCTAATTAAACTTCTACTATTATCTTCAATTTTGCCACCAAAATCATGCAAAATTAAAAAATGGAAGCCATCTATTGCCGAAAGTAGAGAAGGCATGGTTGTACAAGTTAAAGTACGTTACTCTGTTATCCTGTAAAATATTAATAAATTTATTCATAATCGTATTTATTACAGATTCCAGGAGACCTTCAAACAACTATTGAAAAAAAAGGGGTTCTATGCACAAGCTTGGTTTAACACTACAACCGTTTATAATTGTTGAAGCTCCATCTATAACGACAGTTAATGCTGTATATGTTTGCATAGACTCTAATTTATATGAAGTCGGTACAGTCTTAAAAGGAATCGACCTCTGCACGAAGGCATATTTAGTTTTAAATGCTTCGTATCCTCCTCAATCAGAGCAGGTATGGACACTAATCCAATGGGCTCTTTTCGATATTCATACAAAATATGATTCAAAAATTCCGTATGTTCTAGATTTTTATAAAAATTTCAATAAAAATAATTAACAAATTTATTATATTTCCCACATAAAATGTTTGCTTGCAAGATTTGCAATTGCCATTTTAGAAATTCGATGATGTTCTTAAAACATGTAAAATTGATACATAAATTTAATATTAATTTTTCTTGCGGATATTCTGTTTGTAATAGAAGTTTTACAAGATATTTATCACTTTATAAGCATATGGAAAAACACAATGATTCAAATATTGTTACCGACACTAATAGTACAAAAATTAAAGATTCACTGAAACAGTCCCCAAATAAAAAGAATGCAGAAAATTTAACTTTGAATGATATTGGTAGCCAAAGTTCTTCACAAATTTCTAATTCAGACATTTCAATACTCATTCCAGTGACATTTTTTCTATCGAGATTATATAGTAATGACACATTAACTAGAAGTAATATACAGCAAATTATAGATTTAGTAAGCGATTTATTTGACAATTACGTTTCTGAAAATTTAAGGAACGAACTGTTACCTTTAATCAGTAATAGTGTTTCAAATGATGAAAATGTTAAAATAAATTCCATTATAAACACAATAGCAAAACCATTTGAAGGTTTACAGACGGAGCATTTGAGATTTAAGTGGTTTGAAAAATCACACTATTTCATTAAACCAACCCCATTTAGTATTTGCGAAGTACAAGGACCAATGAAACATTCTAATAGAGTTAAACATGGCATAAAAAATATTACTGGTCAACTTATATCACTTAGATCCATATTCAAAAACTTTCTAGAATTACCAAACGTTTTCAATGTTATCTTAGAATATATGAACGAAGCAACAATGGAACAAAATTGCATAATAGTTATTTATGTACCAAGGGTATTACTAAGATGTTTATGCCCGTCCGAGGGCTATAGTTTATAAGGCCGAGGGCCTTTGGCCTGAGGGCTATAAACATCAAGTAATACCCGTGGTGCATACAATATTTTATGTCTTACTAATGTATCTTTCTAACATAAATAATAAATAAAATGGATTAAAAAAAATTAAGAATGTAGGCTATGAATAAATAAATGCGGTAACTAAGTACAACTCTGTTTTTGTAAACAACAAAAATTTTTCCTTTTTTCTGTCACTGTGTCAAGATGAACAATAAATTTAGTGTAATTCCTGAAAAAATACTGGCACAAGCTGCAAAAGCTACTGAAAATTTGTTGCCCAAGAAGTCTAAAGACATGTACGATAAAGAATACAATAAATTTGAAAACTGGATGGTAAATAACTCTGTGGAAATTATAAATGAGACTGTGTTACTCGGATATTTCGAGGAATTGGTATGTTGATGAACGTTTTTGTTATAATATTACTGTAATAATTTTTTTTATAGTCAGAATCATTTTCCCCAAGTTCGTTGTGGACTAAATATTCCATGTTAAAGAAGACGATGATAGTCAAAAAGAATATCAATATTGGAAAGGTTTCTATGTTGGGGGAATATTTAAAGCAAAGTTCTAAAGGATATCAAGCGAAAAAGTCTAAAATTCTAACAAGAGAGGAGGTGTTAAAGTTCATTCATGAAGCACCGAATAAAACATATCTGATGATTAAAGTTGCCCTGTTGTTTGGTATATTTGGTGGATGTCGACGACAAGAGTTGGTGAATATGTTAGTTGATCATATTGAAGATAGAGGCACAGTCTTTGTTGTAAATATTCCTGAAACAGACTGATAAGAAGCGAGTTTTTACAATTATTGAAGAGAAAGAAATGAATAGTTTGAAACTGATAAAAGAATATGCGTTGTTACGACCGCAAGGTTGTGCCCAGAAAAGATTTTTCTTAAATTACAGAAACGGTTGCTGTACTGTACAGCCTGTAGGCAAGAACACATTCGGGAAGATTCCTAGCACTATTGCAAGTTACTTGAATTTGGAGGATGCTTTTAAATATACAGGCCACTGCTTGCGAAGAACTTCTGCAACATTGTTAACAGATGCAGGGGCGAGTATGACAGTTTTAAAACGCCATGGAGGATGGAGAAGTACAGCTGTTGCGGAGGGTTATCTAGAAGATAGTATTTCTTGAAAAAATAAAATCTCAAAGATGTTGTCTGGCGAGCCTTCTACATCTGCTTCAACTATTGAATCAATAGAATCGTCCAGTATTACTTCCGGTAATATCACTTTTACGGGATCATTTCATAACTGCAATTTTAGTGTAAATGATACCAAATAATAGCACTATTGAAGTTTATTCGTTACTAACCTTTTTATTTTCATTGTAGTAGTTCATGTTTATATAATAAGTAAATGTATAAGATAACAAATAAATCAGATTTTGATACTATTATATCGCATTTTGACTTTTGAGGTTATTACATTGCTGCATTGAGCTAGGGTGCGTTCATGCATCTACCTTAAAATCCAGAGAATTGAATAAAAAATGACAGTTGGTTGTTAGTATTACCGTAGTAACTCTTAATGCCCTAGGGCTCTCAATATAAAATAATACCCGCGCGGGTATTAAATACTGTATATCGTATCTCGTATCTATGTCATTAAAGTACAATAATATACTAGTAAGACATAAATAATAGTTTACAGGGTAAATTATGGCAAAATATAAAATTAAATTTTCGAGATAAATTAGTAATGCCTATTTACTTATATTTTGATGAATTTGAGCCTGGAAATCCACTTGGTTCACGGGCAGGATACCACAAACTTGGTTCTGTATATGTTTCACTGGCCTGTATACCACCTAAATATTCCTATTTGTTGGAAAATATTTTTTTGGCAGAAATATTTAAAACCTATAATAAAAATATTTATACCAATAAAGATGTATTTCAATTAATTATAGAAGAACTAAAAAAATTTGAAAATGAGGGTATTACAGTAAATATTTCTGGGGAAGAGAAACGAATTTATTTTGTTTTAATTGCATTATTAGGTGATAACAGGATTAAATTATTTATTAGGTTTCAATGAAAGCTTTGTATCAAATTTTTATTGTCGAATTTGTAGAGGAGACAAAGTCACTAATCAATCACTTACAGAAGAAAATCCAAATATGCTTCGTAACCCAGAGAACTATAAACACGATTTAGACAAACATGAAACTCGAGTGAAAATTGAATGTGTATGGAATTCACTAAATAACTTTCATAATACATTAAATATTTCCTATGATATCATGCACGATTTGTTTGAAGGAATATGTAGGTATGAAATGGGGTCTATTGTTAATTATTTAACTGAAGAAAGAAAGTATTTTTCATTGTATCAACTTAATGAACGTATAATTCATTTCAATCATTGTGAATGTGCTGATTTTGGCAATTCCATTCGTTATAAAACAGGATCATGTTAGGAAAAGCTATATAACTATGTCTGCTGCTGAAATGCATTCTTTTGTAACCTATTTTAGTTTAATAATTGGTGTTATGGTTCCCGAAGATGACGAAGTGTGGCATTTTTATTTACTTTACATCTTAAATTTTTAATAGCAGAACCATAAATTTTATATGAAATTATTTAAAACTGCATTAAAACCAAAACACCACTTCATGATACATTATCCAACGATAATTAACTTGTTGGGTCCACCCAGATATTATTCTTCTTTAAGATATTAAGCATTTCACCGAATTTCCAAAAAAAAAAAAATGCGTATATTGTTACTTCTAGAGTAAATATACCATATACTCTTGCTGTAAAACATCAATTGAAACTGTGTCACCGATTTTGAAGTAGAAAAGGTTTCTGTGATAATCTTATATTTGGCCCGCGAGTAATGTCTTCTGTAGATTTACAGTCGATATTTTTCGAAACCTCAATTTTTATGATGGCATTTGCATATCTTGGTTTATTTACAACGGTGTTAAATATAAAAATGGTCATGTTTTACTGTTGGATTTTGACTATACCTACTTTAAAAATCCAATTTTTGGGGAAATAATGTTTATTATTGTTGATTTCAAAAGTAGGTAATATTAGTTTAGTTATTAAACTATTAAATACATTAGGTTATGAAAGGCACTATCAAGCCTACAAGATTGAAACTGATGAAACTTGTATTAGGTTATTAAAGAATATAGATAATTTATTTTGTAAAAAACCTAATAATATACATGTATGTGCCAATGGTTCTAAGTATATATCTGCCGTGAACTTAAAATATAATTTGTAATACAGTGCGATCGAAAAAAATATTCAAAGTAGGCTGTAATCATAGAATAGATCATTTATTAAACTAAAACAAGTACGTTTTTTTATTTATAAGTAAGTAAGTACCCGACAGGAACAAAGTTCCCAATTAAGGGGTACAACAAAATAATACATTTACATATTATCAGTACAATAAATTGTGCAAAGAAAAATTAATTTATTTACAACCTACTTTGAGTATTTTTTTTTTACTTGCACTGTGGAATATCCGTTATACCGAGTGTGTATTTCTTTTATATACATTATACATATCTATATACCTAGTTTTCTAATAAGTAATAATTTGTAAGTTAATAATAAAAATAAACGATATAAATAAAAATTAAATATACTGGTCTTTATTTAAATAACTTCCTTCAATTAAAATATTTATTTGAATCCTCTTAAAGTAGATATATGAATTTTGTTCAAATAAATTATTACATACCCAATAATAATAAAATAAATTTAGCACAATTAAAATAATGCTTAATGTAATTAAATTCATATTTCTCATATCATAGAAGACATAATTGATCTGAATATATATTTATTTGAGACAAATAAATGCTTCAAATAAATTATTACATTGCTTCAATTGTAGATATATTTGGATCTATTCATGCTTAGGATTTATTTGTAACAAATAAATTTACAGTTCACGTAATTATATCTTTTTCTCAGTGTATGCGGTGAAAATAGTTTAAGAAAATTTCATAAGTCAAACGTAAATATTACTTCATCAACAAATTTCGATTCACTTAAGAAGGACTTTCTATTTTAAGAATACGTTCATCATATGTACGATAATATATTGAAAAGCACATTGTCAGCAGATAAGACGAATGCGTACTACATGCCTGGTTTCATGAATTATTTATTGAGACTTGTCCCCGTTTTACCCAATTATATCCGGAGTTATAAAAAAAATAACTTAAGAAAAGACAGTAACGCAGTTGTAGAGAACTGGTTTAAGATAGTAAAGAAAGATACATATAAGAAATTAAGAAACAAAGTCCCCAGATTCATTACAAAAATGGGGAGTATTTTGTAAGGACGTACAATCTTAGATTGTAGGAAAAGACAAAGAAATCAAGAGTAAAGGCAGATGAAACTTTGAATATCTATTATCTATTTGAGGAAGTCTGGAAAAAATCGAAATAGTTCAAACTTCACGAAATAGTTTTTCAAATTTTTTAATGAATCTGCAAACAACAGAAAAATTATCAACATTATCAACCAAGTTTCATAAAAGTACTCTCGCAGATGATATTTCTTTAAAGAAAATGAATATTGATCTGTCTTCTATAAAGAAAGTGAAACGAAGCTTAGCATTCAGTACAGAACATTATATTACAAAGCACGACAGCGCACCCTGATCTTCAGTCATATGTTCTCCATCTTTAAATAAGGAAAGATATGATGTTGGAAATTTTGTATTAGATGCAGACTCTTTCAACTCTTTTAAATAAAAATTGGTTGGACGATCAAATTATTAATTCATTTCTAACTTTAGTGGGGCGTAAATTTACACATGTGTGTTTGTGAAAAGTAAGTTATAAAACGTAATTATCTTTTTAAACGGGCAAATATTTTTTTAATCATATTTCGTGCTTTAAATCTATTAATCTATTTTCAGTATGCCTACAGAAACTTGCAGTAATAAATGTAGCAATGATGTGTCGCTTATTAAGGTCGCGATTGACGGTGCCCAGGCTACACGTGTGGAAAAATTCGCGAGCTATATCGGGGACCTAAATAATTTCAAAGGGGTCATTTGTAGAATCTGAGGCCCTGAAGAAACTTTCCGCTGTCGCTCCTCCACCCATTACACCAGTTTCAGGGGGCTACTCATATGCGGGGAAAAACCACGAGGAAGGTAAACTTGTCAAAATCAGCTGACAAGTCAATGATCGCCGATTTAATCCCTCCTCCTACATCCGCTAATTCTGATACTGAAACGCAGAGCTAGAACTCAAGCGCACACGTAACTACACTCCCGGTGCAGATCAACAGAGTGGTACTCAGAGTAAATTGGTGAGTGCTCCACGCCGTGCTTGGATACATATTAGCCGTATTGCCAACAAAGACATTACTGCCGAAGATATCTTAAAGCACTTAAAAAGTCACGAGTTCCATAATTTGGCTAGAGGGTAATTCTAGCAAACAATTTTGGTTCCCGAAAAGAAAACCGATTTCTTAGACAAAAACAAAATGTCGCAGAAGATTGTTCGATAACGGTCTTATACTACTACCAGAAAGTTCGAAGTCTAAAAAACAAATTGTACGATTTTTACATTTCAGTGCTCACTGTGAGTTCGATATCATCGGTTTGATACAATCTTGGTTGAATGTGGACATCTTGAATTTTCCTCTTTTATATGAAATCTTATAAGAATATGACAAATCACAATCTTTGATAAATGTGTTCCTTTATACAATAAACGCAAAACTAAATATCCACCCTAATTTTCAAATGATAATAATAAATTACAACGGATATGTAATTTGTATCGCAAATACATGAAATGCAAAAATGAACACAAATTAGAGTTCAATAAATTTCGGCAAGAAACAATCACTAATCAGAACAGCATATAAAGACTATATTTCTGATGCCGAAAGTAGTATTATTTCTGACGCCAAAAAATTTTGGTCATTCATAAACCATAAGAAACGTAAATCCAGAATTCCAGGAGTCATGAAGCTTTTTGGTAACACGAGTGATGATCCTCAAGTTATTCTCAGTTTATTTAGTGAACATTTTTGTAGATCATTCTCTAACAATGTCAGCAAGTTCAAGCACTGCAACCAAGAGACTATGGTCTTCGTCTAGAATTATGCCGCTGGTTACTCCGTCAAACAGCGAATTAGCAGAAATATCTGGACATGAATTTTAATACGGGTTTATTGGAAAATGTAGTTTTAAATGACCGACTAATAGCTGATGGTTACAGATTTTTTACTGAAAACAGTTTACATGAGCCAATAGAAGATGTTCCACTTATTGCACAACAGCACATGTGGTACTAGCATGATGGTGCTCCTCCCAACTATGGCAGATGTGTGAAATAAACACGCGTGAGCAGTTACTTCAGCGAATAATGAATGTATCTGCTGCCATTCGTAACGATCGTAATGTAAATGATCGTATCTATCATTCCATGATTCGCCGCTGTGAAGCATGCATACGAGCTCAAGGCGCTTAATTTGAGCATTTACTATAAAATATTTCTAATTTATTGTCTAATTTCATATTGTGTATGGTATCTATTCTGTGTTATGTTGTTCTGTATTTAGAATTTGTTTATCTGTCTCTTTAATTGTGTCATCTTGTGTTTTGTTGTCGTAATTGTTATTTTTTTCCATACTTTTTAGCAATACCCGTTTATTTTAATAACATAAAAATAATTATGGCAAACAAAGTTTGACCTTTCTGTTCTTTTTCAGAAGTATCTTGAATACAAAAATTTGAAAATTTTAAGCTTTTTTAAAACCGCAACCTCTTGTATTTTGGTAAGTAGAAGAAATAGGACCTATGTTTATATAGCATTTTTTTTGCTTAAAATGACCGCAGGAATAAGCTATTAAAGTTTGTAACATTAGTCCTGAATCACCCTATCTACTTGCTCTACTCTTGTCAATTATTTCATAATTTGTGGTAAAACATGCTAAATTGTACAAACGGAAGATATAGGTGTTCTGAATGTTGTACTGGGAGAATATTTTCTTACCATATCCAAGTTTAGTCGCTAATGTTTTATTGGGGAAATAGTATCCCACAAAATTAATATAAATTCCAACAAATGTGCTGCCATCTTTAACTGTCTCTCGAAGTTGCGGTACAATGTAAACACTACGTTGTAGGATATTATTAACCCAGTGGTTACTTCTCAAACACACTTTATTGCTTATTTTTTAGAGAAAATAAAGGCAAGTCCTCAATCTAAATATTGCATCTATATTACACTATAGTTTTTTGAAAATGTTTTGATACTTTAATGATATTTAGTCATAGTTGTGAAAATGGTGTTTATGTTTTTACAATTTAATTTTATTTAATTTTTTATTATCACAATAATACATGCCAAAATCACTTTCAATATATGAACTGGCGAATGTATACACTTTCCAAAATAAATAAATTAAATACAATATCTTTTTAGCTGGGCTGAAATTGGTAAGGGCCAACAAAGTAGCTGACATCTGGTGGCAAAATAAAACATATACGTCGTAGGGAAAACGTTGTGCTGTCATATAGGGTTATATAGTAAACAAGAGCCAAAAATGACCAGCAAAACGAAAAGATATTGTGTTATACCGCAGTGCAATAATTATACAAGTAAAGACATATCCGTTCATTATTTCCCAAAAACTGAAATATTAAAAAATCAATGGAAAATCGATTTAAAAATGAAGAACATGTCACCATTCAATAACGTTTATTCACAATAATTTTTGCCTAGAAATTTAATTCAATGTAAGTATTGATATAAATTTATGCTTCATTACATTATTAGATTGTTTTTATAGTCATTAGAAGAAAAACATTTAAAAAAATGCTATTCCATGCCAAAAATTACCAAAACGTCTGGTACAGAGAAGAAAAATAGAGACGTTACTTGCCTGTAAGGTAAGTAGTAGTAATTATTATTCTTTAACATTATAAATTATAACTACATTTATTGTATATTGTTTATAGGAAAGATAGAGAAGAAGAAACGATAAAATGCCAGAAATCGAGCCAGCAAGAGGAAGACGTGCAAAACATAATACATGTAGATGGTTTTTTAAATCAAACAAATACAATTTCCTCTTAATATTACAATTTATGGACAAAAATTAACTTATAATTATGTAACTATAATGAATTTTAAATCCAATAGTTTGGTCTCTTCCACTTTTCTCCCTGTCCTGCTTTACAGCTGCACACACATTTCCACACGATGTCATTTGTGTTATTGTTATCACGATAGACTTCGGTGCCCCATTGTCTTCATATCCGTATAAAATAATGTATATATAACTAAAAATAAATTAGTTAACAAGCAAGATAACCACAAATTTGTATATCATTTTACCTTTATACACTGCTTCTCCTTCGGTTATAGGCCGCGCAGCACCTTTTAAATAAATATATACATCTGTCATTGTAATAAACATACTGAATTTAATCAAAAATAATAGAATATTTCCTAAAATAAAGCATCAAACTGCAACGACTACAAGTGTAAAATTCAACGTTTTCCCTATAAGTCTGTCTGTAGTGCTGCCATCTCTTGGAAGTGGTTTTCCCGAATTACAACGATAATACCGAATTTGTGTTTTGTCTTGGTACAGTGCTAGTGGTCTCATGGTTGCTACTGAAAATTAGTAGAAATAAAATGTGGCAGTCTAAATATATATCTGACAAACAGCTAGAACAGCTGATGCTATACGAAGACGATAACTGACAACATGGCCATAGATTCTGAATACGAAGGGGATTAAGATGCCGATGACAATCTACCAGATCAGATAAGTAAAATTTGATACCAATGTTCCTCACGAAGCAGGATTTGTGTGCCATCTACATCAGAATCAAAGAATCCACATCACTCTGAATAAGGGATGGGAAAACATTTCCTTTGGTATAGCCAACAAAAATTTTACACCCAAGTCTTCCAAGAAATAATATCAAAATTTGCCATCTACATCAATGCGAAACATTATTTTACCAATGATATCTCTTAGAATACGAAAAAACAAATACATGTGAAAACTTCCGAGGATTTAGACGATTCTTTGGCAGACCCCGATTATGAAACTGAGCCCACTTCCAAACGTAGAAAGCTTTATTGTACAAAACTGTAGACCAGTCATACTCAACCTGCGGCCCGCTAGCCTTTTCTATGCGGCCCGAAGTCTCGTACAGATTTATAGTAATATTTTTATTGATAATTGTACAAAAGTAATGCAAAAAATGTTGTTCGAATAAATAAATGTTCATTATTTCACTCGCTTACTCTCATAGCGCACACACAGAATACTATTTAATTAGCTACCATTGAGCGGACCGCATCGTACAGCACGGCGCGGCGATGTTGCCACGCGAGACACGAGCGTAGACGACAACACAACGGGTCGGCCGACCGCAGCCGAACGACATTGCATCGCCTTGCGACTGTGCACGTATCGTCTTTTTGAAATTTTGTCAGTCGAATACGTGTAGTGTAGTGTAGTCGAATACTAGTGGCGAGAATTCATAATCATTACAATGGCTGGCGTGTCTTCAAAATCAAAACGTAAAATATCTGACGAAAATAGATTATTTCAAGACAATTGGGAGGAGGAATATTTTGTTGTACCTAACAAACACAGTTCAGCAACTTGTTTGATTTGTCGAGAAAGTGTGATTATTAAGAAATATAATATTATGCGACACTATGATACAAAACACAAGATGTTTAGCGATAGTTTTCCAGTCGGGTCTGCATTGCGAACAGAAAAGCTATGCCACTTAAAAAGGTCGTTACGGATGCAGCAAAATATTATGGCAGTGGCAATGTCACAAGATGTAGGTAGCAGTGACGAAAGCGTCCTACGAAATTTGCTATTTACTAGGAAAACATATGAAACCATTTACTGACGCTGAGATTGTGAAGGAATGTTTTATAAATGCTTCAAATATATTATTTGAAAAGTTTAGCAATAAATCACAGATAATATCACAAATCAGGCAACTACAGCTCTCAGATTCCACCTGCGTCAGGCGAATTGAAGATATTTCGAAACATATTTTTGACCGCATCATAGATGACTTGAAGAATTGTAAATATTTTAGCTTGGCATTTGATTCGAGCACTGATGTTTCATCAACATCACAATGTTCTCTTTTCGTACGATACTGTACTGAAGATAATACACTGAGAAAAAGGATTATTAATAGGAACAAAATATGTTGTTTTGGGTATGATTTATTTGTTATAAAACTGCTTTATTCACTATAAATACCGCTTCCGCGCTGCAAATAAATTGTGATATTTACATTAAGCGCAAACTTTATTTGGAGCATATTTATTTTCGCTTAACAAATATATACTATTAAGAAATAAAACAATATCTTTACGGTATTTAAATAAACATTTGTTTTACTATAAATATGATTATATTTTCTGAAAATATATATGTTGTTTTTTATAATAAATATAATTTGTTTCAAAGAAAATAATGTTATTTAAATATAAGAGTACATTAAATAATACAAAATAATGTTTTTTTTTTTAATGAAATAAGATTTGTTTCGTTGAAATAAATATTAGTTGGTATTAAAATAACTACATTTGGCTAACTTAAACATATTTTTCTTTCAAACAAAATTTATTTGTCAGAAAGAAATCTTTAACGAACATGAACGAACAAGTCCGTTGAAGACACAGTCGTTAAGTGTTTCATTTATCTGAAATCTGAAGTACTTCTGGTGCTGGGATCCCAAACTTGCGCTACGCTAACTTCCCTCTTCCCTTCACCATAGTATTACAAACGCTACGCTAGTTCGGTAATCTAAACGTCTGCTAAAGCGCTACGTGCTACGTTAACATAGCGCGGAATATACATGCGCGTTATAGTGCTAAGTTGATGCCGTAACCTAAAAATTTTTTATTTTGATATCATTTCGCAACAAAAGTTAGAAGTTTTTTTTACGTGATAGGTAGGTACTTTTATCACAATCGATATATGAATGAATTTTCAGTAATAATTGTTACTTAAATTGTTTTTTTTTTCTTTTTATAGAAATGGAATCTAGGAAACGTTCCAGCCGGGCAAATAAACTTCATCAAAATTATATGGTTGACTTCATAGAAAGTCACCCAGAAATGATGAATACTAATTTTAGCCAGCCCATGGCGAGACAAAATTATAATAAATTATGGCAAGAATTAACTATTTCATTGAATGCTATGGGAATGGGGGAAAAAACTACTACTCAATGGCAAAAAGTCCTCAGTGACTGGTGCACCAAAACTAAAAATAAAATAAGTTCATCACGAAACTATATGAACAAAACTGGTGGTGGCCCAAGCTACAGTATTGAACTGAATGACCTTGAAATCAGGTTGAGGGGTCTCAAAGGATGGAGTTCTGTCTATGGGGACCATCAAACAGCAGAAGCTGGATTTGGAAATTTACGTGAACGCAACGTAGTTAGTGAGACTGAAAATATTAATTTCAACGAATCTTTTAAAGCAAATTCAAATCTAATGGTTATTGATTTGAACGACAATATTGGGGCAGTTAAGAAAAAAATAAAATTACCACAATATTCTAATAAAACAAAAGAAATACCGGCAACAATATGTTCTGGAATTAGTTGCAATGATCAAACTTATAGTTTGAAAATGCCAAATATTGCTACAGAAAACCTTATACAGACAGAAACGATAAGAAGTGAACAATGTACAAAGCAAACACTTTCGTTAGATAATATAGAATTATTCGCAGAACTGAAAACACCATCTGAAATAACACAAGAAGCAAGAACAAACCTCAGCAATGATTCTCCAACTCCAGTATGTACATCACCCACTAGTCAAAGAATTATTGCACGAACACCAAAAACAACGACCAAAAAAATTGTTATGGAAACAATGCACTGGCAAACATTAACTGTTTTAAAAGAGATCAGTCAAAGTTTAAAAGGGATTAATGAGGGGATTCAAGAAATAAAACACGCCGTAAATGAGCAGGCAAATATTTTGAAAGAAACATGTGAATTAATACTAAAGAAACAAAACTGAATGTATTATTTTCATATTTATGCTGAACTGCTTTTTATTTTTGAAAAACAAGTTTATATTTTGAAATTTTCTGTGTATTTAGTAACAAAATCATATATATATATATATATATATATATATATATATATATATATATATATATATATATATATATATATATATATGTATATGTATATGTATATGTTACAGTTCAACTAATAGTTACCGGGAATTATTAATATTTACCGGGGTATTATTAATCCAAACCGTTAGGTTTGGTTTGTTTAGTATTAATAATTTCCGGTAATTATTAATACAAACCGGATTTATTAGATGAACCGTAGCATATACATATTTTTTAAACATTAAACGGCAAATATTTGCTATTTTTATACTATAACCTTAAATAAATTACAATAACAATTTTATTATTGGGGTGGGGTGATTTGTTATAGGGCGCGAGCAGACACGTGTCTCGAGCGACCTTGAAGTGCTTGGAATCAGCTGATTTGTCTGCGCAGTCACTTTGACAAGAACAATGTCACTTTGATAAGATCAATGTTTTGACATTTTAATTTTGAACTGTTAAAAAGTTATAATTTGACAATTTTCATAGAACAACACACATACAATTAAAAATAATAACTTCTACGCACTTAACAATTAAAATAAGTCAAAACATTGGTCTTGTCAAAGTGATATGCGCACAAATCAGCTGATTCCAATTACTTCAAGGTCGTTCGAGTCACGTGTCTGCTCGCGCCTTATAATTATGTAATTAGAAGTTTGTTTTTTTGCAATATGTATATTGATATTTGTAACTTTTGTATATATGTATACACGAGTTTATAAGCACACTTTTCATGAGAAAATATATTTAATTGGTGAAATAATTTTGTACTATTGTTTGTCTTATGCGTCGTTCTTCATCTAATATAACTGGATTTGCAATGTTTACGGGGTTATGATCTAGTAAAACATCGTCTTCATCTGGAACATGCTTATTATATTCTTCCAATCCTCCATCAACACAAATATTATGAAGAACGGAACATGCCACAATGATAGTTCCAACATCTTCAGGGGAATATCGTAATTTTCTTTCGCCAAGCAAACAACGAAATCTTCCCTTCAATACACCATTACATCTTTCGATGCAGTTGCGTGCACGAATGTGATGTATGGTATATCTTTCTTCTGGCGTACCCGGTTCTGCATTCAAAATCGGAGTCATAAGCCACGGTTCTTGCGGATATCCACTATCTCCCAATAGCCATGAATTGTGATCTCCTTCTAAGTAGTCTCTTTCTAATGCTTCTCGTACCAAGGAATTTCTCCATATAAATGCGTCATGGCTAGCACCAGCGTATCTTGAATTTATTGACAATATTCGTAAATCGTAGTCACAAATCTACAATGCATTAAGATAAATTTTTATTTAAACAAGATCATTTGTACTTTTTTACTAACTATTTGAACATTTTTCGCGTGATATCCTTTCCTATTTAAATAATTATGTTCCTCGTTGTTCGGTTTCAATATCGCAACATGCGTCCCGTCCACAGCTCCAATTACACCCGGAAAACCTGTTTTTTCCATAAATCTTCTTTTTAAATTATGTTTCTCTTCATTTGTGGTTGGAAATTTTATCCAAGTACCACACATATGATGATATATTAGCACGCTTATTTCCTTAATTGCTCTACCTGCAGCTTGTTGGCTCATAGATAGTAAATACGACTGCCCCGTTGATCTTTGATAGCTGCCTGTTGCAAAAAAGGAAAGTGCAGCAAATATTCTAAGCTCGGGTGTAATAGAATTCCTTTTCGGAGATACTTTCATATGTGGTGTTAAAATATGAAAAAGATATTGTACCATTTCACGATTCAATCTAAAAAGTTCTTTAAATCGAACCTCAGGTAGAGAAAAAGGATCGCTAACATCTCTTAAGACTCTATGTTGAACTCGAAGATCTCTATTCCGAAGAGCTTGATACATCAACATATTTAATGGAATCATGCCTAGAAAGTTCAAATTATAATTATATATCGTGTACAATGAAATATTTACTATAATTTACGTACCTTTAAGCAAACAAGTAGTGATATAAACAATTTGTGTAACAAATGTATAGGTTAGAAAGAAGTAAAAAAGTCAATGTTATTAGTTTTGCTAGTATCGTTCCGACAGGACCCGAAGTCAGTAGCGTATTTCTCTCAGATTACTAAATGTCCATAGCTAGCGTAGCGACCGCTACGGTACTGCTAAGTTAGCTCTTTAGCGGTTATAACTCAGGATCCCAGCTCAGTTATGTTACTTGCGGTAAGCGGTAACGATATACATATTTGTACATTGAATATAATATGTAAGTGATTGTGAAATGGCAGATAGTAAAGTAAAATAACTGTTAAGTGCTGTGGCAAATACTGGAATTAAATTTCACATATTGCAAACACTTCAATAGAAAAAATCCTCAACGGCAACTACCTACATTCCATCATGTTCAACCCCATCTTCTTCAAGTTCATCACTATTTTTAATTCCTTTCCCTATTCTCTCTTCTTCAATTATTCAGATTCCATTTAGCTATGAAGAAACTTTTCATTTATCATATCCAATATGAAAATTGATTACGTATCTATAAATATATGTGCTCGTATATGTAAGTCCTTTTTTATATTTCTAGAAATACTGTCTATTTTTTATGTTTATATTTTTAACACTAGAAACTATACATGTTATAAGCTAAGAAATACGTATATATTGTATTTATATCGAATAAATATTTATTTATCCAAATAAAAAACATTCTTTTTCTTTAACCTTTTCTATAATTTAAAGAACAAAATAATAGTTTTCAAATAAGCGAATAAATAATTGGAGATATAAAACATTTATTTGTGACAAATATTAAGAATTTTATGGAACCATGTTGCTCTTTTTAAAATAATAAATATTTATTTACAATAAATAAATTTGTTTGAAATATTAATGCAAACTATTTAAACAACATTTATTTGCGTCAAACAAATTCACTCAAAAAAATAATATATTTCTGTACAAGAAACATTTAATCCGCTGAATTCAAAAGACATATTAGTTTATATGAAATGAAATTGATTTATATGAAACGATCCTTTTTCTCAGTGTACGGTTCGCGAAGATTTCCTAAAATTTCTGCCGATGAAAGGTCAAACCAGAGGAAGTGATTATATTGATATTATTTGCACTTTTATGGAGAAACAACATTGATATCAAAAAATTGGTATTTATATGCACGGACGGATACCCCTCTACGACAGGAACTAACATTGGGTTTATTTCACTATTGACCAACAAATATGACTTAAAAAATATACTATCATTTCACTGCATCATACACTAAGAAAACATTGCAGCGCGTACCACCATACCAGAAGTTGACGCCGTGATTAAAACTGTTGTAAACATCGTTAATTTTATAAGAGCACGAGAACTTAACCATAGGAAATTCAAGATTTTGTTGGAAGAATTAAAAAGTGAGTATGGCGATGTACTTTTACATACCGGAGTACGATGGCTGAGTAGAACAAAAGTTATAGAACGGTTTTACGCTTTAAGACACGAAATTATTTTATTTCTACAGCAAAATAATAAAGTTTACAGCGATCTCGAGCAAGACAGTTGGTGGTGTTTGTTTAGCATTTCTTTGCGACATTACAGAAAAACTTGGTGACCTAAATCGTCGTTTACAAGGTGAACTTAAAATTATTTCTCAGTTGGCAAGTAAAGTATTTGCTTTCGAAGACAAGCTAAAGATGTACATCGAAGAAATAAATAATAAAAATCTGCATAACTTTCCAACATTGGAAAAAGCTCAACAAGATGGAATTGATGTATCCCCAGAAAACTATGCTATTATTTCTAGTTACTTAGTCTCCTTAAGCAACGAATTTCAGGACAGATTTAAGGATTTACGAAAAATAAAGAAATGTCTTCTATTAGTGGAAAATCCCTGGCACTTAGAAGTAACTACTACCACAGAACTTGCGGTATTGGGATTTGATAGTGCAAAGTTATCGGATGAGTTGATTAATTTTAAAAATGACACAAATCTGGAGGCGATATTTAAAGAAAAAAGAGAGGCAAGCCAATATGTAGAATTCTGGAGATTAGTGCCGGATAACTATAAAACGCTCAAAAATTGCGCACACCTGCTCCTAACGTTGTTTGCGTCAACATACCTGTGTGAATCCTCATATTCAAGAATGAAATATGCTAAAAATGTTTACTGATCCCGGCTTACTGTTTCACACCTGGACGACGTTTTGAGAGTAGCATGTAGTAATTACGTGCCAGATTTATCAAAAATTGTCAAAAGTTTGGGCCAGTGTCAAAAATTACATGAATTTTTAAATAAATGCTTTATTTCAAATGTTGCGTTTTATTGTAATTTAATATAGGGTAGTTATAATTAAACATACAATTTAGGCTAGATGATTGCGGCCCGCAAGGTAAAGCAGAAGCGACTATGTGGCCCAGGGGAAAAAAGGTTGAGTATCACTGCTGTAGACTGTGAATAAAGATTTTCAAGTTAAGAACGCAGGAAACGAAATTATTGAAGAAATTAATAAAATGATAACAATACACATAGCGCCATTGTAGACCATTGCATTTCTCTAGAACACGATTTAGATATCAAAAACTACAAAATACTTCATCACGAAACCAATATAAACAAAAGATTGTTGTAAGAAAGTTGTTATATCAATTTAGATGACAAAATAATTAACGTAAAATCAGATTATAATTAATCAAAAACTTAAACTTTTCTCTGTTCCCTAAAAATTTTTAATTTCGTGTTTTCTAATTGTTCTTTGACGTGTCAAAGTTCAGTTTCTTGTTTTCACAGAGATGGTAGCAAGGACGTTCAACGTCCTTGGATGGTAGGCTCTGTGCCTAGTTGTAACTTTCATGTAGAACTGTAAAACAATTAACAATTTATCCTCCGCCAACTTTAACTCCGCAACCTGCGCATTTTGGGTTTCACCTTTTAAACATGGTTTTAAAAGATGAAATAAATCCCCTTTTATATTGTAACTCATTCATAGTATTTTGACTATATGTAATTTACATGGTCTGGTAAGTTAATTTAATTTTTATTGTAACTCTGTATAGCTGATATTGATATTATTTATTATAGAACAGACTTGATCACGATTGCAAGTTTGTTTCCCGTTGGTCGCTGAAGTGCGATCCCACTAATAAATTATGTTTATAAATCACCGCGTATGATTTAATTAAGCCGACAACAAATTATTTTTAAATGCAAAGACTTTAAAATAGTGTAACTTCGCTGAAGACGCGAACTGAGTATTATATGAATACTTTATAAGTGTAAATTCGCCGAAGTGCGAATTTTACACACGATCAATCTGAATGCTGGATAAATACTCTATATTATACTAAAAATTCGCCGAAGTGCGAAATTTACAGATCGAAGCGATAAGAATATTACAAGAATACTTATATTAGGTTTAAAGACACCGAATGTGAATTTAAACACAACCAAACTATATGAATGTTCAGGTCCGCCGCGTGCGGGTGTGCAGGGCGTGCCCCGCACCGGGGCGGCTCATCAAGGGGGCGGCATTTTGGGTGAAAATTTAAGTTTTTTTTTGTTTTATTAAAAGAATTTATTTTAACACATGAAAATTTTTTTAGAGCATAGGTATTGTTTAAAATTATTATTATTATTAGTTTTAATTTTTTTATATTTCTTTGTTGTCTTTAACTTTTTACATCTCTTGTTAACGAATATATAACCTATACTAGCCTACTAGCGACATCTTTCGCCTAGCGCCAAGGCTTCACTTTTAGTTCCATATTTTATTTCTTGGGCGATGATAGCGTATGGATTCGGAGATCGGTTAATCCCCGCTCTATGTAAAACTACGTACAACGTAAATACTCGAAGTCGAAACGTAAGTTCCAGATTAAAGCACTAAGGTAATAAAAGAAGTAACTTAATAATGAATTATTATTTCAATAATAAATAAATTTTCCAGATGTCGAACAAAGACAAAGGTATTAATATAAAGAAGAAACCAAAAACCTTGTCTGGGGTAGAATATCGAAAAAGAAAAGCGAGGAAGCTTCAAACTGAACAAGAATTAGCCGGGTCCTTAAATAAATATTTAAAAAATCATACAGATACAGAAGAGAAAAAGCAGAGAATTACATGTACTAGTACTGAAAGAGAACCTGAAGATGAGAACAACGCAACAACTTTAAAATCAACTGAAAATGAAACACATCAACATTTTGCCTCAGTGAGTGAACCTGGAACAACGTTATGTGCAATTCAGTCAAAAGATCAAGAATTTGAAGAAACTGACAATGACAAAAATAAAAAAGAATATGAAACAAACACAGATGGGGATTTTATTTCCCAAAGAGAAGACACATTTGAACCAGAAAGATCAGAAAATATAGAGACAACCGAAACATTACACACTATTTTAAATTTTAATTTAGATGATCCAGGTACTTGGCCAAAATATTTAACAATTAAAATAAGAGATACATTAGTTGAGAGTCATAGTCACCCATCTCAAATTTCAAATTGGAATTTTCCAAAAGACAATTCAGGGCGGAAATTTAGTAATTCATATTATACTAGAATTCTTTCAATTGGGGAAAAAGTGACACGAAATTATTTATTGTATTCAAAATCTCGGAATTATGTTTTTTGCCTCTATTGTCGCCTATTTGAAAACAAACAATCACAACTAAGTAGTCAATACGGCGTTAATGATTGGAGACATTTATCTCAAATACTAAACAAACATGAGAAAAGTACCCTACATATAAAAAATAGTACAAAATATTATGAACAAACTGTCTTTAACTAACAAAACTACAATTGACGTAGTAGAGCAGCGACTATACGATACCGAGAAAAAATACTGGCAATCGGTTATTGAACGTTTAATTTACATAATACAGTTTTTATCAAGGCAGTGTATTGCTTTTAGAGGTTCGTCAAAAAATTTATATGATCCGAACAATGGTAATTTTTTAAAGTTAGTAGAAACTGTATCGAAATTTGATTCAATAATGTCCGAACATTTACGTCGTATTCAAACATCTCAAAAAAAGAATATTGCACATTATTTAGGAGATGATATACAAAATCAAATTATTCATATAATTTCCGAAGGAATAAAGGAAAATATTATTAAAATGGTTCAGAGTGCAAAGTACTATTCTTTGATCCTTGATACAACTCCCGATATAAGTCGAATAGAACTAACTATTGTAGTTAGGTTTGTGCATTTTAATAAAATTAAGACCGTTGTAGAAGTTTACGAACATTTTTTGGGATTTTGCTCTGTCGATGAAACAACTGGTCAGGGATTATATACATTTATTTTAAATCATTTAAATTCATTACATCTTAATTTTTCGGATTTACGCGGTCAAGGATATGACAACGGCGCCAATATGCGTGGTAAACACAATGGGCTGCAACAAAAAATTATTGAATCAAATTCGAGAGCTTTCTTTGTACCGTGTTCTGCTCACACGTTGAATTTAGTTGTGAATGATGCCGCGAAAATTTCGTTTCAAATAGTAGATTTTTTTGGCGTTGTACAAGAATTATATAACTATTTTTCCTCGTCTACTAAGCGTTGGGCTATATTAAAATCACATATTAAAAATTTAAGTTTAAAACCATTATCAAATACAAGATGGGAAAGCCGAATAGAAGCAATCAAACCTCTTAAACTTAATATTTTGGAAATTTTACAGGCTCTCATGGATATAATTGATGACAGTACTAAAGATATCGAGTCAGAGCTCAGGCTAATAATATTTTTTCAAAAGTAACTTCATTTAAATTTCTATGTTCAATTATTATTTGGCATGACATTTTGAGCAAAATAAATGTCGTCAGTAAAATAATGCAGAACCCGTCCTTTAATATACAAACAGTTACTGAATATATTGAACATCTGATTAATCATTTCAAAGATTACAGAACTGATCAAAATTTCGAAAACGTTATCAATTCTGCAACAGAAATGGCAAATATTTTGGATGTAGAACCAGTTTTTCCCGAGGTTCGAAAAAGATTAAAGAAAAGAATGTTTGAATATAAAGGAAGGGATGAACCTGCAAAGAGTGCCAAAGATATTTTTAAGATAGACTTTTTTTTCGCGATACTTGACACTACTCTGTCATCTCTTTCTGAAAGGTTTGTACTATTGAAAGAGCATAATGAAATATATAAAATTATACATAGCATTAACGCTTTAAAAGAATGGAATGAAAATTATATATTAAACCATTGTAAAGATTTACATATGAAATTGACAGACGACAAAAATTCTAATGATCAAGATATTGACGGAATAACTCTTTTTGAGGAAATAAAATCCTTACAATGTTTTATAGCAAATGATATGTCTCCTTTTGATTTACTAAATTTTATATATATGAACAATTTACAAGATACGTTTCCGAATATTTCAGTTGTTCTTAGAATTTTACTCACACTACCAGTGTCAGTTGCTTCAGGAGAAAGAAGTTTCTCGAAGCTTAAAATTATAAAAAATTATTTACGCTCCACAATGGCACAGGAACGGTTAGTTGATTTATCTATAATTTCCATTGAAAATGATATTATGGATAATTTAGACATTGGACAATTAATCAAAGATTTTGTAGCACTAAAAGCTATAAGAGTACAAATTATGTAATTTAGTGATTAATACTGAATTATAATAATTAATATAGACATTATTCATAAATTATATTAAAAATGAAAATATACAGCCCGATTCTGTAAGTAAATGGTTACGAATTAGCAACCACGTGACATTGCTATTTGGATTTTGTTGCTATTTTTATCAACTTTTATGTATTTCATATTCTGTAAGCCTGAAGTGGTTAAAAATTTAACGATTTGTGGTTAACGAAGTTGCTATTGTAGCAACGGTATTTTTGTGGTTGTTAATGAGTAAGCAACGTTACTAATAATTTTAAATGACTCCTGTAGGTGTTATTTTTGAATTAAATTTAATGTTAGTAGCACAAGAAGTCGATAGACTGTAAGTATTATGTCTTAACTATTATAAATATGAAACACGTTCATAAACCGATTTTAATTTTTTTCAGAAGACGGTTGAGATTACAAAATAAGTATATAAGAGACGCTTCAATTCCGTTTGATGTTTCAATAACTCATTTTAAAAAACTTTACCGATTACCACAAGTAATGGTCATAAATTTGATTATTTGTATAACCTATAACATGACAACGTTGAGGATTTTCATTTTGAAGAAGGTTAAACGTAATTCATTATTTTGAACATAAATATAATTGAATATTTAAAAATTATAACTTCAGGTCATGATAGAAATGATAATTGGCTAGATTTAAGTAGTAATGAGAATTAGCTAGACTTAAGAAGAAGGATAAGAGACCGTGTAATTCGAAATATGTAATTTAAATATATATCCAAGAAAAAAATGTTAATTATGAAAATAAATATCATACTCTTAAATATTAAACCAAAATAAATAAACATTTATTGCTTTATCCTACATTAAACATGTACGCTTTGTTTTGAATTCAATTCAATTGCACCTGCAAATTTCTCAACTGCAGTAGCTACTTTATTAAGGCCCTCAGCCAGTGCTATAAAACTTCATTGGTCCTATTAGGATGTGTTTTCCCTGTTATCATAATTCTGTTTTCTTGAATATAATTTATCATTATTTGCATTTGATCTGCTGTACACCGGGCTCTTTGTTTTGGTGGCTTATTTACTATGCAAGTAAACTCGTATGTCTAAATATACGTGAACTTTAATAATATTGACTATGTAATTGTATTATTACATAAAATATATTCACTTTGTCGAATACTTAGTTTTTGTATCTCGCTTTCTGAAACGTCAAAACCCAACTTCACACGATTCAAATAACCACGTTGTTAAAATTATAAAAATTAACAACGTTACTAAAAAAATTCTTACGGAATACAATTTTAAATCATGTGGTTATTGTTGTGGTTAAAAATATAAAAATTAGTAACGTTGCTACTTATCCACTTCCTTAACCACTTTCTTACAGAATCGGGCTGATTATCTATATTAATAAGCAACGTTTTTGTGATTTATGTGTACCTGCATGCTACATATTTATGATTTATGTATACTAAAAAGAATGTACTTTGATTTTATTTGCTGGCTTTACTGTTTACTGTTGTTAAGAAATATATTTATGTAAAAATTACAATAAATTTTTTATTGGGGGCGGATTTAAAAAAGTTTGCACACGGGCGGCTAATACCCACGCGGCGGCCCTGTGAATGTTCAATAAACACTTTATTTAATGTAAATTCGCCGAATTGCTAATTATACACAACCAAACGATTTGAGTACTAGTAAAACACTTTTATATATATATACATGTCTTCCGCGCGCGTTCTACAAGGGATGCTCTGTTAATAGTTAGTAGCAGGCCATGGAAGCTCAATTGGCTAGAAACAATTGCAAAAATTGAATGTCGCATTAGTTGACATTCGTTACCCACAATTGTCACACGTTCCGATTTCCTTGTGAAACGTAGTTAATTTTGTAAGTAGTTTTGCATTTTTAATTCAGTTAAAATGAGCATTCCGCGAACTGCCTTTAGAGCTATGATTTTCTATGACTATAAAAAACAGTTAGGTTACCAACAAAGTCATGAAAATTTTATAGCAGCTTTTGACGATGCTGCCCTTTTATTATCCGCTGTTACTCATTGGTTCCGCGAATTTCGACGAGAGCGAGAGCTGTTATAAGACAAAGCAACACCTGGAAGACCTGCAGATGCTGCCTGTTCAGAAAATGTTGATCGTGTGGCAAGTTTGATTCAGTCCAATCGAAATATTACTTATAGGGAGATTCAGGAGGAAGTAAAGATTGGATCCACGGTGGTGAATACCATTTTGCATAAACATCTTGGGGTAAAAAAGCTAGCAAGTTGTTGGATACCGCATTTGCTCTCAGAAAGTCAAAAACAGGATCGAATAGACTGGTGTAAATTTATTTTGCAAAACTTTGATGGAGGAGCTTCCAAGCAAGTGGCATACATTGTAACAGGTGACGAATCTTGGGTATACAGTTACGACTCTGAAACTAAACAGCAGTCTAGTGTTTGGGTATTCGAAGATGAAGACATGCCCATAAAAGTAATTCGTGGCAGAAGCACCAAAACAAAAATGATTGCTGTTTTTTTTCTGCCAAAGTTATCCTGTTGCTCGTATTCCACTTGAAGATCGCAGAACTGTTAATTCTGAATGGTACTGCGAAGTGGCTTTACCACAGATGTTTGCATAATTAGAAAGAGGTCGCCAAATGACCGGTTTGCGTAACATCTTAGTCCAACGCATCCCCCCATACTGCTGCCAGAACATTGGATTTTTTGAAAGATTCGAGAGTTTAACTGGTAAGTCATCCTCCGTTTAGCCCAGATCTGGCGCCGTGCGATTTTTTTGTTTCCAACTGTTCCAGCAGTTACAGAATTTCAAAGAATTTTTGAGAACCTTTCCGAATGTTTTAAAAAGTGGTTTCAAATAATGCACAAGTGTATTAGTCTGAATGGGGAATATTTTGAAAAACAATAAAGATTTTTTATTTAAAAATGCAACTGTCTTTTAATAACTAACAATTTTCAGCGCAACCCTCGTACGGCTACGTAGGTCACATGACATTAACTCACAACTATGCGCGAAATTCGAAAACGGTAAGAAATAAAATTTCTTTAAATAACCCAAAAAATGAGTTTACGACTGAACAACGTCAAAAGTGTTCATGTCTTAGCTGTCCTGTCAGCTGTCATAATAAGTTTGTGTTGTATTCTCATGTTATTTATTTTGAAACAATGGGTTCCATGGAGTAAAAAGAATGAAATGTAAAAATTTTACATTGGGAGAAACTAACTTATTAATCGATATACTGGAAAAGTGCATACATATCACTGAAAAAAAAACCGATGGTACATCAGTAAAAGAAAAAATCTTATTTGGGATCGTATGACTAAGGGATTTAATGTAAATGATATGAACGAACACAGAACAGTATCACAACTAACAACGTATACAGGATATACATGAAATAAGTACATTAATTTTGACCAGTAATTTAACTCGTCGAGAGCAACAATATTTCTTAATAACTTTTTCTTGAAATCGCATATTTTTTTAGCATTTTTACAACCCCGTAAATTGATGAGTCGTTCCAAGTATTTTTTTAATAATTGAATGCAGTAGCAATAGCTCTAAAAAAATTGTTTTAGGAATTGACAGTCCTGTCAGTTGTTGGAATTAAATTTTGACATTAGTAATAAACTTGTTTATAAGGTAAAATTCTGTGAAAATGCTTACGTTTACAAATAGCGAGTACACAGACATTGTAATTACTTACCCATGGTTTATTTATTTATTCGTATCTTTACTACATTTTAATTTGTGGTTGATATAAAGACAGTGTTATAGAGTTGCCAGCGCATTTAGACGGAGCGTTTCCAAATCATACTGTTCCTAATATTCGCACATTTGTTAATCTTGTACATCTTTATCACAATACGGAGTGTCACATATGACAATTTTAAAAAAATCTGATGTGGCCAGCACATTACCTTCCGTCAGTTCTATGTATTTTGTATAAATGTCATACAGAAAGTTCCTTGCAAAAGATTATATTTCTTCATTACCTTAAGGCAGTTGTATGTATTTTATACAAATTCCATACAGAAAGTTTCTAACAAAAGATCCTATATTTCCAATAAAATTATAACATAAACATACTGTCAACTGCACTTGACACTGACACCTTTCAATCAGAATTTTCTTAATGTAGCAGCTGTTTCCAGAGTTATATCAAAGCTGACTAATATATATGATATTTAATTTATTTATAATTTTTTAACTCTATGTCCATTTAATATGAAGTATAAAATGCATTCAAATCGTATAGAGAATAAATAATTCTTTAATATTTATAATAACATTAAATGGGAAAAAATGATATTTAACATCGTTTTTTCAAGAAAAACTGTTAAAATCTTCAAATGAGGGTACTTCCGGTTGACCAATTATAACCAAAATCTAATCAGCTCTTCACATGGATGTAGCAAAGAGGAATACGAAAGAATTATAATTTTTGGAATTGTAGTATTAGAGTTATCGCATTAGAAAATTTTGTCACACACAGACACACACACGCACACACACACACACACACACACACACACACACACACACACACACACACACACACACACACACATACAGACATCATCGTAAAAATAGTAAAATCGTATTCTAGGGATCCTAAAACGTGCTTATTCATCAAAAACTCACCACCGAATTTTTTGACCAGACAATACCTTCCTTACCTAAAGGTGACGGAAGGTAAAAAGCAATAGTTGTATCCATACCATGTGTAAAAAGTTCAAAGTTTTCAGCATATAACAGACTTCAATTAATGAGACTGAAATTACTCGGGACGGTGCATTTATTATGCACAATACACATCTCGACAGACGAAAATGCGGTATAAATTTCATTAAAAAATGTTTGGGCGGGAACAATAAATAGCCGACTAATTATTGGTACTCATGTACCTCGTTTAAATGGATAAAAGTTTGTACTTACATTTTTTGAATAACGTATTTAAACTATTATGATTTGTCGACGATAAATAATCATGTCATAACCTAATAACTCTGCTTTTGCTCTTCCTCGTTACCTCGTTTCTACTTGTTTTCCTCTATTCACAGGTGATTAAAATCCTGGTTTAATACACAACTTTATAATTTTGTTATCCAAAATTTAAATTTCTTTATTTTAAAAATTGTACTATAAATAATAATAAATGTTATTTCCGTTGATTCGTTTATTAATTACTGTGACTGCAAATGCAACCGATAACCTACAATTTTTGCGCTGTTTGTATCCCACTTGAATACGGCAGCAGCCATTTGTTCTCCATAGGCGGGTACCGAAATATGCATCATATCTTTAAAGAATTTTAACTCAAAATCTAAAAGACTTAGAAAAAAAGTTATTAAGAAATATTGTTGCTTTCGTCGAGTTACATTACTGGTTAAATTTAATGCACTTATTTTATTTACATCCTGTATATTAACAAAAAAAAAAAACTAGGAAACTAAATGCGAAAATAAAGTATGACGATAATGGAGTTAGTAAAGAAGACTATTGGTTTTTAGGGTAATTTCTACAAAACTGGAGGAAGTACATATAATAAATCGATTAATACATATGGAGAACAATTAATAAATATGTTGATACATTAGTTTGAGCCCGATAACAATATTTTTCACATATAGTATATAAGAAATTTATTGATTGGACCGTTGGAAATAATATAAATACAATATCAGAAAATGTAATTGTATATATCTAACAATTATCAAAACAAATAAAACTATTGACCCTTTGGACCGTTTACTCTATGTTAAGGAATACTTTAAGAATTATAAATGATGCTGACATCAAAATTTTTTCAGCTTCGTTCTTTTTTAAAAAGAAATTCGTCTGGCTATAAAAAAAAATCGTACATTTTGAATAATGATGAAATACAAAAATTTATAAACGAAGAATCTGATATTAAGTATCTGATAACAAAAGTATATTACAATGCATTATCAGAATATTTCTAATTCAAAAAAGGTATTGTAAAGCTTTCTGTATTTAATAAAAATGTAATATCTTAATCATTCGCCATTGTATTTTTAAATGTATGGATATGTATTGAATGCATTGGCTTTCATTTTGAACATTTGCTTTAAGATTTTCATATTTGACCCAGTAAAAAAACTAATCTATTTCCTGTTTTTTTTTATGAAATCCTCAGTATATATACTAGGAAGCTTTATATTCAGTCCAATTCTGTAAGAAAGTTGTTAAAAGAAGTTGCTTGGTAGCAAGGTTGCTACTCCAACAACCTACCGAAATAAGTATGTTAGCAACCTTGTTAAAAAAATTAAGTTAACCACTAAGTCATGTATGTTGGTAAACTTGTAACATTTATATGTTGGTAATACAATAAGGTGCGAAGATGGGATTGCGCACGCAGTTCCTTTGTCCTGGTCAACGAGCTAGATCGTAGAGGTTGTACACATGTAACTAAAGACTTAAAATAAATAGTTGTTAAGTGTATGTATTATTATTCATTTGATCCACAAACCGCAAACATTACACACTAGTGGCTAAATAATGGTATGAAATAAGTGACTTGTGAGCTATATAACCTATATATTTAATGAAGCTGTCACAATTTATGAATGATTTGTGGATAATATTTTGTTTTGTAGCCAGTATTAATAGTATTTATTTGGTACACTGAGTATAAATGCCGGAAACATGTACTGGTAGCATAATACCAAATTATTCTACTCACCCGGAGAATATTAAAATATTCGCATTTGATTTGTCACGATCTCTGTATCCTATGCCTACTCTTTAACCAAAGAAGATTTCATGTTTGAAAAAGAAGGATCCAAATTAAATTTGTTGGAATAATATGAAATAGAAGCCATTAAACTCAATGAGAAAAGCACTACAACTATAAAACATAGACAAAATACTCATGCTTCTAGGTGGCCTTTAGTGATCAACGTTCAAACTATAAACTGACACTCTATGTGGCCTCTAGTGAGAAATACTCGAACTAGACAAGACATATCTCTATCTCTACTTTCTCTGTCTGGCCAGCCGAAATCAAAACATTCAGTGAGAAGGGATAGGAAATGTTTTGTCTAGTTATATTTGGTCGTTAAACCAAACGAATATACTTCGCTCGGATATTTTGGATATATTAACAAAGATTTTTGTCACCACGTACCAGTGTACCTACAGGATATGTAATCCCAATTATAGAGGGTATATAAACAATACACATAAAATAATAATATGAAACAGAGTAGACATACAAAAACTATATATCAAGTAATTGACAATACATATAAGAATGAATAAAAATATACATAGTGATTATTGAGTTAAACTACAAAAATTCTATTTAATCATAAAACTGGTAACCAATTTACATGTAAATACATTGAATCTATCAAAAAACAAATCAAATTCTATATTTGTAATTTATTGTTTTGCACATGCGGACATTTAATGAGTTGAGTTCATAATTTATTTGACAACGTTGGATGAAGAATACTGAATTACACGTAGAAGATATTTTTTTGTACAGAAATTCACACAAAATATTTCTACGCTTCGGTGCGTTTGTCGCTTGATTTTATTAAATCATTGAAATCCCTGCCGGATCAACAATTAGCAGATCCAAAATTGAACTCTATCATAGACGGCGTAAAGACGGGGGAAAATTCTTGTTTCGTATTGTACGAAGGTTGTCTATTTCAACAAGTTGCTGACGAAGAACCAAATTTGCTCTGTATGCCCGATAATCGAAAATTTATGAATATCATGTTGCTTTAGGGCATTTTGGAGTCTACAAAACATAGGCAGCTTTAAGACGAGATGTCTGGTGGTCGAATATCGTTCTTCGTCTCTAAACATTTTATTTTGTTTTTCGTTGTTTTTTAGATTTACTTCTTTCAACATTTATAGGCAGAGTGTGTAAAACAGGTATAATATTCAGAATTTTCATCCACGTAGGGTATTATAACGTTTGTACTACGAAAAAAGATAAAATAATATTTTATTATAATTGCAAAAAAATTAACTACCTCAACTCGGTTGTTTTTAACAAATGATCAGTTGTATAGAATTCTTCTACTTCATTCCAATTTCCGGTCGTTTCCACGATGTAAGGTTTGTAATTTTTTCTAAAAAATAGGTTAAAAAATAGAATTTCATTAAAATTGTAAAAATTTAATTAGCCACCTCATCTCTGTTGTTTCTAACAAAAGATCGGTTGTAGAGCATTCTTTTTCTACTTCATTCCAATTTTCACTTGATTTCACAATGTATGGTTTGTAATTTTTAATCCAATTTTTACTACTTAAAAAAGAGTTACATAAAATAAAATTTTATTTACATTGTAAAAATTTAATTAGTTACCTCATTTCTGTAAGCTGTTATATTCTTCTTTATAGCAAATTTTTAATGAAAAGGAAGTTAAATTTGTAATGATTATGTATATTTTTTGAACACCGACTTTAAATTTTAATCATTAAAGTATATAATTAATAATAAAAATATAATTCTTGGCGTTGTACTTTCAATGAAAAATCAAAGACTAAATAAAATAAGAAAAAATTAAAATTGTAGGAAGTACTTGTCTTACCGTGCTATTCAGTTTGAAAACAAAGTGCTCCAAAAAAGCGCTCTTTGAGTGGAATATTGAAAGCATTGACGCCCTCATACGTCAACACCTACTATCTTTCCGTCCGTTGATTCCCACTATAGTCGCCAATCTAGTACCAAAAATTATCTGTATTCATCTCTAAATATATCCATAATGTGCATAATGTATAAAGAAATCTGCAGAACTAAGAATTTAAAACCGATTACTTTTGAGAAATATAGGCAAATTTTCAATGAATTCAATTTGGGATTTTTTAAACCCAAAAAAGATCAAAGTAAAAAATGCCTGTCACAAAAAAAAAATCTGAGGAAGAAAGGCAATCGCAGGAACAAGAATACAATAAACATTTGGAAAGGAAAGATGCTGCTAGAAAAGCTCGTGACGAGGACAAGGCTATAGCAAAAGAAAATCCTACAATTTTAGCCTCCAAGCTGTGCTGACTACGCCGAAAGGGTCTGCAGAACAAATAATTTATTTGCGAAAGTTGGCAGTATACAGTCTAACTATTTATAAACTAGGAAATCAGGATGTAACATGCTATCTATAGGATGAAACTCAAGGCAAAAGAGGAGCGAATGAAATTGCGTCTTGCGTATATGACTTTGTTATGTCCCACACTGAAATCACCGCAGTTCGTATGATTTCCGATAGATGTGGTGGCCAACAAAAAAATTGTATATTTGCAGCTATGTGTATTCAACTTCTCGTAAACCATCTTTCCTTGGAGATAATTGAACATAGGTTTTTCGAAACTGGACATACTGGAATGGAGTGCGACTCCATTCACTCTAAAATAGAGAAGAAGGCAAATGAAAATACAGTTTTTCCTGAACCACACTTATTTAAATATTTACCACCTTTTTTCGAATCCAATAAACATTAAGATTAACACTAACGACACCTACTTCGTAATTTATTCCCTAAATATTAAATTAAAATAATTCAGTCTTCATCATCTGTCCTTCCAGGATAGATTCCTTATATATATATAAAAAATTTCAACTATCTTTTATATTCTAATACAATTTAATCCCTTTATTTTTCAACAATGGATTCAATTCCAAGATATATTTTACATATTTGACTGTAAGTATGTTTCCTTGTTTTTCTCATACAGCATGTGCACTTAACCTACAATCCTAAATAAATCAAATAAATTTATATATATATATATATATATATATATATATATATATATATATATGTATTTATATTATTGTTAACTTTGTATTTATGTATATTTTTAGCGTCGGCCTGATGATGGCAATTAAAGACGAAATCGATCGCCACATAATTAAAAAAATTTGACATTCTGCATCTCTTTCTTTAACCTTCATTTAAGGCAAAGTATGTACCAGTGTATACGCCTGAGAGCTGGGCACAAGTTATTCGGAATGCACGTATAACACCAAAGCCTTTTATTGTGAAAATGATGTTTTCGACTTTATTTTTTTTTTAACAAATTCCTTTTGTTTTAACGAAATTGCCTGGAGAAAAATGTGTTGTCCTCGTTATGTCAGAGGACAACCATTGACAGATTATGCAGAGGAGTTTAATGATAGACTATTCTTACAAAATGAAAAGCCGTGGGCGTCCAAAACAATTTAGGTTAAACAAAGCTTATGAGAATGAAGTGAGGGGAACTGGAAAGATTAACAGAAAATGTGCAGACTTTACAATTCCTAAACCATACCACAAGTTTTATCTGTCTTTGTAAACGAACCGTAATGTAAAAGACAATTTACCCAAACCCGGTGTTGACAGCGATACCGATACCGAAAATGATCAGACCTAAAATAACCGCTGATATTTAAGGCATAATACGTTTTTTTTATAGGACATCTTTTTAGTTACACGGAATGTATTCTTGTTATTTTTTAAAAAAATTGTGTTTAATAAATAATTTTTGCTTATAATTATAACTTGTATTTATTTTCGCGAAAAGGTAATTTTTAAATATTTTACAGTCAAAAAACTAATGTGCTTTTTTGAAAAAAAAATTTAAATTCCAAATTCTGATACTGACTTAATTTAGTACTATATTTTTAATAGCAAACTATTATATAGTAAACAATTTCATAACATAAAATTGCAATTTTAGACCCCATTATGAATTAAGAAAATGCTCTTTTCTCAAAACTACAAATACGCACAGTCGTGGTTTTGGTGTTGGACCAACGATATATACAGTGTATTCAAAATAATCCTAACTCTGAGTAGGATATGAACAGACTAACGTATATCTGATCATGATTCAATTCAAAAGTCAAGTTGGCAAAATTGATCTTGAAATGTAATTTTAAGGAGAAAATATAATAAAAAGGATACAATATACTCGTATTGCCTTTCGCCATTTTCTAATTGATTTCCATTTCTAAAATAAGATTAAAGAAGAAAAACTTTGATCTTTTAAGAACACATTTTTGATATCTCGTGTCAAAATGACATTTAATTAAAAACCTTTAAATTAAACACATGTTTCTGTATTCATAGCCTACTCAAGCATGCATACGAGTTCAAGGCGCGCATTTTGAGCACTTGCTGTAATTTTTTTAAAATTTGTTATCTTATTTCATATTGTGTTAACCTATTCCATGTTTGGTTATGTTGTTCTGTGTGTAGAATTTATTTATTTGTCTATTTAATAATTGTGTCATCGTATGTTTTGTTGTCCAAATCGTATTCGTTAATATTAATAAATAAAATTAATTAATACAAATAAGGTATGACTTTTCAATATAACTCTTGTTTTCCGAAAGTACCTTGATCACAAAAATTAAAAAATTCGTGTTATTTATAGAACTTCAACCTCTTGTATTTTGGTAACTAGAAGGAATAGGACCTATGTTCATATGACATTTTTGGCTGAAACACCTGTATATACCGTGTCTATTTTAAAGGTGTACATAGGAAATTAACATGGGAAATCAGTTTTTTGCCATTTCCTGCTCACCTAATTATTTTAAGCAAAAATGCGTCAAATAAAAGTTTTAGGGTATAAAATTCAACATCTAAAACAATAAACAGAATAACCTTTACATGCTTTATAACGACAGAAATTAAATATGAAAATGTCGAAAATTACGTTAAAAATATCGATAGCCATGGAATTGAACCAAAAATGAATAAATGCTTGACATTTTATCTGTCACAACGTAAGTTAACTTATTTGACGTTTCTGACAATTTGATTTGAATCAATATCATTAATTATGGCAATAATAGAAATATAAAATTAATAAATATTGATAAGAAAATAGTTTTTTTTAATAATATGAATATATCAAAAATTGAACATTGCGTAACAAAATTATGTATGATGCTGTTATGTACTCTCAACTCGTTTCCAATACATCTACTTTAGTACTACAGAAGGGGTCTACACTTATCATTCCTAACACTCTTTCTTAGAGTAACGCATGTTCTGCTCCTCCTATATTCTGATTACGCGGCTCACGTGTATTTTTTGAAGACACATTAGCAGTCTTTTCAAATTTTGTCACGAATTTAGTTCTTCATTCGTATAAATGATCATTTTTTAATTATTAACAATAAAACTAGATACAAAATCAAATTATCAGAAACGTCAAATAAGTTAACTTACGTTGTGACAAATAAAACGTCAAGCATTTATTTATATTTTATTATATATATCCCATGGCTGTAGATATTTTGAACGCAATTTTCGATATTTTCATATTTAATTTCTGTCGTTACAATGCATGGAAAGGTAATTCTGTTTAAAGATTTAGATGCAGAATTTTATGCTCTAAAACTTGTATTTGACGCATTTTTGCTTAAAATAATTAGGCGAGCAGGATATTGCAAAAAACTGATTTCCCATTTTAATCTCCTATGTACACCTTTAAGACAGACACACGGGATATATATATATATATATATATATATATATATATATATATATATATATATATATATATATATATATATATATATCTTCCCATGTCATCGTACATACATACTCTGAAAATTACTAAAATTCTGAAATCATAATTTTTATGTTAGCCTCATTCTGAACACGCATAAACAGAATGTAATTTTTATGTTATGTAGCTTTTATGCTTTTATCAATTGTGAATAATTGCGTATGGCATAACAAATTCGACTGTCAATAATACGCTGACTAGTTGTATTTTTTTAATTGTATAATACTGTAATATTTTCACGTTAAGTATTAAGCCTGTTTTACATTTGTCAATTTTTCTGTCAATGTAAGGTACTAGGCTGGGTTCAATAAATTGAACTTAAAATGTACAATAAATTCACCGATTGCTAGCCAACTGTTTACATTTATCAGTTTTTTCATATTGAAATACATATGATATATTATAGAATCTAGCTAATAATAGGTTAAAAATAATTTAAATTTATATACCTGTCTAAAATAGCAATCTTCAATGTCTTTTAGTGTTATTGAATTGCTTTACTGCTACCATTAAGAACGTCCACATATTTTTTATTGTTGCTTGCTGGCGGGTTGTTAGCTGAATTTACGCATAAAATCCGCTTGAATAGTTGTTACGATCTCAAATGGCATAATTTTTGCACCTGTAGTGAATAAAAGACATATTTAAAGTATTTTCGGATCACAACGCTATTTCAACGATTCAACTGGCACGAAGTGTGAAAGTGTATCTACATACACATAAACTTTTAATATATTCTGAAACTAGATACTAAATAAAAATGTTATGATTTAAATGGCAAAATTAGTTACATGAAGTAATAAGTAATAACGACATAGTTACAGCAAATTTTAACAATAAAAGCAAACATAGTTGTTGTTAGTGCTATAAATTAATATAATTAATAATAATGGTAAAACGTAGTAGTCACAATAACGTTTACTTTTGTTTAAAATAAACGGAATTCACAAATTTATGTTAAAATTATAAAAATTATATGTACGTGTTTGTCCACAAACTATTGTCTAGAAGATAGTTCAAAAGATCGTAGAATGAACTCATTCAAACAATATTTATTGTAACCTAAAATATATTTAAGAGAAATATTAATATTCTGTTAGAAAATAAAACTATATATGTAGATGTGTACTACTTTTTGCTTTTTTCTCTATACTTATATCAAAATATACGCATACTCTTTCATGTGTTTAATCAGGAGTAAATACAAAACATGCTACAATAACGACAATCATACAAAAGCGATACTATACCTATACGACAATTATGATTCAAAATGAAAACTACAGAACACCAACACGTACCATGAAAATGAACGTAAACTAACAACAAACAACTTCCCACACCACTAAACTCAACACAGTGTTGCCAACATCAAGCTTACCTCAGTAATTACAAAAAATTATTTTTATTCATTTATTAATAATCCATTTTCGGACACAGTAAACAGTGCCTAGCGCTGATATCAAGGTTCAGAATTAATAAAAAAATATTATATTCAGTAATAACACATGATGCAGTTGTTCCAAATAATAATGCAGTGGTGTGGGCATGGGTTAGTATAGGGAGGGCTTCTAAAACTTGGAATCTGATTAATCAAAATCGCGTAAAAGTCTACCTAGAACAATAAACTTTTCCAGCTTGACTGAATACATAATATAATACTAGACAAAATAATAAAATACACGTATTTTTTAAACTATTAATGGGAGCGTTTGGGCAAAGCTTATCGTAGATGGCAGCAACGGACTAGCGACCTACGCCCGGGAATATTTGAATTGGTATCATCAAAGTTGTAACTTTATAACATGTGAACTATTCAATATATATTGTATATTTAGTTCATAAATAATATTAATTTGAATAAATATATTATTGTTGAATATTATCTTTTCACTTTAATTAGTTTGTAATAGTTCATTTTGCATCTTCGTTCGTTTATGTACGAAGTTTTGTTGTGATGTTATTTAAATTTTGTGAGAATGTCGGATAAAGATAATTATAATTTGTGGAAATTAGAAACGCTGAAAACTGCATGAAGATGCCGTGGTGCGAGTGTAAGAGGAAGAAAAAGTCATTTAATTAACAGCCAGGTCATTTTGTTTTGACTATGTAAGGTGAAATTTAATTGATTTTTTTTGTTTTGTACTTCGGGGAAAATATTATTGGCACTGCACCTCTTCTCAAAATTCTCCTTGTATTCATGAAAATTTGATTTACAAATAATTAACATAAACAAGTTTTAGATATTTATAAGCCTCACGAAAGTCTTACCAGTATCATAACTTTCTGTGAGGAAATCTGTTTTCTCAAAATGCTGAGAGCAAACAAATGTCGAGTTTGGAGCATATTTTTTTAATTTTAATTCGTATAACCATAACTTTCTTTCTATTCTATCTTTCGCATGCAAGTTTGTTTTACTTTTACAAACACAACAGAACGCATTTTTATTTATGGACCTAACCCCGTTACTAGTGTTGGCGCGAACTATCAATTTTCTTAACAAATTCTGCAAATTTAGTTACACTTTATGCTAGCGCGCTATACTACGTGTACGTATTTCACTACACACTTCCAGAAAATATGCTAGTCCAGTGCTGCCATTAATTCGCACAATGGGCACCAAACACTCCCATTATTCGTACTTTACGAGAAAATAATTATTAAAAATTAGGGAAGGGATACTTGACGTCAGCGTGGTAAAAGCGTGGAAGAACACGGATAGACTGCAGAAAGAGTTATAGATCAGCCGACCAGCGTCGCGGTTATGTTTTAGTAGATGTGGCATGTCGTCATGCACACTCGAAGGATTTTCGCACTCGTCTTCGACCGGTGCGGCAAATTTTTATTCTCGTGAAAAAAGACATTTTACTCATGAGGTGCATACAAAAAATTTTTACGTCTGCAATAAGTGTGAAAAAAGTGCCACAGCGTTTCATTATTTTACTCAGCAACGTTAAAAAAGTGCACTTTTTTCACACTTTCACTAAACTTTATAAACCCATTTTAATGAAAAAAAAAACTTTTTCTGGTTAGTTTTGTATTTTGTGAAATCGTCAAATATGTCAGAAACAACAAACATAATTTATTATTGTTTCATATTTCATGGCATTCTGATAATTTTCTTAAATCGTATAGACCCGTTCAGTGTGACGCCCTGAAGGTTTCCAAACAAGAAAATGACATCTTCGTTGCTAAAGTGTTTGCTATGCTAAAACAGGATTTGACATTTGGCGCTCATAAGTTATAAGTTTGTTGTAAATAAATACAAACCTGACAAGTTTATCCCCGTATACTTCAGATGTAGGTCTTTTGGAAACGTTCGCTATAATGATTGAAGTTAGCTGCGAAACATATCAGCATGCTGAAACAAATTTAAAATAAAATACTAATAATAATTATTATATTTCTTTCATATGTGCCTTTTAAAGTGTCTAAAATTTGAAGAAAGGGATATCTCCCACTACTAGTTTCGCAGTCAATTTTAAATAACTTAACAACCCTTACCAAGGAGACAGCCATTTTCTTGTTTGGAAACCTGGCCTACGTCATCACTAAACGGGTCTATATTTTCTTTTGCTTCTAACTCGTATATAAGAAACAAGTGAATAACAAATTTGGTAATCAAACATTTTCATATGTTATATGAAAAAAAAAACACACCCGGCATAAGAAAAATGTTTTAGTGGAATAGCCTAATTTGGATGATTGGATTTTCTACGCATACCTTTCTTAGTCAATGTATAGGCGTACAAATTTATTGTAGTACACGGTAATGTAAATTTACAATTTTGAATAATACCACATAATTTATGTAAAAAGCACTTTAATGAAGACTATTAGATATAGTATTATATGTAATTAAGTAAAATTTCAAAGTAAAGGTAACAAAAATTGATCACCTTAAAGGATATTTTTATTCGTACGCCCATGTACAAATAGGATATCATCTGTCAGTTACACAATAACCTTAGATTTTGTGTTTATTATATTTGTCATTTGCTGGTAAGTTCCTACTTTATATAGCCTCTAGAAATGAATATTACTGTAACGAGATTTTAATAAAGGTGTGTTAGAAATGTGCACTACTCCAGATCCAGGCATGTATTTACAAATTTTACGGGAACTTGATTTTGCCTTTTACCAAAGAATGATTATAACAGCTCACAAAAAGTCATTTTCTTTCGGTAAGCGATCCAATCCGATCTGATTGAACAGATCCGATCGCATGACAATCATAACATACATATTTCATAACGAGTATCGAAAGTGAGAAATATCATGCAAGTGTGAAGTTTGACGAACGAGGTCCAACCGAGATGTTACTTTTAAGCGAGTTATGAACACTACTTTTTACACGACCACAAAGAATAACAAGTATTTTCAAGATTTTTGTTTCAAATGATATTTCATTACTTACTGCTGTTTTAAAACAATCAAACAAAGCAAAGCTGCCTGCCTATGTTCATTTGTTTCATCGTTGGATGTAATCATATCGTGCTCGTTCGGTATTCATATCAGGCTAGTTCTACGATATTTTCAACTTTCTTAAGTAGGCTACTGTTGCGATATCTTTTATTTTCCAAAGTGATTGTCTAAAAAAGAACTAACTGCATAAATGATTGGAATCATAATAACGTATTTTAAAACTTATTTTTATATCAACCTGTCTGTGAACAAAAATTAATTTAGAAAATAGTTTTTTTATACCTATGTAATTCAATGATTATAATTCACTTGAAAGCGGTAGAAGATATTATTAATCGAAACGTTGTGCAAAATAAAAACAATGAAAGTTCAAAAGTCATCTATTATTAAATGATCATTGTCAATGGTAATATAATAAGTGGTGAGCTTATTGTCAATAATTTCAAAATATAAGTGGCATTTTCTATATATTATCAAATTTTTAAGCAAATCACGAGTTATATTTAGGAAGAGAATACAATGAATACTCGATATTATATTTAAAAATTATTTATTTTCAATCATTACAATTGAAATTCTGTATGTTCAATGTACAGTTTTGAAGTATAGTTCTCGGCCCAGTTTTTGTAATATCTTACAGTACTGAAGAGTTTATTGTAATATTTTATTTTTCTTGATTTCCTTTCATGTGATTCATATGGTGTTGTTGTGGCTGTATATTCAGGTATGGCTGGCAAAAATTTGAGGAAATATGATCAGACTGACCAGTGATAATCATGCGCTGTCGTTGGATAATTGCGTTACTGCACTTGACCAATGACCATGATTTGTAACTTTTTTAGTTTTAACATCAGTTCCATTAATTTAGCAGTTTCTTTGGTCCATTTAGAAATTATGTATATGCTGATGGGGATGTTTTTATACCAACCATTGGAACTAAGATGTTTCCAATTTAAATTAAATGTTAAAAATAAACGTTCACCACTTACATGTTTTAGTCTTTTTTCTAATAGTTTATTAAATAGACAAACTGGGCAGATATATTGTCAGAAAAATTTATTCTCAGCACATCTATTAGCTTCTCCTTATGTAGTGTTGGCAAATATTGGATAATATACCGGGTGTCCCCTTTTTATGGACCATAGGAAATACAGTGATAAAATTTTCAAATGGCTGCAAATTCTGTCCTATTAATTTTAAATACTAAAGTGTAAATACAAAATATATTCAGAATTAAAAACTGCATCAAATAAGCCTAAAATCGTATAGTTTTTCCCCATTTTTACAACCCCCTAAATTGAGTCGTTCCACGTATTTTTCTAAAACTTAATGCAGTAGCAACAGCTATGAAAAATTTTGTTTTAGCAATTGACAGTCCTGTAAGTTGTGCAATTAAATTTTTGATATTAGTAATAAACTTGTTTATAAAGTAAAATTCTGTCAAAATGCTTACGTTTACGAATAGCAAGTACACAGACAATGTAATTACTTTTTATGGTTTATTTATTTGTATCTGTACTACATTTTACTTTGTTATTAACGTAAAGACACACACCCTGCCATGAACGCATTTAGACGGAGCGTTTTTCAAATCATTCTGTTCCAAATATTCGCACATTTGTAATCTTGTATATCTTCGAAATTATCACAGTAGGTATCACATATTACAATTAAAAAAAAAACAAAAGATGTCCATACCATGTGAAAAAAGTTCAATGTTTTCAGCACATTGCAGACGTGATTACCAGCAAATCCCAAACAGTTTTGTGTACAAGGCAATTACGTCATATAATACGTCATACACCTGACATGGTTACGCTTATAAAATACTACTGTATTGACCTTTACATATGCCAAAATAATATAACTATTATTAAAATTATATATTTTACCTTAATTGTATAGTATCGTCTGTGTACGTATTTATACACCTTTAGTTATTTATCATAATGACGAATCGCATATTTTTTCATCCTTTTATTTAACTTGCGTTATCTGTCGGCATGTCTGTTCGTATGTCTGTTACTTTTTACAAACCATTTTAACCGACTTTCTAACGGTCTACAGAGCTGAAATTTGGTACGTAGTTGGAATAAATTTTCTTCATTTATAAATTGTTACTTCTTTACACTTTGCAAAACACTTTCATATAATTCTTAGGGAGTTGTTTCCAGCGGTTCTTCTTTAATATCGATATCTCTAAAAACAGTACAAGGGCTGGATTATAAGCAGTTAGCCTTTATTCTTTGTCGCTCTGTTTATCAATATAATTTATAAATTCTTACTTCTTTATACATTTCAACACACTTTCATACAATTCTAAAGAAGTTGTTTCAGCGGTTCTCCTTTAATACAAATATCTCCAAAAAAAGTACAAGGGCGGAATTATAAACAGTTACCCTTTATTCTTTGTCACTCTGTTTATCAATATAATTTATAAAATCTTACTTCTTGCACACTTTCATACATTTCTTAAGAAGTTGTTCCAGCGGTTCTTCTTTAATATCAATATCTCCAAAAATTTGATTACCTATTTAATATTGTTTATTAACGAGTGAAGATGTATTCCACATATGGATCAGTTGTATATAAAAATACTTCTTAACTTGATGATAACCTGAAACATATATTTTTCATTGTAGTTACGCATTTATTTTTTATTTTATTTCGAATGGCGATAATTTTTTCATAAAATGAAAACAAACTAAAATAAAATGCAAGTGGAAATCAAGGAATGTGTTGAGCATCCACTATTTATTTATTTATTTATTTATTGATATTTGGGAAGCCCACAGTTTCCCAATTAAGAGCTTCCACGTAGTTACAAAAAATTATGAATACAATATGTGCATAGATAACAACAAATTACAAATACAATTTTAAAAAAAAACCTTGTAAACAGCTACCCCTTGACCCTTGCCTATAACATTGCGCGCCTGCACTGAAATAATGTCATATTAAAGATATCTAGATGACTATAGGAATGGTTGTATTGGGACATTATTCTGTTCAGTGGCGAAAGTTTGAAGTTTTTTGTATTACATTTTTGTGTACAAAAAAGAGTCGTGCTCCATGTGTGAACAGCTGGGGCACGTATAAAAACATAACCTATAATACGTTGATTATCGGTAAGATTGTTTCATATTTTGTATAAGAGCATATCAGCTTTTGATCTTCTTTGTTCCAGAGTATTCAAATAAAATTTTATCAAAGCTTCCGTATAATGTAAGTTCATATAAGAAAATTTATATTGTAGCAATGATACAAATTTTTTTTGAATAGACTCTAATAGTACATTGTTTTTAGCATACATGGGGTTCCAAATTTGTGAGGCATATTCAACAATTGGACGAACTAACGTATTATAGAGGAGTATGAGGGACTCCTCAGGTACATAGTTTTTAGCTACTCGGAAAATAAAACCAAGTGTTTTATACGACTTCTTAACGATATGTATAACATGTTCATTGAAGAGTAACTTTGAGTCGTACAGTATTCCTAAATCTTTAGTAGTTGTTCTACGATCTAAATTAAAAGCATCAATATTGTAAGTATACTTAATAACATTCTTCTCCTTTTTCCATTATTAATTGGGATAACTGTTTTTATAAACTTTCTCAATCATACAATTTAGTACACTGAAGTAAATTGATATAATGTCATTTAATATGAAAATATATATGCAATACAATTTATTTAATTAAGTAACTAAACTTAGATACAATAAACGATTGTGTGCTGCTTAGACGTAATTCATACAACCGCGTTGCCTTACTCTCATTTTCCCAGCCAGTACGTGTTGAGGTTGGAATTGATATGTGGCCTGTATTTTTATATATTATTCACATTGAATGATTGAATAACAAGAGCAAAACAATCTTATACAGGGTGCAGCAGAACCAATTGAGCAGTTTTGAAAAGTTATAAAAAAGAAACCAGGATATATATGAAAAAATGTTTTTATTTTTGAAATCAGTAGGACTTACCATTTTATACTCATTAATTTTTAAAAATGTCGAAGATAGTGGCCGTTGGCTGCAATACATTGCGGGAGCCGATTTCTGAAGTTTTGAACAGCCCGTTGACACATTTAGCGGAGTATCGCGTTTACTTCTTCAACAATCTGCTCCCTTAGCTCTAAAACACTTTTTCCTTTAGATATCGCCAAAGAAAGAAGTCGCATATGCTTAAATGGGGCGATCGCGCAGGCCACCCCACGTCGCCTCTCAAAGACACTAGACGGCCAGGAAACATTTCTCTTAAAGCGTTTAAAGAATTTCGGGCTGTGTGGGCTGTAGCCCCATCTTGTTGGAACCAAAGGTCCCCTAATCCTTCTTCTTCAACAACCACTTCCAATCGGGGCTGCAGAAAATTTTGCAACATTGAAACATAACGCCCGGAATTCACGGTCACGCCTCCCTCTTCAAAAAGTACGGGTCTATAACGCCAAATTGTGATACGGCACACCACACCGTTACTTTCGTGAACAATTTGGGGGTTGTTTGCAACCCAGTAGCGAAAATTTTGTTTATTCAATCCCGCTTAGGTGAAAATGTGCCTTGTCACTGCTGAAGAATGCTTCCTTAGGAGGGATCGCTGCAAGAATTTCCTCACACTGATTTTGGCTGTTGGCGTAGTCTGCTGGGTTCAATTCCATCATTATTTTGAAGGGATGGAAATTCAAATCTAAATGCAGAATCCTCCTCAAACTGCGGTCTGAAACCCCCAATGCAATAGCGTGCCTTCGAGCAGCACGTCTTGGCGATTGTTCGACTGCTGCTCTCACTAGCTCCACATTTTCTGGTGTTCTGATGGATCTTCGTCGGCCATGTGTATCTATTCTTAGTGAGCTACCAGTTTCCTCCAACTGCCGAATCCAGGACCGTATTGTGTTTCCGGAATGTTGAACCGTCGCCGAAAAGCTCTTTGCGTCGCAATCACACATCGGTTGTTTTCATAAAACGCACGCACGGCAAAGCCACGATGTACTCCGGTCCAAACCATGTTGGGTACTAATATGGGGATGCCGACAGAACAAAAGGAGACCTAGTGCAGCTGCCTACCGCCGCCGCCCGAACACCTGCCCCTCCAAACTGCTCAATTGGTTCTGCCGCATCCTGTATTATAGGTACAATAGACACATGCACTTCTCTCGACAGTCTAGTTCGCACTGACTCGTAGCGTAGCGTCACTCCCGAACAAACACAAAATTGTTCCGTTTTCACAAAACTTACAATTCGTACCAATGAATTTTAAAAGACAAGTTGACTCTGAGACGAAATAAAAATTTTATTCCCACTTTGCCCGTAAGTTATTGGCGAAATTTCAGGAAACTGGATTTTTTGTTCAGAATGTTGTCAATATTGCAGTAGTTGTATAAACCATGTAACGAATATTTGTAGCAGTGGTGTTAATTCAACACTGAACTAGAAGCGTTTGAATAGGCGAATCTAACAAAGATACCCACATGGGATAAGATTGAAAAAGTAACGGATTTGTTTAATGAAAGGGAATTTATAAAAAACAGTGTTTGATGAGTTTCACTTATTTAAGTATTAAAACATTTCCATACACACCAACTGTATTATTCGAATTTTCGAATAATAGTATAGCACATTTTATGTTTGCCAGGTAGTAACGCCTGTAGAAAGAGTGTTTTCACTAATGAATAAAACACGGACCAGCGAAAATACACAATTAAAAATTGCAGTACTTTAGGCAATTTTAATTACTTTAATAAAACGTGTCTAAAACTGAATATTTATTAAATAAGTAAACCCGACATTTTAAAGAAAATTTTCTCTTCCGACAAATATTATTATTCGTTTCCAAACCATATACAAAACACATAAAATATTTAAAAAAAAAACAATGAATATATATTAAAACAAATATTTCTCACTCCTTACATATTGAAGTGACCGATTTTTGGTAGCTAAATACCGCATCCGGACCACATGGAGTGAGTCAGCTGAGCATTTGTTATTAAAATCATATAGTCAAATTTAAAAATTATATGACTAGGCTTGATGCATTGTCAGCATTAGCTAGGACGGAGAGGGTGCATCTTCTGCGGTAAATCTCTTCTTATCCCAGAGGAAAAACCGTCCGCAAATACGTGCAGAGAAAGTGACCTAGCTAAATAGTATTCAACCAAAAAATTGCACAGTTTATAGCAGCTGGTGCTGCCTTAGCATTCCACTTCTACAATAGCGCACATGAGGAAGTAGGCCACTGTTTGTTCTTGACCACAATGCCATAAAGTGGGTTCTGCTTGGTACCCCCAGTTGAACATGTTTACTACACATTTTCCTAGTTCCTAGACTTCGTAGGCGATTTAAATATTTCCAAATGGGCCATTTCTGATCATTATCTGGTGTAGTTTCCCAACTGGAATGTCTTATTCCACATTAAGCGTCTCGTTGCAGTCTTTGTCTCTGTCATAGGATGCACTGAAGTGAGTAAACTGTGTCTTGATTTTAGTCGTGACCGAGCTGGTCCTTGGCCAAAGATTGAGTGTCAAGGATCGTATAACTGTTTGGAGCTCTCTACCATGCTGGCCGTCGACCGTCTAACTTTAGGTGGAGCTATGGCGCTACCCAGGCATAATTGGTTGATTGGTGTAGGTTTTAAACAACCGGTAATTACACGGCAAGTTTCGTCTAACAGAGGATATAAGAAACCTGCTTAATTGCACTATTTTTATTTTTAAACTTAATTCATCAATAAATATTGCTTACAAAAGTTTTCATTAATCAAACCAATAAAAATGTACAGCTGTCCCGTTCTGAAGTAAAAAATAATCACGTTACTCATGCAGTGGTTTGCGGCTTTTGATGTCTGGAGCTTCTACATCTTTCTCCAGTAGCTTTCGTACTAATGTCTATAATTCCTTTACTGGATGCCAAGTGGAGTAATATGTTGTCTTCGTTGTATCTCCTCATTTTCCCATCATTATACGTTCCACGTTCCTGCATTTAGGTGTCTCGTATAATGATGTTCGACCTCGCCAGTCTTGCACATTCACATCTCTTTTTTTCTCCAGCAGCATTCGCACTATATCTATACGTTAAAAATATTTGAAATCAAATAGCCGTATTGTCACGCGCCGCTCAGTTGATTTTTACCAACAAGAACCAATATCGCCAGTTCACTGATTTCGCCTTACCAAATGACACCGTCGGTATCTACATGGATCCGAAATAAATTTAGGTATGGTGAAATAAATTTTCACAGAATATAAAATCTTGTATATATTATGGATTTTTTCTTGTTTAAATTCAATTAACCATATAGATTGTAAAATTATTAGAAATACATATACATACGCCTTTTCAAGAAATTTAATTGTGGTACAAGATTTTGTGTTTTTAGAAGCTTCAATATTTTTAATAATAACGGAACAATTTGCAGTAATCGATTTTCGAAATTTTATGAACACTTTGATAAATACGTTTGCAGCAATAATCGAACATCTAGATTATTTATTTATTAGAGAACAACCAGCAGTCGCACCAATCATGGCACAAAATTATACCAATTGGAATACAGAACCACAAATACATTTCACAGACTGGATTCGCAGAGATCTACTCATTCCAGTTCATACTATTCGCGAAGAAAATTTAAGCCTATTAATAAACATTCAAACATTTAGTATTTCAGATCAAATAAGAGCGCCCGAATATTATTTTTTTAACGTCACTAATAGCACGATTTCACAACTTTTAGATAGCATTTATATGTGCCTTGATTTTAATGAAAGATCTTTAGAAGCGATTTACAAAAACCAAACCACGATTACTGCAAATATTATTAATGGGCGATAAAGCATCCATTTATGGTTGTTTTAATCGTATAACTTTTGAAGCATATTATAATTTAACCGTTAAATTATTTAATTAATTTTAATTAGTAATTAAGAAAATCGATAGAGTGATTTGAGTGTATAATTAGTAAGCTTACGCCTTACTGATCATAATATTCCATGAGGAGTGGTTTGAGTCATAAATTGTTGAAATTCACGCTTCAACAACCATAATCTTCAAAAATATTAAGCCAAAAAATTATCTTATTGTAGTGGGTTTATCCTTTCCCACTTTAGATGGCAAGAGGAAATGAAATATTATCATTTTAATTTTTATTTTTCGGAGAGTAAAATTCTGGGCAAACCAAAATTTTGGAACAACGTACGTTATATACAATTTAATCTCTTTAGACTTAAAATAAATTCAAGCTCAAAAAAAAAAATTGCTTGCCAAGATGCCCAGTGCAGTGGTGTGCGGCCTTTGGTATTCTGAACCTTTAAATACCTAACTATAATTTAAAAGGAACTTTTTAGTATAGGCAAAAGAAGAATAGAGACGGAAATAGTTCTTAGAAAGTTGATTCCTTCTGATATACGTTCTTTAGGTTCCCGGTATATCCCAGAAAAATACCAAAAAATCTGCATGAGAAACGGCCGCCATCTTGGATTTTTTTTAAAAACTCCGTAACTCCGCAATGGTCAATCATAGGGAGGTGTTGTTGGTGCCAAATGTTTCTGCTTTGGAGGAAGAACTCACTACAATAAAAAGTCTAAAATAGAGAGTTGGTATAATATTATTAACATATTATTGATTGCATGAAACAGGTTTCAAACAGCATTTTTTCAGTAAACAATTGTAGAAACTGTTTGGTAATTTATAATTTAATGGAATTAATTTGAAAATGAAAAATGAACATGTATATGAAGAAGTAGTGTTCAACATGTTTGACAAATTTGTGTTTTTCATTAAACTCGTCTTCGTTTTGCATAATCTTCTCTGGTGGAGATGCTGATACGTTTGGCTTCGACATGATCCTCAGTACTGCAGTTGCCTTCTAGAGAGTTGGTATAATATTATTAACATATTATTGATTGCATGAAACAGGTTTATAAATTTCAATTATTATCTTTGTTATCTGCTTCTATAAGAATTGTATCTTCATGCTAATTAAATCGATATTCTTGTCGAAGTAACAAACGCGCATATGCGTTATAACAATCTTTTTTAACCTCATCGCCATAGAGTTCCCATATTCACTGACACAATCTATGAATTTTGATGGCACCGTCATAATATTCAATGAATGAAAAATTTTCAGATACTCGTAAATAGAAACATTTATCCCTTGTAATTACTTGGTCCGTTAAGTTGTTTCTTTAATATCTTTAATATGAATGTATTCCGAATTTACAATCTTTCACAAGCTGCACTGATGTGCTGATATACGAGAATATTTAGTATAAAATCAGATAAGTTTTTAAACCGATATACATCTTGTCAATTTTTAATTTGTCCTACATTATACCAAAATACGCCGACAGAGTCATTAATATTTAGTTGTAAATCAGAAACATTTCAGTTGACAAGCAATCTCAACTCGTTATTTATATATTGCATATCATTATTAGTCTTAAGTATTCTTTGCATATTTGGTAATGACCGTATAGTGTATTAGGCCTATCTTTGGTAGTAGGTAGGCAAAAATATAAAATTTACTTAGTAAGTTACCGTCAAACTCATACTGATTTTTGATTTCATTACTACAGCAATCAAAAATTTTCTACAATGTATATAAAAAAATGTTGCTCTTCTTCGTTTAATTCATTGTTATTTTGTAAAAGTGCAACTCTAAATACATATAGAAAAGAGCAGTTCTTTTAATGTAAACTGAATCCATGTAAGCGCATAACAAATAAGTGTATGTCTCTACAACTTATGTAAATCGGTTATAACAAAAATATCACTTTGAAAAAAGTATTCAAATAATTTAATTTTGTAATTACCCAATTAAAAAATAATAAAAACAACTTAATAGAGGGCGTACAAAATTCAGCATAGATTTGTCGGCTTAGAATTAAAATAATTTCTCCTTCAGCACACTGAGCAAAAATTTACTACGTTACGTAAACAACCATTTCGCCTGAAACGGTCTTAGAAGTTTATGTGGATCTACATTACAAAAATTTTGGAATTCTATCAATGGAGTCCTGCGTCATAACAAAAAAATATTAAAATGTACATTTTATACTTAAAGTATTACTCAATAAATAGCGATTAAGATGAAAAAAACTATTTTTTAATAATTACTTTGCGAGATATTTGAGGTCTATTGTTAGTGTCACTGTGACGTCATATTAGTGTTACCTTTCTCTCGCTACCTACTATAGAGCTTGTACCAGAAAAAGTTATAGGTGTTGTCGTGAAGTCATGTTGACATTAAAAATCAAATGCAGTTAAACTAAAAACAATTAAGACTTTTTAATACTACGAATTGCTTCAAAATTAAAAGAACTTTCATTTAAAATAATAAAATCAGAGTGCAGGACCCCATTATGCTTGTCTTTTGGAACTACGCAGAAAACAAGAATAGGTATAAATATATCTGGTAAATTGTTCAAAATTTTCAGGTACTTAGTTCTTTGCATGCAGCGCTAGCACATAAATATATTGAATGACACAAGTAAATATATTAGGCAAACTATATTCAAACGACTCATTACAGAATTAGGTACAGTAAAATTTTTAAAAGATATTCGATCATGGTCATCTGTATCATGAACGAATTAATAAATTGGCATATATTTATATCTCTAACAAGAAGCGTGTGAGATAAGGATGGATATAACACGCTTGTCTTACAAAAATTCATATTATTTCGACTAAGTTAATAATTCTATTTTAATACGATGCTTGTTGTTGACAATCCTTTCGCTGTAACGTAAGTTTATTTATTAATTCTGATATATTACCTTGATTCATACCTGTACGAATAACGCTATTTTCTGTCAGTGGCACTATCACTGACACTGGGTCGGTATCTCATTTTTCACATATTTGGTTTTACATTTGCTAATAAACTTAAAAGTTGACTTCATTTTCACTTTTGAATGCTCATATCCTAACATATATTTTTATAATAATAAAATAACAGTAGTATATTATGTACCCTTATAAAAACTATGTAAACAAGACTACTGAATTTGACAAAACAAAATCTTTATTCATAGAATATATTAGGAAAATCTATATTCAAACGACTCATACGGAATTACAACTTTTATTTATTATAAAACTGACCAGACTATAGATTGAGCTTTGGTTCGGCCTAAATATTATTATCATAATTTTAACATCTTTGAAAATATGCTTCTGATTATGCTTGGTATATAATTGCCAATTCGATTGCACTAACTAAACTGTCGTAGTCATCAATTTTTTTCAGATAATTGGTTAAACAATTGTTGTTAAAAGATGAAGAATTTTTTATAAGATTCACTGTATTTTCGTGTTGAGTTATCTACAAAATGTATTATGTATGTTTCAAATGAATTAAATCAAAATTTATTTAAATGCAAATCAGAGTTACCCCTTGGTTTTAAATCAGTAAATCTTTATTGCAAAATGAACAGCGGGCTTCGAGATTATTATTTGGTACCTTTTCAGCCAAGGAAAAATTTATTCCCAAGACTAAAGATAAATATTGAAGTATTTTTTACGGGACCCGGATCGTTTATATCAAGCTTTCGTCCAGGCTAATGATTAACAGGAAAGTTTACGTTGTTGTTTTCTTATTGTCTTCATTATGAGTATTATATGGAGACACAAAAGGAGCCTCCCCGTTAAAGCATTTGGTCGTCCCCCGGGCAACGACTTAGCCCGCAAATCCTTTTATCAGAAGCATACAGCGTGTGATCCGGAATGTCCATACCAAAAAGGATCTTTAACAAAAACAAAATTGCGATGTCTTGCGTATACAAGAGACCCAGAGAGAGATGACAAGTTCCAAGGAATGCGTTTGGTAGCTAAGAGATGACATTGGCAGTATGGAAGTACTGTCTTAGTAAAACATTCTTTTCATTTTGTTTTGTGTACTAAATTATAAATTATGATGTATTCTGAAACGAATAAATAAAATCAGTATTATAGAAGCAGGAGCTGTCACTATTTCACCATCACATCCAAATATTTAACACATACTAGTAAGTTACTAGTATTATTTGTTGAATTACCAATAAACAAATAACGGAATGGTCGATCGATTATGTATCGTGTCACACGTTAACCAGTTTAACGTTTAACTTAACCTTAAAAGTCGTCTTAAATGTTAACAAGAGCGTGCAAAATCGCGAACACGCGCGCACCCCCCATTCGAATCAGTTTAGCCAACTGCAAAGTGATATAGTACCCTACCAGAGTCAATGTGTATGAAGGTTGCTACAATCACCAATATTGAAACAATAAACAAAAATATGAGAATATAGTCAATTTTGCTATTATATAGACTTTTCAATATGAGATGGTAGATAGAGGTACAATATAGTAGAGTACTATTAAAAATAGTAGTCCTGGCGACCCTACCCACGGGCCAACATTTCTGGCCCTGCGACGGAACGATGCCCCAGTGTGAGCGGCGTGGACCCCATCCAGCGCTCACGATCCACTTTCACTGCGACAGTCAACATGCTGCCGAAAACTACACCAGGAAAGTCACATAAAACCGATGTGACACCCCAGCATCCAGCTGACCGCTGCATGCACCACATGGAGCCGGGGAAATAAATGAATTTATTTTATATTGTGTAACATGTTGTACATAGCGTATTACCTTGTAAGCAAAGGAAAAGCTGGAATTTTTATTCTTGGTAGCCCCACGAATTTTCTAGAAATTATTCTGTTACCCAGAACTCACAACCAATAAAAAACACTCACGCAGTACAGTGTGTTAAACCTATTGTTGTAAATTCTTCTATTTAGTGCAATAAAGGGCTGAAAAGTTGCATCCGAAGTTCATCTGTCGACGATTGAGCTTTTCTGCCATATAAAGTTTCCAGTATATCTATCATCTGTAGATCTGACGTGCACATACTTATCTCCAATGTAATTTTCTCGATAACATTTAACCCAATAATCGTTTTCGCATCGATATCTTTCTTATACGAATCTGCTTGTCTGGCATTTTCCTCGGGTTTTACGGTTATACCAGTATCTACATCAAATAACCCCTAAGTTCGTAGTAGCAAATTTAGTTTAAAACGACAAGCAACATAGTTACTCTTTCCAGTGCCTTCAGATGATTAAACTAATTTTGTCAAATTTAATTTTATGTCCATTGCCATTTGGTTTAACTCAGGCAATTTGCTGACAATATAAACTGACGATCGGTATTTCTTGCGGGTAAGAGGTTATGTCATTAGCCTTTTTTCTTCATAGATTTTCTTGCATCTTTATTCAATGCCTCTTTTGTTGCCTGGGCCCATAACCTGTTGTAAATTCATTTATTTAGTGCAATAAAAGGCGTAGAATAAATTTCACACATATTTAAGTAAACGGGAAAAATAACTTGGGGAGTTTTGTGTGGACTGTGTAACGAAGGTTGATAGTAAAAGAGAGAGAGGGAGACAAGGTTGGCAACATTGGGGATGATGGTTTATGGATGACGCAGTTTTGTTGTGTTACGTATTTACTTATGTTTTATGTGGAAAATAAAGAATTTATTGTGAAACTACGAAAATATTGAACCTGTGTGAAAACAGTAACGGCAACGGTCAAAAGAGTGCAGCAACGAGTAAACAAAAGCGCACCGTTAGACAAAGTCGTGCACAATACCACTAAATCAGCAACCACCAGCAACGGGAATTAGTATTGATAACACGTGTAGTACTGAAGCAAAAATAAAATGTTATTTAAACTTGAATGTATCACTTTCACATTTATAATAAATATAAACACTAGTCTCAATATTATATAACATGTTATGCGTTACGTGTAGGAGAAGAATTTTTTCCAGGGAAGTGGTTAGGTATAGTACAGTTCGGAATTTAAATAAATTTAGTATTTAAACTATTGTGCTACTGGTTCATATTGCCAATAATTATAAACAATATTCCGTAGTATACAAGTGTATAACTCACTATGCGTTACGCATCGTAGGGGGGACGACATTCCAATAATTCAAACGTGACCACTTAATGCTACGAGCCGTCGGGGATGACTTATAAATTATTAATTCTCAACTTACACAATGCGAGCATAAGATATTTTTTTCTTACTTTATCGCATTTGTATCCAATTCCTAGTTTCACAGCCTACCAGAAAGGGTACCCTAATACTGCATACACAACCACTTGGCGCTACAAGCCTTCGGAGGTGATTTATTAATAATTAATTCTCAACTTAAACTGTGCGAGAATAAGAGATTTTTTTCTTACTTTAACGTATTTGTATCCAATTCATATTTTCACAACCTACCAAGAAGGATATCGTAATACTTGCATATGCAACCATTTGGTGCTACAAGCCGTCGGGGGTGACATGAATTTTTAATTCTAAACTTGCACTATGCGTGCTCGTGCATTAGAAAAAAATGTTTTTCCGTACTTAAACGCATTTGTATCCTGTTTAAATTTTCACAATCTACCAAGAAGGGTATCCTAATTACTGCATATGCAACCACTTGGCGTTACATGCCGTCGGGGGTGACTTATAAATTTTTAATTCTAAACTTGCACTACGCGTGCTCGTGCATTAGAAAAAAATGTTTTTCCTTACTTAAACGCATTTATATCCAGTTCAAATATTCACAGTCTACCAAGAATGGTATCCTAATTACTGCATATGCAACCACTTGGCGTTACATGCCGTCGGGGGTGACTTATACATTTTTAATTCTAAACTTGCACTCTGCGTGCTCGTGCATTAGAAAAAAATGTTTTTCCGTACTTAAACGCATTTGTATCCAGTTCAAATTTTCACAATCTACCAAGAAGGGTATCCTAATTACTGCATATGCAACCACTTGGCGTTACATTTTAATTCTAAACTTGCACTATGCGTGCTCGTGCATTAGAAATAATGTTTTTCCTTACTTAAACGCATTTGTATCCAGTTCAAATATTCATAGTCTACCAAGAAGGGTATCCTAATTACTGCATATGCAACCACTTGGCGCTACATGCCGTCGGGGGTGTCATATAAATTTTTAATTCTAAACTTGCACTATGCGTGCTCGTGCATTAGATCGCTTCTTGATCAGGTCTGATCTTAGCGGTATTTTAGTATTTGCATTAATTTCATTGCGCATCTTGTTTTTCTTCTTATCGCTTCTTCGATCAGATTTTTAATCTTAGCGATTCTTTGTATATTTATGATTTTGTGAATTCAATTACGCAGTTTATTTTCTATCACTTTGATCAGATTTGATCTTAGCGGTGCTTTTGTTTCTGCGTTATTTATATTAAGCAATTTATTTTTGTTTTATCGCTTCTTGATCTGGTTTGACATTAGCGGTCTTTTAGTATTTGCGTTAATTTCATTGCGTAACCTGTTTTTTTTCTTTATTGCTTCTTTGATCAGGTTATTGATCTTAGCGAGTCTTTTTATATTTAAGTTTTTGTGTTTTTGTTCATTCAATTACGCAGTTTATCTTGTATTACTTTGATCAGATTTGACAGCAGTGCTTTTGTATCTGCGTTAATTATATTAAGCAATTTATTTTAGTTTTATCGCTTCTTGATCCGGTTTGATATTAGCGGTCTTTTAGTATTTGCGTTAATTTCATTACGTAAATTGTTTTTTTTTTATTGCTTCTTTGATCAGGTTATTGATCTTAGCGAGTCTATTTATATTTAAGTTTTTGTGTTTTTGTTAATTCAATTACGCAGTTTATCTTGTATTACTTTGATTAGATTTGACAGCAGTGCTTTTGTATCTGCGCTAATTATATTAAGCAATTTATTCTTGTTTTATCGCTTCTTGATCTGGTTTGATCTTAGCGGTATTTTAGTATTTGCGTTAATTTCATTGCGCATCTTGTTTTTCTTCTTATCGCTTCTTCGATCAGATTTTTAATCTTAGCGATTCTTTGTATATTTATTATTTTGTGAATTCAATTACGCAGTTTATTTTCTATCACTTTGATCTGATTTGATCTTAGCGGTGCTTTTGTTTCTGCGTTATTTATATTAAGCAATTTATTTTTGTTTTATCGCTTCTTGATCTGGTTTGATATTAGCGGTCTTTTAGTATTTGCGTTAATTTCATTGCGTAACTTGTTTTTTTCTTTATTGCTTCTTTGATCAAGTTATTGATCTTAGCGAGTCTTTTTATATTTAAGTTTTTGTGTTTTTGTTAATTCAATTACGCATATTGTATTACTTTGATCAGATTTGACAGCAGTGCTTTTGTATCTGCGTTAATTATATTAAGCAATTTATTATTGTTTTATCTCTTCTTGATCTGGTTTGATATAAGCGGTCTTTTACTATTTACATTAATTTCTGAGTCTGATATTTTTAAGTTTGCTACTTTTATTTCTCGCAAGAGTATATTTAGTTGAGTAATTAGTAGTTATCGTTTTGTACTAGTTTTCATTCATATAAGATATTCATATTCATTGTTGCGTTTGATTAGAGATCAATAGTCGTCGATTATTTCTTTGCTTTGTAAATTTATATCTGTCTATATAGAGTAATATTAAAATATTTTTTTATTCATCTTTTATTTTGTATTTATAAGTTTGTCTTTTCCATTGTTTTTCCAGTTACTTTTTAAAATATACTTAGTACAAAATGGCTAAAAAAGATAATTTATCACAAATAATCGATCTTTTAAAACAAATCTGTAGACTAATCGGAATAATATTTTAAGAACTTAAGTATTAAGGACGATATTATAATATCGGCTACTGAATATATATATATATATATATATATATATATATATATATATATATATATATATATATATATATATATATATATATATATATATATATTATATATCATAAACTGGACGTAGGGAAAAAAATCGATATGCGACGAACATGTTACCAAAAATGAAACTTTTCATAATAATAAGAAAAAAATTTACGTTTTAATGAATACAATAAAAATTAATAATATATCTGTAAATAGTTTACTCACAGGCTCATATAAATTGTCTTCTTCTGAATATGGTACTCTTTGCATCTACGTATTAAAAATATCAAAAATAATCGTTTCAAAGAAAACACAAATGATGAAATACATAATACTTCTACAGAGAACTCTATTAAAGAATTTCCTTCCGTTTCTTCTTCCGCTGAAGTACCAAATTTTACATTTAGTTCTCCAATACCGTTTGTTACTTCTACTCCAATAAATAGTACTGAGTTTGTTTCAGCACCGATAGTTGTTACACCCCACAAATTAGCAGCAGTGAAAAGAACCCTATTTGAATCTCCCGTAGATAAATGTATGACAAAATCACAATTTTCACCCTTAATGACAAAACCTGAAAATTTATCATCTTCGTTCCATGTTACATTGCAAAATACGCGGTCGAATGTTTTTAATAAATCTGATGTGTCCAGTGACAGTATTTTTATACCAGATACAATAGCAAAAATAAATAAAACAAGTAACAAATTTAAAGGAGAAGTATTACCGAGTAACTCAAATAATGTAGAAAAACTCATGGATGTAAAATATTCTTCTTGTAAATATAAAGAAGGTACCTTTTTTTAAATAAAGATGAATATATGCAAAAATAACAAATTAATATCCGGGATTTACAATCTCGTATTAAAAGATAAATTTAAATTTGTGAACAATACATGTGTGTTAAATTTCAAAAGTATGAGGTATGTGTCGTACGGCGATATAATGTATGGATACTGCAAACATGAAGGTTGCAAATTATTTAAGTTAAGCTTGCTTTTTAAAACAAAGAAAGTTATTGTACATAGTTCGTCTTTAAATTATTACCATAGAAACAAAACAAGTAGATACGTAAAGGGTGTAGAAAGAAAAATGTTACAAAAGACATTAAAATCAGAAAAACCGTCTCTTGGTCGGGAATATGCAATTTTAAAATATTCCCCCAATGTGATTTGTAGAGGTAATCTGCAGAATATAAAGTCTGACTGCGTATTCAGAAAAATAAGATCGGAAGCTTTGACAATAAATGATCGACATGAAGATGACATTTTTGATTTAATATTATTGCGTCGGGATGGTAATTCGGGATACATCCAGAGTGTGACAGAACCTTTAAATGTACATATATATAGTAACGAGCAACTGGATATCTTAAAACAAATTTTTAGCAAAAATGATTTAGCAGTTCTTCATTTCGATGCCACAGGTTCTCTTCTTAGAAATGATAAGTTCAGATCATGATGCAACAACTATTGGAATTTGGTTGGCTAAATTTAAGGATTTCAATATGAGAAATAAATGTAAATGGCCATCATTTAGTTTGGTGGTCACCGATTTCAGTTTTGCCATTATTAACGCAATTGTAATATTTTGGAACCACTTCCCAAATTTAAAATCTTATTTAAGGTACTGTTTCCAATATTCGACAGGGCGCATAGAAAGAGTCCCAAAAATTGTGCCAATAGTAATTTGTTGTGCACATTTTATGAAAATTATATGTAACGATACAAATAAATTGAGTAAGGATATTGAATTAAAAAGACTTTTAAAAGAAACAATAGCTTTTGCGTTTAGCAAAGATGATATTAATAAGTTATTTAAATGGTTTGAACAGATGTGCTACGTACTACTTTGTCCAAAAAAAATGTAATCATTTTCAATTGTATTTTGACGAATTGATTTGTCCATGTGTATCTTCAAAACCGATTCCCGATACAGAAAAAGAAGTTGATCTTATTGTAGACGATAATTTGCAAGAAGATGTAGTGACGTATAAATTTAGTATGTTTTATATCGCTTGTGTTAAAATAAAAGAAGTGTGTACCAAAATGGAAGCAAATTGCCAGTGCCCAGATTTGGAAAAAAATAATTATTATTACCCGGAGATTTTAGATTTAATATTAAGGAAATATATACCGTGTGCACCACTATGAACCTCGCTAATCTCCAAAGATGCAAATGTTAGTAGATTAAGTAATGCACCTGTGGAAAATTGGTTTTTGAGTTGTGAAAAATTATATTATGTGCGGAGAAACAAAATTAAAAGCAAGAAGATTTGTTCGCAAGATAAGAAGCAGGGTTCTATCTCTGCAAAAGGAAGCGCTTCTTAATATTCCGAAGAAAAGATGTGCTAAAAAGAAAAAAAATGCCACGATGAAGTTTTAACAGCTGAAGAACAGTGGAGGAAACGAAAACACGTCTCTCATACGTATTTTGACATGTTGTATTTAAAAGATATTCAATGTCATAAAGAACCATCAGATTGTAGTTTAGTAAAGCCAGAATTAAAACATAAAACTGACATAGAATCATCACCATCCTCTTCACCGGTAAAAATTACAAGCCAAAACATAGACGAAATTTACAGTACACCAATAATAGAAATATATGCAAATGGATTATATTGTTGGCCTTTATAAATCTCTACCCCTTCTTGTTACGGAATTAACAATATCAGACTACACTTCTTTAGCACAACAAAACTGGTTAACAAATTTCACTGTTGACATTTGAATTCATTTGTTTATTTCAATTTATAATAGAAGCAATGTGACTGAAATAGCAGCAGAAATCTCCACAAACATTTTGGTAAAGAAAATGCACCATTTTCATTTTAAAGATACCACAGGCATTACAATTATACCCATTATAATAAATAATAATCATTGGTGCGTGGCTATTGTCAACTTTGAGGAAAATACATTTTCTTTCTTGAATCCTTTAGGAACGTCGCTCTCCGAGTGCAATATATATATTTTAACAATTTCTGTCATTATTTACAATCACTAAGAAAGGTTTCGTATTCTGGTAATTTAAAATTAAAGGAAATTCGTCATGCTACTCAATCTGATGGGTTTAACTGTGGTGTTTTTGTATTAAACTTTATTGAAAATTATATTGTTGGTGGAAACTTTTCTTCATTTAACCCCGTAACGTACAGAAACTATTTGCAATCATTACTTTTGAAACATTCTGATTGCATGATAAATATATGTTTATACTGTGGTCGAGAAGATCCTAAGAAGGAGAAATGGGTACAATGTAAATGTTGTCACCGATGGCTGCATTATTCATGTACTCCAGCGAAAAAAGATATAGTTTACCAAATGTTGATTTTTATTGCTTTCTTTGCTGCGGGAAATGTAAACCATAAATTATTTATACATATTTATATACGTATTTATTTACTTTTTGTTTAGTATTTTGTGCATTTCATTATATTCAAAGGAGCAGTCGAAATATGGAGTTTCTGAAGGTTCGGCACCTATACCTTTTTATATATAGTTTAGCCCTCCAAGCCTGGTAGTCTCATGGTTTGGCATACCATAATTCTCCACTGCACTCTATTCTATTTTTGAACACCAAAATGAAACAGAAAATTGACATAAAATGTATTGTGTCATATGGAATATGGCCTTTTTACAGTCCATTATAATGTGTTCTACTGTATTTGGTGTATTACATGTTTCACATAGGTAGTGATTTTTATAGAAAATAGTTGTGCTTAAGTTTCGATTCCCGGTCGCCGAAACTTCCAGGGTCTAAGGCAGGGCATGTCTTACGGCTTTACTGACGAGTCCAAGTAAGTAAGCCCGGGACGAAACGCAACTCACTTCTCTTCACGGATCTCACACAGGTCACCAGCAGTCAGCGGGTCTCCCTCTATCATACGGTCCCAGGTTCGATTCCTGGCCGCCGCAACTTACAACGTCTAAGGCAGGGCATGTCTTATTTGCCTTACTGACGAGTCCAAGTAAGCATGCCCGGGACGAAACGCAACTCACTTCTCTTCACAGCTCTCATTACAGCCTCCGAGATTCTGACGAGCCTGCAACTAGCTTTGGTGACGTCACACTAGTGGCCCAACTTTACTACAGCGTTTAATGGGAAATACACAATTTTTTCAAAATATTGCGAAAACTGTGGCAAATATGAAAAAATACATATAAAATATTATAGTACATAAAATTATTTACCAAAATGCGTTAACAGATCATATTATGTTCGGTCGCTTAGCCTTAGGAAGTGTATAAAATAACAAGGTCAGATGATACATGTTAACTTTTTTCTAAATTTTGTGAAAACTGTGACATAAAAAATGTATATAAAAATATTCTAGAACATAAAATTCTGTAAAAATTTATGTCACCCCCGACGGCATGTAGCGCCAAGTAGTTGCATATGCAGGAATTAGGATACCCTTCTTGGTAGACTGTGAAAATTTGAACTGGATAGAAATGCGTTTAAATAAGGAAAAACATTTTTTTCTAATGCACGAGCACGCATAGTGCAACTTTAGAATTAAAAATTCATAAGTCACCCCCGACGGATTGTAGCGCCAATTGGTTGCGTATGCAGTAATAAGGATACCCTTCTTGGTAAACTGTGAAAATATGAATTGGATACAAATTCGTTTAAGTAAACAACAACATTTTTTTCTAAATCTCGAGCACGCATAGTTCAAGTTTACAATTAAAAATTTATGTCACCCCCGACGGCTTGTAGTACCAAATGGTTGCGTATGCAAGTATTACGATACCCTTCTTGGTAGGTTGTGAAAATATGAATTGGATACAAATACGTTAAAGTAAGAAAAAAAATCTATTATTCTCGCACAGTTTAAGTTGAGAATTAATTATTAATAAATCACCTCCAACGGCTTATAGCGCCAAGTAGTTGCGTATGCAGTATTAGGGTACCCGTTCTGGTAGGCTGTGAAACTATGAATTGAATATAAATGCGATAAAGTAAGAAAAAAATATCTTATGCTCGCATAGTGTAAGTTGAGAATTAATAATTTGTCATCCCCGACGACTCATAGCCCCTTTTGTTCCTAGTGGTTTCACAATGAAACCACATTTCACAAAATTTATTTCATGTGTTCTAGTGGTTAAAATCATAAACCACCGATATACATGATGGCAAGCACTGCCATCTCTTGACGCGTAGCATTACTTAGGGCTCAAATGTGTCGGTATGCCATAATTTTAAGTTAGAATACTATGATACCAGTTGTGACAGATTGCACTGCTGTCAGTATCCGTATATTGTTAAAATTTGAAAAGTTAGCGGAAAACAATGGCCGGTAAGTACATTTATTAAATATTTATTATTAGATGACTATGTGTGACCAATTGTTCTGCGAATTTATCTTTTATTGTTACAATTTTTTACTATTTGAATAAGTGGTTTCGCGGCAAAACCACCGGGATTTACAAAGTAATAAAATTTTCAGAGAAGAAACGATGGAGCTTCCAGGATTTGGAAAATATGACGTCCAACACGTTTGATATGTTCCTTGGAGAAATTCGTTCCGATCATGAGTCTTATGTAGATGCAGATGAGGATGATATAAAAGATCTGGGAGTTTTAGAACAAATAATTTTTCAAGAAAATCCCAATGAAGATGAAACTTTACAAGATTTGGATAATGACAGAAATAAGAATGATGAAGAATTTAGCAGTGACGATGAACTTCCTCTCTCGGAAATTCGTCGAAAAGTACCCTTTGATATTGGCAATATTACATGGAACTCAACAAATTCAAGTAGCAATTTTGAATCATTCACTAAGCCTTCAGGACCCAAAAATATTCCTATTGACGCCAATAGTCCATTTGATTTCTTTTCGTGTTTGATTCCCGAAGAGTTAGTCTCACATATTACTGAGCAAACAAATATATATGCTCTGCAAAAATTTGGAGATCCAGTAAAATTTAAAAAGACTACAAATGATGAAATAAAAGTATATATAGGTGTTGGGACCTCTACCGACATCTGTGAAGCTGAATCGGCTTCTCGACTTTGCTAGCCACGCCGGACATTTATAAGTATTTCTCTGTCTGTTCTCGTCCAGCAATCAACGTATTCACACGTTTTTACGCACACAGTTTTCGGCATTTGGCCAGCTGTTTTATTTTTCACACAAGTTTTGTGATTGTTCAGAGCCATTATTGCTCTATTTTCAATTTATAAAAATTAATACTTAGTTAACCAGTGCAGTTTAACTCCAGTACACTTTATTAAAATTACTTAAACGTGATTAAAAATAATCACCGTCGCACATGTGCTTTGCACATTTTAAAACACAGTTATTTACACACATTTCTTTCCAGCTTTATATTGGAACACATTTACACTATTCACACTCAATACCAGTGATTTGGAATACCCATAACCTATTCGCAGCACCTGGGATTGCCACATTGTTGCAGAAGGAACAAAATTCTGCTTATTTGCATTGCATGTCTCAAGGTAGCTTTAAAAATATATACACGCTTCTTGCTCGCAGTGAGTACAGTTTTTGTTACATTTATTTGCCAATTTGCGTACTATACATTTGTAACTTACAACATAATCTATATTTTTCACTCACATGGTCCTCGACCACATGTTATATTCTTTTCACGATTATTGTGTTGTGTTACACACTTTAATAATTATTTTGTGTTATTTAATTTGGGAATCTTTATACTTAAGATATTTTTATACACTTGACCAAAAAGCAATTTTTTTCATATACGTTTGGAATTTGTATGTTGAATATTTATGCACATTATATTTATTTTGTTAAGTTTAATTCATATTCATTTGCTACACCCGTGCATGACTCTCCCAGATTCATCCGCTTATTTTACATACATTGCGAGATTTTTAATCCATATTTTGTACTTATACTTGCACCACATTATCACAGACTTTTATTATTTTGCTGAAGTCTTGCGCATTCGCTTTATCAGTTATTTGCTTCTATCTTTTACTGTTGTTAGGTTTGGGGTTGTAACTTCGCATTCCTATACAATATTTGTGGGCCAACCCTTATGATCCTTTTACTCCTAGAGCACACCCTTCTTGTGAAGACCTGTAGAGCGCTCCTGCAGGTGAAGAGTGTTTTACCCGTCAACTCCCAGTTGAATATTTTCTGTTTCGTAGAATTTATTTTAAACGATTATATAACTGCGCATTTTCTAATTTTATTGCGTCATATTGTACCGCTAATACGTTCAGTCAATCCGCCAATACAGCCACTCACATCCACGCAACGTAACGCAAGTAGGCGCTCCACGGTATCACTTATTTCAGCCACTAGAGTTCGAAATAGTGACCTGCGCCGCAACAATAGGCATAAATATACTCATGGGAATCAAGCAATTGCCCTCAATAAGGGATTATTGGTCTTCTAATGATGAAATTCGCGATAGCTACATTTCCAGCCAGATGCCGCGTCACAGATTCATGTGGCTTTTAGGAAATTTTCATTTGAATAATAATGAAAATCAACCTAAAAAGGGTGAGCCGAACTATGATAAGTTATACAAAGTGAGACCGTTTCTAAACGAATTGTTGGAAACTTACGAATTTTATTATGAGCCTGACGAACATCAATCGATAGATGAATCAATGATAAAGTTCAAGGGTCGTTCATCTCTTCGACAGTATATGCCTAAAAACCCATCAAACGCGGGTATAAAGTTTGGGTGCGCGCTAACGAATCTGGGTATATCTCAGAATTTCAAATTTACACCGGAAAAGTGGATACATTTGAGAAACACTTAGGTGCTCGTGTTGTAAAGGACCTAACGAAGAATACTGCTGGAGAATTTCATAAAGTCTATTTCGACAATTATTTTACTTCCATCCCCTTGATGAATGATCTAAAAGAATTAAAAATATTTGCATGTGGTACAGTTCGAAAGGATCGAAAAGGACTTCGTAATAATTTCAAGAGTGATAAAGTTATGAAGAGGGGAGACGCTGATTGGCGAATGACTGATAAAGGCATCGTATCTATGAAATGGATGGACAAAAAAGGAATTTATTTTTTATCAAATTTTCATAATCCTGAAAACACAACTTTTGTTCAGAGAAAAGCAAAAGATGGAACTTCGGAGGAAATTGTATGTCCGGACTTAGTCAAAGATTACAACAAAAATATGGGGCATGTAGATAAGGCTGATATGCTGAAGTCTTGCTATGAATTGGATCGCAAGAGCAATAGATGGCGGTTAAGAATTCTCTGGCATTTCATTGATGTCACTATTGTGAATGCATTTATTTTGTTTCGAAAAAGGAGTGAGGGTCGACCAATGGAACTAAAAGAATTTAGAATAGCTGTGGCTAGGGGGTTAGTCGGGATACCTAAACGCGAAAAGCGTGGGCGCAAAAGTGATGAATACGATTTCTCTAATAAAAAATTCAAACACCAAGTGCCAACTGAAACCAGATACAAAGAGTCATTACATATGCCTGTTTATGGTACCTCCCAGAGGTGTGGATTTTGTAGCACAAAGAACGAGCCGCATCGCACAAAGTGGTGCTGTACAATGTGTAAGGTGGCACTTTGCTTGAATGACAAAAAGAATTGTTTTATTAAATACCATCAAAATTGATTTTACTTTTTTGTCCTAGTGGTCATTTGGAGATACCACCATTTTTTTCAAAAATCCTTTTGGCCATTTGGCCTAAAACATTTATTTATGTTACTTCTATGTTTTTTTTTTTAAGTTTATGAAGTAAATAAAATTTTATTTTATTAATAGAATTTTTATTTGGGCCTTAAAGGGTTAAGTGGTCACGTTTGAATTATTGGAGTATCGTTCATATAATATTTCATAGTTCATCCCCTACGATGCGTAACGCATAGTGAGTTATACACTTGTATTCTACGGAATATTGATTAGAATTATTGGCAATATGAAACAGCACAATAGTTTAAATACCAATTTTTTTTTTAAATTCCGAACTGTACTATACCTAACTACTTCCCTGGAAAAAATTATTCTCCTACACGTCGTAACGCATAACATGTTATATAATATTGGGACTATTGTTTATATTTATTATAAATGTCAAAGTGATACATTCAAGTTTAAATAACATTTTATTTTTGCTTCAGTACTACACGTGTTATCAATACTAATTTCCGTTGCTGGTGGTTGCTGATTTAGTGGTATTGCGCACGACTTTGTCTAACGATGCGCTTTCGTTTACTCGTTGCTGCACTCTTTTGACCGTTGCCGTTGCTGTTTTGACACAGGTACATATTGACGTGTTTAATTAGTAAAACGCCCTCAGTAATTATCCAGAAGTGGGATTCAACGGTAAAACATGCAGATTGCGTGGATAATTGAAGATGGATGGCTCAGGCGAAAACCATGTGCCCGGTGGAAATTCTGAAACAAATGTTGGAAGTGCAAGTACAAATGGTGCGGACACTGCCATGCCTTGTAGCATCATAAATATTGAAGATATCATCGCAGCAACTGCTAGAGAAGTGTTACGTGCAAGATTGGAGCAACAGCAACGACAGCAACCTCAACAATGTACGCTAGATTACAATGATACAAGCAGCCAGATACCGAATTTTGGTGGCGAATCAAATGAAGATGTGCGTTATTGGATGAAATTAAGTTAGCTTATGAGATACCTGAACGAGTCATTAAAGTTTTGGCAACAATGCAATTAACTGGTAAAGCTAGAGAATGGTATAATTGCACACCAGGAACTATTGAAAAGACCTGGACCCAGTTAAAAAGCGATTTAAAACTTCTTTTCGGTTGCCAAGAGTCATGTGAGGCTCATGCGTACCATGGAAGCACGTAAGTGGAAAACTGATGAAACTTTTACCCCTTACTTTTATGAAAAGTTAAAGTTAACCCACAAATTAGAATTATCAGAAGTTGATGTAGTACAGTACATAATCGAAGGAATTGACATTTATGTACTCCGCATGCAAGCTATTGCTGCACAACATTCAACACCTGGGATACTGCTTTATATAAGGCTCAATTCGTAATTAACAACACTATTAATCGTACTATAAAAAATACTCCCAATATGTTACTTTTTGGCATGAATCAAAAAGGATATGCAGACGATGAAGTTAGACAATATTTAACAAATATTCAGGACATAGATAACGAAATACAGGTTATCAGGAATGAGGGTGTAAATCAGACTATTAAGTTACAAGAATACAATAAGACTAGATATGACAATCAACATAAACCCCCTACTCAATATAAAATTGGAGATTATGTTATGTTACGAAACGTTGTGACGGAACCGGGTGTAAATAAGAAACTATTGCCAGCATATAAAGGTCCTTATGTAATAAAAAAGGTTGTAAATTGTGACAGATACATAGTTAGTGACATTGACGGTTTCAATTAACCCAAAAGCCATTTACAGGTATTTTTGGTCCTGATAGAATTAAATTATGGATCAAAGATAATCTTAAGAAAGATCCTGGTCAGAAAATGGATGATACAGAGACTGTATAATCTATTATTTAAAAGAATAGATACTTATTTGTTTTGTGACTTTTTGTACTTATGTGTGAAAACTTATGTTATGATTATTTATTTACTCATTTTATGTTAGATAATGGTCGGGACGTCCAAAAGTCAGTAAAAGGGAAAAATAACTTCTTGGGGAGTTTTGTGTGGACTGGTAACGAAAGTTGGTAGTAAAAGAGAGAGAGGGAGACAAGGTTGGCAACATTGGGGATGATGGTTTATGGATGAAGCAGTTTTATTGTGTTACGTATTTACGTTTTATATGGAAAATAAAGAATTTATTGTGAAAATACGAAAATATTGACGTGTTTAATTAGTAAAACACCCTCATATATATATATATATATATATATATATATATATATATATATATATATATATATTTGAAATTTTTACGGGAACATTTTCAAGTCTTTCACCAAAATCCGCTGTAAAGACCGTCTACTGATGCCCATTTGCGTGGCCCGTCATATGGTTGATGTTTGAGGATTCTCTTGGACATCTGCAATGGCTGCTCTGGGGTCGGCCACCTCTGCTACTGTCCCATGTTGAGTCAGTCTCCTCCAGGCGAACGGCTAAAAGCCAGTGTTTATTCAGTTGGTGCCACACAACAAAATTCACGTTGAGCCAAAACCACAGACCGAGTATGTATCTAAAACATTGACAAAATTATTCCGCGTTCTTGATGAGTATAGCGATTCATGATTTGTTGTAATTTCTACGTCTGTTTACATCAAATGTCAAAGTCACGATGATATGAGCCGTCATTTCTAGACATGAGAGCATGTTCCGATAAGGTGATTACTTTTGCGCCAACTTGTACAATACAGTTTTACATGTGGCTGTAACTAACAAAAAAAATGTAACTAAGTTACTCCGCTATCTTAGAGCCATCAATTTAACTAAAGTCAACATCTATCTTCAGTTAAATACAAAGTGATTGTGTTCCTTCTATGGACCTGCCGCTGGCTATTCACAATCCTAAAAAAGATAAAGGTGAAGTTAGCAGACGATTCGTAGCAGACGATTCGAGATTTTAGCGAGTGTGTCGCAGCCTTACAGTATGCTAAACCTAGGCCAACTCTATAGGTGCCAAGCAACGCTATTTGAAAATACGGACAAATTTTCATATAAAAAAACACTACCACTACACCGTACATCCTAAAGACATCCCTCTTAAATAATATAATTAAAATAGAACATATAAATAGGAATAGAAAGACATTGAAATTTTTAAAATTAAATGTATATTTAAAATTAAAGAAATATTATTTTCATAGTTATAAACAATAGTCAGAGGATGAAATTTTACATATAGTATCTCTACATATTACTTATTGAAATGCAGTAACCATATACTTCCCACCACCCGTAGGAGATAGAAAAAAAATTCAAGAGAAATGTACATCCTAATTTAATGAAGTAGGTATTATTTTCATTGTTATAAACAATAGTCAGAGGATGAAATTTTACATATAGTATCTCTGCATATTACTTATTAAAATGCAGTAACCATATACTTCCTACCACCCGTAGGAGATAGAAAAAAAATTCAAAAGAAATGTACATCCTAATTTAATGAAGTAGGTATTATTTTCATTGTTATAAACTATAGTCAGAGGATGAAATTTTACATACAGTATCTCTACATATTACTTATTGAAATGCAGTAACCATATACTTCCTACCACCCGTAGGAAATAGAAAAAAAAATTCAAAAAGAATGTACATCCTAATTTAATGAAGTAGGTATTATTTTCATTGTTATAAACAATAGTCAGAGGATGAAATTTTACATATAGTATCTCTACATATTACTTATTGAAATGCAGTAACCATATACTTCCTACCACCCGTAGGAGATAGAAAAAAAATTCAAGAGAAATGTACATCCAAATTTAATGAAGTAGGTATTATTTTCATTGTTATAAACAATAGTCAGAGGATGAAATTTTACATATAGTATCTCTGCATATTACTTATTAAAATGCAGTAACCATATACTTCCTACCACCCGTAGGAGATAGAAAAAAAATTCAAAAGAAATGTACATCCTAATTTAATGAAGTAGGTATTATTTTCATTGTTATAAACTATAGTCAGAGGATGAAATTTTACATACAGTATCTCTACATACTACTTATTGAAATGCAGTAACCATATACTTCCTACCACCCGTAGGAGATAGAAAAAAAAATTCAAAAAGAATGTACATCCTAATTTAATGAAGTAGGTATTATTTTCATTGTTATAAACAATAGTCAGAGGATGAAATTTTACATATAGTATCTCTACATATTACTTATTGAAATGCAGTAACCATATACTTCCTACCACCCGTAGGAGATAGAAAAAAAAATTCAAGAGAAATGTACATCCTAATTTAATGAAGTAGGTATTATTTTCATTGTTATAAACAATAGTCAGAGGATGAAATTTTACATATAGTGTCTCTGCATATTACTTATTAAAATGCAGTAACCATATACTTCTTACCTCCCGTAGGAGATAAAAAAAAAATTCAAGAGAAATGTACATCGTAATTTAATGAAGTAGGTATTATTTTCATTGTTATAAACAATAGTCAGAGGATGAAATTTTACATATAGTATCTCTGCATATTACTTATTAAAATGCAGTAACCATATACTTCCTACCACCCGTAGGAGATAGAAAAAAAAAATTCAAGAGAAATGTACATCCTAATTTAATGAAGTAGGTATTATTTTCATTGTTATAAACAATAGTCAGAGGATGAAATTTTACATATAGTATCTCTGCATATTACTTGTTAAAATGCAGTAACCATATACTTCCTACCACCCGTAGGAGATAGAAAAAAAATTCAAAAGAAATGTACATCCTAATTTAATGAAGTAGGTATTATTTTCATTGTTATAAACTATAGTCAGAGGATGAAATTTTACATACAGTATCTCTACATATTACTTATTGAAATGCAGTAACCATATACTTCCTACCACCCGTAGGAGATAGAAAAAAAAAATTCAAAAAGAATGTACATCCTAATTTAATGAAGTAGGTATTATTTTCATTGTTATAAACAATAGTCAGAGGATGAAATTTTACATATAGTATCTCTACATATTACTTATTGAAATGCAGTAACCATATACTTCCTACCACCCGTAGGAGATAGAAAAAAAAATTCAAGAGAAATGTACATCCTAATTTAATGAAGTAGGTATTATTTTCATTGTTATAAACAATAGTCAGAGGATGAAATTTTACATATAGTATCTCTGCATATTACTTATTAAAATGCAGTAACCATATACTTCCTACCACCCGTAGGAGATAGAAAAAAAATTCAAAAGAAATGTACATCCTAATTTAATGAAGTAGGTATTATTTTCATTGTTATAAACAATAGTCAGAGGATGAAATTTTACATATAGTATCTCTGCATATTACTTATTAAAATGCAGTAACCATATACTTCCTACCACCCGTAGGAGATAGAAAAAAAAATTCAAGAGAAATGTACATCGTAATTTAATGAAGTAGGTATAATTTTCATTGTTATAAACAATAGTCAGAGGATGAAATTTTACATATAGTATCTCTGCATATTACTTATTAAAATGCAGTAACCATATACTTCTTACCTCCCGTAGGAGATAAAAAAAAATTCAAGAGAAATGTACATCGTAATTTAATGAAGTAGGTATTATTTTCATTGTTATAAACAATAGTCAGAGGATGAAATTTTACATATAGTATCTCTGCATATTACTTATTAAAATGCAGTAACCATATACTTCCTACCACCCGTAGGAGATAGAAAAAAAATTCAAGAGAAATGTACATCCTAATTTAATGAAGTAGGTATTATTTTCATTGTTATAAACAATAGTCAGAGGATGAAATTTTACATATAGTATCTCTGCATATTACTTATTAAAATGCAGTAACCATATACTTCCTACCACCCGTAGGAGATAGAAAAAAAATTCAAAAGAAATGTACATCCTAATTTAATGAAGTAGGTATTATTTTCATTGTTATAAACTATAGTCAGAGGATGAAATTTTACATACAGTATCTCTACATATTACTTATTGAAATGCAGTAACCATATACTTCTTACCACCCGTAGGAGATAGAAAAATAAAATTCAAAAAGAATGTACATCCTAATTTAATGAAGTAGGTATTATTTTCATTGTTATAAACAATAGTCAGAGGATGAAATTTTACATATAGTATCTCTACATATTACTTATTGAAATGCAGTAACCATAAACGTCCTACCACCCGTAGGAGATAGAAAAAAAATTCAAGAGAAATGTACATCCTAATTTAATGAAGTAGGTATTATTTTCATTTTTATAAACAATAGTCAGAGGATGAAATTTTACATATAGTATCTCTGCATATTACTTATTAAAATGCAGTACCCATATACTTCCTACCACCCGTAGGAGATAGAAAAAAAAATTCAAGAGAAATGTACATCCTAATTTAAAGAAGTAGGTATTATTTTCATTGTTATAAACAATAGTCAGAGGATGAAATTTTACATATAGTATCTCTGCATATTACTTATTGAAATGCAGTAACCATATACTTCCTACCACCCGTAGGAGATAGAAAAAAAATTCAAAAGAAATGTACATCCTAATTTAATGAAGTAGGTATTATTTTCATTGTTATAAACTATAGTCAGAGGATGAAATTTTACATACAGTATCTCTACATATTACTTATTGAAATGCAGTAACCATATACTTCCTACCACCCGTAGGAGATAGAAAAAAAAAATTCAAAAAGAATGTACATCCTAATTTAATCAATTAGGCATTATTTTCATTGTTATAAACAATAGTCAGAGGATGAAATTTTACATATAGTATCTCTACATATTACTTATTGAAATGCTGTAACCATATACTTCCTACCACCCGTAGGAGATAGAAAAAATAATTCAAAAGAAATGTACATCCTAATTTAATGACGTACGTATTATTTTCATTGTTATAAACAATAGTCAGAGGATGATATTTTACATATAGTATCTCTACATATTACTTATTGAAATGCAGTAACCATATACTTCCTACCACCCGTAGGAGATATAAAAAAAATTCAATAGAAATGTACATCCTAATTTAATGAAGTAGGTATTATTTTCATTGTTATAAACAATAGTCAGAGGATGAAATTTTACATATAGTATCTCTACATATTACTTATTCAAATGCAGTACCCATATACTTCCTACCACCCGTAGGAGATAGAAAAAAAAATTCAAATGAAATGTACATCCTAATTTAATGAAGTAGGTATTATTTTCATTGTTATAAACAATAGTCAGAGGATGAAATTTTACATATAGTATCCCTACATATTAGTTATTGAAATGCAGTAACCATATACTTCCTACCACCCGTAGGAGAAAGAATAAAAAATTCAAAAGAAATGTACATCCTAATTTAATGAAGTAGATATTATTTTCATTGTTATAAACAATAGTCAGAGGATGAAATTTTACATATAGTATCTCTTCATATTACTTATTGAAATGTAGTAACCATATACTTCCTACCACCCGTAGGAGATAGAAAAAAAAATTCAAAAGAAATGTACATCCTAATTTAATGACGTACGTATTATTATCATTGTTATAAACAATAGTCAGAAGATGAAATTTTACATACAGTATTTCTACATATTACTTATTGAAATGCAGTAACCATATACTTCCTACCACCCGTAGGAGATAGAAAAAAATTCAAGAGAAATTTACATCCTAATTTAATGAAGTAGGTATTATTTTCATTGTTATAATCAATAGTCAGAGGATGAAATTGTACATACAGTATCTCTACATATTACTTATTGAAATGCAGTAACCATATACTTCCTACCACCCGTAGGAGATAGAAAAAAAAAATTCAAAAAAATGTACATCCTAATTTAATGAAGTAGGTATTATTTTCATTGTTATAAACAATAGTCAGAGGATGAAATTTTACATATAGTATCTGTACATATTACTTATTGAAATGCAGTAACCATATACTTCCTACCACCCGTAGGAGATAGAAAAAAAAATTCAAAAGAAATGTACATCCTAATTTAATGACGTACGTATTATTTTCATTGTTATAAACAATAGTCAGAGGATGAAATTTTACATATAGTATCTCTACATATTACTTATTGAAATGCAGTAACCATATACTTCCTACCACCCGTAGGAGATAGAAAAAAAATTCAAATGAAATGTACATCCTAATTTAATGAAGTAGGTATTATTTTCATTGTTATAAACAATAGTCAGAGGATGAAATTTTACATATAGTATCTCTACATATTAATTATTGAAATGCAGTAACCATATACTTCCTACCACCCGTCGGAGAAAGAAAAAAAAATTCAAAAGAAATGTACATCCTAATTTAATGAAGTAGGTATTATTTTCATTGTTATAAACAATAGTCAGAGGATGAAATTTTACATATAGTATCTCTTCATATTACTTATTGAAATGTAGTAACCATATACTTCCTATCACCCGTAGGAGATAGAAAAAAAAAATTCAAAAGAAATGTACATCTTAATTTAATGACGTACGTATTATTATCATTGTTAGAAACAATAGTCAGAGGATTAAATTTTACATATAGTATCTCCACATATTACTTATTGAAATGCAGTAACCATATACTTCCTACCGCCCGTAGGAGATAGAAAAAAAATTCAAGAGAAATTTTCATCCTAATTGAATGAAGTAGGTATTATTTTCATTGTTATAAACAATAGTCAGAGGATGAAATTGTACATATAGTATCTCTACATATTACTTATTGAAATGCAGTAACCATATACTTCCTACCACCCGTAGGAGATGGAAAAAAAATTCAAAAGAAATGTACATCCTAATTTAATGAAGTAGGTATTATTTTCATTGTTATAAACAATAGTCAGAGGATGAAATTTTACATATAAATAGTATCTCTACATATTACTTATTGAAATGCAGTAACCATATACTTCCTACCACCCGTAGGAGATAGAAAAAAAATTCAAAAGAAATGTACATCCTAATTTAATGACGTACGTATTATTTTCATTGTTATAAACAATAGTCAGAGGATGAAATTTTACATATAGTATCTCTACATATTACTTATTGAAATGCAGTACACATATACTTCCTACCACCCGTAGGAGATAGAAAAAAAAATTCAAAAGGAATGTACATCCTAATTTAATGAAGTAGGTATTATTTTCATTGTTATAAACAATAGTCAGAGGATGAAATTTTACATATAGTACCTCTACATATTACTTATTGAAATGCAGTAACGATATACTTCCTACCACCCGTAGGAGATAGGAAAAAAAAATTCAAGAGAAATTTACATCCTAATTTAATGAAGTAGGTATTATTTTCATTGTTATAAACAATAGTCAGAGGATGAAATTTTACATATAGTATCTCTACATATTACTTATTAAAATGCAGTAACCATATACTTCCTACCACACGTATGAGATAGAAAAAAAAATCAAAAAAAATGTACATCCTAATTTAATGACATACGTATTATTTTCATTGTTATAAACAATAGTCAGAGGATGAAATTTTTACATATAGTTTCTGTACATATTACTTATTGAAATTCAGTAACCATATACTTCCTACCACCCGTAGGAGATAGAAAAAAAAATTCAAAAAAATGTACATCCAAATTTAATGAAGTAGGTATTATTTTCATTGTTATAACCAATAGTCAGAGGATGAAATTTTACATATAGTATCTCTACATATTACTTATTGAAATGCAGTAACGATATACTTCCTACCACCCGTAGGAGATAGAAAAAAAAATTCAAGAGAAATTTACATCCTAATTTAATGAAGTAGGTATTATTTTCATTGTTATAAACAATAGTCAGAGGATGAAATTTTACATATAGTATCTCTACATATTACTTATTAAAATGCAGTAACCATATACTTCCTACCACACGTATGAGATAGAAAAAAAAAATCAAAAAATGTACATCCTAATTTAATGACATACGTATTATTTTCATTGTTATAAACAATAGTCAGAGGATGAAATTTTTACATATAGTTTCTGTACATATTACTTATTGAAATGCAGTAACCATATACTTCCTACCACCCGTTGGAGATAGAAAAAAAAATTCAAAAAAATGTACATCCTAATTTAATGACATACGTATTATTTTCATTGTTATAAACAATAGTCAGAGGATGAAATTTTTACATATAGTTTCTGTACATATTACTTATTGAAATGCAGTAACCATATACTTCCTACCACCCGTAGGAGATAGAAAAAAAAATTCAAAAAAATGTACATCCAAATTTAATGAAGTAGGTATTATTTTCATTGTTATAACCAATAGTCAAAGGATGAAATTTTACATATAGTATCTCTACATTTTACTTATTAAAATGCAGTAACCATATACTTCCTACCACACGTATGAGATAGAAAAAAAAAAATCAAAAAATGTACATCCTAATTTAATGACATACGTATTATTTTCATTGTTATAAACAATAGTCAGAGGATGAAATTTTTACATATAGTTTCTGTACATATTACTTATTGAAATGCAGTAACCATATACTTCCTACCACCCGTAGGAGATAGAAAAAAAAATTCAAAAAAATGTACATCCAAATTTAATGAAGTAGGTATTATTTTCATTGTTATAACCAATAGTCAGAGGATGAAATTTACATATAGTATCTCTACATATTACTTATTGAAATGCAGTAACGATATACTTCCTACCACCCGTAGGAGATAGAAAAAAAAATTCAAGAGAAATTTACATCCTAATTTAATGAAGTAGGTATTATTTTCATTGTTATAAACAATAGTCAGAGGATGAAATTTTACATATAGTATCTCTACATAATACTTATTAAAATGCAGTAACCATATACTTCCTACCACACGTATGAGATAGAAAAAAAAATCAAAAAAAATGTACATCCTAATTTAATGACATACGTATTATTTTCATTGTTATAAACAATAGTCAGAGGATGAAATTTTACATATAAATAGTATCTCTACATATTACTTATTGAAATGCAGTAACCATATACTTCCTACCACCCGTAGGAGATAGAAAAAAAATTCAAAAGAAATGTACATCCTAATTTAATGACGTACGTATTTTTTTCATTGTTATAAACAATAGTCAGAGGATGAAATTTTACATATAGTATCTCTACATATTACTTATTGAAATGCAGTACACATATAATTCCTACCACCCGTAGGAGATAGAAAAAAAAATTCAAAAGGAATGTACATCCTAATTTAATGAAGTAGGTATTATTTTCATTGTTATAAACAATAGTCAGAGGATGAAATTTTACATATAGTATCTCTGCATATTACTTATTAAAATGCAGTAACCATATACTTCCTACCATCCGTAGGAGATAGAAAAAAAAATTCAAGAGAAATGTACATCCTAATTTAATGAAGTAGGTATTATTTTCATTGTTATAAACAATAGTCAGAGGATGAAATTTTACATATAGTATCTCTGCATATTACTTATTAAAATGCAGTAACCATATACTTCCTACCACCCGTAGGAGATAGAAAAAAAATTCAAAAGAAATGTACATCCTAATTTAATGAAGTAGGTATTATTTTCATTGTTATAAACTATAGTCAGAGGATGAAATTTTACATACAGTATCTCTACATATTACTTATTGAAATGCAGTAACCATATACTTCCTACCACCCGTAGGAGATAGAAAAAAAAATTCAAAAAGAATGTACATCCTAATTTAATGAAGTAGGCATTATTTTCATTGTTATAAACAATAGTCAGAGGATGAAATTTTACATATAGTATCTCTACATATTACTTATTGAAATGCTGTAACCATATACTTCCTACCACCCGTAGGAGATAGAAAAAAAAATTCAAAAGAAATGTACATCCTAATTTAATGACGTACGTATTATTTTCATTGTTATAAACAATAGTCAGAGGATGATATTTTACATATAGTATCTCTACATATTACTTATTGAAATGCAGTAACCATATACTTCCTACCACCCGTAGGAGATATAAAAAAAAATTCAATAGAAATGTACATCCTAATTTAATGAAGTAGGTATTATTTTCATTGTTATAAACAATAGTCAGAGGATGAAATTTTACATATAGTATCTCTACATATTACTTATTCAAATGCAGTACCCATATACTTCCTACCACCCGTAGGAGAAAGAATAAAAAATTCAAAAGAAATGTACATCCTAATTTAATGACGTACGTATTATTTTCATTGTTATAAACAATAGTCAGAGGATGAAATTTTACATATAATATCTCTACATATTACTTATTGAAATGCAGTAACCATATACTTCCTACCACCCGTAGGAGATAGAAAAAAAAAATCAAAAGAAATGTACATCCTAATTTAATGACGTACGTATTATTTTCATTGTTATAAACAATAGTCAGAGGATGAAATTTTACATATAGTATCTCTACATATTACTTATTGAAATGCAGTAACCTTATACTTCCTACCACCCGTAGGAGATAGAAAAAAAAATTCAAATGAAATGTACATCCTAATTTAATGAAGTAGGTATTATTTTCATTGTTATAAACAATAGTCAGAGGATGAAATTTTACATATAGTATCCCTACATATTAGTTATTGAAATGCAGTAACCATATACTTCCTACCACCCGTAGGAGAAAGAATAAAAAATTCAAAAGAAATGTACATCCTAATTTAATGAAGTAGATATTATTTTCATTGTTATAAACAATAGTCAGAGGATGAAATTGTACATATAGTATCTCTTCATATTACTTATTGAAATGTAGTAACCATATACTTCCTACCACCCGTAGGAGATAGAAAAAAAAATTCAAAAGAAATGTACATCCTAATTTAATGACGTACGTATTATTATCATTGTTATAAACAATAGTCAGAAGATGAAATTTTACATACAGTATTTCTACATATTACTTATTGAAATGCAGTAACCATATACTTCCTACCACCCGTAGGAGATAGAAAAAAAATTCAAGAGAAATTTACATCCTAATTTAATGAAGTAGGTATTATTTTCATTGTTATAATCAATAGTCAGAGGATGAAATTGTACATACAGTATCTCTACATATTACTTATTGAAATGCAGTAACCATATACTTCCTACCACCCGTAGGAGATAGAAAAAAAAAATTCAAAAAAATGTACATCCTAATTTAATGAAGTAGGTATTATTTTCATTGTTATAAACAATAGTCAGAGGATGAAATTTTACATATAGTATCTCTACATATTACTTATTGAAATGCAGTAACCATATACTTCCTACCACCCGTAGGAGATAGAAAAAAAAATTCAAAAGAAATGTACATCCTAATTTAATGACGTACGTATTATTTTCATTGTTATAAACAATAGTCAGAGGATGAAATTTTACATATAGTATCTCTACATATTACTTATTGAAATGCAGTAACCATATACTTCCTACCACCCGTAGGAGATAGAAAAAAAATTCAAATGAAATGTACATCCTAATTTAATGAAGTAGGTATTATTTTCATTGTTATAAACAATAGTCAGAGGATGAAATTTTACATATAGTATCTCTACATATTAATTATTGAAATGCAGTAACCATATACTTCCTACCACCCGTCGGAGAAAGAAAAAAAAATTCAAAAGAAATGTACATCCTAATTTAATGAAGTAGGTATTATTTTCATTGTTATAAACAATAGTCAGAGGATGAAATTTTACATATAGTATCTCTTCATATTACTTATTGAAATGTAGTAACCATATACTTCCTATCACCCGTAGGAGATAGAAAAAAAAAATTCAAAAGAAATGTACATCTTAATTTAATGACGTACGTATTATTATCATTGTTAGAAACAATAGTCAGAGGATTAAATTTTACATATAGTATCTCTACATATTACTTATTGAAATGCAGTAACCATATACTTCCTACCGCCCGTAGGAGATAGAAAAAAAAATTCAAGAGAAATTTACATCCTAATTTAATGAAGTAGGTATTATTTTCATTGTTATAAACAATAGTCAGAGGATGAAATTGTACATATAGTATCTCTACATATTACTTATTGAAATGCAGTAACCATATACTTCCTACCACCCGTAGGAGATGGAAAAAAAATTCAAAAGAAATGTACATCCTAATTTAATGAAGTAGGTATTATTTTCATTGTTATAAACAATAGTCAGAGGATGAAATTTTACATATAAATAGTATCTCTACATATTACTTATTGAAATGCAGTAACCATATACTTCCTACCACCCGTAGGAGATAGAAAAAAATTCAAAAGAAATGTACATCCTAATTTAATGACGTACGTATTATTTTCATTGTTATAAACAATAGTCAGAGGATGAAATTTTACATATAGTATCTCTACATATTACTTATTGAAATGCAGTACACATATACTTCCTACCACCCGTAGGAGATAGAAAAAAAAATTCAAAAGGAATGTACATCCTAATTTAATGAAGTAGGTATTATTTTCATTGTTATAAACAATAGTCAGAGGATGAAATTTTACATATAGTACCTCTACATATTACTTATTGAAATGCAGTAACGATATACTTCCTACCACCCGTAGGAGATAGGAAAAAAAATTCAAGAGAAATTTACATCCTAATTTAATGAAGTAGGTATTATTTTCATTGTTATAAACAATAGTCAGAGGATGAAATTTTACATATAGTATCTCTACATATTACTTATTAAAATGCAGTAACCATATACTTCCTACCACACGTATGAGATAGAAAAAAAAATCAAAAAAAATGTACATCCTAATTTAATGACATACGTATTATTTTCATTGTTATAAACAATAGTCAGAGGATGAAATTTTTACATATAGTTTCTGTACATATTACTTATTGAAATGCAGTAACCATATACTTCCTACCACCCGTAGGAGATAGAAAAAAAAATTCAAAAATATGTACATCCAAATTTAATGAAGTAGGTATTATTTTCATTGTTATAACCAATAGTCAGAGGATGAAATTTTACATATAGTATCTCTACATATTACTTATTGAAATGCAGTAACGATATACTTCCTACCACCCGTAGGAGATAGAAAAAAAAATTCAAGAGAAATTTACATCCTAATTTAATGAAGTAGGTATTATTTTCATTGTTATAAACAATAGTCAGAGGATGAAATTTTACATATAGTATCTCTACATATTACTTATTAAAATGCAGTAACCATATACTTCCTACCACACGTATGAGATAGAAAAAAAAATCAAAAAATGTACATCCTAATTTAATGACATACGTATTATTTTCATTGTTATAAACAATAGTCAGAGGATGAAATTTTTACATATAGTTTCTGTACATATTACTTATTGAAATGCAGTAACCATATACTTCCTACCACCCGTAGGAGATAGAAAAAAAAATTCAAAAAAATGTACATCCAAATTTAATGAAGTAGGTATTATTTTCATTGTTATAACCAATAGTCAAAGGATGAAATTTTACATATAGTATCTCTACATATTACTTATTGAAATGCAGTAACGATATACTTCCTACCACCCGTAGGAGATAGAAAAAAAAATTCAAGAGAAATTTACATCCTAATTTAATGAAGTAGGTATTATTTTCATTGTTATAAACAATAGTCAGAGGATGAAATTTTACATATAGTATCTCTACATATTACTTATTAAAATCCAGTAACCATATACTTCCTACCACACGTATGAGATAGAAAAAAAAATCAAAAAATGTACATCCTAATTTAATGACATACGTATTATTTTCATTGTTATAAACAATAGTCAGAGGATGAAATTTTTACATATAGTTTCTGTACATATTACTTATTGAAATGCAGTAACCATATACTTCCTACCACCCGTAGGAGATAGAAAAAAAAATTCAAAAAAATGTACATCCAAATTTAATGAAGTAGGTATTATTTTCATTGTTATAACCAATAGTCAAAGGATGAAATTTTACATATAGTATCTCTACATATTACTTATTGAAATGCAGTAACGATATACTTCCTACCACCCGTAGGAGATAGAAAAAAAAATTCAAGAGAAATTTACATCCTAATTTAATGAAGTAGGTATTATTTTCATTGTTATAAACAATAGTCAGAGGATGAAATTTTACATATAGTATCTCTACATATTACTTATTAAAATGCAGTAACCATATACTTCCTACCACACGTATGAGATAGAAAAAAAAATCAAAAAATGTACATCCTAATTTAATGACATACGTATTATTTTCATTGTTATAAACAATAGTCAGAGGATGAAATTTTTACATATAGTTTCTGTACATATTACTTATTGAAATGCAGTAACCATATACTTCCTACCACCCGTAGGAGATAGAAAAAAAAATTCAAAAAAATGTACATCCAAATTTAATGAAGTAGGTATTATTTTCATTGTTATAACCAATAGTCAGAGGATGAAATTTTACGTATAGTATCTCTACATATTACTTATTGAAATGCAGTAACGATATACTTCCTACCACCCGTAGGAGATAGAAAAAAAATTCAAGAGAAATTTACATCCTAATTTAATGAAGTAGGTATTATTTTCATTGTTATAAACAATAGTCAGAGGATGAAATTTTACATATAGTATCTCTACATATTACTTATTAAAATGCAGTAACCATATACTTCCTACCACACGTATGAGATAGAAAAAAAATCAAAAAAAATGTACATCCTAATTTAATGACATCCGTATTATTTTCATTGTTATAAACAATAGTCAGAGGATGAAATTTTACATATAAATAGTATCTCTACATATTACTTATTGAAATGCAGTAACCATATACTTCCTACCACCCGTAGGAGATAGAAAAAAAATTCAAAAGAAATGTACATCCTAATTTAATGACGTACGTATTATTTTCATTGTTATAAACAATAGTCAGAGGATGAAATTTTACATATAGTATCTCTACATATTACTTATTGAAATGCAGTACACATATATTTCCTACCACCCGTAGGAGATAGAAAAAAAAATTCAAAAGGAATGTACATCCTAATTTAATGAAGTAGGTATTATTTTCATTGTTATAAACAATAGTCAGAGGATGAAATTTTACATATAGTACCTCTACATATTACTTATTGAAATGCAGTAACGATATACTTCCTACCACCCGTAGGAGATAGGAAAAAAAATTCAAGAGAAATGTACATCCAAATTTAATGAAGTAGGTATTATTTTCATTGTTATAACCAATAGTCAAAGGATGAAATTTTACATATAGTATCTCTACATATTACTTATTGAAATGCAGTAACGATATACTTCCTACCACCCGTAGGAGATAGAAAAAAAAATTCAAGAGAAATTTACATCCTAATTTAATGAAGTAGGTATTATTTTCATTGTTATAAACAATAGTCAGAGGATGAAATTTTACATATAGTATCTCTACATATTACTTATTAAAATGCAGTAACCATATACTTCCTACCACACGTATGAGATAGAAAAAAAAATCAAAAAATGTACATCCTAATTTAATGACATACGTATTATTTTCATTGTTATAAACAATAGTCAGAGGATGAAATTTTTACATATAGTTTCTGTACATATTACTTATTGAAATGCAGTAACCATATACTTCCTACCACCCGTAGGAGATAGAAAAAAAAATTCAAAAAAATGTACATCCAAATTTAATGAAGTAGGTATTATTTTCATTGTTATAACCAATAGTCAAAGGATGAAATTTTACATATAGTATCTCTACATATTACTTATTGAAATGCAGTAACGATATACTTCCTACCACCCGTAGGAGATAGAAAAAAAAATTCAAGAGAAATTTACATCCTAATTTAATGAAGTAGGTATTATTTTCATTGTTATAAACAATAGTCAGAGGATGAAATTTTACATATAGTATCTCTACATATTACTTATTAAAATGCAGTAACCATATACTTCCTACCACACGTATGAGATAGAAAAAAAAATCAAAAAATGTACATCCTAATTTAATGACATACGTATTATTTTCATTGTTATAAACAATAGTCAGAGGATGAAATTTTTACATATAGTTTCTGTACATATTACTTATTGAAATGCAGTAACCATATACTTCCTACCACCCGTAGGAGATAGAAAAAAAAATTCAAAAAAATGTACATCCAAATTTAATGAAGTAGGTATTATTTTCATTGTTATAACCAATAGTCAGAGGATGAAATTTTACGTATAGTATCTCTACATATTACTTATTGAAATGCAGTAACGATATACTTCCTACCACCCGTAGGAGATAGAAAAAAAATTCAAGAGAAATTTACATCCTAATTTAATGAAGTAGGTATTATTTTCATTGTTATAAACAATAGTCAGAGGATGAAATTTTACATATAGTATCTCTACATATTACTTATTAAAATGCAGTAACCATATACTTCCTACCACACGTATGAGATAGAAAAAAAATCAAAAAAAATGTACATCCTAATTTAATGACATCCGTATTATTTTCATTGTTATAAACAATAGTCAGAGGATGAAATTTTACATATAAATAGTATCTCTACATATTACTTATTGAAATGCAGTAACCATATACTTCCTACCACCCGTAGGAGATAGAAAAAAAATTCAAAAGAAATGTACATCCTAATTTAATGACGTACGTATTATTTTCATTGTTATAAACAATAGTCAGAGGATGAAATTTTACATATAGTATCTCTACATATTACTTATTGAAATGCAGTACACATATATTTCCTACCACCCGTAGGAGATAGAAAAAAAAATTCAAAAGGAATGTACATCCTAATTTAATGAAGTAGGTATTATTTTCATTGTTATAAACAATAGTCAGAGGATGAAATTTTACATATAGTACCTCTACATATTACTTATTGAAATGCAGTAACGATATACTTCCTACCACCCGTAGGAGATAGGAAAAAAAATTCAAGAGAAATTTACATCCTAATTTAATGAAGTAGGTATTATTTTCATTGTTATAAACAATAGTCAGAGGATGATATTTTACATATAGTATCTCTACATATTACTTATTAAAATGCAGTAACCATATACTTCCTACCACACGTATGAGATAGAAAAAAAAATCAAAAAAAATGTACATCCTAATTTAATGACATACGTATTATTTTCATTGTTATAAACAATAGTCAGAGGATGAAATTTTTACATATAGTTTCTGTACATATTACTTATTGAAATGCAGTAACCATATACTTCCTACCACCCGTAGGAGATAGAAAAAAAAATTCAAAAAAATGTACATCCAAATTTAATGAAGTAGGTATTATTTTCATTGTTATAACCAATAGTCAAAGGATGAAATTTTACATATAGTATCTCTACATATTACTTATTGAAATGCAGTAACGATATACTTCCTACCACCCGTAGGAGATAGAAAAAAAAATTCAAGAGAAATTTACATCCTAATTTAATGAAGTAGGTATTATTTTCATTGTTATAAACAATAGTCAGAGGATGAAATTTTACATATAGTATCTCTACATATTACTTATTAAAATGCAGTAACCATATACTTCCTACCACACGTATGAGATAGAAAAAAAAATCAAAAAATGTACATCCTAATTTAATGACATACGTATTATTTTCATTGTTATAAACAATAGTCAGAGGATGAAATTTTTACATATAGTTTCTGTACATATTACTTATTGAAATGCAGTAACCATATACTTCCTACCACCCGTAGGAGATAGAAAAAAAAATTCAAAAAAATGTACATCCTAATTTAATGAAGTAGGTATTATTTTCATTGTTATAACCAATAGTCAGAGGATGAAATTTTACATATAGTATCTCTACATATTACTTATTGAAATGCAGTAACGATATACTTCCTACCACCCGTAGGAGACAGAAAAAAATATTCAAGAGAAATTTACATCCTAATTTAATGAAGTAGGTATTATTTTCATTGTTATAAACAATAGTCAGAGGATGAAATTTTACATATAGTATCTCTACATATTACTTATTGAAATGCAGTAACGATATACTTCCTACCACCCGTAGAAGATAGAAAAAAAAATTCAAGAGAAATTTACATCCTAATTTAATGAAGTAGGTATTATTTTCATTGTTATAAACAATAGTCAGAGGATGAAATTTCACATATAGTATCTCTACTAACGAGTATTACTTATTAAAATGCAGTAACCATATACTTCCTACCATACGTATGAGATAGAAAAAAAAATCAAAAAAATGTACATCCTAATTTAATGGCATACGTATTATTTTCATTGTTATGGTTACTGCATTTCAATAAGTAATATGTAGAGATACTATATGTAAAATTTCATTCTCAGACTATTGTTTATAACAATGAAAATAATACGTACGTCATTAAATTAGGATGTACATTTCTTTTGAATTTTTTTTTCTATCTCCTACGGGTGGTAGGAAGTATATGGTTACTGCATTTTAATAAGTAATATGTAGAGATACTATATGTAAAATTTCATCCTCTGACTATTGTTTATAACAATGAAAATAATACGTACGTCATTAAATTAGGATGTACATTTCTTTTGTTTTTTTTTTCTATCTCCTACGGGTGGTAGGAAGTATATGGTTACTGCATTTCAATAATTAATATGTAGAGATACTATATGTAAAATTTCATCCTCTGACTATTGTTTATAACAATGAAAATAATACCTACTTCATTAAATTAGGATGTACATTTCTTTTGAATTTTTTTTTTCTATCTCCTACGGGTGGTAGGAAGTATATGGTTACTGCATTTCAATAAGTATTATGTAGAGATACTACATGTCAAATTTCATCCTCTGACTATTGTTTATAACAATGAAAATAATACCTACTTCATTAAATTAGGATGTACATTTCTTTTGAATTTTTTTTTATCTCCTACGGGTGGTAGGAAGTATTTGGTTACTGCATTTGAATAAGTAATATGTAGAGATACTATATGTAAAATTTCATCCTCTTAGTATTGTTTATAACAATTAAAATAATACCTACTTCTTTAAATTAGGATGTACATTTCTCTCGATTTTTTTTTTCTTTCTCCTACGGGTGGTAGGAAGTATATGGTTACTGCATTTCAATAAGTAATATGTAGAGATACTATATGTAAAATTTCATCCTCTGACTATTGTTTATAACAATGAAAATAATACTTACTTCATTAAATTAGGATGTACATTTCTCTTGAATTTTTTTTTCTATCTCCTACGGGTGGTAGGAAGTATATGGTTACTGTATTTTAATAAGTAATATGTGGAGATATTTATAGATAGAATGTCCGCTGAAATTTCGTTCGATCGTACATTTTTGCAGAATATTACTTTAGTTGTGGCTTGTATTTGACTAACTCGATTTTCTACAAAGACTTGCCACTAATGAGGATCACGTTGCAACAATGGCAGTACTGTCGTTGAGTCTCTAGATAAAAATGTTTCAAATTGCATTTCTAGGCGTGATATTACCTTTTAGTATAGCTGGCTTAATAATAACACGCCGAATAAATTGAGTCTTGGTAGCAAAATTCATTTTCGTGCTTTGAGAACAATAAATGACAACTTACTGCTTCTTCATCGTTCATTGTCGTTATTACAAGCAAGCGCCGTAAGTTTGTTCTGACGCGTCGCAAAAACCATGAATTTGTATTATTTTTGGCTTTTTCTCTGGCATAACATTTCTATTACTTTGGAAACTATTCAACTCTAAAAGTTGATTTCTAAACTGATCCCATTGTATGTATAAGGCAGTAGATGGTGTTTCGTCCCATTGCAATCCTTCCTGCCACAGCTGCTGCAATAACAATTTGGCTATCATAATAACTGGACCGAAGAATTCTAAAGGATCCAATGTTTGGGCAATAATATTAGAAAGAATGTTTCTTTTTGGGCTGCGTTCTCCCTTGATATAATCTTTCACCGTATATTAAAATGAATCGTTGCTTGGATTTTAAATCAAACCAAGCGTTTTGATTGTATTTTCTTTGCTGATATCGCTTGTTTCGAATGTATCACCATTATTATGCAGGGTTCTTCTTACTTCCTTGTAATGAGAACACAAATTTTGAATTTTAATTCATAAACTCTCAAAATTTGATCTAATTCTGGTTGGAATTTCAGCGCTTCCGTATCTGTTTCCATGCCAAAAATGAGATCATCTATGTAGAAACATTTCTTTATGATGCACAACTGATCGTTTTTATTGGTTGGTTTAAGTTTGGAGTGCGCCAGGGTAGCGGCCTGTCTACAATCTATCCTAATTGTGTTTCATGTAGTACGGGTAAGTTTGATCCGAGTCGAGAATGACTTTTTCGTCGTCCTATGTGTATAGGAACATTGCAGCAACATGGGAATTTGTAATACTTGTAAAACAGTTGTAAGATATACGTACCAGTATTCTAATTCAACCTCACTTTGTCACCGGTGGAATTTATACACAAACTGTATGAACTGTAAGTAGAATAACTTGTATACATTTATGTTAAGAATAGTTACAAACAACACTTACCTACAATCTATACAGAGGCATCATCACACTGTATAATGTATTTCACTGTTTATACATATATTTGTGAACTTGTATGACTTGTATAGATGAAACAGCATGTGCTCTAATTCCGCATTCTTGACAGGAGCGCTGTAGTTCGAACCGAAGTCGCTAGGAGCGCTTGACGTATATGATGATTTATATTTATTTGTAAAATGATATATAAAATGTAACATGATGTATAATGAGTTTAGAACACAAAACTGTGGCCATGGGAATTTAATAGAATTTTCGGGGTAATAATTTTTATTCTAAAACTACAACAGCGACATCTTTTTCTCCCACTTGTGGTAAAACCGGTTTAATCCGAATTCACACATTCCCACAGTATAAAAGACGGGTTTCACAGTTATAGAATCAGTTCGATTCAGTCGAGAGTTCAGTCCTTGGCTCTCCTGACCAGCAGAACGTCAAAACCAGTCTTCCAGTAGAAAGTTCAGCTCGTGGCTTTCCTGGAAATTCTGCCGCCGAAAGTTAGTCTTGGTGAGTTGTCGCTAAGACGTAACTTAGCTCCGCTGATTTCGTGAACTTCGTGCAATTTTGCTAGAGGATCAAGTATTTTGTTAAAGTAAATTCACAGTAAAGTCATCGTATTTTCTATCTACGTGTTCGCTGCCGGGTCACGGACACGGAGGCCTCTCCGACGGCCACAGTCACACAGGCAGGGTTTTTGTTTTTTTAATTTGTATGTCAATAAAATCTGTGTTGTGAGAAACAGTATTTTTCTGTACAACTACCCTGGCCCGCACCTCCACACAATTATCCGCGGTCAACTCCTTTTCCAAAGATTCCGTTGGCACCCGAGATTTAGATACCGCTGAGGGAAAGATAGCATTGTCATGCTGACACCAGATCCACCGCCAGCAAGGTCGGCGTCACAGAATATAAAACATATTTTCTAACTTCTGGAGTCAATCAATTGCAAAAACAAAGACGTTGCAACCTGATTACCTTAACGGCCAGCTTCGGCCTCATGCCAGATAATTTTTTTTGTATAACTTACAAGCTGAGAACGTGTGCGTGTGCGTCTGTAATTTATCTAACTTGCTAATTGGCAATGAACTAATAGGGTCATAGTTAATTAATTTCCTAGCCCCAGGCAACTTTCCAACAACGCTAATTTTTTGTTCTATTTGCGTAAAAGCTAATTTTATGTTCACAATGTGTTGAAGAATTATATCCAGTTTATATCAGAAAAAATTAATGAATAAAAAATACATTTTTGTTATTGTTAAACTTATCATTGAGCACTTGGTGATACATTTTATTTTTTATTTATTTATTTATTGAATAATTTGTTTCCGGGAAATCCCCATACAAATGGATTAACATCATTGGAATAGAATTTTTAACATACAATAAAAGTTATACTTATACAAGTATACATAAGATAATAGAAAATTATTAAAAATTTGCTACATTATTTGTAATACAAATGAACTGAAAATTTATCACCAGTTTCCAAGAATAATATGACTATAATAAAAATAATAAACAGCGCAACCATGAAAAAAAAAATATTTATAAGCAAACAGGAAATACTAGGAAACGGTATACGCAAAATTATTCAAACATTTAAAAGCTTCGCAGTTAGAGAGCTGAGATAACGTAATAGAAAATACTATTAAATTTTTCTACCGTAAGGTTAGAGAAAATGCAGTACATATTGTAAGCGTTGGACAGTTCTACAAGAATTTCAATATGGATAGAATATATTTCGCCTATGGTAAAAATTTCATTATTGATTAAAATATTTTCGTCAATAATTGCACATAAAGCTTCAAACCCTTTTTATGAGTTTCTCTCATCTAATGCCAATAGAAAGTTTCTTACTCGGAAGTACTTGGTGCACTTGATTCTTTTTGAATAATTCTTGCTTTGTTTTGATATTTAGTTCCACATTTAGTGTGATAATGAAGTTCTTTTGCAACAAAATCTATATCACCTAATATGGAATGCATAGCATTTCAAAATCTTCCAATATAGACGCATATTTTTGAAAGTTCTCAAAAATTTGATTGTGCATTTCGATATCTCCTTAAAAAATACAAGCTTTCTATAAAATCCCCGTACTAGAAGATATTTTTTCGTCTCGACTCTCTGTAACTGGGCACTTGCGCTGGACATCTCAGGTTGTGGACTTGCGCTTTTTGACTCTATAATGAGTCTCATCCGGGATATTTTCTAATTTTCTTTTAGCAATAGCTGTGAACTTGCGATAACATTGAAGGTAATAACCATCATGATCACTTGGAGATGAAGGTAACTCTAGAGATACATACATAAGATGCTGGAATTTACCAGCTTTCAATACGTGTACACATTCTACATACGACGCTTCATTAAAAGAAATTATTTTATCTACATTTTCCGCGACATGAATGCAACATCGCAACTTCAACGTTTTAGTATTTTCCATCATTAGGCAAACTTCTTTTTCTGACAAAAGCGCAATACAATATGTTATAACAATATCCAGGCAAACAATTTGGTAGAAACTTACTTGGTTTATAATTTGAATATTCGACATCAACTCTGTATGGTTTTCAAACATAATTACACAATTCTTAGATTTAAAACAATGAATTTTAGATATTATAATTACAAAGAATGAGATATGTGTACGTACCTAGTATAACTTATTCTGCTTTACTGCTTTAAATCATAAATATTATGAACATAACAGAAAGATATTCAAGAGCTTTGAATACGGACAAAATTCAATGCACCAATATTGGGACCACAATGCTCACAATTTTTGCCGTATATGTAAAGAATAAACTATACCAACATGCGCAGGCACACAAGAGTCTAGCCATGCACAGCCGTTTGACCGGGAGCATATCACAATCCATACTTCTCACAGTTCATACTCTGCACGATTCATACTTCTCACAAGCCATACTCATCTCGGGTCCTCTCGGCAAAATTCGATATACACTGGGAAAAAATACATATGCAGTAGAAAGATATGTTCAACATTACGAGCATAGATGTCTCTAGTTTTTTAAAAGAAATTTATATAGCGATCTGTTAGATACTTAAAAAAATATTATTACATTTTAAATACTTTTGGAATTGAATGAAGATGTAATATAGTATTCAACAATTAATAAAATGGTAAGGTAGGCAAATATTTGTAGTACCTATACAAATATAATAAATAAATACATACAACAAATATATCTTCCACCGATAATATTCGAACACAGAAAATAGTATATGATTATGTAGCAATAGAAGCAGGCAGTCCATTAGTAAGAATACTGTAGAACTGGAACAAAAGTATCTATAATAATTTCCGTTTCTTATATTCTTATCGATGTGTAAATACCTTGAGATTCCGCTTGCAGTAAATCAATTGTAGATTATTACAGACAATGTTCCAGGTTTTGTACTCGTATTTCGGTATAGTAGCTCACCAATTTTACAAAACACAATATTTCAAAGTTTATTTCTCCAATGAGCTAAAATCAGAACATCAGAACCTTGTAGCTGTGTACTGCATAAGTATATAAATAAATTAACGTACTGTTCTTAGAAAAATTTTGCTGTTGAAAATTAGATGCTACCACCACAACATCCATCATCTGATTACTTAATCAGATGATATTCCAATATTTGTGAAAATGACATGTAATCTTCTAATTTTTGTAATATGTCACTTATTTAACTGTTTATTGTGATTATTATTTGTATAATATATCCGTTATTCTATTATTCTTAAAATATTGTTAAAATCTTAATAAAACTAATGGAAACATATTACATCATATCCGTATCATCATATTGTTAATTTTATATTTAAGGTTGAAGATCTGTCACCTTGCATAAAATTTTAGTTGAGTAATGCCGATGTCAAATATTTTTCCGATAGAAAACGAAGCGTGTTCGGCTGTAGTTATAGTATGACTTATGAGAAGTATGAGTTATAAGAAGTATGGGGGGTGATATGTACTCGTTAGACCGAACGAAAAGCCCGAAGATACACGATGCTTTCCGAGTGGAAAATTATACTATTTATCAGAATTTTTAAAAATACTGACAATAACTGTACCTAACGCACAAAACTCGCTTCATTATATTATTTTTAACATTTTAAATTACTAATATAACTATCCGTGTTTTCTGGCGCTTGGAATATTCGTCGTGTACCTTAAGTGCCCGTCCGGTCTGACTGCTAGAAATTTCTAACATGCACCTGCAGTTCAATGCTTACATTTACGTTTCTACAGATAGTACTTATATTTAGATTTTTTTATCAGATGCAGAACAAAATATTATTTACTGTAATAATAAATATATATTTTAGTGCAATAAACAAATTATTAAGTAATATCAATTCAATTTAATAATAATTTTAATGATTTTTAAAGCAGTCTGGCATTAGATATAAAATACTCAATTAATGCCAGACTAATATTCGTTAAATATACTATCAGACTAGTTTATTTTGGCAAAAGAACCAAATTTGGTAAAATCAGTCTGTTATTGAGTTTTTTTTGTGGAAGTTTTTGAATTGGTCTGGGGACTTTATGGTATCACAAAATCAATGCCAGACCAATATTTTTTAAATATACTAGTGTACTATTTTAATTTAAAGAAATACTCAACTTTGGTAAAAAAATTAAATATTTTGAACAATTTTAAATTGGTCTGGTAGCATGAAGGGAATATTCAATAAATGCCAGACCTATATTTTTTAAATGTGTTATCGGACCAGTTCATTTTAGCATAAAACTGATTTTTGGTCAAATCAGTCCGGTAACTGATAATTTAATCCTAATTGAAATAGCCGCCATAGCTAAAACAACCACACGATCGATGCCAGACCGAAAGAATTTAAATCGCCGTTGTGACCCAAATACTGTCTGGCACCTGAAATTTTGGTCATTATCGTTCGGGTTTTTTGTCACAAGCTCCTGAACTAAAAGTCATAACTACAGGTTAAGAAACAAGTGCATATCGAAATTTTGACAGTAATATTAAACAACTCAATTCGTTTCGATAAGATATTGTCAATTTAACCAACAGTTAAAATTTAACTATAAACGGTGCAAGTGGTTCTAAGAATATTATTAAATACTTTAAAACTAAAATCATTTATTTATTTAAACAATAGATATGACGCACTATTTATTCACACGATATTTATATCACTAATTATTTATTTCGACTCGCCTTGCTGGACCTTACTAATTGTACTCTATACTGGACTCAACTAACTCCTCGCGTAGCGCTGCGTCGCTTTTATAGATCTCCATTATTCTAAAACATTCCAAGTACATTTCCAGTAACGTTTCAGAACAATAGAACAAAAGGTCAGGCAAGCGGGGGTAATTTAACTTATTTCGGCTTACGATCACTTTACAATTAATCCTGTCACAGTAACCGGGCAGCCAGATACAATTGCTTTTGCCTATACTTCTAGACCTCTTCTTTCGAGATTTGTTCACTTGTCCTCTGGCGAAGGACCCCCTCCTATTTGTATAGTTTTCTCTTTAAATTTTCTATACTTAGCTCGAGTAGTATTTTTCCAATTAGTGAAGAGCTAAAAAAAGATTTATCGTATTAAAAATATTGAGCATTATTTCTGAATGTAATATTAATATACTTGTCTCCATTCTTCCGTCGACAATTGCGGTCCTCCGCTACTACTACTTTATTTTTCCGTTAGATCATTCCATTTATTTGACATACAGTCATCTAAAATGGAATTTGCAATTCCAATTTTATAAATAAAATCCGATTCCATTTTATATAAATATATTTCATATTGATCTTCAGCGGTATTACGATTTCTTCTCTTGTTTATCTATTGCTTTTCTGTTGAAAAATATAGTTTAAGTGCTCGACAGAATAAATATATTATCGATTAAAGTAAAGATAATTATATACAATAGTATGCAATTAATTCTCAAAGCTAAAACATGATATTCGTTCAATAAAGTATGAAAATACTTATCTAGCTGTCACAATATGTTTCAAGTTAGTTACACTGAAAGAAATAGACATGAGTTATTTCCTACAATATTGTAATTAAAATTTTATATAAATGATCCAAACGATTACATGCATAATGCATATAATTTATTGTATAGATTAGAAGCGTTGTTTCAGATATTTATAAGAAATTGTAAATGAAAACTTATTTTAAAAATTATTTCAAAAATTGTTATATTATATAATAAATTTTTATATGTATTGCTAAAAAATAATCAAGTAATATTATTTTAAAAATCATTATATATTGTTTCATGTAGTAATACATATACGCAACAAAGAATTAAATCCATTTTAAATATTTCGAACTAATATAAATAAATGGCGAACAATATTTATAGATCATAGTAATTTTATATTAATAATTTTTAGAATATATTACTTTCATATTTAAGAGTTTTTATTGGAAATGCCAAAACAATTTTAATTTCACTTTTACAAATTGTTTGATCACAGAACACATTAAATCAAAAAAAGTATGCACTTCGAAAATTTAGAATATGTAGTCAAATACAATTTGAAATACTGTTTTAAATTACTACACAGGTTATTTTTTTTTAATTTTGAATATATTACTACAATTGTTTGAAAATTTCCTACAACGTAAATAATTTATCCCCATAATAATTGTATAGGTATTGCGTATTGTGCACTTGCAAACGTGTCGCGTCTTATGTGGTGTGTTGTGTCGTCTACGCAGTTAAAGTGGGCGCGAGGGCGCGTTTAGCGAACACATCAGTTGTAACTCATCTTACAACACGTTCACTACTGATTAGTATCAGCACTTGCATATTCGCTGAACGGACGTATATCTATAAGATGTTCGTGTAAGATAAAGATAATTTTTTCATTATCGATGAAATAATAAATGATTATTTTTTGACGATGATTTTAATATGAATAACATAATTCAAGTAGTTATTGCTGACGTTCCTGAAAATATTATTCCGAATAGAATAGTGCCAGTACATAACGAAGGATATGTGGAAAATATTGTACCTAATTATAGTTTAGATGAATTTAAAAATAATTTTAGAATGACCCGCGCTAACGTAGAAGAATTGTGTTATTTATTACAACCACATTTACCAGAGCGACATTTATATATTTCACTAGAAACAAAAGTTTTGTTTTCATTATGGGTTAGATCGAAGCAAGAAAGTTTTTTTTTGCAATTTGGGCAGTTAGTGATATATTTGGATTTTCTGAAGGTACCGGACATTATGTTGTTATAAAAATTATATCTGCGATTATAAAGCTAAAAGATCAGTTTATTTAGTGGCCAAATCCAAGATCATATAGTGAAATAACCTCCAGGATTTTGCTCTATAATTATATTTTCGCCATCTCCAGGTTCTTCTTCAGTCGTTTGATCTGATTTGATGTACAAATTTACTAATTATGCATCAATTCAAAGCTTTATATAAAGTAATCTATAGAAATGAGTTGATTATTAATAAGAACATAATCATTTAAAAATATTATGTTTGAATTATTCGACATATTTAGATGTTAACGTCAAACTTTTTAGGTTATTAATATTACGCTGACTGCATACAGCGTAAAAATTCACTGCTTACGATAGTCGCGTTGTTTTTATCATTTGCCTTATCTCATCTCATCTCAAAATGAGATGAGTTTGACATGAACTGAGTTGAGTTCAAGAAAGATTTTTATGAAGTAAAAAGAACGACAAAAGACAAATTTTGTTGCTAACTTGAACAATTTGAACTTGACATTAGCTTTTCAACGGTCAACCGCGATATTTTCAGGCGTTATTTTCGATCACTCAAAACTATGAGTGGGCATTATTTGGGCTTCCATAATTCTGTCGATTACATAATAACATGTAGTGCGACAAGTTCTACAATATTGTTTAAATTGTACGGTACTATAACTTTCACATAATTTTCAATTGTATGATGTTTACGTCTTTTGTATATTTATTTATTCTTCTAATAATAATATTTATTAAAGAAATAAACAAAAAATCTTTACAATAACCAAACTAATTGTATGTGACCGCCCGTGACAGCAAAACATTCATCCCCACCATTCATCTAGATTAAAAACTCAACAAGTACAACCTCCAGAGGTGACTAAGAATCGGGAAGGGGGAGGAACTCTTCTCACTTCGGTCTCACTTTATCTCACCTCCGTCACGATAAAAAGAACGGTCAAAATGAGTGAGGCAACTGAGGTGAACTGAGAAGAACTGAGATCTCATGTAAAAAGTGGTGAAAAAGAACGCGACTAATGCTGACAAACAGCGTATACTCGGCGGTAACGTTCAGCGAAAAATCAGCCTCCGCTGTGACAACTGTGGCGTTCGCTAAACGCGCCCATGTCGTGCTTGGAGCAAACGAACAAAGGCTACGTATTGGGACGTTTGGTAAGTAAATTGAATTATTTATGTATTCGTAGCTCAATAAGTAATTAGTTAATTATGCGTTGAGAACAATTTACTAATTTAATAACAATAAATGAATAATTATTTGATTCTTTTAGTTTGAACATGGACGAATTTATCACAAATATTTTAAAGACATTGTTGTAAACCGGATTGCACTAGATATTTGAAGTCTTTGTTCGGCTAGGTGCATCCTTGCATTTAGTAATCTAATAAGGGAGTGGGAGATTGGGAAATAGCTTCTACTCCGCTGCCGGACAGAGAGTTAGTCAGTGATTAGGAGTTGAAGAATTAGTAATTAGACAGTAACAGTAGTAACCAACATCTATAATTATATTAAACTATATTTCAATATATGTATCAATAATACAATATATACGTAATTAATTTAAAAACCCTAAATAGACACTCTCAACGTAAGAGCCTACACACGTTACGTTACAACAACCTGGGGAATGGAGGGTTTGATTGAAACATTTTCCAGTAAGTTGTTTTTTTATACAAAAATTATTTATCTGATACAATATTAACAAAACGTATAAACGAGTTAATACAAACTGATAGGTACTTTAATTATTTTTTATTTATGTGTAGGTACTCTGAAAACTAATCACAAATCAATATTTTGATACTTCTAAAAATAGTAGAGCGCACCAGATTAATTTAAAATTTTTATTTATGACTGTTAAATAATTTGTTGGTTATGTACATATTTACGTACATAATCCCATTTAATTTATAAATGTAACATTCATAAATATAGAGTTTGCATTCTAATTCTACTCTTGGATATTGGCCTGTTGCTTATGAGTATATTGTTATCGTAAACACATCCTCCAGAATATTTAATTTTAATACGCGTGTTACTACTAATTATAGTGTTATAAATGACGATTAAATGTTAGCGCTAAAAATAACAAATCTAGATGACCGTCGCCTGGCCGAACCCAGTCACGCGGAATCCTCCTCCACGCCGTGATTATTTCGCGCATCCACCACAAAGGAATGTATTGAGAAATCACACGACAAATAACACACGTATGCAACAAAGTCCAATGGAACAGAGAAAATGGAACAAGTCACCTTATGCGAAACGCATACCTGCTACTCAATAGCAGGGTGGCCTCGAACTTACGCGTACATATACTCAACTGTACCTGCCATTACCACCCCTGAGCGGTGTGGTTTATTCCGGCGCCGAGATATGGTTACACAACTAACCTTGCCATTATCACCCCTGGGAATAGGGAGCAACCCGAACCCGAATTCCGTTCAGGTGCTGATCAACCCTAGTGGCTTTACTTCGGCCTTAGGGGCATAGTTACAAAACCAGGATAAAACCATCCCTGCCGTTACTACGCGGTCAATCAGCGAAAACCCACGAGGCTAGCAATCGTGGACACATAGATCGCGTTTCTGGTTACCCTTATAGCTCTCTCATCACGCCTGGAAGCTCTACCGGGCACAACTGATCAACAAGGATAAGGATAAAGGAAAACGCAGTAAAGAAAAAGAATAATCATACAAATCCGTATCTGTATTACTCTTGCTATCGTGGACTAAAAGTGTGTGTTACAATCAACCCACCTGAATCACTACACAAATCAATCATTACGAAATCGATGTTCTCACACTGAAATCTAGAAATAAACTAAAATAAAACACGTGAATACCAGTATCATTAAATGTAGCTAATTTAGTAGTAGTAAATTTAAAAGAAAACCAACTGAACAAATTCAAAGCAGTTCTACAGTCTCTAAGTATTTTTTTAACACATGTGATCTTAATATGTATATATTTATATTTATTTTTATTTCAGAGTCTTACTGACCTTGACCATGCTTTAGAAATTAGAGGCAGGCGTCATTCTAACTATGGATATACAAATCAACCAGTAGCAGTTATTATTGGTGACATCGACAATATTGAGCTTGCATATGTAATTGTTAATTCCGTAATGTACATAGTTGATAATGCATTGCAGTCAGTAAATTTATGTTTTAAAGTGTTTCATGCACTTAATGCTGAATATCCAGTGGAAGCTAATATGGTTTGGACATTTCTCCAAAAATCTGTATTCGGGATTGGTTGTCCCACGGATAAACAGTACGTTCCCGTATCATGTCATGTAAGATTTGGAACAGTTTGTTACTAAGGATAAGTAAAATAAATTTTGTATTATATAATAAGTTCCGATTTTCTTTTTATTGTAATTTTTAATTGTTACTTGATGCCAAGAAAATTACCCGTAATAATAATGCTTTGCTTTCTTTGTGGTATTGGTGTTTCCAATCGTATAGCTTTCTTCTATCATCTTAAGAATGAGCATGATATTCGCAAAGTTGGCAATTTTTCCTGCATTGAGTAAGACTGTATGAGACAATATAATTCACTTAATTACTTTAGAAAACATTTAAAACATCAATATTACTGTCAGTATATACTGATTACAATAATGAGTCAATACTTCAGTTTTTCTTTGTTTCCTTAGACCATCATTATTACTGACAATATACGTATTCAGTATTTGCTAAACAACAAGGTACACAATGGAATATGCGATTGTAGCAATATTGCTAGCGTAAAAGGGAAATTAAAAAAAGACGTGTGTAAGTGAAGGACTGGCTAAAGCAAAGAAATTCCATGTTATTCTGTAACACGCTACAAAAAAACCTGATGATGCTGCTTTACGATGTATTGGTTGTTGTCTAATCTGAAATTAATTAAATTCTAAATGAATAAATGGCTGAAGAGCAAGAGAGCATGGAGTAGCAAATATAACAAAGGAATACTGAAGCACGGACCAATAATCTAAAGAATCTGAGGAGAAACACAGGATTAAACCTTACACGGCCAACAATAATGATAGCATCCCCTTTATTTTCTATACTGAAGCTCCAAATTGTAAAATTTCTGGTCATTCTTCATTAGAACCTTCAATACACACCATTACACGATCAGTACTACTGTCAATATTTGTATGTACTGAGAGTAATATTGACCGTCTAGTAGTCGCTATAGAGATAGCGTTACAGTAAGGAAATGCATAATACCACCATAATACTTATAAAGTGATAGAGTTTTAAGAATGTAGCTGATATGAAATAAATAAATAAATATATTATCACGGCATATTACCCATTGCTGGGTGTGTCAATCTGTTTTGTACGCAGATTTCGGTAATGATGATGACATATATGATATCGAATAAAACTTTTTAAAAATAATAGTTTTCCATCCTATTATTTTATTTGTCTGGCATTTTCATCTAAAATCAGTTGTAACTACAAGTTCAAGGATATATTTTGCTATCTTTTACACCAGAGGTTAAGAAGTCGTATGTCTAAATTTACGAGCATAAATTTATAAGAAAAATCGGCTGAACTACAAACATAAAAGCAGGTACTACATAGATCAGACGTATGTAACAATTAATAAAATAGTCGTATGTTGCATATTTCTTGTACATACAACTTTGGATTTCAGGATATGTCAACACCGTTGTCATATAAAAAATAGCATAGTCGTATATTCAATATTTGTTGTGAATACGACTTTTGTTTTAAGCATGACAACGATGTCAACACTGTCTGTAACCTCAAAATTTATTTGTCAGTTGTGCAGTTATCTGTAGTGCGGTGTGTTTAACCCTTAGTCGCTATAAAAATTTAACGGCTGTTAAAATGTCAGTTAAATAACTATTAATTTAAAAAATAATTATAAGATAATTATTTGTGTACATAGCCGTAAAATATGATCTCTAAACGCAATAACAATACTATTGTTTTAATAATATTTAATTCGTTCAGACTGCATGTGCAATGGCTTCAATATTTTTTCAGAAATTTTGCCGAGATTTTGCATTGGCAAACCATTCCTATATTGATACATTAATATAAAAAGTATATATATATGTACAATCATCTTTAGGGGAACTTTCGCAGGTCATTTTGCTTCTGTACAGACTCCTCAAATTTTGTAGCGCGCACCCTCAAACGAATAATATAATATACTCATGGTGACGTAACACGATATGCAATAAGCATGGTCGTCTTCTTAGTTCCTATTTTTAGCAAAAGGTGCCTCTAATAGGGCAAAAACAAGTATCAAATTAAAATACAGAGTTGAACAGTAGCGACACTGTTTTCAACTTTTTAAACTATTTGACGAGAAAATAATAAAAAAAGAAAAACTGAAATGGAGCTATAAAATGTACCAATGTTCGAAAATTTTTGTACTATTTATTTGTTTTAGAAATAAATATAATAAGGTGTTGTAAATTGATTGTTTCAATTTCACATTAAAAACTCACTTGTACTCTATTTAATTTTTTCCATAAAAGTAATATTATTGTTTTTATTACATATTTCTAAAATTACAGTGTACTTCTGTAACTTTTAAATGAAATATTATAAATTATATCTAATGCAATAAGAATAATGAATTATATATGCAGTTTATTATGATTTAGGAACTAAATATACTTAATTCTTTATATCAATAGCAAAGTATTTTTCTCCAACGAATAATGAACAAAATAGTTATTGATGAAACAAGTGTGTAAAGTACGTGTTTGTTAGAGTGTTTTTTTTGTTGTTGTAAATTAGACGTTCAAATTGGTTTCACTGATATGCAAGCTTATGTTATCATAAATTTATTTGAAAACAGCAACAAACTAACTATGTGTTCTTTAAAGAAGTAATAAGCTCTACTCTTACCGTAACCCTACATAATATAACACCGCTGTATAGGGCACGAGGCGCCGTATAGATGGAATACAGCCCCGTATAGATGCAAATTTATTTGCTATACCGAACCTTTATTAATTATTGAAGTAATATAATATAATATATTATTATGTAAAGGATTATGATAGTCATCAATCATTTTAATGAATATTGACCATAATTCCGAATACTATATTTTTTCTACTGCTTGTGTAAATTCGGAAAAAACGAATAAATTTCAGTAATATTTGACAGATAATTAAGATTTTCACCCGTTGCTCTTGATTTTTCATTGCCTACTTAATTTTAGGGTGAATAATGCAAATTGTTAGCTGTGATTGGCTGAGAATAGAGAATTATGAGTCCATAATTCACTATCGTGAATTATGGCTACTATAAGTACTGTAAGTAACGAAATGTCAACAATTTTCGCATTGATTGTTGCCTGCTGTACCTGTACAGTTTAACAAAATAGTTATTGATGAAACAAGTGTGTAAAGTACGTGTTTGTTAGTGTTTTTTTTTTAATTAGACGTTCAAATTGGTTTCACTGATATACAAGTTTATGTTATTATAAATTTATTTGAAAACAGCAACAAACTACCTATGTGTTCTTTAAAGAAGCAATAAGCTCTACTCTTACCGTAACCCTACATAATATAACACCGCTTTATAGGGCACGAGGCGCCGTATAGATGAAATACAGCCCCGTATAGATGCAAATTTATTTGCTATACCGAACCTTTATTAATTATTGAAGTAATATAATATAATATATTATTATGTAAAGGATTATGATAGTCATCAATCATTTTAATGAATATTGACCATAATTCCGAATACTATACTTTTTCTACTGCTTCTGTAAATTCGGAAAAAAACGAATAAATTTTAGTAATATTTGACAGATAATTAAGATTTTCACCCGTTGCTCTTGCTTTTTCATTGCCTACTTAATTTTAGGGTGAATAATGCAAAATGTTAGGTGTGATTGGCTGAGAACAGAGAATTATGAGTCCATAATTCACTATCGTGAATTATGGCTACTATAAGTACTGTAAGTAACGTAATGTCAACAATTTTCGCATTGATTGTTGCCTGCTGTACCTGTACAGTGTAAAGTACGTGTTTGTTAGTGTTTTTTTTTTAATTAGACGTTCAAATTGGTTTCACTGATATACAAGTTTATGTTATTATAAATTTATTTGAAAACAGTAACAAACTACCTATGTGTTCTTTAAAGAAGCAATAAGCTCTACTCTTACCGTAACCCTACATAATATAACACCGCTTTATAGGGCACGAGGCGCCGTATAGATGAAATACAGCCCCGTATAGATGCAAATTTATTTGCTATACCGAATCTTTATTAATTATTGAAGTAATATAATATATTATTATGTAAAGGATTATGGTAGTCATCAATCATTTTAATGAATATTGACCATAATTCCGAATACTATACATGTTCTACTGCTTCTGTAAATTCTACTTAATGTTCGGGTGAATAATGCAAATTGTTAGCTGTGATTGGCTGAGAACAGAGAATTATAAGTCCATAATTCACTGTCGTGAATTACGGCTGCTATATAATTAATCGAAAAAAAATTGAAATAATGTGGATATATTTATATAGGAATAAAATAGAATTTTCGAAGTGTTTCAATGCTGTTATAAATATTAGTTTTAAAATTATATAGTAAGTAACGAAATGTCAACAATTTTCGCATTGATTGTTGCCTGCTGTACCTGTACAATTTAACAAAATAGTTATTGATGTAACAAGTGTGTAAAGTATGTGTTCGTTAGAGTGCTTTGTTTAAAATAGACGTTCAAATTGCTTTTACTGACATACAAGCTTTATAAATTTATCACAAACCAGTAACAAACTACCAATGTGTTCTTGAAAGAAGCAATAATCTCTACATTTACCGTAACCCTACATAATACTAACAACGCTTTGCAGGGCACAAGGCGCCATATGGATGCAATACGTCCCCGTATATATGCAGTATATCTCCGTATGGATGCAAAGTATTTTTGCTATACCGAACCTTTAGTAAGGGAAGTAATATATTTGTTTGCGGTACTTTATAGAACAGGTTTCATTAGACAAGTTTACTACTTAGTTTTTTCTTGTATATATAATATTTCAGGAAATATAAGCTTGACAATACAAACTATGCCGCATGTAGTAAAATCCTGATTTTTAGTTAACTTAACTGGTAAACGTTCGTCGTGATGATATACATTTTTTTGTAACACGTGCACCGAAAGTATCCCATTACTAGTCTACTTGCGGGACTGAAAGAACCCCATTACTAACCAGGTGAATTATTTTTCATTATTGCCCTCTTAGAAAGTCAATTATTTTTCATAAGAACCCTAGGACTATATCAACGTATTCTACAGAATACAGAGAGTACAGAGTGATCCAAAATGATTAACCGGTGCCGCCTCTTTCTGATTTTTTCTTGACGCATCGCATTTGACTGGCATAGCTGTACAAATTAGGTGTTACAAAAAAAAATAGATGAAAATGACTATCTTTCTTCCGTGGAAGGTAATTTTGATCATTGGACATTGTCAAGTTATGTGGCGGTGAGACATTTTGATCACTCTGCACGTATACCGAAGAAACTCTTTGAACCCAAGACTGTTAGTCGGTAAAAAACCGATTAACCGGCTTAATATTTGATAAGCTATGATATGGCCTATTCCTTATTTAATTTTTGTAAGTAAAAATATTTATTTACTAAAAGTCTGTCTAACATATCAAAAAAACTCTAAAACGAACAAAAATACACAAATTTTCTTTATTAAATTTTATATAGGAAAGATTACATGTTATTAATACATATGTAATTATTTCATCATGTAATCAAAGGCTGATTGTGATGAAAATATGTTAGGCAAAGATAAATTTGAGAGTGACACACTTCATTGGAAACTTATGGTTTAATCGGCTTCTAAAAATTTGGATTATAATGTCCTAATATTATCAAATACCTATTTGCAATATTAACAAATTTGTATAAATCAAAGCCATATTTTTATAAAATGCGAATTTTGTATGATCTATTGAAATAATAATTATGAACGTTGTTATACTCATGACAAAAAGTTGTATAATTAACGATTTAATTAAATTAAATAATGACCAGTAACCTCCTTTGGTTACACTAATTTTGTATAAACTAAATCCATATTTTTATAATATGCGATTTTTAACATCTTATGCACATGTGTCATAGACTCTGTAATAAAATACATTAATTTCGTAACATGTAAAGCTGGTTCCTGTGCAAGTTATACTGTGCAATTAGGCCCCTCCTCCTCCTATTTACTTGTATCTGCTCAGACTGTTCCACAAACGCAATGTCCGTGTTTTCAATGTTTACAGATACCAGTGTATATACCGTGACGCAGATAACCATTGAGTTATAGAAGTAGGTAGAGGGAGTGCTATGCTATGTGCTTGATGGCACGCGGGGATCGCATGTAGTTGTGTGGCCGCCATATTTGGATGAACCTAAATATCGTTATCGTGCACTGAACGTAGCGTGTTTGTGTCTTTTCTTTGACTTTATATGTTTGTTAAGAGTTATATTTTTATTGGAAACATTGTATCTTTTGATATTATTAGTAACTTAAATTTGATAAATACTTGATCCTCAAATATGCCGGCGTGTTGTGCATTTGGATGCAGTAATAGATCATCGAGAAAAAGTGCTAAACAAAAAGAAAAAAGGGCTGTAATTACATATCACAAGTAAGTTATTTTTTATTAACATATATCGTGTAATTAGTAAAATGTCTGTTGTTTAAATTTAGATTTCCAAAACACCCGGAGAGGCGAGCAAATTGGATAAAAGCGATAAGAAGAGTTGGCTGGGAGCCGACAAATACCAGTATTCTGTGTTCCGAACATTTCACAGAAGATTGTTTTGACAGAACATCTTTGTCATGTGTAAGATTAAGGTGAGCAAATTTAGGAAAATTGGTAATAATATAGTGATCCGTTTCTTTAATTTTGAATTTAAACTAATTAAATTTATAATTGCAGGCAGTTAAAACCCCACGCCGCAAACTAGAAAGGCGAGAACTTAGCACAATCAGTGGAATAACGCCCATAGTAACAAAAATTGATGTCAATAACTCCACAGAAACTTCCACTGCAGATGCTGATGTTCCTCAAACGCTAAATATTAGTGAAAGTACAAGTGCATTGACAAACACATTATTACCAGTACCACAACAAAAATCAACTGTGCTTAGAATGATGTCACGAACCACATCTTTTTCGCCAGCTCGAAGAATGCATCGTGATATATCACCTGCCAAAGCTTCGTTACTTAGGCAAATACAAAATTTAAAAAGTAAATACAGAAAAAAAGTTAACCAGCTACAGCAAACAAAACGAAGAAATTTAAGAAGAATAGCGACATTATCTTCTGTGTTAAAAAGTATAAAAAGCCAAAATTTGTTGCAAGATGAACAATTACAAGTTTTAAAGAATATTGGAAGTCCAAATTCGGACATTTTAAAGCGACAACTTGGCAAAAGTGGAGATTCTAAACTTTCTCGTCAGTATAGTGAAGAATTAAGAAAATTCGCAGTAACACTGCATTATTATTCACCAGCTGCTTACAAATATGTGCGTACTGCATTTAATTCTTGTCTTCCTCACCCTAAGACCATTTCCAAGTGGTATAGTTCGATTGATGGTGCCCCAGGATTCACAGCAGAAGCATTTCGGGCTATTAAGATCCGTTGTGAGTATTCAGATAGACCTTTGTTAGCAAGTCTTTGTATAGACGAAATGTCGATACGACGTAAAATTGAATTTGATGGGAAAAAGTACCACGGATATGTAGATTTTGGTGTAGAAAACGACGAAGAATCAATGTCTGAAGCTAAAGACGCTCTCGTCTTTATGATTGTTTGCATCAATCAAGCATGGAAAATTCCTGTCGCTTATTTTCTGGTGGATGGTGTTAATGCAGATCAGCGATGTAATTTAATTAATATATGTTTGTCCAAATGTTATGAAGCTGGACTTCGCATTATTTCTATTACATTTGATGGAGCAGCGTCAAATATAACAATGATGTGGAAGTTGGGATGTCATATTAATGGATCAGTATCGTGGTTTAATCATCCAGATTCCAAAGAAAATGTGTACTTGTATCCAGATCCGTGTCACATGCTTAAAAATGTACGCAACGCATTTGGGGATAAAAAAGTATTCTTCGATTATCTAAATCGTAAAATTGACTGGAATTTCATTGTTTTGTTGCAAAAACTACAAGATAGTGAAGGACTAAATTTGGCAAATCGATTGAAGAAAGTGCATATAAATTTCAAGAAACAAATTATGAAGGTCCGTTTAGCAGCACAGTTGTTAAGTAAATCAACAGCAATTGCGCTTGAATTTTGTTGTAACCATCTGAAATTGGCTGAATTTCAAAACTGTGAAGGAACGGTAGAATTTATAAATATTTTCAATAATTTATTTGATATTTTAAATAGTAAAAATCTGAATCAATTTGGCTTCAAGAAAGCCCTTTGTCAACAAAATATTGCTACTGTTTTGATCAGTTTGGAATCAACTGAAACTTATATAAAAAATTTAAAATTATCTGATGGCACTAAAATTATTTCGTCAAATCGAAAAGTTGGTTTTTTAGGATTTTTATGTTGTATTAATAGTATTAAAAAATTATATGCTGATGTAATTGTTGAAAAATCCTTATTAATGTACATACCAACATATAAATTAAATCAAGACCACCTGGAAATGTTATTTTCGGTAATAAGGTCACAAGGAGGATTCAACAATAATCCTACAACCAGACAGTTTTGTACTGCGTACAAAAAATTTTTAGTTCATTCAGAACTTAAGTCCACGAAAAGTGGTAATTGTATTCCACTTGAAGAAATAAATATACTGCATGTAAGTTCTTCAAAACAAGAAACTAATGCAATAGATATTATTAATAAATCCACAAATAAAAGTAGAATAAATCTTCAAGAACATATTTCTATTAATGAAGTTACAGATCATATGTATGAAGCAAATCCCCAAGAATTAACAGAATACAGTACTTACATTATTGCATATATTGCTGGTTTTGTTGTTAAGTATTTAAAAAATATAATTATTTGTCATAAATGTTTAAATGCTTTAGAACAATATGCAGATACAACTGAAAAAGTATATAAATTTATTAGTCATAAAGATATTGGCGGGCTAATTTATCCTTCACAGGATGTTATTGATATTTGTACAACTACCGAAAAAGTTATAAAACAAGCAATTTATGATAGCGGTGGTCCTCATTTAAATAAAAAATACTCAGTCTTGTTTTTAGTGTCATCTGTACTTAAATATTATTTGGACCGTAATATTTTCAAAGAGTTAAATATACATGTTTTTGACCAAAGTCCATTTGAAAATCATATTTTTAATTTAATACGTGCTGTGTCAGAAAAATATATTTTAATACGTTTACATTATATTGTAAAAAATATATCAGATGTTTCAAAAAATAAAAGACAGCAACTACATAAGCTAATATTATTTGAAGGTTGGTAAGATCATTTTTTATAGTTTGTGGTTATATAGAATATATTATGTATTTTTATTTTACATTGTTTTATAATTTGTAGTAAATAAAACAACTAAAATAGCTTCTATCAGCATTACATATTTTTAACTTGGTTCATCCCAAGATGGCCGCCAGCTGTACCCCCTTCCGTTCCATGCAAGCAGTTCGCTTGCCCATATCCTTACTTCAGGCTCCCTCTATATACACCTATATTCATAACTCAATGCAGATAACATTCACTGTCGTAAATACTCGTGTAGGCGCTCGGTTACATTCGTGCTTGTCAATTTGCGGCAATATTTGAATGTAAGTATGATATGTGTAAAGTACTTATAGACAGGAATACATATTGAAGGACTTTTTGGAAAAAAATTGTTGAGCTCGTAATTAAACATCTTAAATAATAAGAAATACCTATGTTGCAATATTTAGTTTATTAGAACAAGTTAAAAATTTTGTATAAATCAAAGACGTATTTTTACAATATGTGATTTATTAAAATCTCATGCACAAGTGTCATGCACTCTGTAATAAAATACCTTAAATTCGGGGGTCTGGGGATGATAATGCCCTAATAATAACAAATACCTATGTTGCTATATTTGGTTTATTAGATTACGTTAAAAATTTTATATAAATTAAAGCCATATTTTCATAATATGTGATTTATTAAAATCTCATGCAGATGTGTCATGCACTCTATAATAAAATACCTTAAATTCGGGGATCTGGGGATGATAATGAATTAATAATAACAAAAACCTATGTTGCAATATTTATTTTATTAGAATAGTTAAAATTTTTGTATAAATCAACGACGTATTTTTACAATATGTGATTTATTAAAATCTCATGCACATGTGTCATGCACTCTGTAATAAAATACCTTACATTCGGGGGTCTGGGGATGATAATGCACTAATAATAACAAATACCTATGTTGCTATATTTAGTTTATTAGATTAAGTTAAAAAATTTATATAAATTAAAGCCATATTTTCATATGTGATTTATTAAAATCTCATGCACATGTGTCATGCACTCTGTAATAAAATAGCTTAATTTCGGGACACGAAAATAAAAAATGAAATAAATTGTACCAAAATATATTTTGAAATACAAACTTTGTAAATTGATATAATTACAACAAAATTAATAACTTTTCTTTTTCTTTTCGAGTAAATTTGTTTGACACAAAGAAATGTTGTTTATATGTAAATAAAAATTTAGTATTTTAAAAAGAACCGTATGATTCTATGAAATGATATATTTGTAACAAATAAATGTATAATTTGTAACATTTGTATCAAAAAATATTATTCTAAAATTTCGTATAGGTGGTAGGTAATTTCTTTCTAAATTAGCATAAAAGTATCAATGTTTATTAATTTAATAACGCATATTAACATCTCATTGAAAACAAAACACAAAGATTAAAATAGTCTGTGCCTCTTTTATTTAAAATAAAAAATTACAAACACAAGTAAGTAAGGAAATTAAAGTTTAATCTATTATACAGAAATTAAAATTTAAGTTCTTTGAATGAAGGTTCAGGATTTACTCTTGGAGGTCACACTCACACAACGGATTACAATTTATATTTCTAAAAAAAGTGGTATTTATAGTGAACAAAGCAGCTTTACTTATTTATTTATATATTACAACAAATAAATCATTCCATATAAACATCTTTTTCTTATAAATAATCCTATAGGCCATTAATCGTAATCTCATAATACTGATTTTCCTAAAATAACAGAAAATAAAACTACCAAATTAGTGAACGGGATAATTGGACGGAATATAAGTAATGCAATTATTTTAAAGAAAAACAGTATCTTGCTGTATCATATTACCATTACCTAGCCTTGCTACCCCATGCTGTGTGGGACTGGTAAACAAACGGAATCAGGAGAATGACTGAAGTAGGGAGTGGGGGAACATTACCCCTGCGATAGATATCTTGAGAAAAGGCAATGAATTTTGTATTCTACAAAATGTGTTTTTGTAGCCGCAAAATTAATTAAAATGATTTACTTTCTTCAAAAAATTATTCACAAGTAATAAATACATCGGGGGGATGGTTAATTAAAATAAAAAAATTACTGAAATACCTTTTGTAGCTCATTATTAAATTCTGTATTTTTCCTGGTTTTTAATTATTATTTTTCAAGATGAGAGTAATAAATATTTTAAAAATTCAACATGTCCCCGATGTATCACACTTAACTGAATTAATATGAATTTATTTTACATTCATATCTTTTCTGGTTATTGAATAAAAACGTATTTTGTAAGCATGTATTTTGCCATATGCCAAGTAACACCGGGTATGCTCTTAAGGTATAATAACCATCAGCAATATTTTTGTTTAAACTAAATCTTGTTTAACAATAAAAATAATAAAATATTCTATTATGTAAAGTTGTTTCTATTTTTGGTGTATGACGCACTCTAACTGTATTTAAAGCGGATTGTATATGTTCCATGGCATATTTTAACTAATCGGTTGATAATAAAAGGTACTAATACCGAATTTCACATCTTTTTAGAATGTAAATACAAAATTTTGAATAAATTAAACTTTAAGCCACTTACAATTACAATAATAATATGCTTCGCGCCAATCTATCTGCCTACATTCCAAACATATTTTATTAACCATTTCTTTTGTTTTCAAGTTTTTAAGGGAACTATTTGCCCAATCTAATTAAAATTTGAGACATACATTCCCAAGGTATGTAGAAATATGTAATAAGTATTATATATTACAAAATTAGTTTCATAATACTGCTAAAATGAATAAAATGTAGGTAGAAATAACTCATATTTGAACATAAATTTACTTAAGGTATAATAACCGTTAGCAATATTTTTGTTTAAACTAAATCTTGTGTTATTAATTAACAATAAAAATAATAAAATATTCTATTATTTAAAGTAGTTTCTATTTTTGGGGTATAACGCACTCTGTTTTTTAAAGCGGATTGTATATGTTCCATGGCATATTTTAACTAATCGGATAACAATAAGATGTAGATACTAATACCGAATTTCAAATCTTTTTAGAATGTAGATACAAAATTTTGAATAAATTAAACTTAGAGCCACCTTAAAATTGCAATAATAATATGCTTCGCGCCAATCTATCTGCCTACATTCTAAACATATTGTATTAACTTTTCTTTTGTTTTCAAGTTTTTAAGGGCACTATTTGCCCAGTCTAATTAAAATTTAAGACATACAGTCCCAAGATATGTAGAAATATGTAATAAGTATTATATATTACAAAATTAGTTTCATAATACTGCTAAAATGAATAAAATGCAGGTAGAAATAACATATATTTGAACATAAATTTACTTAAGGTATAATAACCGTTAGCAATATTTTTGTTTAAACTAAATCTTGTGTTATTAATTAATAAAATATTCTATTATTTAATGTTGTTTCTATTTTTGGGGTATAACGCACTCTAACTGTATTTAAAGCGGATTGTCACAAAATACGGGGACCTGTGGTTGATAATTCCCTAATAATATCAAGTACCTATGTTGCAGTATTTACTTTATTAGAATTATACTTCGTTTCACGTAAGAAAATAGTGATGGGAAGATAGGTGCAGGTTGATCTTATTGTTGAATTGGGTAATATGGGGGTATTATCCAAACAAAAACAATATCAAACTGCACCTCTTTTCCCACCACTATTTTCTTACGTGAAACGAAGTACAGTTACGAACTTTGTTTAAATTGAAGCCATATTTTTATAATATGTGATTATTTAAAATCTTGACATGTGGCTTAAATTCAGGAACCTATGAATGATAATGCCCTAATAATATCAAATACCTATGTTGCAATATTTAATTTATTAGAATTAGTTAAAAACATTGTATAAATTGAAGCCATATTTTTATAAAATGCGATTAATTAAAATCTTATGCACGTGTGGAGTGAACTTAGTTACAAAATACCTTAAATTCGGGGATCTGTGGATGATAATACCCTAATAATATCAAATACCTATGTTACTCTCTAAATTGTTTAAAAATATGGTGGCTAATATAGGGTTTAAACTTTTTTATTGTGTAAAAATGTATGTGTATGCCTACAAAAGCAAATATTTTTCATAGGGCATTCCATATAAATGAATTGTTTCCGCTATTTAACTGCAATTGTTTAAACAATTTACGTGATATTATTTAGTACCATAAACGTGAAAACATTCCAAGGTTATAATAAGTAAATATTTTAGCTCGGTAATACACCGGGGACAAGACGTTGGTTAACCTTAACCGGCAACCGAGCTGTCGTTCGCCGGCACATGAAAATTTTAGGCCCAGGGTTGGGAACTTAATGTTATTATTAACTTATAATATTAAACAAGTAAATATTTTTCATTGTGCATTCCTAGTAAATATAAATGAATTGTTTCCGCTATTTAACTGTCATTGTTTAATGTATTTAATTGTGTATTGGTAATATTTAAATAAACATAAAACTTGATGCTCAGGGAGTTTAATTTTAATAATACTGAAAAATCTTGACATGTAGCGTGAACTTTGCAATAAAATAGCTTAAATTCGATCTGTGAATGATAATGCCCTAATAATATCAAATACCTATGTTGCAATATTTAGTTTATTAGAATTAGTTAAGAGTTTTGTATAAATTAGAGTTATATTTTTATAATATGCGATTAATTAAAATCTTATGCACGTGTGGTGTGACCTGTGTAGCAAAATACCTTAAATTCGGGGACCTATGGGTGATAATACCCTTATAATATCAAATACCTATGTTGCAATATTTAATTTATTAGAATTAGTTAAGAATTTTGTTTAAATTGAAGCTATATTTTTATTATATGCGATTATTTAAAATCTTGACATGTGGCGTGACCTTTGTAATAAAATAGCTTGAATTCGGGGATCTGGGGGTGATAATGAACTAATAATAACAAAAACCTACGTTGCAATATTTATTTTATTAGAATAAGTTAAATTTTTTGTATAAATCAAAGACGTATTTTTACAATGTGATTTATTAAAATCTCATGCACATGTGTCATGCACTCTGTATTAAAATACCTTAAATTCTGGGGTCTGGGGATAATAATGCCCTAATAATAACAAATACCTATGTTGCTATATTTAGTTTATTAGATTAAGTTAAAAAATGTATATAAATTAAAGCTACATTTTCATATATGATTTATTAAAATCTCATGCACATGTGTCATGCACTCTGTAATAAAATACCTTAAATTCGGGGTTCTGAGGATAATAATGAACTAATAATAACAAAAACTAATGTTGCAATATTTATTTTATAAGAATACGTTAAAATTTTTGTATAAATCAAAGATGTATTTTTACAATATGTGATTTATTAAAATCTCATGCACTCTGTATTAAAATACATTAATTTCGTTACATGTAAAGCTGGTTCCTGTGCAAGTTGTACTGTACAATTAGGCCCCTCCTATTAATTTACTTACATCTGTTCAGACTGTTCCACAAATGCAATGTACGTGTTATCAATGTTTACAGATACCCCAGATACCTGTGCAGATACCGTGCCGCAGTTACCATTCACTGTCGTTAATACTCGTGTAGGCGCTCGGTTACATTCGTGCTTGACAATTTGCGGCAATATTTGAATGAAAGTTTGATATGTACTCATAAACAGCAATACAAAATGAAGGACTTTTTTGCAACAAAAAAAAATGTTGATGAGCTCGTAATTAAACATCTTAAATAATACCAAATACCTATGTTGTAATATTTAGTTTATTAGAATAAGTTAAAATTTTTGTATAAATCAAAGAGATATTTTCATAATATGTGATTTATTAAAACCTCATGCACATGTGTCATGCACTATGCACTCTGTAGTAAAACACCTTAAATTCGGGGATCTGGAGATCATAATGCCTGAATAATAACAAATACCTATGTTGCAATATCTAGTTAATTAGAATAAGTTAAAAATTTTATATAAATCAAAGCCATATTTTCATAATATGTGATTTATTAAAATCTCATGCACATGTGTCATGCACTCTGTAGTAAAATACCTTAAATTCGGGGAACTGGGATGATAATGCCCTATCAATAACAAATACCTATTTTGCTATATTTAGTTTATTAGATTAAGTTAAAATTTTTATATATATCAGAGCCATATTTTCATAATATGTGATTTATTAAAATCTCATGCACATGTGCCATGCACTCTGTAATAAAATACATTAAATTCGGGGATCTGGGGATGATAATGACCTAACAATAACAAATACCTATGTTGCTATATTTATTTTATTAGAATAAGTTAAAAATTTTAAATAAATCAAAGACATATTACCATTTTATGTGATTTATTAAAATCTCATGCACATGTGTCATGCACTCTGTAATAAAATACATTAAATTCGGGGATCTGGGGATCATAATGCCCTAATAATAACAAATACCTATGTTGCAATATTTAGTTTATTATAATTCATAATATGTGATTTATTAAAATCTCATGCACATGTGTCATGCTCTCTGTAATAAAATACATTAAATTCGGGGATCTGGAGATGATAATGACCTAACAATAACAAATACCTATGTTGCTATATTTATTTTATTAGAATAAGTTAAATTTTTTAAATAAATCAAAGACATATTTCCATTTTATAAGATTTATTAAAATCTCATGCACATGTGTCATGCACTCTGTAATAAAATACATTAAATTCGGGGATCTGGGGATCATAATGCCCTAATAATAACAATTACCTATGTTGCAATATTTAGTTTATTATAATTCATGATATGTGATTTATTAAAATCTCATGCACATGTGTCATGCTCTCTGTAATAAAATACATTAAATTCGGCGATCTGTGGATGATAATGACCTAACAATAACAAATACCTATGTTGCTATATTTATTTTATTAGAATAAGTTAAATTTTTTAAATAAATCAAAGACATATTTCCATTTTATGTGATTTATTAAAATCTCATGCACATGTGTCATGCACTCTGTAATAAAATACATTAAATTCGGGGATCTGGGGATCATAATGCCCTAATAATAACAAATACCTATGTTGCAATATTTAGTTTATTAGAATAAGTTAATTTTTTTGTATAAATCAAAGCCATATTTTCATAATATGTGATTTATTAAAATCTCATATACATGTGTCATGCACTCTGTAGTAAAATACCTTAAATTCGGGGAACTGGGGATGATAATGCCCTAATAATAATAAATACCTATATTGCAATATTTAGTTTATTAGAACAATTTAAAATTTTTGTATAAATTAAAGACATATATTCATAATACGTGATTTATTAAAATCTCATGCACATGTGTCATGCACTCTGTAATAAAATACCTTAAATTCTGGGATCTGTGGATGATAATGCCTCAATAAAATAAATACTTATGTTGCAATATTTATTTTATTAGAATAAGAGGGTGTAAAAATTCTTGGTCTTGAGTTTTGAGTATGGAACACTAGCGCCAATGTAAGCTCCCATTCTCATCCTCCCATCCATCGCTCCCATTTCAAATCAAACAGCAGTGTGTGCTTATTGCGTAGTATGGTATATGTGTAAATTGTTATCATTGAGCAGTACAATAGTTATTTATTACAAGGGCAAATACAGGAATAATAGGAGCACGTTACAGGCTTTATACTGCATAAATTTTAAATAAAATCAATTTTTTTTTCTAATTTCACATTAACCTTAGTTATAGGCCGGATGTTTCACGCGTAATTAGATAAGTGAACTAACTGTAAGTAAATTTTTTCTAAATTTTTACATTTGTAGAGAATAATGCACTACTTAGTAAAATTCATTGATGATGGCGTTTTATATGTTTGCGAAGAAAAAAAGCTTGTAAAAGGAAATGGAATGACGAACAGGAAAGTACGCTATAAGAATTTGGGATCATACAAAGCTAACATCCTATTTTGTGGAGGTAATTTCAATCATATTTAAATCGAACTAGAACATTTTTATTACCATACGATTTTTAATGCCAGAATTAATACTTTACTCTCTTTTTCTTTGTTTTAATAATAAAATATTACTGTAAATCTCCAAGTTTACCTCTTATTAAGCTAATTTGGCTAGTTTAGACTCATGGTTTATCTGTTAAACCATAAATTCCTAATTTTATACATATATCTCATTTCGATACTAGTTTCTTTCGTTGCAATTTTTCTTTTTTTAGTTGTATGTCACAATTTGTTGAATCATTTTCCCATCTATTATAATACTAGTATTAGTATGCCAAGACATGTAAAACAAATTTCCTTTTTATTCTTTAAGTGGCACTTGTCTTTCCCTCAGTGATAATTATTTCTTATACATATTAAGAGGAATGGCTGCCTCTGCCTACTATATATGAAGCAAAAATTCAAATAAATTTTTCCTGTACTAGAACTGTTAACATTTCAAACAATTCAACATTAGACAAACATTCTTCTGTTATAAACCTGCATTTAAAAAAAAGGGATTATTGAAATTTATTAGTATTTGACTTTGATTTTATGGGGAAAAAAGGCATTTCTCGTTTTTCCTACAAAATCAAATTCAAATACTAATAGATTTCAATAATACTTTTTTTTAAATGCAGGTTAATATCAGAAGTATGTTCGTCTAATGTTGAATGTGTACTCGTAGTACAGGAACAATTTAGTTGAATTTTTGCTTTTTATACAGTAGGCAGGGGTAGCCATTCCTACTGCAGTTTTTAATTCTGAATTTATTTTTTCATTACATTTTTGTTCTAAAATTAATAGGGAACGCACTATCGTTTAATGAAAATTTTTGACATTGCATTTCCTGCCCTACAAAGAAGTAGACACCCGGTATAAGGCGCGAGCAGACACGTGACTCGAGAGACCTTGAAGTGCTTTTAATCAGCTGATTTGTGTGCGTGTCACTATGACAAGTACAATGTATTTGAAACGAGACCAATGTTTTGATTTATTCTGAATTTGAACTGCTAAAACGGTTTCTTGTCCAATTTTCAGGCAGTAAAACACATGAAATTAAAAATAAAACCTTTTTAGCAGCCATTTGTCATAGTGACACGCGCACACAAATCAGCTGATTCCAAGCACTTCAAGGTTGCTCAAGTCACGTGACTGCTCGCACCCTTTAGAAAAGTAAGTAAAAATATAAGCTTTTGTATTTAGATTGAAATGTTTACTGCATTGACCATTTAAGTTCCAATATTATTTGTTGTATCTGGCAATTTTTCATTATTTGTTCGTATTAATTTATTTTAGAGAAAGAAGAAATGATGAAAAAGATGAAAGATATTGAAAATGATGTTACTGAAAATAATATTGGAAACGAACATTTGACAGATGAAATACCCGAGGAGCAAGAAAATCAAAATAGTGAATGTTTAAATAATTTTAATTCAGTTGATAAGGAATATACCTCATCAAATATTTGCGAAATCAAAGAGTCGCCATATTTGGGTAAATATTTTCTGACTTTATCATTTATCAAATATCAAATAGAATATTTAGTAGAAAATAGGTTTTATTTTTTAATACATATATTTATGTTTTGATTGAAATATATAAAATTAAGAAATATATTTCAACAAGAATTAATATTTTTAGGTAATGTGTGGGGTAAGGAAGATATGGCATATTTGGAAAAAGTACGGCGAAGATTATTTGATACTATAGACATCGCTCCCGATTCTGAAAGTATAACATCTGAGTTAGGCTCGGAGTTAGGTATACATACATTCGATTCTGAAAGTAGAACATCTGAATTAGGTATACATACATCCGATTCTGAAAGTAGAACACCTGAGTTAGGTATACTCACATTTTTACTTCTACTTATTATGAAATTATTGGAGGCTGTAACGGATATGAGTGTCAAACTTTTGTAACAAGTAGTTTCCTTATGGAAAGCCGTTTTACTTTTTCATAGTACTTGAGTTTTATTCATAAAACAAATTTGCATATCCATAATAAAATTTAGGATATCTCGAATTTATTGAATTAGAGATATCTAAAATTCAATTTGATATATCTCCAATTCAATTTCAGATATCTTAAATTTAAATGTTTATGTCCCATAAGAACTACGTTAGATCCCTATCGAATTAAGGATATCACTGAAGAAATTGGAGATATCACCAAATGAATTAGAGATATCACTAAATGAATTAAGAATATGAATAAATGAATTATGGATATGTATTTGTATTTTTAAAGTAACATATCCAAAATTCGTTTAGTGATATCCCCAACTCACTAACGGGCTTATACTGTAACTCAGTGATTAATTTTTAATAGCTGGCTAAATATTTTAACCAATCAAGTACGTCGACATATAACAAAAAAAAAAGATTTTTAGTTGTCAAATCACTATCTATTGGATATAAATTTTAACCAGTCGTTAAAAATTAACCACTGAGTTGCAGAATAGGCCCGTTAGTGATATCCATAATTTGTTTAGTGATATCCCTAATTAAATTTAAAATATCTCATTAAATTTGAGATCTCTAATTATTTATTTTCAGATATATCAAATTCAATTGTAGATATCTGAAAATGAATCATAGATGTCACTAGACGAATTTCGTATATCGCTAAATAAATTAATAATACACTAAACGAATTTTGAATATGTAACTTTTAAAATAAAAATACATATCAATATTATATTTAGTGATATTATTAATTTGCTTAGTGATATCCGTAATTCATTTAGTGATATTCTTAATTCACTAGTGGTCTAACGTAGTTCTTATTCGACATAGTCTTATTTTAATTTTAGATATTTTTAAATAAATTTTGAATAACAAAAATTAAATTTAAGATATCTGAAAATGAATTACAGATATCTCAAATTCAATTTTAGATATCTCTAATTCAACGAATTCGAGATATCTCTAAATCATTTGCAGATATCTACAATTGTATTAGAGATATCTTAAATTTAATTCGTGATATCTTAAATTTTATTGTGGATATGTGAATTTGTTTTAAGAATAAACTCAAGTAGTACTAAAAAGTAAAACGGCTTCTAATTATTTGTTAAAAAAAATACTTTAAAACTATTTGTTTCTTGATATTTTACTTATATTTTATTTTAAGATATTGCAACAAGACATTCTGAAAATAATCTTATATCATTTGAAATTCAAAACAAGGAACCAATTCAAGTTTCGTCACCGAAAAATATTGTTGAACCTGGTATGGTGTTAGTGCTTTGTTTCTTGCTTTTATTAATTATTTTTTATTTTATGATCCTGAAATAGCAAAAACAGTATGCGTTTTTGAACCGTTAGTGCACACATCATTTCAAAACAAGAAATTATTTGAAGAATCGACATCGGAAAATATTGAATCTGGTACGTTTATGGTTTTATTGAAGTAATTTGTCTAAGAGTCAATTTACGACCTCTGATCAAAGATCCTGTCAACGTGACCAACGATTTTCATAAAAAATGTCACATAAAAAATTTGACATACGTACAATAAATGCTAAATTTCCGATACGATATTTTTATGAAAACCGCAGATTACGTCGATCGGAACGTTGCTCATATTATTTGTAGTTGTTAATCTTTCGTTGATATCTTCGTTTCGTCCGAGTTGGTTGCCACGAGGATGTTACAAACCGTCGTCGGGATGACCATTCCGGGAGACATGGAAATCTCAAATTATTTGTTTCCAAATATAAATAAAATAAATAAATATATCAACACGGCTTATTACCCATTGCTGGGTGTGCCAATCGGTTTTGTACACAGATATCAGTAATGATGAAATATTTGCACCGTGCGGGCGCTTACCAGGCGTCACCTCACGGGCACTCATTGCGTGAAGAACGCACCACAAGGGTAAATTTTGTGCAATTTAAAATTCGAAATATTTTGCGTCGGTCGGGATCGAACCCGGTTCCCAGATTCGCAACATGACACTCAGACACGTGGCTACGGGACTCCATAAATATTTTGTTTTTAATGTTTTAATTACCTTTCATTATAAGGTATTGAAACAAGACAGTCTGAAATTAATACTGTAGCATTATAAATTCAAAACATGCAACCCCTTCAAGCTTCGTTATCGAAAGCAGTTGTTGAACCCGGTATGCAGTGTTTTATAGAATGGTTAATAATAATAATAACAAGAATAAAAATAATTATAATTTTGTTATTATTATTCGTAGTTTTTCCTGCTATCACTGATATAAATATGATTTAATATCCTTTAACACATTTTTCTTGAGAAATAATAGTGCCTATTTCATATTTTGTTTCAATTAAGCGATAATCTTATGTAAATTTAACGTAGTATCCAAATTTGTTAAGAGTATAGGGTGTTCCACTTGATATTTAAAATTTGACATTAAATTTGAAATCGAATATATCATGAGAAATATTCGTTTTCCGGGAATGGACTGTGTCATATTTTGAGTCAGACACAGTCCATTCCCGGAAAACGAATATTTCTCATGACTCAGACTGTGGAAGCCTACGCAATTATTTCGAATATATCAAATGTATATCTTCGTCAGCGTTTATCGTTGAAATGATAAAAATCTAAGATATTCACAAAATAATATATTTTTCTTTATTGCAGTTCTAATTCAAGATATGTTACCTGAACAGATATCTGCAACAGTTTGTCAATTAGATAATATACAATCATGTTTGGGTGAAATATATATATATATATGGATTTAGAAACGAACACGATTACAATGAATTTAGAAAATATAATGCATGCGAAAAGTTACACCCATTATATGTATGAAAATGAACAAAAAATATTAACTGGCGTAGTACTTGATATTACGAGCGGAAATGAACATACATGTGGTATGTATCTTCTTGTGCCTTTAATACCTGTTTGACAATATGAAAATAAAAATGGTGTACATAGATAATCCGAATAAACCATGTATATAATATGGCGCTCTTGAATGTATAACTTGAGATTTTGAGAAAGTGATTAGAAAGAGGTTGTTTTGATGTAATCGACTGGTGATAAAAATAAGTGAGCATCACTACTTGAAATTGAAAAAACAAGTCTGAAAGTAAATGTGTAAAACCTGAACTGATGTCCATTCCAAATAAGAATGGAGTGGTGCGAAGATAGGAGCAGTTTAATCTTTTTTTTGATTGGATAAAACCCCCGTCTTATCTAATCAAACAAGTTCAAACTGTTCCTATCTTCCCACCACTCCATTCTTATCTGGAATACGGTATAGATGTTATTAGACAAATTAAATTTTGTAAAATCAAACACAGATATTAAATGGTCTCCTAGTTAATTAAGTTTTATCTAATTTAACTTACTGATTTCGTAAAAATTATTATTTTAGAAATTTCAGCGTATTGCACGAGTAAGGGCCACTTTTACGACCTCTGGTCAAAGTTCCAAGCAACGTTACCATCGGTTTTCAAAAAATATAACGAAACGATAATTTGCAATATGTTTTCTTTTGACAATAAATGTCAACTTTCCGATGCGATATTATTACGAAAACCGGCGGCCGGGGATCACGTTGACCGGAACTTTGGGTAGGGGTCGCAAAAATGGCCCTTGGCACATACTCTATATACATATAATTTTGTTTTTAGAATTTAATAGCCTGGTGGATTGCCCTATACAGTTTTCATATTCTATATCAGCAAAAAAGTATGAGCTGTTATTAAATACATGCAAAAAACCCGGAACATATATAGGTAAAACCTTCTATTTACAAAATAACAGAAAAATAATGGCTCATTTAAATCAAATAAGTCATATCTGAAGATTCATCAAATCCTTTAAAAACTGCTTCTAGTGAAAGTATATTATTACAGAGTAAAAACAGAGGTAAAAAGAAACATTACTGTGTTTTCTGTAAAAAACTAACATCTGCTTTTGGGCGTCATATATTAATCCATGAAAGTGAACCGAAAGTGCAATCTATACTAGCCATGCCAAAAACGAGCAAAGAACGCAGAAAAGCATTGTATTTTTTACGAACTGAGGCTATGTTTCAATATAATGAAAATGCTAGAACACAAAATTTGGATCTAATAGTGGTTAGAAATCCAAAAAAATCATGTAGGAAAGAATTTCTGCCATGCCCAACATGTAAAGGGACATTCTTACCTCGTAATTTAGCAAGACATGAAAAAATATGTTCAAATAGAATAGCAAATAAATCAAGAATAATTTCAGAATCACGGTTACTGGCACTGCCTCCTTCGACGCCCTGTTTAGAAGATAAACTAATTCAGAGATTGTTAAAAGATTTATCAAAAGATAATATATCTGCAGTAGTAATGGAAGATCGCGCAATAATTCTCTTAGCAAAACACATTGCTATGAAATATGCCAGATATGATCACCTAACTGCTCATTCTCGACAAAGATTACGAGAACTTGGAAGATTTGTATTAGAAATGAGAAAAATTGATCCCGAAATCACAGATCTATCTTCATGTTTAGTACCTTCTAAATATGATAACTGTAAAAGAGCTATCCAAAATATGTGTTCTGTCGACGATAATTTTACGTATTTGAAACCGTCATTAGCTTCGCATTTAAGATCTTCACTGATTGATGTGGTAGAAGTATTAAAAATTAGAAATATTAAAGATGGTTTAGCTAATAGCCAAAATCAAACTGATTTAATTAATTTTCTAACTGTTCATTTAAAAGAATATACAGTTCATATAGGTAAAAATGCAAACATTACATTATCTGAAAATAAATGGAACAAAAGTTGTGTTTTACCTTCAGTTGATGATATTAAATTGTTTCAAGAGTATTTAAAAGAAAAGGCAGAAAATTCGTATATTGCGTTACTACAAGCTTTTGATTATAATCGCTGGTATACATTAGCAAAATGTGTTATGCTTTTATTATTAACGTTTAATAGACGTCGTGTCGGGGAGGTATCGAGAATATTATTAAAAAATTACAGAGGGAAACAAAAGATTACAAATGACCAGTATAAAACACTAAATAGACTAGAACGTATATTGGCTGATAGATTTGAGAGAATGGAAATAAGGGGAAAGCGCGGCAGACGTGTACCTTTATTATTGAATGAATCCCATATTCGATACATAGATATGGTTGTAAAATATCGACAGGAAGCTGGTGTATGTGATACTAATCCATTTCTTTTCGGGATTCAGCATAAAATCCCCTATATTCAAGCAGTAAATGCTATACGTGAGTATTCTGTGAAATGTGGTGCAGCTGAACCCAACAAATTAAGAGGAACATATTTGAGAAAGCAAGTAGCAACTTTGTCACAAATACTCAATTTAAATGATAATGAAATTCAGCAGTTGGCAGATTTCATGGGTCACGATATAGAAATACATCGTGCACATTATAGAAAACCAGAACTTACTTTACAAATAACGAGATTAACTAAATTTTTTATGGCTGTGGGAGACAATAATATAAATAAATATAAAGGCAAAACAATTGATGAGCTTGAAGTTATGGGAGATACTGAGATCCATTCAGAGTCAGAAATTTCTAATCAGTCCGAAGACGAAAATGACCCAAGTTTCAAAAAATCGTCAAAAAATGGTATTTTTTATTTATTTTAATCATGAGAAAGTTTGTACTTTGTTAAATTTCTTTTAGAAGTTACTCCAAGAAAACGAAATAGAAAAAACAAAATTAGTGGTTGTCAATATAAGAGTCCAAGTTTCTTTAAAATGCAGTCTAAATATGTAAGTCCCGTTTATCGTCATGTTGGTTTCAGAAATAAATGGTCGCAAAATGAAATAAACTTGATTAAAGAAGAATTTTCGTCATATTTAGAAAGTCTTACACTCCCACCTATAAATTATTGTAAAAAGCTAATTCAGAAACATAATGATGTATTCAAACTGCGAACGAAATATCATATTTATGCTTGGATTAATAATTTCAACAAAAAGAAACGAGATGCTAACCACACAATCACGCACTCTACATCGTAACTTGATAATTTATTTAGGTTAATTAGTAATTTTAAGTGAGTACACTCAAACTATTGAGATTCGATGGAACCAAGTAACTTAGATTTTTATCTAAAATAAATTAAAACCAGTTTTAATGTTTTCTATTTAGATACTGGACACAAATATTCAAATTCAATATAATAGAAAATATTAACTTATTTGATATGTCATTATTAATGATTGATATTTTTTAAATAATGAAAAAATCTACGTTGCCTGGATCCATCGATTTACAAAAACGCACTGACTAATGAGCTTATTCTGTTCAAAACTGAGTCTTACACATCTGTAAATCTGTTAATACTGAACAAAATCGCAATGTACAGTTTTATATTAACCAATAAAATTTGATGTGTTTTTGTAAGTTTTTTACAGATCTGTAAGACTTATGCTGGGTTGCAAAAACGTTAATCAACGCCTTGTTTAATCAACGGTTCATTAAAATAAACAAATGCAACTCGATTTTTTGACATCAATGATTTAATTGTCAAAAGAACAAAGAAACTTATTCGAATTTGTTAATTTTGATGGCCCGCTAACTGAACAAGGCATTTGTAGTATTATCAACAACAAACAATAATTGTAATTATGTTTTGAATCTGTATTTTGTATTTGAAAAATAAGTTACAAAATTACACCGCTAGAGCGCAGCAACACACAGGATGCCGAGTTGGGTGTCAAGGCACACACCCGTGTACAAGCGTGTGTGTAACAGTTTTACAAACTACGTAATAAATAACTTTGGACATAAAATGTGTATTTATTAACATTTTGAACCTATAATACAACATTTTAACTGGCGACGAGGCAGTTGAAAAAAAGAAAATAACTCTGCGTGTGCAAAAACAACAATTGTTTTGTACGGGGAGAAAAAGAGGTTAAGTTCAACACGAACAAAGGCAACGACAACGAACAAACATGCCAGACAATGCGAACACAACGACAACGACTACAGAAACAAATAGTTATTTAAGGAATTTCCAATTTGAGAGGTTTTGCCCAGAAAAGGAACCATGGGAGTACTACATTCAACGATTTAAAATGGAGCTACAAATCCAAGAGCTCGTGGGCACAGATGAGAATACACTCAACAAGAGGCGAAATCTTCTATTAAGCAAGGTAGGACCCGATGCTTTTAGAGTCCTAGTTGACCATTTCAAACCCACAGATGTAACTACACAAACCTTTGACAATATTGTACAAGTTTTAGACAAATACTACGGAAAGAAAACATACATATTATCCGAAAGAGTAGCCTTTGCCATGAGATACAGAAAAGACGATGAAACTGTGACGCAGTACATAAATGCTCTTCGTGGATTAGCAGGAAACTGTGATTTTGGCACCAGCTTAAATGAAAGGTTACGTGATCAGTTTGTCATTGGAATAAAAAACCCTGCTTGGCAACAAGAGTTTATACGATTACACCCTGATAATACCTCAAAATTAGAAGATATTGAAGCTTCAGCGCTTATCTTGAAACAAGCTACCTTACAGACAAAACGTTTGTCGATGTTGTCATGTGACCAAGTAGATAAACATACAAACAGGGTAAAATTCGACGGAAACAGAAGAAACCCAAACAAAAACAAACAACATGGTTTTAGACGACAACATAAAACACAAAACAAGCAACAAGTGCTCATTTTGGATCCTAAGAAGGACTGCTTGATGTGTGGCAACAGAAAACATAAGGAAAAAACAGAATGCCCCGCAAGAGGACAAAAATGTATCCTTTGTAACGCTGAAAATCATTTTGCGAAAGTATGTATTGCAAATGGTAAAGCTCAAGTGAAGCCACGTGACAGAGGAGGTACACGACATGTACGCGAAAATGAAGAAACAAGTAGTTCAGACAGTGAAAAACACAGTTGCTCATCAGCCGACACCATGAACGTGAGACAGTTACAGTCGTCAAGTAAGGTTATGCTGCCTGTAGTTATTGAAGACCAGGAACTCGAGATGTTATACGATCCGGGTGCAGCACACTCGGTAGTTGGCGCGAAGTTATGGCAACGTCTTGGAAGCCCAGTTCTGCATAAAACTACCAGCTTAATTGGGTATACAGACGCAAAGATCGAAACACTAGGTAAAACCGAAGTCAAGGTTAAAGCATTTAATTCTGAGAAGACACTACCACTTTATGTGACAACCGCTGATGATATACCACTTTTTGGGCTAGATTGGTGTCTTGCTTACAACCTAAACTTTCCACCAGGTGCACGGATTTGTCAAATCAAGAATAGTAACTCGCCGAGTCAACAACAAGCTACAAAATATTTAACAAACACCAACAACCAGGAAATAACGAAGCAAAAGTCAAGTAACAGCAACAACACAACTTCAACACAGTTAGAGGCCCTACTTGAAGAACACAGTAACTTATTTAACGGACATATTGGAGCAATAAAGGGACATATGGTAAAAATACATTTAAAAGAAAATGCAACACCTAAAACATTCCGACCACGTCCAGTACCAATCGCTTTACAAGAAAACGTCACGGCAGAACTTGAAAGGTTGGTTAAGGAAGATGTTTTAGAACCTGTCAATATGAACAATGAACCAATTGAGTGGGCTACACCAATTGTCTTAGCTGTGAAGTCAAACGGGAGTATCAGAATTTGCGGAGATTTCTCAGTCTCTATCAATCCGTATGTACTTAAAGACGATTATCCACTTCCGCGTTTCGAAGATCTCGTGTCAAAACTTAACGGAGGCAAGTATTTTTCCAAGTTAGACCTCAAAGACGCTTATTTACAACTAGAAGTACACCCAGACTTCCGGAAGTATCTTACTATCGCCACACACAAAGGATATTTCCAGTACAAGCGTCTACCTTTTGGAGTTAATTTTGCACCGTCGTTATTCCAGCGGACTATGGACCAAATTCTATCAGGTATAGATGGAACAGTCTGTTACCTAGATGATGTTCTAATCACAGCACCGACAAAAGAGTTACATTTACAACGACTTAGTCAAGTACTTCAGCGACTCGAAAATATCGGAATACACACTCAGAAGTCGAAATGTTTATTTCTCCAAAACAGTATCTCATTTTTGGGACACGTAATTGATGAAGAAGGATTGCACCCGACAAATGAACATCTAAAAGCAATATTAGATATGCCACGCCCCAGTAATGTCACTGAACTCAGGTCGTTTTTGGGCTCAATAACATACTATAGTCGGTTTATAGAAAATTTGCATGTAATTTGCGTTCCTCTTTATCGTCATCTGAAAAATAATACAAACTTTATATGGACTCAGGAAGATGAAAACCTTTTTCAAGAACTCAAGAAAAAGTTGACTTCTTCTGACACTTTAGTTCACTATAACCCGGACATGCCACTTGTAGTAACCAGCGACGCAAGCTTCAAAGGTGCAGGAGCTGTCTTATTCCATAAATTTCAAGATGGTAGCCTGAAACCGATTGCTTTCGCGTCTCGAACATTCAGCGAAGTAGAAACCCGCTATTCAACCATTGATAAAGAAGCGCTCGGAATTGTTTTTGCTGTCACACGCTTTCACCATTATCTATATGGACGGCATTTTACTCTACTGTGCGATCACAAGCCGTTAGAGAGAATATTCAGTAAAAACCGAGAAACACCAAAAATCGCAAGCAACAGACTGTTACGTTGGGCAATGCTTTTAAATAGTTATGATTTTGATATAATGTATCAGCCAGGTAAAGAAAACGCACCTGCTGATGTACTTTCTCGTCTACCTTTGACCGATTCATCTAAATCGCCACAAGAAGAAGCTGGTCTACCGAAACGAAGTCAATTATTAAATCTAAGATTACATCAACTTCCTGTAACAAAATCAAGACTTCAGTCAGAAACATCACGCGATAAATTGTTTTTGAATATTATAAAATTTGTGCAAAACTATTGGCCTGATAAAAAGCAACTTTCCGATGAAATTACCCCTTACTACGAAAAGCGTGAAGAATTATCCTACGAGGAGAAAATACTTCTATGGAAAGGAAGAATTTGCATTCCCGAATCTTTAAGACCTGATATATTAAATATGCTTCACGATGGTCATCCCGGTGTAACAGCAATGCAATCGTGTGCGCGAATACATGTTTATTGGACGAATATAGACACTGACATTAATAACTTTGTTAAATCGTGCGTACAGTGTCAAGAATCGCGTCAAACTCAAACTAAAGTTCCGCTTTATCCGTGGAGTGCACCACCTGAACCATGGTCGCGAATACACATTGACTTTGCCGGACCTTTCGAGAAGAAAATGTGGTTAATTGTGATCGACGCTTATTCGCGATGGTTAGAGATAATTCCCGTTAAAGATATTACAACGTCAGTTACTATCTCAGCCTTGTTAGAAATATTTTCCAGGCTCGGGTACCCAAAAATTATCGTTTCTGATAATGGACCGCAGCTGACGTCAGAAGAATTTGCGAAATTTTGCAAAACCAATGGAATTGCTCACATCCGGACGACTCCATACCATCCAAAAACGAACGGACTCGCAGAAAGAGCCGTTAAAACTTTCAAAGAGCGAATGTCAGCTAGTTCATCACTTAGTAAATCACAAGAAGAACGCCTTTATAGATTTTTATTCGCTTATCGAAATACGCCACAACGCTCTACAGGAAGATCACCCAGTGAAATTATTTTTGGAAGACCATTACGATCCGTTTTCGACCTTATGAAACCGGATATTTTCAAGAATATAGATAAAGAAAAACAAATTCAGAAGAATTACCACGACAAACAAGCCAAGTTTAAAAATTTTCAAAAAGAAGAGAAAGTGTGGGTAAACAAACCTGTCGGGAAAGGCTCATCTCCAGGACAAGTCGTTGAACAAACCGGACCATATTCTTATCTGGTAAATGTAAACGGGACCATTAAACGAAAACATGCTGACCAAATGAGAACTCGAGTCGAAGCATCGTTTGTTCCCAGTGACATTCCTCGAGATTTTCCATCAACTAATTTATTCTCAGAATTTTCAGGTACTCCAGCTAATACTGAAATCTCACATCCCGTTTTTGACAAGAAGGCGACTGGGAAGGTCGAGTTTCCTTTATCTTCTCGTGCCGAAGAGGGACAGGATCCAGGTACTCAGCCGGAAGTGGAGAGGCCGACGCGAGAGGGGGATCAACGCGAATTCGCACAAGCCAGCACCAGCAGTTCAGCACCAAGACGTAACCCCCCTAGGGACAGAAGACCGCCTGCTCGATACAGGCTATAAATAATTCAAGTCGGGGAGGAATGTAGTATTATCAACAACAAACAATAATTGTAATTATGTTTTGAATCTGTATTTTGTATTTGAAAAATAAGTTACAAAATTACACCGCTAGAGCGCAGCAACACACAGGATGCCGAGTTGGGTGTCAAGGCACACACCCGTGTACAAGCGTGTGTGTAACAGTTTTACAAACTACGTAATAAATAACTTTGGACATAAAATGTGTATTTATTAACATTTTGAACCTATAATACAACAGCATTGATGAACGTTTCTGTAACCAGGCATTATAGTTTTGATCAGAAATAACCCATAACCACATGTTAGCTTTTTTTGTAATAAAAAACCGATAGTAAACCCACTCGCTCTCAAACTGGTAGATAAAGTTATATTTTTATTATAAATAGAAGCATGTACAGTAAAATTATTGAAAGATGTCGGATCAAAGTCAAATATATCATGAACGAAATAACAAATTGGCATATATTTGTCTCTCTCTCTCTCTCTCTCTCAGAAGAAGCGTGTGCGATAAGGATGGGAACACGCTTGTCTTTCAAAAATTTATATTGTTTCGATCAATTTAGGACATTCCAATAAAATAACAGTAGTATCTTATGTACCCTCATAAGAACTAAGTGAACTACACTACTGAATTTGACAGAAAAAAATCTTAATTAATACAATTCGTAGATGACCGGACATCTTTCAATAACTTTACTGTAAAATTAATTTTTGGAGAGATATAAATATTTTTTTTCTGATTTTAATTATATTATTATAGAATACAATGATTTAGCACAACTTTTATTTGTTTAAATACATTTTTAATTTTAGTGTGTCGCTTGAAATTGTAAACGTTAAATCTAGTATGCAATATTCGTTGCTATTTTGTTCTCATTGGATCAAATATTGAAAATCTAGTTTCATTGATTAATAAATTTTGATGGAACTAGTTTGCTAGATGAACTAAAAAACTATATATGTTGCCATTACCAGTACTTGAGATTCATACTGAAATTAAGATAATTTAGTTTAGTTTTCAAACAGTTAATCATTAGTTATATGTAATACTAATTATGTAGTATTCTTCACGTAAGAATGGCATTACACAATACTAATTCGCTCAATATTCGGAACTAACACGTACTAGGAAATTATCTTTTTCTGCATGAAGGCACTCACATCTCACATGTAAACAAGACCATCATTCTATTCCTTTTCGATAGTTTTTTTTATGGCATTGATAAACAATCATACATTTTGTATTTCGCAATGCCATTCTTACATGAAAAATTCTATACATATATGTACATGTTGTCAGTTTTTTTTATGCAATATAGGCATACAAACCGTTAGTATGAACAAGTGATTAAGGACGATTAGCGAGTATTTGAATAGCATTGTTTTATCTCTCTCAATAGTTCATGGATTATTTTAAAGAAAAATATTTCAAATAATAGTTATAGAGAAATTAATTACACGCAACTTTTATTTGAAGCAGTTTTCTTTAAAATAATCCATAAACGATATAGAGATAAAACATTGCAAATCAAATGCTTGCTAATCACCCTTAATAACTTGTTCATACTAACGGTCAATGTATTTTTTTAATATAGCGATAATTTGTTCCCTATTGATGTTAGAGCAAAAGGCTTCAAATAAATGTTATAGATAATTAAATTCTTCATCAAATCACTAATCATGTTGTATTAAAGATTTTAATTTTGAATCTACCAATATTTCTTTAGTGCCATTTCCTATTAGTGAAAATACCAACACCTCTTGAAAAAGTGCACTCTGTATCAACTTCCCAAATCCAAACGAACATCAACCATTAGGCAACGATTAAAATCAAGGAAAAGCTTTTTTCACAGTACAGAAGATATGAAACCATCCAAGGAGACTAGGATACAAATAATGTGGCAAGCACAGGCGAGGAATCAAAACTGGTTAATTCCATGTGAAGATCTGATGTTAAAATTGAAAAAAGCTTACAATTTTACCGCACATTTTCCAAAATTTGAGAACAACGCCCAAATAAATAAAAATAAAATTGTTTTATAAGAATATTTATTTAAAAAAAAAATTATAAAAAATATATAAAAATTTTAAAAAAATCTTAGGAGATTCATTTGGAGTTGAATGTACACAACGCCTCTTCATTTGATACAAAGTCAGGTCTGATACTGTGAATTGTTTCATGGGTGTTAAATGACGTTTGCTTTTTTACTTAACATCGCACTTCATTGTAGAAGTATCTTTGTTTTCTTTGGAAGTAGATGCTTTAGAGAAAACATATTTGAGATTTATTTTGATGTTCGCGAGTCCAAGTAGTTGATAGTTTTCTTGCTGTTCTTCTGTTTGTGTAGCCACACCATGTGGTCGTTTTAAAAATACGGTGGACGCTTTCTTTTTTTTTATTTTCTGGCTCTATTTGAACTTCTGCATTTCTTTGTAAAATATGAGGAAAACTAATAACACTTTCATTTGTGGTTTGGGTGGAGAAATCAGTCTGTCTACTAGTTTTTATTTTTCGACTGTTTTTGTAAAGACTCTTTTCAGGTGATAATATATTATTATGTGTACGTTTACGTTTATTCACTTGTTTTGAAGATGAGATAGATATGAATGAATAATTTTTCGTCTCTGAAGTTATATCGCATTCATCATCGGACCACACATTCATATAATTTTTGATCACACCTTGTTTAAATTCAATAATCGTGCTGATGTCAAGTCATATCGCATTCATCGTCAGACCACACATTTATATCATTTTTGATTACACTTTGTCTAGTTCCATTATTAACTTGTGTTACCTGGTTCAAATCCATATTTGGCAAAATTATTTTTAACAATGACAGTTCATAGGTTAGAAACAACTACAACTACACATTTTTTAATGTGTACATGTATACCATGAAGTTGTCACACATCAGTGAATTCGAACTTGGCGCGTTATCTGCATTTCGAACTACACTTGGGAAATAAAATGTTTTTTATTTCTTTTAATAAAAAAATTACAAATGTTAACCTTACCTAAAATATAATATAAATATTACACATGTTTAAATTAAAATGTTTTATTTTTGAAGTGTAATTCAAGATGCAGTGAACGCGCCAAGTTTGAATTCTTGTAGACATTGACAAATGTACAGGACAATATAACTTCAAGGGGCGTATTTGTACATTAGTAAAATATATATGGCAAGATATGTACAGAGTGATATGTGTGAATTTAGGAATTTGTATGCATTCCCTTCATTTATATTAAAAATTATACTTTACATATTCTGTAAAGGATTAATTGCATCTTATTTATTATAAAAATAAATTACATTCTGAAAATATACATAATATTGATAGATTCCAATGTATACCTATCTCTGCTCATCTTCACGTAGCGGTAAAGTAGTATTCCTAGACAAAATAAATATTGTTTAATATTAAATGGATTAAATTATATATGTATTTCTAAATTTATTATATATGTTACCGGCCAAACCCAATTTCAGGATAAACTAGTTTGGCCTAGGCTTAACTAGTTCCCAACATTATCAATAAATTAGGAGTTTTGTGCGTTAGGTAAGGTTTTGTTAAGGTGTGTTAAGAAAGTAAATAATATAGTCATAATTGCTTTAATTTTAAATAAAATATACCTTAACAAAACGTTATTGATTATAATTGATTTATCCTATTAGCAACTAGTTTGGCCTAGGCCAATTTAGTTTATCCTAAAATTGGGTTTGGCCGGTAATTGCTTTTGCAGTTATTCCTGTAACATTAAAAACCGTGAACGATTCAATTATTGAAAGAAAAAAGATTTCTGTGAAAATTAAATAATATAAAAAAAGCATTGAAATGTGAATGACTATCTCACCTTTTATGATAATTTTCGAGCCTCTTTACCTAGGAGAAACCAAGCTTTAATGACCTTCATTATTTCGTCATCCTGAACATCGGACGTTCTTTTGTTCATTTAAACAGCTTCTAAAATATTGTAAATGATTTATATGAAATTTTTACCAAAAACAAATAAAACTTACACATGCCATATTAAGGGTTTTAAACATTTTTTTTTACCCTTGGCTCCTTCCTAGCTGTAAGTAACTCCAATTTCGTTCCCCATCATGGTATATAGGTAATATCCTTTTGCTTTACAAACTTGTCAGTATTAATCAATGAAAATTTGCCACTAATTTATAGGTTAAGAATGAACATTTGACTCAAACAAAAGTAACAGTTCTATGTAAACACAATAATATATAATTAATTATATAATCATACTTACGTTTGGTTATTAGTCCCTGTGTGACAAAATAAACAGTTTTAAATAATAACAACAAATCACATATGTACGCCAACTTTTACTACTCGTCACGTCAGGATAAATGGAAACTTGGTGCTGGCTGCTGGCCATATATTTTGAAACCAAGATACAGTGTTCTGTAGTATCGACATAATAAAAATTTGTATTTTATTTATTAAATGGTAATATTCATACTTTAAATTACCCACTTATTCTAGTGTTCATGACAATATAATCACTAAAATTATTTATTATGTGTAAAATCAATAATTTAAATTATGCTCCTCTAAAGATGTCGATTCTGTAAAGATGATTGTATACGTATATATATATATATATATATATATATATATATATATATATATATATATATATATATATAAATAGTATTTGCCATGGAAATTATTTATATTGAGACTTATAATATTGGATGCTCTGTTTGTGGTATCGACAAGATCTTTTCACTTATAAATCTTTTGTATTATTAATTACCGACGTGTCGGTAATTATGGACTTAGAACATAATGTTTGATAGCTTCACGGATGGAGACGTTTCAAAAGGGTGCAAGTTGAAAATTATAATTAAGGGTTAAAGGCTTTTAGGTAAGTAAATATTGAACCCAATAAATAATAACAAAAATAACACGTTTTTATAGTTATAGCAGGATGAACAGACCAAGGTGATTTTAAATATGGTTCTAAAACCATAAGATAATGTTGAAATTAATTATTTTTTCTGTAAATTTATAATACTCATAGACGGCTGTTCCTAATATATATATATATATATATATATATATATATATATATATATATATATATATATATATATATATATATATATATATATATATATATATATATATATATATATGTTAACTGTCAAAAATATTATAATAAATGTTTGCTGTGACATGTTTATTTTCCGTTAATAAGTGTTCTATTTGTGATCTATTGTGTTTGATTAAAAAGAAATAAAGCATCTGAGGCTCAAAACTGTTTTACAAATTATTTCTATACCTCGAGTTTAAAATCCAAAAACGGGAAGCTGCAAATTTTCTTCAGGTTATGGGCCCAGACAGGTACAAGGTTATTTTACAAGACGTTTTATATGTACCAAAATTGAGCTTCAATCTTTTTTCGGTGGGAAAAATTCTGGACAAGGGCTATGTGCAGACTGAAGATCGTGACAGATCGATCTTCAAGACTCCGGATCTGCAAGAAATTGTAGCAATGGCTGTACGCGAGGGAAGTTTGTACAGAATGGAGCTACGGCGAGAAGGATTGGAACAGTGTCTTGCTGCCACATCAATCAAAACCTGGCACAAAAGACTAGCGCACCAGAATATTCGACACGTCAGAGATGGTATATTTCCTGAAAACAAAGGACGAAGCACCCAGGCAGCTGGAACAATTCGACAAACTTGTTGAAAATCAATTCGGAAGACAGGTTAAAAGTTTGAGGTCAGATAACGGAAAGGAAATCAAAAACGCAAAAACGAAGAAACTGCTGGACGAGCTAAGAGTCCTCCACACCTTCTCCAACGTTTACACGCCAGAGCAGAACGGAAGGATTTAGAGATGAGGACAGTTGCCGAGTCAGCCCTGTCTGCTATTCACGAACGCAACTTAGATGAAAATTTGTGGGCTGAAGCTGTGAATTATGCTGTCTTCACACTTAACCCGACGATCTCCCGCGTGACAGGCGGGGATACTGACCACTTTGACGTATTCCAAATCACGACTGAAGAGGCTGATCCGGTTTCACACAAACTTTTACCATCGACAACTAATAAGAGATATTGATGCAATCTTGGCAGCTGAATTGGCGTCCATCAGTTAAAAAATTAAAGCACCGGCCAGACGACATAAAGCCTCCAAGCACGCAATCTTGGCCGCGGGATATCTGTTACGGATGAAGATAGCAGGGAGTATGGGGAGAACTAGGAGGAAGCCATACTACAGGAACACGGAGAAGAAAATTGCGAAGTCGAAGGGACTCGTAGAGGTCGCGTCCCAACTACAGCAACGAGGAGAGGAACCGGTCACCCAAAGCCAGAAGAACGAGGCGCAAATGATGAAGCTACGCATGACACCTGAGCAGTACATTCGCACCACACAAGACCGCATAGAACGCTTTGAACCCCGCCTGCGGGAGAAAAAGACGCGGCACGAAGTCATCTCTACTAGATTTCGTTTCCAAGGCCAACCATCGATGAGGTCAATCAAGATATCAGCCAAAGCCGCCAGTGAAATCGACTGGGACAAAGCAGGAGACTTCTACAGAGAGTTCTATTAGCCCACTGTAGAACATGAGGCTCCGTGGTTTAAAGATTGGTTGACCACAGTCACAAGACGGCGAAGACGGAGATATCAGGCGGACATTGAAATACCAGACCTCGATCCGTTGCTGCAGCAAGCCCTTCATCACACAACACCATGGAAATCACCTGGAGTAGATGAAGTACCAACGGCTCTGTACAAAACGTGCCCGGCAGCGAAAGATTATCTTTTTTCGCATGCCAAACGCACCATCGAAGGCCAGCACAGGATGAAGCGAGAAGACGTGCAAGCGAACACCATATTATTATATAAGGCAAGAGATACCACGGATCCTAATAACTACCGCCCTACTGCGGTGCTCAACACGGACTACAAAATCATCACATAGGTAATAAGTACTGTTGTGAAAGATGTTGTAGGTCACGTGATACCAAGAGAGCAAATGTCCAGAGCTGGCGTCTGGGGCACCATGCACGGCCTTCACCTTGTCAAGGCTGCGACAAGAGACGTCTCGACTGCGTAGAAGTGAACATCATACCGCATGGTATGATTTCAGGAAAGCATTGAACAGCTACAAATACCTAGGCCTCATCCAGACTGAACGTGACACTCACTCCCGAGAACTATGACGTCATCGAGTCCAAGGTTTTGCAAAAAGCGAGCGAGATCCTGGCCTCCCACTTGTCAATGGCACAGAAGAGACGCTTGTTTAACAGCTGCGTCATTTCTGCGGTAGTATACGTGACGGGCAACATGCACCCCAACACTAGCGTTCTGGGACTGCTTACAAGATGTCGTGAGTTAGACATGAAAATAAGAAAAATGGTGGTCGCCGAGAACATTAAAACTCGACCTACTTCCAACCAAAGAGCGTACCTCCCTCACACCATCGGTAGTCTTGGTTTCAGAACAATTGAAACTGAGATACAGTATGCCAGGAAATACGCGTATCTTCAAACGCACCCAGAACTACAGAACACCTTGGAGCTGTACCAGAAACTCGACGCGGCGGGGTGCCGCACGCCACTGGGAGACTACAGACATGTAGCCAAAAAGTATAGGCTAGAAGACACCGACATCACTGAGTACAAACCTGTCAGCACACCTGGTGCAGGCGATCAAGAATGCTGATCTCGAGGCAAGTTGCCAGGATTGGGCGAAAGCGATGCACTACCCACAACGCGTGCTCATCTCCTTCCCGGCTGCTCAGTACTATCGTACTGACTCTCATCAACGCGGCAGCTGAAGAGCAGCTCCACAAACTCAATGCTGCCCCTGGAAGAGATGGTAACCGCAAGTGCCGAAGAGGATGCCAGGAAAATGAAACAGCTTACCACGTAGCGACATCGTGCAAAGCCGTTAGCTACAATGCAAGACACGACCAGGTCGTCTACTGGCTCCTAAGAATCATCATGTAGAAGACAAACGCCCCGGAGGAGATAAAGCAGCTACATTTTGGCAAAGCAGTCCTAAATGTGGAGTTCGACATCCCCGGTGGACGGTTGAGGATACGTGCGGGACAAAGTATCCTCACGGAGTTGCCGCTGCACCATAACAAACCAGACGTTATGGTGCAAGTATTGACGCAGGAGAAGAAGACCTTCCTCTTTGAGGTCTCTGTTCCCCACCTGCAGAACTATAATATGCAGGAGGGAATCATGCGTGTAAAATATGCGAAAAACTCCATGATAGACATCTCGCACAAAAATTACAAGACCGTCAACAGGGACCAAAATCTAGTCGACCTACTCTCGCATGCCCATCGCTGCGAGGTCCATTTGGGACTACTCGTCATCGGCTGCATCGGGGAGGTCCTAGAAACGGAAGAACACCGACGCTTCTGCGAGCACATGCCCGCCCTTGGCATCCAACAACACGCCATCTAGACGTTGATCCAGAAGGCGTCGTACAGCGTCATCACCGAGACGGCGAAGATCCTGATGCGCCACTTCCGAAGATAGCTCCCTCCCCCCCTGCTGCCAACCCTTCCACGTCTCGTTTGCCCAGGCATGAAATATTATTACAATTACGACAAAAATAAGTAGCTTGGAGAAAAATTCAAAAATAAATAACGTCATAATAAAAGGTATTAATGAAAATAGAAATGAAAATTTAGAAGCTTCACTTATTAAACTATTTAAAGATAAACTTGAATTAGACATAAATGACTATGACATTGAATATGCTGACCGAATTGGCGAATATATTAAAAACAAATCAAGGTTAATAGTAATAAAATTTAAAAATCAGAAAACTAAAAGAGACATTAAGAAAAATACTTATAAATTGAAAGGGACTAATATTTATATCACCGATGATCTGACAAAAGATGAACTCGAGTTGAAGGATACTTTAAATAGATATAGACAGGAAGCCATAAATGAAGGCCACAGTGTCCAGCAATTTAAATATGGACTGAAAATCAATGATCAATATTTTTCGATTAAGGAACTCGGAGACAACACCCCTAAATCTAATCTTAATATTAGTACTACACTGAATTCAACTATAGATACAAGAATAACCAATAATATAGAACTTGGTGCAAATATTATAATACCTGAAACTATTAATCATGCGAGAAAACAATTAAATGATCTAGCTGATCAAGTCCGTCAAATAACGCCCAAATTAGTCCGGAGCAACTCGACATCGGCCCTCCCCGAGAAACAACCAAGCGGTCAATCTAATCGATATAATTTTCGGAACTGTGTCCCAAAGAACTAATGAGATTATAATATATTACCATAACATTCAAGGTATGCGCAATAAACTGCTAGAACTAGAAATTTTTCTGCAACAATTTGATATGGCTCCGCATGTGTTATGCATCACCGAACATTGGATGGAAGTAGATGAGATCTCCTATTATTGTGTACCAAATATATATTTATAAAGAATTCTATGATGGCAGTAAATATTTCGGATTATAATAACTTAATTATAGAAAAATATTTTGAATTTTCTTTGATTCATGTTAAATGTGAAAAAAATAATATATACATTCTTACCTCTACCGAACTCCTGACTCTGATTTTGCAATTTTCCTAAAAAATATTGAATCACTTCTACAAAAAATTTGCCGCATAGGATACAAAATTATCATCTCTGCTGACCTAAGATATCCTCACATATAATACTAAACTTCTAACTAAATTTCCTTTAAACAAAAAACGATTTAAAACTGAACTAAACTATATTAAAGAAATAGCTAAATATAACGGCTTCCCGGTTAAAACTATCGATAAATTAGTTCATAAATTTAATAATCGCCAATCCATTTCTAATTTTACAACGTTAACGCCATCTAATAATAAAAATAATAATAAATACATAACACTACCGTACGATAAAGCTTCCAAAAGTTTAAACAAAATTTTCAAAAATCATAATTTAACCGTAACTTACAAATCAAATAATACCATTAAATCGTTATTAGGTAACCCTAAAGATAAAATAGATACTAACAAAAAATCCGGTATTATAAAATTAGTTGTAATGATTATAATAAAGTTTATATCGGTCAAACTAAAAGACAAATTGACACTCGGTTTAAAGAACATTTTTATCATCTAAAAAGCGGTAATCCAGAAAAATCTAGCGTAGCTCAACATATGTTCATTAATAATCACAAAGTTAACAATTCTAATATTAAACTTTTAAAAGATTAATAATGATAGATATTTAGATGCATACGAGAGTTTAATAATAAATAAATATAAAAATAATTTGATGAACGCAGATCTAGGTCCCATACCAAACTCAAAACTTTTCAATTTATTACAAAGTTAAATTTTATTGGACGATTTAAAATTTAATGACTCATTATTGGACGAAAATTATCTTAGTTTATAGGTAATCATTCACCTATGACTCCCATCCCTATATAATTCCAGTTCTCTCCCTTGTTTTTCAGAGTTGTTAGGACCTTTGGCATGGTTGACATGTTGAGTAATCTTGACTACTCTGTTTAACTTTCACTTGTTGTATTACTGATGATGAGAACTTAGTTCTCGAAATATGTATATAGTTTTTGTTAAAATTAATTTTAAGGTTAAGGGGTAATTATAGTAGTTTTAGTTAAATTTAACCTTAGACTCCATCTATTATTAATTTTTTTTTTTTTTTTAGTAAAACCTTATTTGTCCATTATCTTTTTAATGTTTTTATGGCACTTAGATTATATAGAAGTTACACTCTTCAATTATCATTTTATTTCTAACTTGCCTACTGTCAAATAAGTAGTCTGTTTCGCTGCAACGAAAATATTTGTTGACAAGTAAAACAATATAAAATACGAACACAATTATTTTGTTATAAATAAAAGCATGTGTAATAGCTTTACTTATAAAGTTATTAAATTTTATTTTATTTGGAATTTTGTGATTCTAAATTTACAACACCATGCGTATTTACTAAATTGTACTATATTTATTGTAAATCCTAACTGAAGCGAAATTGGAGGAAATCGCAGAACGTTTTTGTGATAGCGACGATGGCTTTGATTGTTCCGACATTGACAGTTTTGCTGACCCTGAGTATATGCCAGATGAGGATGATTTCGACGACGACGTTGAGGAAAGTTTTCAAAATGACAATGATCAAAATTTTTCTGCCCCTGCCACTAATATTCTGGACCATGCAACAGGGGATTCTATTATACTCGTACATGACAATAATGAATCGGATAAAATATCTGAAAATGTAACATCGCTTGACTCTAATACGAAGAGCTCAAAATCTAAAAAAAAACATAAGATTTTATGGCGCAAAAAGCATTTACAAGTTCATGATGATGCACTAAAATTTTGAGGTAGTTCCGAACTTCCATCGAATATTCTAGAGCTCGATATACCATATGACTTTTTCAAATACTTTTTCTCGTACAGTTTGATTGATAAAATTATTGAACAGACAAATTTGTACAGTGTGCAAAAAAATCCGAATAAGCCGGCAAACGTAAATGCTACAGATCTACATAAATTTTTAGGTATGTGTATGGCTATATGTCATCTTCCGCGAACACGTTGTTAAGTAAATTATCAATTGATGAAGAAATCTGTTCTACAAAATCCAGGCACCATTTGAAACAATATAATCCTATGAAACCGCACCGCACAAATGAGGTTTTAAATTATTTATGTTATGCGATAGATCTGGATTTTCTTATAATTTTGAAATATATAATGGATCCTCAAATTATTTTACTAAAATGAAACCTGATGAAGCAGATTTAGGTGCAAGTGCAAATGTTGTAATCCGCCTTTCAAGAGTAATTCCAAGAAACGCAAACTATCATTTGTATTGTGACGACTATTATACATCTATACCATTATTTACGCACTTGACAAACCAAGGCATATACGTGTTGGGTACTTTTCGACGAAACAGAATTCCTAATATAATTCCTAACAACAAACTTACAGATGATAAAACATTCAAAAAAGAACCTAGAGGACTTCAGAGGAGTATGCTGCAAATAGAGATGGTATTGATTTGAGTGTTGTTTCGTGGAACGATAATAAAGTTGTAACTACGTTATCGTCTTGTTACGGAGAATTACCCCATCACGATGTGAAACGGTACGAAAAAAGGAAAATATTAGTATTACTTGCCCTAATGTCATCATTGAATATAATAAACACATGGGAGAGGTTGATATGTTGGACAGCCACATAGGTCACTATAAAATTCCAATTCGTTCGAAAAAATGGTCGCCGCCGTCCCCAACATCACGGACGAGTTGGACAGCGAAAACTTCCTCAGTGCTCCTGTCGGGTTCTCGCAAGTCTCCAGCAATGCCAGCATGATGAAAAACTCATAACGCCGCTCCAGACGACACCGCCCCCACCATCCTCGACGCCGCCGCCTCCGTTGCTGACGCCCCCCTTGCCCCTGGAGAAGTGCCACGCCACTTTGCCCACGCTGCTACTGTCACCGACAACGCTACCGCTCCTATTGTGGTAGCTGACTTACTCCAAGTAGCACCAGCATAAAATTCAATGAATTCATTTATTTATTTATTTTAAACTTTGACCTATTTGTACATTTTAATGTGTTTGTTTATGTTACTTGGTATGTTTATACATTTTGTCCACATGACACTATTTTATTATATAGATTCTGTATAAACATTTTTTCCAATAAATAAAATTCAAATTCGTTCGAAAAAAATGTTACCTCAGATTATTTTACCATCTAAGGTAAGGTGGGCGAAGTGCGTTTTTGGGGTAAAAGCGTTCCCGGTTCTTTAAGTTGAATAATAACTACAGCGCCAGCTAATGGCGAGATGGTTGAATTAGTTGTTAGTGCAGTTGGCTACAAGTTCCTGACCCGTTGGCTTCATTCGCCTAGCGTCAGTTGCGGTCGATGCTTGTTCATATCATGTAAACTGTCGACGTGAGTTACACAGCAATTTGTCTTTGGTGTGGTGCTAAGAATAACAGAGGTGAATGGTTGCTTTAAATATTGCATGATGCTTGCTTATGTGTCTATTTTAAGGTTTGGTAATTGTACTTATACAATACATAACCTAGATATTTAAAATGGGTGGGTGTGCACTTGCCCTGGGAAAAAAGGCTTTGGGGAAAGTGCGTAAAGCGGGTAGGGGGCAAGAGCACTCACGGTGTGCAGTTTCCCCCGTTAGTATTGTATAATTTTCAGGTAAAAATGGTTTGTTGTTATAAGCGAAGAAGTAACCGAGGCGAGAAGTATTCATCGGATACACCAAAGCGTGCTATACGTGAAGTACAGCTGGGACTTCATACTCCTATATCTGCAGCAAAGTTGTACAACATACCCTTATCCATTATTCGTGACCATATCAAAGGTAGGCGAGGGTTGAAGAGCAAGAAATATGGACGACCACCAGCCATAGGCCTGGCAAATGAAGAAAAATTAGCGTTTGGGTTAAAGACATTAGAGACTTGGGGTTTTGGTCTAGACCGTCGTGAAGTTATGGAAATGGTATGCGATTTTGTAAACCGCAATCTACTCACAACGCCATTTAAGAATAATAAACCAGGGGAAGATTGGTTTCTTGGTTTTAAAAGGCGCCACAAACTGCCTCTAAAAAAACCGCAAAGCGTTGAATATTCAAGGAAACAAGCAACAGACCCTTATATAATATATGCATATTTTGAACTGTTACACAATACTTTAAATCAATTTGATTTAACTAATAAACCTGAGAGTATCTGGAATCTTGATGAGACAAGCCTGTGTTTAGATCCATCAAAAACAAAGATTGTAGGGGCTAAGGGGAAGTCATCATCACGAACTACAAGTGGGACAGGCCGGGAAAATACTACAATATTAGCTGCGGTTAATGGAGCTGGTAAAAAAGCTCCACCACTAATTGTTTATAAAGCTAAGGGGATTTGGACTACATGGGTACCAAACACACCCATATGTGAGGGTACAGCTTATACTGCTTCAAAATCAGGTTGGATGACATCTACTATTTTTTGTAATTACTTTAAAGAAACCTTAGTTCCGGCGTTGGGCACTGAGAGACCGATTTTACTCATATATGATGGGCATAGTACGCATGTCACAAAAGAAATTGTTGAATTAGCTAGTAAAGAAAACATAGTGATATTAAAACTTCCTCCTCACACTTCCCATTTATTGCAACCCTTAGAGTTGGCCGTTTTTAAATCGCTTAAAGCTACCTGGGATGCTAAACTTGTCAGGTGAAAACGACAGAATATAGGTTTAAAAATACCTAGAGTGCAATTTTCCGAATTGGTAGAAACTACCTGACTTGAATTAAAACCAGACATTATTATCAATGGTTTTAGGAAGGCTGGTATAATCCCATTCAATAAGAATGCAGTACCAGAAGAAGTTTATGATCCAGTAGCTTTACGTCGTTGGAAAAGAGATCATAGTGACGTTACTATTGACCAGCGTGGGAATCAGACTGAAGATCGTGAACTCATTAATAATCCATCCACTTCAACATCAAACACATCGTTTGATGAACTTCTTTTAGATAAAATAAAACAGACACGAAGACCTGTTACAGCTAAAAGGAGGCGAATTGCTCCTGAAGCTGAAATCATAACGTGTCACAGAGCTATTCAGCTAACAGAAGAACTCAACAAAAAATCCAAAGCTAAGAGACGCAACGTAGAAGAGAGCAGTGAATCTGAAGATGAAGACAAGGTTAGTTACATAGATACTGATGATGACATGGACATTAGTGAGGAAGAAAACTATTCCTTTGAATCAGAAAATTCACAGGTGGAATGTGGGCGTTGGGTTCTTGTAAAATATTGAGGAAAGAAGTTAGTGAAGCATTTTATTGGACAAGTACTTACAAAAAATGACGACAAGTGGATTATTAAATTTTCACGGAGAAATGGGACTCGTTTACAATTTAAGTGGCCGCAAGAAGAAGATAAAGACCAAGTTGTTGACGAAAATATAATTCGTGTTTTGCCTGATCCTACCACTAGCAAACGGGGTGACTTCTTTGAGTTTGCTGTAACATTTGATGGAATTCAAGATTTATATCAAAATTTATAATTATTATATGATGTAAACTTCTGTATTTACACCTTTAACTTTGATTTTGTATTCTATAATTCATAACTTGTGTTACCATTAACCATATTTACCTCAATAAAGCATTAGTTATCCTTAGTTATTTTTCCAACAAAAGATGTAAAAAAATCATTTACAGATTGTTTTCGTATAAAGTTTGTATCTCCCCTAATTATCAAAATAAAATTATAATTAAAAAAAAGAATTGTGGGCTACTGAATGAACTATGTGCTCATGCCCCATAAAATCGGCAATAATACTAAATGCAAATTTAGCATGCGATTGTGCACTTGCCCCGTTTTTCTCGGGAAACTGCGCACCCTCCCAGAGTTTCTAACAAAAATTTTTTTGTTCCTTTGTTTCACTGTAACAAGATATTTGATACTACAAAAAAATTACTATAATTCCAGGCTATTATGTGGTAAAAAAATTGCGCTATCATTTTTCTTTATTCTAAAATTTCATCTTGAATATCAACTAAACCAAACCAAAAACGGTGGTGCACTTCCCCCACCTTACCTTACTTGATGTAACTTCAAAAAACGCTTGGCTTTTACATAAAAGAGTCAAACAAGCTAAAAAAAAGGAAGGCTGTCAAGCAGTAATATCGAGCAAGGAATAAAGGCCCGGCAGTACACGCTCCTACTAAAAATGTGCGAATGGACGATGTTCCACATTGGATCAAATATGATGAGGCAAGGCAAAGGTGTAAAATGCCTAGTTGTAAAGGAATTACCCATTTTAAATGTGACTAGTGTTGTGATCACTTATATTTAACTAAAGACAAAAACTGTTTTCACGATTATCATGTAAAGTAGTATAATATATGTACTAGTATAAGCCTAATGTTCATAATGTCGCAAATAAGTATTTTTATAAATAATAATAAACTTTTTTCTTTACAATATTGTATAATTAATACGTTAGGATACTCCTACTCAGTTTATGCATTTTTTTACTATATTTTATAAATCATGAAACGAAGGGTTAAGTTCAAATAATGAACCTAGTTCAGTTGACTTCAGTTCGGGGTAAGATTTGACTGCGCTTTTTACTATCGGGGACAGGGGCTGGTTATTATCACTTGTAGGATGAAACCGAAGGGGAATTGAATGCGGATGAGTTTGCAAGCATTATGTATAACTTTTTACAAATGATGGTTGCACATACCAAAACAGGAAAGAAATTATGGCCAACACATTTCTCTTAGCTTCTAAAAAATTGGATATTGTCATCACTCAAAAAATTTTAAAAAAGGGTCACACCCAAACGGCTGTGACGCTATACATAGTTGCATAGAAGAAAGTTGAAGGACTGGAAGATTTATTCCCCAGTTGTCTATTGCGAAGCTTGCAGAACAACAAGGCTCCATTCAGCACCATACAAAGTGCAGTATCTCCAACACAGTTTTTTTTTTAAGTTCAGTGATCTACAGTTCGTGTCATCTATAAGGTGAAGACAAAAAAGGATGATCCAGTTGTCACAAACTTAAAATGTATAAAACACACACGATGGAAATATTCAAGTGACATTGGATTTACAAAATGAATTTTCCAATCTTCAAAGGAGGATGAAATATTTATCAAGTGAGACTGAAATCAAGTGCTTGTGTAAGACAAAGGTTCCCCTTCAGACAATAAAATTCAAGCATTTACAACAAATGAAATCAATTCATATCTACTATAACTCATTACCACACGTGTCAATATCTCGAAATAAGTTATGTGATAGGGAAACATGTGCTGATAAATGTGCTTTAGCAGTGTGGTGTAAAACAAATCATATGAAACTTTACCAAAAACTGCAAATATATATTTTCAAGGCAAAAAACTTTTATTGATTTCCAATACAAATTAAATAATACTCAACTTGAAAAAGTAGACGTCATCAAAGGTTTAGGTTTCCTCATTGATGCTGATCTCAATTTTAAATTAAATATTGATTCCATAGTTTAAAAATCTCTTAAACTTTGTGGATTTGTTCTTCGCCATGGTAATGACCTAAAAAAAACATAATTCAGTAATATTATTGTAAAACTCTTTAATACGTTTTAACTTGGAATATTGCAGTATTATTTGGTCTCCATGCTATCAAAACAGTGTTAATAGAATTGAAAATATTCAGAAAAAGATAGTAAATTTTATTTTTTTTCAAACAAAATTTAAATAAAGGAAACTATCCGTACATTGAGGGATTAACAATGTTAAATTTCAAAACATTTGCTGAAAGAAGAAAAAAGCAGAACAGAAGGTCCCAGAAGCCACTTCCTCCTCTCACAGACCTGGCAGAGATAACGAGGAACCACCCATTGTGCAGGACTTGGAGAACTGACTGAAGTCGAATCCCATTACAGCCGTTCATTTTCTGACAAGCTGTATTTGGAACCAGTTTGGGATGCACGTTTATGAGCCAAAAATGATCGTGTCTACATAACTTACAAAAAAAAAACATACCTACATTAAAAAAACTAACGGTAGTATTAATCCAAAGTACAATCTATCATGTTATTTAATTTATAAAAACATTCGAAAACATGGGGACAAAATGGAAATGTTTATTGTCTCTCGTATAGTTCGATATACAGGGTGAGTCTAGGAAGAAGCCCCCTCCCTTTAACTTTTTTATTATAAGTAATAGAAAAAAAAGGCTCATATAAAAGTTTTATTACTTTACATATACTATTTGATGGCAAATGTAGACATTTTTTATAAAGTCAGGTTTACAAGATACGACTATCGACTTTTATTTTTCAAATGGCATCCTATAATTATTTTAATAAAATACAAACCGTTTTTTTTCTCTTTTCAACGATGTATTATTTTTTACCTCTCGCTAAGAGAGGTATTGTATTCATGCTAAAAATCGCATATCCAGATTTTAATGAATAAGCACGTTTTAAGGTCCCTAGAATCCGATTATAACATTTTTACGATGATGTCCGTATGTGTGTGTGTGTGTGTGTGTGTGTGGGGATGTGTGTGTGGATGTTGGATTCACTATATCTCAAATACTATAAGACTTGAGACATTTTTAACTACGGATTCCTCAATCTAACAATAATGGGAAGAGTCCAGTCAGTTTTGGTAACAATTGGATAACCGGAAGTAGTAGTTACAAGAAAAAAATCATCTAAATATTATTTATCAAAAATTTATGTAAATACTTATATTAAAGAACGTTAAATTCTTTATTCGATAAATATAAATTCATTACTATATCTTCTATAGATTTAGAGATAAAGAAAGGCATATAAAATAATTTGATGTAAAAAATCTCAGATCAAACTACTGCAAGGCAAGAAATTCAAATGTTTGTAATTGACACATATATGTCACTGTCAAAAATATTTGTATGCCATTTGTATGCCTCTGTCAAAAATATTTGTACATTATTACGAAGATTATGAAAATAATAAAAAGTCAACAACGCAAATGAATATACGTAAAAAAGAATATAAAAGGAATTTGCGAAAAAATGACGAATATAAAGAAAAAGAGAAGGAAAGTAGAAAAAGAAAATTTCAGGATATTGAATATAAAGAAAATGTATGTATTGTACATAATTTATTTTAAATTAACCCATAGATTTTGCAAATATATGTGAGAATTATTTTGTAGTGAGACATGAATATATGTATTTATATTTAAAAATATTTTTCGTTTTATGCGTACAACCAGGTAAAATATCTGGCGAGAGGTTATGTGTTGGTCACATCAGATTTTTATTAATGTATTTGAAAAATTTCGAGAAAAATGAGATAATTTAGAAATAATTTTTAATCAAATATTATGGGTGGCTATGTGAAAATAAAAAAAAAACTGAACAATGTAAAACAATTAAATTAATGTCAAAAAAGTATGCATTTGTTTGTTACTTAATTTAACTTATTTTGTAAACAAAAAAAACATTTTGAAATGTTTACGAAGAACGAATTAATTGATATGATTCTAATAATTGGTGAATCGACTGGAATCATAAGAGCAAAAAGAATTTACAGGGAGCGGTTTCCTAGACGTCGGCAACCGAGTTGATGAACACTGAGAAGGATTTTAACCGATTTCAAGAAACAGGTTCAGTTGAAAAACCAAAACGAAATACAGCTAATGTTATAATAAATGAAGAAACGGAATCATTGGAGGGAACAATGGATAGGACGAGGTGGACCTATTTCATGGCCAGCAAGATCTCCTGATCTTACGCCTATGGATTTTTTTCAGAGAACAGGAACTACAAAATAATTTAGCTTTTATACAATGTAATTTGAGTTTCATAATGAAACTATAAAAAATTACAGTTTTAAAGATGCAATTAATGCAGTTTCAGGTCCCTGTGGTGATATAATAAAAGCAAAAATGACACAAATATTGTTAAAAAACGAGGGCTATAAAATTCTAGAACAAATTTCGTCTATTTTGAGTGGCACAAATGAAAATATTAATTATTTAAATATGAGTCCTAATATAATAGCTTCCCTCAAATATGCACCCATTATCAGTGTGGACGTGGAAAGAAGTTTTTGATCCCCGGAAATTTAAAACACTTAATAGTGAACTCGTTCCACCAAGAATACCTTAAGTTTACTTAGGCTCATTTTTTATTAATAATATTTTATTAGAAAATTAATAATATTGTTTTAAGTAAATACTTTGGAAATGCCTACTACTGTAAGTTTTTGTTTCTGTTTTGGTACTAATTTAATTTTCGTTAACTGCTTTGTTCTTATTATATGTAAAATATATGAAAATTATATAAATTATTCCATCTTTATCTCTGCTTTGTTAAAACTTTTTTTGCTTATCTGGTTGCTTTTTTGCAAAATGTTAAACGTTTTAAGCACATTTTTCTTCAAAATCATTGCTTATTTTTCCGGCCCCTAGTCATCATGAAGTATAGTTTTACCGAGCTGAGTGACCATAATTCAAAAAGTGGTGATTTGAAAAAGACAATACAAAAATTTTACAGTGTTAAGATTTAAGATACTAGTGCACTAGTACATTGAGTTGTATGGAGGATACCGGAACAAAAGCTTTATACATTTGCGAAGATCATTTTGAATTAAAATGTTTTAGAAATACTCTTAAAAAATTTATACAGGAATTCAACACCCACTAGCCAGAATTTCATTGAAAATCTTGTTAAAAGCATTTCTACAGGAGAAATAAGACTTCATTTATTTCTCCGAATGAATCAGAAAATTTTCTTCATGAACATCAAAATTTTCCTTTCACAACCATACAAAATTTTCTACCAATATCAGCTATTCAGAATTTTCCATCTATACACAATTTCCCTTCAACACCAACTACGCAGAATTTACAAAATCGCTATTCACTTATTTTTTCATACAAATGTTTGTAATTTGGTAGGAATACTTTTTAACCCTTTATCTGCGAGATAAAATTTTTAAATCGATATCTCAATGTACTCCGAAATTTTTAAACGCCATTCGGTGTAATGCAAGAATTTATTTGTTCAAACAGGCTGTCCCACGACAAGCTTACGCTAACGTTTTTTTTTTTTAAAACTACTCATTATTTTACGAAATTTGGTATTAGTTTTCCGATATGCCCGTTTCAAATAAAATATTTCCAAAGCTATGGCACTTCTGGTTTAACCGGAAGTAAATAAATAAATATATCATCACGGCATATTACCCAATGCTGGGTGTGCCAATCTGCTTTGTACGCAGATATCGGTAATGATGATGACATATTTGTACCGTGCGGGCGTTTACGAGGTGTCACCTCACGGGCACTCATTGCTGGCGTGGAAGGCACGGAAGTAGATATTAACTTATTATAAATAGAATGCTATATTTTTTCTTTTCCCGTTGAATTCAACTCAAAATTTTACATATGAAACAATATAAACATTATACCCATGATCACCCACATCCGACGTAAATCAACTATTTTGATTTTTTTTCCTAAAAACGACCACTTCGTTATCACTATACAGGGTGGTGGCGGTTAGGGGTGAACATAGGGATGTAACATAGGATTTTAGTTTTTTGCAATTTTCTGCTCACCTGTTCATTTTACGGCAAAATAATTATTGAAATTTCTTTTTTAAATTTTAATTAGAAAAAATTAGAAAAAAACTAAAATCCCATGGTAAATCCATATGTTCACCCCTAACCGCCATCACCCTGTATATTTCGAGAACGGAATCGAATTTCAATAATCTGTAAAAACAGTTTCATAAAGAAAGGTTTTGTTTACACTAATATAAATTAATATTCCACAATTTTTGAAAAATGTTATTTCCAAGTCAACGTAAAGCTGAAGTTCAAAAATATCAAAAAAAAACTCAAGTTTTTTAAATGGATGGAACAACTAATTCCTTATTTAAATGAATTCTTCATTAAAAAATAGGCATAGTTTGTGTAGCATGTCCTATATTGAAAGTTGATAGATTTTTCAGATGTTCCATTTAAAAAAACTTTAGTTTTCTGAATTTTTTGAACTTCAACTTTAAGTTAACTTGGAAATAACATTTTTCAAAAATTGTTGATTATTAATTTATATTACTGTAAACAAAAACTTTCTTTATAAAAATGTTTTTACAGATTACAAAAATTCGATTCCATTCTCGAAATATAGAGTGATAAAGAAATGGCCGTTTTTATAAAAAAAAATCAAAAAAGTTGAATTACGCTGGAAGTGGAAGATCATGAGTAAGATGTTTTTATGATTTCACATATAAAATTTTCTGAATTCAATGGTAAAATAAAAAATATAGCATTCTATTTAAAATAAGACAGCTAAGATCTACTTGCGATTAAACCGGAAGTGCTACTGCTTTGAAAATATTTTTGTTGAAAAGGGCATGTCGGAAAACTCCTAGATACCAAATTTCGTACAATAATATTGAATAGTTTTTAAAATAACGATAGCGTAAGCTCGTCCTCTGGGACAGCTTGTATAGCAAATAGTAAGTTGAAAATAATATGAAATTTAAATACCTGTATTACAACAGCGAACACCAGCAATCTTCGATGTCTTTTAGTGTTATTGAATTCCTTGACTGCTCCCAATAAAAATATCCACATATGTACATATTTCATGCTGTTGGCGAAGAATTGGACGCTTGAGGGTTGTTAGCTGGCTTTACACATAAAATTTGCTTGAACAGTATTTAAGAGCTCTCATGTCATGCTTTTTACAGCTGAAATGTTTAAAGACGTATATTTAAAGTGTTATCGAATAATATTATTCTAAAAATAAAAATATAATCGTAACCTATTCTAAAAATGAGCTGATATACTCGTATTTATGTCCGGTTGCAAAAATTTTCAACAACTCTTTGGTTAGTTAACGGATTATCAAAACGAACAAATTTGTTCATCCTGATGGTCCGCCAACTAATAAAGAATTAAACATTTCTACAACCGGGCAATAAACTCTTAAAAATGCTTGAGGAATAAACATAACTTGTTAAAAATTATACGTACATATTCGTCCACATAATACTGTAAAGAAATTTCAGAAAATCGTAGAATATATTTATTCCCACAATGTTCATTGTAACCTGAAAAATATACAAGTTAATACAAGCTACATACAAGTAAAATGAATAAAGTTATTCAAAAATAAGTGCTGCCTGATAAAAATAAATAAATGATGGTACTAACCAATAGATTTTCTTTCAATATCAAAATATCCAAAAACTCTTTCGCTTGTTAACAAGAGGTTGAAAACGGTTCAAAATAAAACATGCAGACACGAACATCGAACATCTTCAACTGTCTACGGTGCGGCTGAGTGTTACCAACCTTAAGCTTCCAAAGATAACTATCCACATTCAGAAAGATAAAACTCATTTTCGTATTTTTTGTAATGCTTTTTACATTAATTCTACAAAGTTGTTTATTTTACATGTAATAAAAATAAACGTAAATATACATACGGTCCCAGCCGTCATTTTAAAGTTTAGAAATATATGTCGATGAATATGGAATGAAATACATAAAAAATAATGGCAGGAAGTTTAAAAAACTGACGTATTTAATTTAATAAAGAAACAGGGACGGCGCCAGGGGGGGGGGCTGAGTGGGCCCAGGCCCACCCTAAAATATCTTGGCCCACCATGTGGCCCACTCGCTCAACTCCTAATATTTAGGCCAATACTACGAAAAAGTGAAATTTAATTTTCTAAAATAGGAATGCTATAATGAGTTACATATAAATACATATTGTATATTTTATTTATTAACATACTCGCTGCATATGATTGGCAATTAGCATCATTCTTATTCTTCTTCTTAAAATGCGAGTGATGCCATTTGGCGCGCCCGACCGTTTGATTTTCTATTGGTCACTGCACTGCGCATGCTGCATGCCACATGCGCGAACTGTGTGTTGGGTGTCTTGTCAATATGGTAAATACTGAAGTTTTCAACAGTTGTACTGTATTGTATCGAAGGTATCGAGTATTTATTTATATGTATTTGTAGTTAAGACGTTAAGAGCTTTTACTAGTGACTTTGGCAAAATGAATAAAAGATTAACAGATTATTTTTATGCCTCTTGCAGTAAGAAAATTAAAACTCAGAGCAGTGAGCATTCAAAGGTGGATACTTTAATCTATTTTACTTATAAATAATTATATTATACAATAATTATTGTTTATAGATTATTGCTTCATCTTCATCAGCACCAGAAGATAAAGAAAATTTTGAAAATACTATTTCTAATGTAAATACTTAGAAAAAAATAGTTAAATAAAAATAAAATATGGATTTAATAAATGTTTTTTGTAGGAGGTACAGAATAATATACAAAATGAAAGCCTAGTTAGCAGTGTTAACGACAATGATAACAAAATTAGTGAAGATGACATGTCATCAAGTAATGATGATGATGATAATTTATCAAATGACGAACAAAATGAAGAAACAAAAGTGACACCAAATTTAATAAATAAATTAATTATAAAACCACTAAAACCAACTAGTTTACGAAAAATTCCAGGCCCCGCAGACATTGCTCAAAATTTGGCGGATGGTCCTATTCAACCGCGTATACAAAATTTTTCTCAAACAAAATTTGGAAACAGAAGTAGGAATTTTCAGGAAACATGGTGCGATTTGTACAAATGGATTGAATATAGCATTTTAGAAGACGCCATTTATTGTTTTCCGTGTAGATTTTTTTCGACAAAAAGTGATAATCCCACCTTTTATTCTGTTGGTTTTAAAAATTGGAAGCGAGCATTAGAAAAAGAATCGGGCTTACACAAACACAATAAAACAGAACTACATAAAAAATGTTCTTTGATGTGGGCTGAATATTTAAATGTAAAAAATAATAATTCAGTTACGGTTCAATTAAATGGAGGACATCAAGCATTAATAGAAGAAAATAAATATTATATTAAAACTATATTTGACGTGATAAGATTAATAGCTATTCAAGGTTTGGCATTTGGGAAACAATGAAACAGAACAAAGTATAAATAAAGGTATTTTTTTAGAAATTTTGAATTTCACTGGCAAATATGACAAAATAATTGCAAAAAAATAAACAGTGGTAGCAAAACTGCTAAATATACCCATCACACGATTCAAAATGACATTATATATATATATATATTATAGCCAAAGCGATATTTTCAAAAATAAGTAAAGAAGTAAATAGAGCTCAATATTTTGCAGATGGCTGACGAAACCAAGGACATAAATAAAAACGAACAATTATCTGTTATCAGATATTATTTGGATGGTGAAATTAAAGAACGGTTTTTAGGATTTACAAAAATGTCGACTTTGGACGCCAGGTCATTGACTCAATATATTAAATTAATGTTACAAAATTGCGGTGTCGATTTACAGAAATGTGTAGCGCAAACATACGATGGCGCGAATACTATGAGTGGGAAATTAAATGGTGTACAAGTTTTATTTCGCGAAGAAGTAAAACATGCTATCTACATCCACTGTATGAACCACAGATTAAATCTTGTAATTGTTGATGTATGTAAATGCATTCCAAGTGTTAGTTCATTCTTTACATTAGTTCAGTCGTTGTACACTTTTTTTTCGTGCTCTACTGTTCATGCTCAGTTTTTAGATTTACAAAAGAAATATGCAGGTAATATAATAGAACTGAAAAAAAATTGCAAAATCCGATGGACATGTCAAGTACAGGCTTGTATTGCAATAAAAAATAATTTAATTGTAATATTATTAACATGTAACATATTGTAAAGTTTTTTGTATATACATATATATATATTATATAATAAACATTAGTTTTCTATCCTAATTTATTATTTTATACCGGCCCACATTAAAAATTATTGGCCCGGGTCTGGCCCACCTAAATATTTTGGGCTGGCGCCGTCCCTGTAAAGAAATGATCAGGCATAAAACCTATCATCAATCATAGGTAAATATTTTGTTTATGGGATGAGAAAATAATATAAATCCAATTTATTTTTTTAACTCGTTGAGCCTTATTGATCAATAGCAGTTTGAAGGTAAGAAGACAAAAAAAATGCCTACAATTGAAAATTTGGATGTTATCTCTATATAAAACGCCTAAATGGCACTCAAACCTAGCCTAACCAGCATGACAACGTGTAAAACAATAATTTTTAATGTATTAAGGGCATAATTAAGATTGTAGCACGGGAGAATGTTATAATTTTCCCGAGTGCTATAATCTCAATTATGCCCGTGGTACATACAACGTTGTGTATTATAAACAATTATAATTTAGTGTTAAATGACAGATATGGGTTACTCCAAAGATATATTGAATGAATTTGAAGCTGCACAAGGCAAGTTGGTTCGACGGTTCGACAGAAGTCAAAAGACGTATACAAGCAAAAATACGAAAGTTTTGCGAGTGGCGGTTTCAAAAAATTATTTGTAATAATTAATTTCTGCTATAATGGTCAAACTGGTCGTTCATTTGGATTAAGGTTTCAAGAACATTTACGTTCTTGGAAGCTAAATAAAATGGATTTCAATTTTGCTTATCATATGATTAATTTTAACTTTGACATTATTTTTTTTATTTTTACATATTTTATCAAAAGGTTTTCAGATGACATGGTTGGAGACTTTTGAAATTCATAATTTAGCAACAATTGGACATATTTAATTTCAAAATTATAGGCTTACGGCTCGTTCGCAAACTTTATTATTCGTGTAAACATTCTATACTTATTACTCATGTTGCATAAATAACTATTTAATGATATTTAATTTATATAATTTTGGGTTTAAATATTTTTATATCTAGTATTTTATTATTCGTTGTATTTTCATATTTCATTATGTCAAATGTTTTATATTTATACTCGTAATTCTTATATTGTAGCTCTGAAGATGGTTTGAATAAACAGAAGTCGATCAGATTATTTTTAATTGTTTTATTTATTTATTTAATTATTTATATATTGTGGTATATCAAGAAAAGAGATTTCGGGGTCCTATATATAGGCTGCAACGAAACTCGAAACATAGAGATTAACATAGGATTTTAAATATGTGCTGAAAATGGTTCGCCTGCACAAGACTGCAAAATTGTTTAAAATAAATTTTTACTTTTGAAAAGTCTTCATTTAATGCAATCGCCAATAAACGTAACGGCATTTTAGCTGTCAGAAATTGTAAAATATTATTTGCATCAAAATAATTTTTAATAATTTGTTACTTTTCTTCGAGAAATAATTCTCCATTTTCAATAATAATGGAATGACTCTAATAGGCGATGTGTACATTTTGAGAGTCAGCGCCTCTAACGGCTATATTTACATTTTTGATTACCGAATCAATTTTGACATTTCGAGAAAGTGATACAATTTACAATTTTATTTTGAGTTTTTGCTATTGTGCATGAATATTATACATCATAGTATATTGAAATGAATAAAGAAAATATTTAAAATGCTATATATGCGATCAAAAAAGTCGAAATACCAGGGAAGGTACTGTGGCAGAAAATATAATTTTTCTCATAATATGTGTGATTTCTGTAAACCATTTTATCATATTTAAATTTATATTATAATTTATAGTATTAGTTGAATGTTACAAGATGCACAATACACGGAAATTGAGATTAAAAAGTTGGAAAACTTGAATGATTGGAAAGAAGAATATTTCTACATATCACGTTATCAGTGTATGATGTTAGCATCTTTTTTTTATATTCGCAAAAAATTAAGAAGATTCTTCATTGAAAATATACCACGCTCTAAGTGGAATCAGTTGCACTAGCTCGGAAAAAAAATACACGAAAAATACGAACCATGAGAATTTCTACCTGTAACATTAACATTACGTGTATAAAATATATAATAAATAGATGAATTATGTCAAAAATAGACTTCTATTTCGTACAACTGCAAGTATTATACAATTTTATGACAATTTTCTGCTTCTTGTATTATATTTTGTTCAAATATTAACTTAAGAAACACATTTTTATATAATTCATTATTGCAATCAGACGACTATTGTTGGAATTTTATTCATACGACAAGCATCTTTTACAATGACAAAAATATGTATAAGTACCTAAAAGAATTTTTCATGTTAGTAGAAGAAAAAGTTATTTTCTGAAACATCTGTTTCTCATAACCTTGCTGTGTTTCAATGAGTAACCATTTTGTCATTTTTGTCCGCTGTCGGCGCTGACTACTTTTGTGCACACCGCCTATAGATAGACAATTTTACAGATACGTGTCTGACAGATCAAATGTCATTACATTTATTTCTAATTTTAAATCAATACCATAGTTAGCACTATAAAAATGTAACTTTTACAAAATTTGAATCCTCCGTCTGTCGGGTGTGGTCTGTGAGTCTTTATTAATGTTACCCATTGCTGGGTGTGCCAATCTGCTTTGTTCGCAGATTTCGGGAATGATGATGACATATTTGTACCGTGCGGGCGTGTACCAGGCGTCACCTCAAGGGCACTCATTGCTGGCGTGGAGAGTGCACCACAGAGGTCAATTTTGTGCCATTTAAAATTCCAAATATTTGGCGTCGGTCGGGATCGAACCCGCTTCCCCAGATTCGCGACCTGACACTCAGTATTATAATATGTAGAAAATGATTTTTCATTTACAGTAGTTGAAGGTGGAGAGTGGAAGGCTAACATCTATTGTCTTTTGACTAATTATAATCAAAATCGAAACAACTCTTCATAAGGGTGTTAAATACAAGAATACGAAAAAAAAATCTTGATATTGTAGGGGAGGAGAGAAAATCAACAATCAGACAACTGCACATCTTGGTAAAAATAATAAAATCTTGTTCTAGGGCGTCTAAAACGTGCTTATTGATAAAAATTCGCTATCGAATTTTTAGACCTTCCTTACATAAAGGTGACATTTAAAAAATACCTGCACTGTATTTCAGATCAGAATAGACTTGGTGGCGTTGAGCAGACAGCCTGTTTTACACCCATAAAACTTATGAATTATTTGTTTCGTGTATGACAAACTTGACAGCTCGAAACTTTAAAATTTGATCATTTTAAATTCTTCAGTAAGTAAACATTTACTTAAAGTTGTTGAATAGATTATAAAGTTAAAATAGAATAAATAATATACCTGCTTACATATTGCTATTGTAAATTTGGTTTGCGTTTGGACCAATCAGAAAGCTGGAATCGTAAGCCATATTTTACTCCCAAGTCTTACCTAAAATACAGTATACGTTACTTTTTTACATGATGTCATTTAAGTACGAATTGAAGTTATTTATCGCGCACTAGCAAAACCTAATCGATTTAAGTTGTGAATTTTATTATATTAACAAAATTTGGTATTGCATGGAATTTCACAACCACATATTTCCCGGATTTGTTTCGAAATTACCTATTTGCCTGTATTTCATCAAACAATATTATATATCGTAACTTAACCGCGGCGACCAAGGTTCTGGTTACGCGTTCCGTAATGTCACGAAAATATAATTTCAGGATTGCGGTTTTATTTCGGAATGTGGTTCCAGAAAATTTTGATTACTTTTTCGTGACCAAAACGACCACAAAATTTCTGTGGTTGTTGTGGTCATTTTCGCAGAAATGATGTATCTATAACAATCTATATGTATTATTTGTATTTATCATTATCATACGTTACGTCAACCAAGACAGTTTGTGAGACGAACACAGAGACAACTATTTAAAGAGAGATTGGAAACTCAATGATTTTGTATCGTCATAAAGTTCGCCATCTATCAACATATGCAACTAAACGACGGGAACTAGATCTTTAAAATGTTGAACGTGTGTATTTTTATTTTTTTAATATTTGAAAGAAAAACTCATATTGACATGTATTATGAATATTTATTTAAAATATAGTGACCGTTAGTATGAACAACTGATTAAGGGTGATTATCGAGCATTTGACTAGCATTGTTTTATCTCTGTCATTCGTTTATGGATCCTTTTAGAGGAAAATACTTCAAATAATAGTTATAGAAAAATTAATTGCCCGCATCTTTTATTTGAAGAATTTTTCTCTAAAATAATCTCTAAAAGATTGACAGAGATAAAACAATGCTAGTCAAATGCTCGCTAATCACCCTTTATACTAGCGGCCATAGTGTACAAATTTTCAATTTCAAAAGAACAATTAGTAGTGTGACGAAGTGGCCCTTTTTCCACTAGAAATACTTGGGTGAACTATTTATAAACCATCAAGCCACAATTAACACTTGAAAACCCAAATCCAGTATTGAATGTTTCATCCAGTTGTTAAAGCTGTTGCGAATGATTTTTGTGATTCAGTCACACATTTCGCTGGTAAATCCTGTAAAGTTTAACATTAGTACTATCGTCAAATAAGAACAAGGTACTTACCTGTGTTTTAGTCGTTCAGGGAATAAGGAAACAATTGTTGTAATAGTTTAACCTGCAAAGTAAATCTCATTAGCAAAGTACAACGAAATGTTTTGTGTAACTTACCGATATTGTAATGGAAAACGATGGGCACGTTTGGCACAATGTTTCCTGGTATTGTAATTGTTTTTGTAGACACTTGGTTATAACAATGTAACAACAATATGTTTGTTTTGTATTACGACTTGTAGATTTGACAATTGTACTTGCAAATGTCATCACGTTTGGCAGCACTACTAATTTTGCAAAATATTGTAAATGGTAATTTATTAAAATGTAAATTGTATGGTTGTGTAAATATTGTAACTGTAGGGAAAATATGACCATCTATTATTTTTGCACATTTTATTAAATGAAATATTTTCTTTTATTGTAAAAACGATCACAGCGCCATCAAAGTTTTACAAAAGACATCCCCACTAGTGCCCCACCATTTGAATTTTGGCACTTCCACCTCCACCAAATTAGGATATAAAAGTCGCCAAATCACACAGACAAATCAGTCTCCCAGAGGCAGTTCAGTTCCTGACTTCTCTGGTTTCAAGAGTACTTCTCGAGCCTACTTCTTTACACGGGTCCCGTCTCTGAGCTAATCCGCCGCCGCTGAGAAGATAGAGAATTTTGTCTCTGCCGTATTTCGTCGCTATCGAGTGATAGAAAAATTTTGGTGAGTGTAGTCGTCCGAGAACGACACTTAGTCTCACCAGCCGTCCGCTCTGACAATAAAAGTAAAGTCAATTTTCAAGTTAGAGTTTTATTTCATTTTTGTTACCTCTGTCAAGTTTGGGTCGCTTCACGGCCCGTAGTCACTGTCACGATAATAAAGATGGTCATAGGGTCAGGTTTTTCTATTTCTTTATTATATGGTGTTGTATATAACATTTATTATTTAAGAACATTAAACAATTTATATTCTCCACGTGTTTCTGTGCAACCCCCTGGTCCTTTCTCCACTTCGAGCAATCCCGGCATCCAACCGTCTTCTTTTCAGACACCGCCGCCGCAATAATGGCGCCCGAGCAACCCAACCGCCGAAACAAAGAAGACGACGCCAATATGACGCAACCGCCCCCGGGGGTGGCGTCACAGTAGGTATGTAAATAATATTAATAACAGAGTTTAATAGTATGTATTATTTAGATAATTAGTTTGAGGAATAGTGAAAAATATAAATGTATGTGTATATACAAGTTTGTATATTTTTTTGCAAATTCCTCACCTCTTCACGAGATTCAATATCTAATTTGTGTACTGTAATATCTCAGCCATATTTTTACATCCATGTATGTGATGTAAACTAAAATAACTTGTAAGCAACACAATCGGACATATACGAGTACATCGTTATGTATTATTTTTTTGAAATAATTTTGAAATCTTATTTAAAGATGTGTTGAAAAGAGACGCACTTAGGTGAAAAAAAAAGAAACGAAACAGGAGCTCAGGAATATCAACTTCTAACATCATAGTTCTTCATTTAGTCGTAACTTTATGAACAATATTGTCAGATTTTGCATACTAATGCGAATTTTTAGTTCTTTTTGCGTTGGTTCCTTTCTTTTCTCATATAGAATTCTTCTCATTTGATGAATGTTCATCGGGATATTTATTTCCTAATTTGTAAGTTTCGGGAATTTCTATATCACCTAAGTTATTGATATTCGATGTACAAGCATTAAGAATTTGTTCTCCATGAAATTCTACAAACATATATAAGAAAAATTTATAAATATTAGTATATAAACTAGCGAAAACTCGGCTACGCCGAGCTTCCCCTAGGGCTCCGCCGATAGTGTTTTATAATAGTCTTTACGTACATCCAGTCTATCTGCACATACTTTAAACCAAAATTGCAAACGGTAACAGTCTTATCAAAGGATAAACTCCTCTCCTGCTCACTCAATCTGCCCACGAATTTGCTCACCCAAACTGCCCCAACCAAATTGCCCTTAAAGGAGGACCTCCCATTTGATACCACACACGGCATATTTCCGACAGCTTTTTGCAAAAAAAAACAAAAGACGATCGAGTTGTCAAATATGTGCATTGCAGCCCTTAAGAAAACTTTTCATTTGATACCATACACGACATATGTCGGACAATATTTTGCAAAAAACAAAAGACGATCGAGTTGTCAAATTTTTGACTTTTTTCCATAGCAGCTCGTGAGAAAACTTTTCATTTGTTACCAAACACGACATATATCTTACAACTTTTTGCAAAAAACAAAAGACGATCGCGTTGCCAAAATTTACCATTTCTGCATGGCAGCTCTTTAAAAAACATATCATTTGATAAGAAACACGACATACATCTGACTACGTTTTGCAAAAAACAAAAGACAGTCAAGTAATCATATTTTTCTCATTTCTGCATATCAGCTCTTGGGAAAACATATTATTTGATACCAAATACGGCTTATTTCTGACAACTTTTTGCGAAAAAAAAAGACGATCGAGTTGTCACAATTTTGACAATTTTGCATGGCAGCTCTTGAGAAAACATTTCATTTGATACCAAACACGATATATTTCTGACAACTTTATGAAAAAAACAAAAGACGATCGTGTTGTCATATTTTTAACATTTCTGCATGGCAACACCCAAAAATACATTTCATTTCATACCACACACGACATATTTCTGACAACTTAAAGACAAAACAAAACACGATTATGTTGTCATATTTTTAACATTTCTGCATCACAGCTCTTGATTGAGAAAACATTTCATTTGATACCAAACACTACATATTTCTGAGAAGATTTTGCAATAAACAAAAGATGACCGAGTTGTCATATTTTTGACATTTCTGCATGACAGCTGTTGAGCAAACATTTTATTTCATACGAAACATTACATATTTCTGACAATTTTCTGCAAAAAACAAAAGACGATCGAGTTGTCATATTTTTGACATTTTTGTATGACAGCTTTAGAAAAAAACATTTCATTTGATACACATGTTTCTGACAACTTTATAAAAAAACAAAAGACGGTCGAGTTGTTAAATTTTTGTCATTTTTGCATGACACCTCTTGAGAATACATTTCATTTGATACCGAGCACAACACATTTCTGACAACTTTTTGCAATAAACAAAATCTGATCGAATTGTCAAATTTTTAACATTTGTGCATAGCAGCTCATGTGACAACATTTTAATAGATACCAAACACGACATATTTCTGACAACTTTGTGCATATAACAAAAGATAATCGAGTTGTCAAATTTTTGACATTTCTGTATAGCAGCTCTTGAGAAAATATTTCATTTGATACCTAACACGACTGACTTTTCCCAAAAAACGAAAGACCGCGTTGTCAAATTTTTGACAAAACACTCTATTTGCAACAGAAATCGTGAGATTGAATCATTTTTAATCTCACATTTTTAGCCGAAACTAATCAAGAGTACATGCATTTGGGGACCCCATAACTCCTGAACTGTTTAAAATATCTTCAAATAAACGCAAAAATGGTGATGTTTGGGGTTGAAATATGAATGAGCTCCTATGTAATGGACCTTTTCAATTTAAAGAGATAGAAGAGATGCGCAATGGGGATCTGCGCATAGTAAGAACAACAGAGATCTATGACGTGTGTTTCGAAAAAAATTAGACGTAAAATGTGAGAATATCTCAGATAACTTGAAAAAGTCTTATCGAAATAAGTTACAAAAGCTTTTATTGAAGTTAAAATGTCTAACGATGCAAATTTTCACTGAGAATACCGGTATTTTAATGACTGCAATATTTTTGACGTTTCGTTGGACAGCCCAACTGGCAGTTGTTCGCGCCATTTTCTTACTATTTGCAGCGATAGAAAGAGATAGCCGTTGAATTGAAAAGGTCCATTGTTGTTATCAACATATATTTTTGTACAAATACTGTGTTGTGATTATAATTTTATAATGCATTGTTGTAATAAAGACATTTTACATGATACATATTTAAAGTACATTGTTTTTGAACCACAACATTTTAAAGGAAACATTTTCATTGTTGTTAACCTTATGAATTATTTAAATATTGTATTGCTATTCACTAAGTTATTCAGTGATTACCTACCTTTGTTATCTAATCTTTGCAAGTAAGTCTAATAATCTAATACATTTTCCCGCGTTTTCGTGTCCAGACTTAAGTTACCTGGCAGCTGGCTGATTTAAAATAGTATATTGAACTCACTCATGATTAAATTTACAGATGTTTAACTTAAAAACTAAATTCTACATACATTGTTTACTATATTTTACTAACTTTCATTATTTACAGCAGAGAATATAATAATAATAGAAAGTCATCAAATTTATATTTTATTGTAAATTACCTCGGATACGGTTAAAATATCTCATTTCCGACTTCAAAAATGTATTCCAGATACAGTATTTATCTCCTACACTAATTTTTAATAACAACAATAGTGCGGTGCACAAAATATTTAAACATTACTTTCACCGCAAATTTGAAATTTTTTTGTCGACCACCGGCCTTTCATCTTCGGTCGTTTTTTTTCCACATTATGCGGGATGGAAAATTTACTAAATTATTGTTTAATATGTCTAAAATATGTAGATATCTAATTATTATACGTTATTATTTAAAATTTACAATTTTTTATGGACAGTATAAAAATTAATTGACTAATGTCACATTGATGCAAATAGAAGTATTTGTTTTTTACTTAGTTACTTCTGGCAAATTTAGCAACAATTTCTCTTCTAGTTTCATTTAAAATTTGCTACTTTTTTATTGGCAGTATGAAAATTAATGAACTAACATCACTTTGACGTAGTTAGGAATATTTGTTTTTTAATTAGTTACTTATGGTATCTTTGGCAACACTTGTGAATGGACTTCACATTAATCTAGTTAGTAATATTTGTTTTTTACTTAGTTATTTATGGCATATTTGGTAACACTTTGCAAGTTCATATGAACCGTCAAAATTTATAGTTTTTAATTATAATGTTATAGGCCTTTTTACTTGTGAGAAATAATTTCCTATGCTCATCATTTATGATTAGGACTATTTAGTTTTTAATTAGTTATATTTAAAATTTACTGTATTTTTAAGGGCAGTACGGAATTAATGGGTTAACTTCACATTAATGCAGTAAGGAATACTTGTTTTTTACTTAGTTACTTATGGCATATTTGGTAACACTTTGCAAGTTCATATGAACCGTCAAAATTTATAGTTTTTAATTATAATGTTATAGGCCTTTTTACTTATGAGAAATAATTTCCTCTGCTCATCATTACTTGTTTTTTACTTAGTTACTTATGGCAAATTTGACAGCAATTTCTCCTGTAGTTTTATTTAAAATTTACAATTTTTTATTGACAGGATAAAAATTAATTGACTAATGTCACATTTATGCAAATGGAAATATTTGTTTTTTACTTAGTTACTTCTGGAAAAATTTGTCAATAATTTGTCCTCTAGTTTCATTTAAAATTTATATATAATAATTTCCTATTCTCATCATTTATGATTAGGAATATTTGTTTTTTAATAAAAAAATATATCATCACGGCATATTACCCATTGCTGGGTGTGCCAATCTGCTTTGTACGCAGATATCGGTAATGATGAAATATTTGCACCGCGCGGTCGCTTACCAGGCGTAACCCCACGGGCACTCATTGCTGGCGTGGAGAGTGCAGCACGGGGGTCAATTATGTGCCATTTAAAATTGGAAATATTTGGTGTCGGTTGGGATCGAACCCGGTTCCCCAGATTCGTGACCTGACACTCAGGCACGCGGCCACGAGACCCCATATATTTGTTTTTTAATTAGTTATATTTAAAATTTACAGTATTTTTAAGGACAGTACGGAATTAATGGGCTAACTTCACATTAATGCAGTAAGAAATACTTGTTTTTTTACTTAGTTACTTATGGCAAATTTAGCAAGAATTTCTACTGTAGTTTTATTAAATTTACAATTTTTTATTGACAGTAAAAAAATTAATTGACTAATATCACTTTGATGCAATTAGGTCCTGAGTTACGAATGCTTTACCCACTTTGTTATTTATTGTTGAGGAGTCTGTATATATAAATTGGTTGTCGTTATGGTCTTTTTGGATTGTTTTAAAGTGATTTTTGATTGTGAAATGATTTGTTTTTTCTTTTCTTGTATTAACTGAGATCTAAATTTATGTTGGGTATTTAAATAGACCATGAGCGGCATTTTGGAAAGATTACTTTTGTGAATATTGGGTATGTTGTGGTTAATAGAGTTGAGCATTTGAAGGATATGGTTTTGGTAAACTGAATGGTGTTGTATAGATGTTGTTGGGGACAGAGGATCAAAGATATGGTTAAAACATGGTTGATTTGGTTGGCTTGCTATTTTGGGAATATATATCCGATTTCGCACGTCGCTCGCTAAGTTCACTGTTTTCTTGTTTTGTTATTAATTGAAATTTGATAGATTTCAATCTACAGTAGATTTCAAAGTTACAAAATCAGACCCCAGATGATTTTTATACCAAAACATAGTACTTTTTGAACAAACGGCTAAGCGGTAAAAAATAATATATAATTTTTATTTCATTAATATTTATTCCGTTTACAAATTTGCATCCTTTATCCAATCCATTAAAAATTTCTCTCAAATATACGTCAATCATTCTCCTGTGTATTCGTTTAAACAGATTTGGAATATCTTTCCCCGTTTTTGGTTTATGAATATTTTTAACCGCTCCTTTGAAAGTAACAGTTGATATTTTGTTGGTCAACACAGATATTTGATTTTCAATGATAGCCCTGTTTTTGAAAATTCATAATTTCAAAATGGGGAAAGTAATAGAAAAAATAAAGTTCCAGCTACCAAATTTTGAATATATATATATATATATATATATATATATATATATATATATATATATATATATATATATATATATATATATATATATATATATACATATATACATAATTCATTCCATATTTGTAAACCCGGGCGAGTTGTTTATAATCCGATATATAACCACTTTTATACCGGAAATATGTAAATCAATCCTCTAAAATTCATTTTTGTAAGAATAAACACTCTATTTGCAACAGAAATCGTGAGATTGAATAATTTTAAATCTCACACTTTTAGCCCAAACTAATCAAGAGTATATGCATTTTTAGGAGCTCATAACTCCTGAACTGTTTGAAATATCCTCAAATTAACCCAAAAATGGTGATGTATAAGGTTGAAATATGAATGAGCTACTATATTGTTGCTGTAATTAACATATATTTTGTATAAATGCTGAGTTGTGATTATATTGTTATAAAGCATTGTTGTAGTCAAGATATTTTACATGATAAATATGTAAAGTACATTGTTTTTTAACCACAACATTTTAAAGGAAACATTTTAATTGTTGTTAACCCCATGAATTATTTAATTATTGTATTGCTATTCAATAAGTTATTCAGTGATCACTTATTTTTGTTATATATACATTGTAAATAAGTCTAATACATTGTCCCGCGTTTTTCGACTCCAGACTTAAGTTATCTGACACCTGGCTGATTAAAAATAGTATAATGAAATCACTCATGGTTAAATTTACAGATATTTTACTCTATTTTATTATTTACAGCAGATAATATAATAATAAATAGTCATAAAATTTGTGTTTTATTGTAAATTACCTCGGACACGGTTAAAATATATCATTTACGACTTTAAAAATGTATTCTAGGTACAGTATTTATGTTCTATACTAATTTTTATTCACAATTATAGTTTGTTGCACGAAATATTCAAACATTACATTCACCGCAAATTTAAAATATTTTTGTCGGCCACCGCCTTATCATCTTCGGTCATTTTTTTCACATTTTGCGGCGTGGAAAATACACATTTGTGTACGGACTTCACATTAGTCTAGTGAGGAATATTTGTTTTTACCTAATTACTTATGATATTTGGTAACACTGTCCAAATACATATGATACGTCAAAATTTATAATTTTTAATTTAAATGTTTCAGGCCTTTTTTACCTGTGTGGATATAGTTGCCCATTCTCAAAAATTATGACGCAACATGCCCGCCCAAACTGCCCACGCAACATGCCCACCCAAACTGCCCACGCAACATGCCCACTCAAACAGCCAACGCAACATACCCACCCAAACTGCCCATGCAACATGCCCACTCAAACTGCCCACGCAACATGCCCACCCAAACTGCCCACGCAACATGCTTACCCAAACTGCCCACGCAACATGCCCACCCAAACTGCCCACGCAACATGCCCACCCAAACAGCCCACGCAACATGCCCACTCAAACTGCCCACGCAACATGCCCACTCAAACTGCCCACGCTACATGCCCACCCAAGCTGCCCACGCAACATGCTTACCCAAACTGCCTGCGCAATATGCCCACCCAAACTGCCCACGCAACATGCCCACCCAAACTGCCCACGCAACATCCCACTCAAATTGCCAACGAAACATGCCCACCCAAACTGCCCACGCAACATGCCCACTCAAACTGCCCACGCAACATGTCCACCCAAACTGCCCACGCAACATGCCCACCCAAACTGCCCACGCAACATGCCCACCCAAACTGCCAACGCAACATGCCCACCCAAACTGCCCATGCAACATGCCCACTCAAACTGCCCACGCAACATGCCCACCCAAACTGCCCACGCAACATGCTTACCCAAACTGCCCACGCAACATGCCCACCCAAACTGCCCACGCAACATGCCCACCCAAACTGCCCACGCAACATACCCACGCAACATGCCCACTCAAACTGCCACCGGAACATTCCCATCCAAACTGCCCACGCAACATGCCCACTCAAACTGCCCATGCAACATGCCCACCCAAACTGCCCACGCAACATGCCCACCCAAACTGCCCACGCAACATGCCCACGCAACATCCCACTCAAACTGCCAACGCAACATGCCCACCCAAACTGCCCACGCAACATGCCCACTCAAACTGCCCACGCAACATGCCCACCCAAACTGCCCACGCAACATGCCCACTCAAACTGCCCACCCAAACTTTCGGCCCAAACCTCCCACGCAACATACTCAAACTGACCACCCGCACTCTTCTTGACTTTTATGGCTCATGTTGTATGACTATGTAATTTAAAATTACTTTTATTAGTACGATACAATAATTGGCACACCCAGCAATGGGTAATAAGCCGTGATGATATATTTATATATATATATATATATATATATATATATATATATATATATATATATATATATATATATACCGTGTGTCTGTCTTAAAGGTGTACATAGGAGATTAACATGGGAAATCAGTTTTTTGCAATTTCCTGCTCGCCTAATTATTTTAAGCAAAAACGCGTCAAATAAAAGTTTTAGAGCATAAAATTCTGCATCAAAATCAATAAACAGAATTACCGTTACATGCTTTGTAACGACAGAAATTAATTATGAAAATGTCGAAAATTATGTTGAAAATATCGACAGCCATGGAATTGAACAAAAAATAAATAAATGCTTGACGTTTTATCAAATTGTCAGAAACGTCAAATAAGTTAACTTAGGTTGTGACAGATAAAACGTCAAGCATTTATTTATTTTTTGTTCAATTCCATGGCTGTCGATATTTTCAATGTAATTTTCGACATTTTCATAATTAATTTCTGTCGTTACAAAGCATGTAACGGTAATTCTGTTTATTGATTTAGATGCAGAATTTTATGCCCTAAAACTTTTATTTGACGCGCTTTTGCTTAAAATAATCAGGCGAGCAGAAAATTGCAATAAACTGATTTCCCATGTTAATCTCCTATGTACACCTTTAAGATAGACACACGGTATATATATATATATATATATATATATATATATATATATATATATATATATAAATAAGTAAGTAAATAAATAAATAAATAAATAAATATAATTACACATACACACACACGCGCGCGCGCACTCTCTCTCACACACACACACGCGCACACACACACATACACACACACACACACTTCACCGTAAAAATGTTATAATCGGATTCTAGGGACCTTAAAACGTGCTTATTCACTAAAATCGATATGCGATTTTTAGCATGATTTCAATACATCTCTTAGCGAAAGACAAAAATTTATAATTCTGGGTTATCCATTATTATCTGTGAAAATAAAACGTTTGTACCTACGTGTATAAATAAATATTAAAATACATATATTTTATCTGTTAGAAAATAACAGTAGAGTGCGGTCAAGGAATCGTTTTTCAATCACTGTTTTAAATATTTTTTATGTTCACCACAAATTCAAAGTCAATCAAACGCCCTATTTACATTTGTCAGATTTAAATTTATACGTCATTAGTTCAAAGCACAGTATTTTAGCGATCCCCACATTTATGACGTCATGTACGAAATAGTTTTGAAAACGCTCCGAAACTGGTTCAACGCCAAAAAACGCTTAAGATGTTGTTGGGGATAGAGGATCAAAGATATGGTTGAAACATGGGTGATTTGGTTGGCCTGCTATTTTGGTAATATATGTCAGATTTCGAAAGTCGCTGGCTAAGTTCAATGTTTTCTTGTTTGTTTATTAATTGAAAACTGATAGATTTCAATCTATAGTAGATATCAGAGTTACAAAATCAGAGTCCAGATGCTTTTTATACCAAAATATAGAACTTTTTGAACAAACGGCTAAGCGGTAAACAAATTATATATAATTTTTATTTCATTAATATTTATTCCGTTTAAAAATTTGTACCCTTTATCCTATCCATTAAAAATTTGTCTCAAATATAATTCAATCATTCCCCTGTGTATTCGTCTAAACAGATTTGGAATATCTTTTCCCGTTTTTGAATTCTGAATTTTTAACCAGCCCTGTCAAAGTAACAGTTGATATATTTGTTAATCAATACAGATATTTGATTTTCAACGTTAGTCCTGTTTTTAAAAATTCATAATTTCAAAATGGGGAAAGTAAAACTAAAAAATAAAGGTGAAGCTACCAAATTTTGAATATATACATAATTCAACCTATAATTTTAAACCCCGGCGTGAGGTGTTTTTAAACCGATATTTAACCACTTTTATACCGGAAATATACAAATCAACCCTCTAAAATTCATTTTTGTAAGAATAAACACTATACTTGCAACAGAAATCAGAGATTAAAACATTACATTCACCGCAAATATAATATATTTTTGTCGGCCACCGGCTTATTATCTTCGGTCTTTTTTTCACATTTTGCGGTGTGGAAAATACACACTTGTGTACGGACTTCACATTAGTCTAGTTAGGAATATTTATTTTTTACCTAGTTACTTATGACTTATGTGGCAACACTGTCCAAGTACATATGAAACGTCAAAATTTATAATTTTTAATTAAAATGTTTTAGGCCTTTTTTACCTGTGCGGATATAATTGCCCATTCTCAAAATTTATAATTATGAATTAAACTTCTTTCAAATTGTCTCCATTTCATAAATATTTCCATTTAAAGGTTCAAAATGACATGATAAACATGGCGTTCTTCGTCTTGAATTTTTCAAGGAGAACTGTGATCATTACAGTGACCTATTGTTTCTGTCCCAATTTTCAATCTTTAATAATGTTTTACACAAAAACTATGCATCCTACAGAAATTCGATCCATTAGAAAGGAGCTGAAGCCAATCATTTCCTACAACTTGGTACAAATTTCACGAAAATCGGTCGCTCCGTTTAACCTGTAGCCTTGTCTAAAATTTGGCGATCGGCTTTTTGATTAAAGAATAGAACTATAGTGAATCTAACCTTTTAGTATTAGGACTAGCGAAACCTCGGCTACGCCGAGCTTCCCTAGGGCTCCGCCATTGGTGTTTTATAATAGTCTATACGTAGATCTAACCCTTCTAGGCACATTTTAAATCCAAAGTGCTAACGCCAACAGACTTTCACAGTGTCCACGCAACATTCCTATCCAAACCGGCCACGCAACATGCCCACCGGAACTGTCCACGCAATATGCCCACCCAAACTACCCACGCAACATGCCCACCCAAACTGCCCACGCAACATGCCCACCCAAACTGCCCACGTAACATGCCCACCCAAACTGCCCACGCAATATGCCCACCGGAACTGTTTACGCAACATGCCCACCGGAACTGTCCACGCAATATGGCCACCCAAACTGCCTACGCAACATGCCCACCCAAATTGCCCACGCATCATGCCCACTCAAACTGCCCACGCAACATACCCAACCAATTGCCCACGCAACATGTTCACCCAAACAGCCCACGTAACATACCCACTCAAACTGTCCACGCATCATGCCCATCCAAACTGCCCACACAACATGCCCACCGAAACTGCACCCTCAACATGGTCACCCCAACTACCGACGCAACATACCTACCTAAACTGCCCACGGAACAGGCTTACACAAACTTCCCGCGCAACATATCCACCCAAATTGCCTACGCAACTTGTTCACTCAAACTGTCCACACAACCTGCCCACGCAACATGCTTAACCAAGCTTTTTGAAAAAATGCTGTTAAATATCATTTTTCACATTTAATATTATTGTAAGCATTAGAGAATATTTTATTCTCTATACGATTTGATTGCATTTTATGCAAGATATTCATTTGGTATAGTTAAATATTATAAAGGAATTAAATTCATAAAGCAGCCAAATATGATATAACCATGGAAACAGCTAGGTACTATATTAAGAAAATTCTGATTCACAGATGTCCGTATCAATGACTATGGAATTTATACAAAATACATAGAACTAACAGAAGGTCATGTAGTGAAAATAAAGTCATTTGCAAGAAACTTTCTGTATGCAATTTGTACAAAATATTCAGAAATGACGGAAGGTAATGTGCTGGCCACATCAAACTTTTTTAAATTCATTTTATACTTTATAAAATATACAATGTTTCATCACTTCTGCCCAGTTGCACCGCTGACCCTTAAATTTTAAGCCAGTCTTTTTGGATTGTTCTAAAATGATTTTTGATTTTTAAATGATTTCTCTTCTTTTCTTGTATTGACTGAGATTGAAATTTATGTTGAGTATTCCAAAGAACTATGGGTGGTATTTTGGAAAGAATATTTTTGTGAATATTAGGTATGCTGAGGTTAATAAAGTTGAGACATTGAAGGATATGGTTTTGGTAAACTGAATGGTTTTGTATAGATTTTGTTGAGTACCGAAGATCAAAGATATGGGTGAAACATAGGTGATTCGGTTGGTTTGCTATTTTGGCAATATATGTCAGATTTCGAACGTCGCTCGCAAAGTTCACTGTATTTTCTTGTTTGTTTATTAATAGAAATTTAATAGATTCCAATCTACAGTAGATTTCAAAGGTACAAAATCAGAGCCCAGATGACTTTTGTAACAATAGATAGTACTTTTTGAACAAACGGTGCAAATTTGGCTAAGCGGTAAAAAAAATGTGTATAGTTTTTATTTCATTAATATTTATTCCGTTTCCAAATTTGCACCCTTTATCAAATCCATAAAAAAAAATTCTCAAATATACCTTAATCATTCTCCTGTGTATTCGTCTAAACAAGATTTGGGATATCTTTCCTCGTTTTGAATTATGAATTTTTTCAACCACCCCTGTGAAAGTAACAGTTGATATTTTTCTTAGTCAATACAGATCTTTGATTTTCAATGATAACTCTGATTTTATAAATTCATAATGTCAAAATGGGGAAAGTAAAATTAATAAAAGTTGCAGCTACCAAATTTTGAATATATACATAAATTAAGCCATATTTTTAAACCGAGGCGTGAGGTGTTTTTAATCCGATATTTAACCACTTTTATACCGGAAATGTACAAACCAACTCTCTAAAATACATTTTTGCAAGAATAAACACTATTTGCAACAAAAATCTTGAGATTGAATAATTTTTAATCTCACATTTTTAGCCGAAACTAATTAAGAGTACATGCATGTTTGAGGGCTCATAACTCCTGAACTGTTTGAAATATCTTCAAATTAATACAGAAATGGTGATGTATGAGGTTGAAATATGAATGAGCTCCTATATTATTGTTGCAATCAACACATGTTTTGTATAAATGCTGTGATGTGATTATATTGTTATAAAGCATTGTTGTAATCAAGACATTTTACATGATAAATATGTAAAGTACATTGTATTGTAATTTACCTCGGACACGGTTAAAATATCTCATTTTCAACTTCAAAAATGTATTTCAGATACAATATTTATCTCCTACACTAATTTTTATTAACGACGATAGTGTGGTGCATAAAATATTTAAACATTACTTTCACCGCAAATTTGAAATTTCTTTGTCGACCACCGGCTTTTCATCTTCGGTAATTTTTTTTCACATTATGCGGGATGGAAAATTTTCTAAATTATTGTTCAATATCTCTAAAATATGTAGATACCTAATAATTGTACGATATTATTTAAAATTTACAATTTTATATGGACAGTATAAAAATTAATTTACTAATGTCGCATTGATGCAATTCACACTAATGCAGTAAGGAATACTTGTTTCTTACATAGTTACTTATGGCAAATTTGGCAACAATATCTCCTGTAGTTTTATTTAAAATTTACAATTTTTTATTGACAGTATAAAAATTAATTGACTAATGTCACTTTGATGGAATTAGGTCCCACTTTGTTATTTATTTTTGATGAGTCTGGATATATAAATAGGTTGTCCTTATGGTATTTTTGGATTGTTCTAAAGTGATTTTTCTTTTCTTGTATTGACTAAGAATATTTTTGTAAATATTAGTTATGCTGTGGTTAAAAGAGCTGAGAAATTGAAGGATATGGTTTTGGTAAACTGAATGGTTTTGTATAGATATTGTTGAGTACAGAGAATCAAAGATATGGTTGAAACAAGTGATTCCGTTGGCTTGCTATTTTGGCAATATATGTCAGATTTCGAATGTCGCTCGCAAAGTTCACTGTATTTTCTTGTTTGTTTATTAATAGAAATCTAATAAATTTCAATCTACAGTAGATTTCAAAGGTACAAAATCAGACCCCAGATGATTTTTATACCAAAAGATAGTACTTTTTAAACAAACGGTGTAAATTTGGCTAAGCGGTAAAAAAAATTGTATATAATTTTTATTTCATTAATATTTATTCCGTTTCCAAATTTGCACCCTTTATCTAATCCATTAAAAATTTGTCTCAAATATACCTCAATCATTCCCCTGTGTATTCGTCTAAATAAGATTTGGGATATCTTTCCTCGTTTTTGAATTATGAATTTTTTTAACCATCCCTGTCAAAGTAACCGTTGATATTTTTCTTAATTAATACAGATCTTTGATCAATGATAACTCTGTTTTTAAAAATTCATAATGTCAATGGGGAAAAGAAAATTAAAAAATCTGATGTGGCCAGCACATAACCTCTCGCCAGATATTTTAGCTGGTTGTACGCATAAAACGAAAAAAATTTTAAATACAAATACATATATTCATGACGCACTACAAAATAATTCTCACATATATTTGCAAAATCTGTGGGATATTTTAATATAAATTATGTACAATTCATACATTTTCTTTATATTCAATATCCTGAAATTTTCTTTTTCTACTTTCCTTTTCTTTTTCTTTATATTCGCCATTTTTTCGAAAATTTCTTTTGTATTCTTTTTTACGTATATTCTTTTCATAATCTTCATAATGATATACAAATATTTTTGACAATGGCATACAAATCTTTTTGACAGTGACATTTATGTGTCAATTACAAACATTTGAATTTCTTGTCTTGAAGTAGTTTGATCTGAGATTTTTTACATCAAATTACTTTATATACATTTCTTTATCTCTAAATCTATAGAAGATATAATAATGAATTTATATTTATCGAATAAAGAATTTAACGTTCTTTAATAAAAGTATTTACATAAATTTTCGATAAATAATATTTAGATGATTTTTTTCTTGTAACTACTACTTCCGGTTGTCCAATTGTTACCAAAACTTAATCGACTCTTCCCATTATTGTTAGATTAAGGAATCCGTAGTTAAAAATGTCTTAAGTCTTATAGTATTTGCGAAATCGTGGATCCAACATCCACACACACACATCCACACACACATACGGACATCATCGTAAAAATGTTATAATCGGATTCTAGGGACCTTAAAACGTGCTTATTCACTAAAATCTGGATATGCGATTTTTAGCATGAATCCAATACCTCTCTTAGCGAGGGGTAAAAATAAAGTTGCAGCTACCAAATTTTGAATATATACATAATTCAACCCATATTTTTAAACCGAGGCGTGAGGTGTTTTTAATCAGATATTTAACCACTTTTATACCGGAAATGTACAAAACAACCCTCTAAAATACATTTTTGCAAGAATAAACACTATTTGCAACAGAAATCTTGAGATTGAATTATTTTTACTCTTACATTTTTAGCCGACACTAATCAAGACTGTTTCAAATATCTTCAAATTAACACAGAAATGGTGATGTATGAGTTGAAATATGAATGAACTCCTAAATTATTGCTGTAGTTAACACATGTTTTGTATAAATGCTGTGTTGTTATTATATTGTTAGAAAACATTGTTGTAATCAATACATTTAACATGATAAATATGTAAAATACATTATTTTTAAACTACAACTTTTTAAAGGAAACATTTTAATTGTTGTTAACCTCGTGAATTATTTAAATATTATATTGCTATTCAGTAAGATAATCAGTGATCACTTACCTTTGTTATATAGGTAATCTTTGCAAGTAAGTCTAATACATTGTCCCGCGTTTTTCGTGTCTAGACTTAGGTTACCTGGCACCTGGTTGATTTAAAATATTTTATTGAACTTACTCATGGTTAAATCTACAGCTGTATTAACTTAAAAACTAAAATCTACATACATTGTTTACTATATTTTAATAACTTTTATTATTTACAGCAGATAATATAATAATAAAGAAATAGTCATAAAATGTGTGATTTGTAGTAAATTATTTCGGACACGGTTAAAATATTTCATTTCTGATTTCAAAAATATGTTCCAGATACAGTATTTATCTCTTACACTAATTTTTATTAACATATTTAAACATTACTTTCACCGCAAATTTGAATTTTTCTTTGTCGGCTACCGGCGTGTCGTCTTCGGTCATTTTATCACATTCTGCGGAGTCGAAAATATACACTTGTATACGAACTTCACGTTAGTCTAGTTAGAAATATTTGTTTTTTACCTAGTTTCTTATGACGTATTTGGCAACACTGTCAAAGTACATATGAACCGTCAAAATTTATAATTTTTAATTATGTTTTAGGTCTTTTTTACCTTTGCAGACATAATTGCCCATACTCATAAATTATGATTATGAAATAAACTTCTTTCAAATTGTCCTCATTTCATAAATATTTCCATTTAAAGGTTTGAAATGATATGTCAAACATGGCGTTCTTCGTCTTAAATTTTCAAGGAAAACTGTGATCGTTACTGTGAAAAATATTGTTTCTGTCCCAATTTTCAATCTTTAATAATTTTTTACTCGAAAACTATGCATCCTACAGAAATTCGTCCCATTAGAAGGGCCCTGAAGCCAATCATTTCCTACGACTTGGTACAAACAAAATTGACGACCAAATAATCTCGAAAATTATAGGAGATACAAAATCAGTTAATTAGAAATAAAGTTGCCGCATTTGGAGACTACCGTTATTTGAAAAAAATATTCTTACATATGTCACTTTTTATGCTCTATCGAATAACAAGGTTCAATTTTTACTTCCTTGTACAAAGTAAAGGAAGTATTGTATTCGCGAAAAATTTCGGTTTCCAGATTTCAACGGAAATATCCATTTTGGCCATCCCTGAATCCATTCTGACTAATTCCGTCGTGACGTCTGTACGTACGTATCTCGCATAATTCAAAAACGGTAAGCCGTAGAAAGTTGAAATTTTGTATTTAGGACTTCTATAACATCTAGTTGTGCACCTCCCTTTTTGGTCATTACATAATTTCCAGAAATGGTACTTTATTTGAAGCCTATAATAGATTTTAATGAAAAACTATATTAAAATATAATCCAAAACTTTTCAAATTTAGTATATAAGACTTTTATATCAATTGGAATAACATAGCAGAATTTGGTTAAAACAGGCTAAGCGGAAGTGATATATTACCTGAAGTTGTTAACAGTTTTTCTTGAATAAAATGGTTTCATTTTGATTTTAGAAATCAATGCTTCAAATAAGAGTTTTAGAGAATTAAATTCTGCGTGTAGCACATAAAGTATTATTAAATTAGCCCTTTGTAAAAGCGAGATATGTAAATTTAAACTTATATACTTTTTGGTTTTTGTAATGAAGCTTGCTATGGATTAGGACAAAAAATAACAAAAAAATAAAAAATAGATGTTAATGTCAAATTACGTCAAATACGTGCAATTTTCTAATTGAGTCTATACTTCATATGCGTACAAGGAAGTCGTGTGGTGTCCACATCAGATTTTGGATTTCAAATGATAATGTTAAAGTTGTAATTTTTTATAAGAGCGCTTTAAAAAGAGAACTTTCTGCAATAGGACACTAACCGCTTTTAATTTGTTTCAAACAGCAAACATACAACAATTATTAAGTTAAGGATTATGATTGCGTAACATATGAAATCATAAAAATACCCGTACCTACTGTTAATTTATTAAAAATTCGAGCCTCTCGAGTCAAGATCGAGAAATATGAGAAGGAGCATGACAAGACAGGATGAGAGTGAATTGTTTCTCGCCGTTTCACGTCCTGCGGTATCACTACCTAAGGCAGATTTGCCCGTCTACGAACTCAATATTACACGACGCGTTTTTAAAAGTGGCGTTTAACCTCATAAAAATATAAAGTAATAGTGTGTTCGTAATATGGGCCGTTGCCTTTAGTCAACATTCAATGCTATTTTTATCTGTCGCTACCATTGGTAAGGGAGATAGGAATCGTGTCAAAAATAACATATCAAGTTTTTGACAAATAAGCATGTTTAAAGCTCTCTAGAATTCAATGTTTATACAATGATGTCTGCGAGCGGGAGTGGGCGGATCATGTGGAAGGTCTAACTCAAATATGAGAAGAATTTATTACATTTTGAAGAACTACATAGTTATTTTTTTAACAAATACCGTTAAACCATTTTATCGTAATTTATGTAATCATAAAAATTAAAGATTAATATAATATTCGAAGGTTCACACTGATTGATTCATATTCAAAAATCTTACAGCACAGCCTAAGCTTTAAAAATAAAAATAACTTCTTAGATACACTATTGAGAATATAATAATGATAGGATTTTAAGAAGCAAGCGTTAGAAATATGAATTTATGAAATACTTGAATCACTGAAACAGTTTTTGTATTACATACTACAGTAAAAAAAATTAAAGATGTCTGATCAAGGCCATCTCTATCAGGAACGAACGAACAAAATGGCATACATTTATCTCTGTCATTTGCAAAGACTACAAGCATGTGCGATAAGGATGGACAAAACACGCTTGTCTTTCAAAAATTCATAATGTTTCGACGAAGTTAGAACATTCCATTTTAAAACGACGTTCGTTGTTGGCAATACTTTCGCTGTTACGTTTATAAGTTTATTTATTAATTCAGATATATTACCTTGATTCATAGCCGTGCGTATATCGTTATTTTCCGTCAGTGTCACTGACACATTTACTGAGTTTACATGCAGTTTTGAAACCGTTTTTAGTTTTGATAATGCCATGTACACAGTGTCAAAACGGTTTTGAATTATCTCAAACCAAAACTTAAATTCACGAGTTTGATTTGGAAACTAGTTTCAAAACTACTCATGTAAACACTTAAAATTCAGATTGCGCTTGCGTATATAGCATGACGTTTCTGTCGCCTTGTGTTACTTGGTGTTACTAACCTACAAATAAACTGACAGCTTTGTAGTTTTAGTGCGTAGTTCTACAAAGTAGAAAAAATAATTGGAATAATAGCAAAACGAAGAATTTGGAGTGAAGAGATCTGTTACTTACATCGGTCAAATGCGCATGCGCCGAAACTGTTTTCAAATCAATCTGTAAACCTGTTTTGAAAATTTCATGTAAACAGTTTCGCGTAATTTTGACTGAAAACTGAAAATATTCTCAAAACTGCATGTAAACGTAGTATGTGTCAGTATCTTATTTTCACATATTTGGTGTTACATTTGCTAATAAACTTACCAGTTGACTTAGTTTAGAATTTTGAATACTTTTACTGTAACATATATATTTATAATAATAAAATAACAGTAGTATCTTATGTACCCTCATTAAAAAAATAAGTAAACGACACTACTCAGTTAGACAGAATGGATGGAGCCAAAATCTTGATTCATACAATTCGTAGATGATTTTGACCGAACATCTTTTAAAAAAATACATAATTAGTACATTTGAAGAAATGAACAAGCCTATTTCAAAATAAATTTGTATTAATATAATGGTAGGATTTGGAGAAGAAAATATTAACAATACATTGAAAATTGAAAAATAGTTATATACGAGAGTGGATTGAAAAGTTTCCGGAATATTTGAGAAGGCCTTCATCTGAAATGTCAAGAAATTTCAATACAATCTGCTAATCGGTCTAATCGTTACAAGCGTTTGTGTCGATCTACCCAGCGTTAAATCGATGATTGATATAAACAAAGTACGTGAGGTGATCAAGTTTTTTCAGAAAAGACGTCAGCGGATATCAAAACCAGACTGGATGCTATCCCTGGGAATGCTTCACCTTCGTTTTCTAGCGTAAGTTTCTGGATTTTGGAATTTTAGGCTTGTCCGGGCACTCACCTGTAATTAACCACGTTCAGATCGCCCAAAATTGGATACCACACCGAAAATTGTGGATAAAGTGTACGATGTGGTTCCGGAAGATCGTTAAATGAAAGGGTGTGAGATTAGGGAAGCCATATGGATCTCTTATGGACGTGTAGATCATATTTTACATAATGAGCTAGGCATGAGAAAAATGTGCGCCAGGTAGGTGCCGCATTTGCTCAGTTCGGAGCAAAGCGCATTCGTGCCCGAAGTTCAGCCGAATATTTGGAGTTGTTTGAGAACAATCCAGAATCCAGTCGATTTCAAAAGACGTTTCATAACCATGGAAGAAGGATGGGTACACCTTTATACTCCAGAGATGAAAATTCAGTCGAAATTCTGGATTGGACATGGTGAGTCGGCTCCGATGAAAGCGAAATCAATTCGGTTGACAGGATATGTAATGACGTCAGTCTTTTAGGGCACCAAAGGAATTTTGCTCGTGTATTATCTTGGTAAAGGAAAAACTGTGACTGGACAATATTACAGCACACTTTTAAACTAGATGAAAGCAGTAAATAAAAAAAACGCCCGCGAATAGTAATGACAAAAATCTTGTTTCATTACGACAATGCGCCAGCTCATTCAAGTCAAATTGCTCAACAAAAATTGAACAAACGGAGGTCTGATATGTCCCCTATTCACCGTACTCGATCGAATTGGCTCCTTCGCACTTCCATATTTTCCAAACCACGAGTCTTATTCTCAATAATTCTAGCGTGACTCTCGTATATCAAATATAAGTAAAAAAAGAAGAGATTATTAAAATCAAGCTTTTATAAGCATGGTTAGAAAATGAATGAGTAATCTCAAATTTTTAGTTAATAATTCACTAATACTCGTATAATAAATAATAAAAATTAATGTCATTATGGCAGATGGCAACTGGTACAGTCATACGAATCTGCCAAGCGGTTACAATTACTTGACTTTATATGCTGACTGACGAAAAATTGGGACACTTAATATTATCCATATATTTTCAGATTTGAGATATTATAGATACTCGTATATTAAACTAGGAACTATCTGGTTTGTGCACAATCTAAAGTGGGATCTTATATATAAATTTACAGTTTTTATTAAACTATAGAAATTCTTAGAACTACGAAAAATGAATGTTTCATATTCATAATAACGCAACTCAAATTATACCACCACGTTCTTCTACATAAGATACCTAATAGAGATTCGCGGACTTGGCTTGAAGCTTGAAAGCTTGCCTTGGTTTGAAAAAGCTTTAAAAATCAAACCAAGTCTGCCATTAGAAAAAGCTTGACTTTTCAAGCCAAGACAAGCTTCTGTTCCATCAACCCCAAGTCAAACCTAGCTTAACATTTAAAAAAGCTTGAACTTTTAAGCCAAGCCAAGCCTTCGACTGTCAAGTAGCTTGGTTGAAAACAAGCTTTTTCAAGCTTTTTTAAAGAAATGTTGACGAGGCCGACAAAACCGTAATTTTATGGTGGTAACGTAGTTTCTCATTGCTTCGGCACATTTTTGTGAACTTCTAAGAATTGGAGTTTCCAAAAGGACCAGCCTTTATTACATGCCATTCTAGTAAGCTTCAAAAATTTGTAAATAGGAAACTATACCCTTCATCATTCTTATTATGTAAAGACCACTTATTTTCTCAATCTGAACCAACTAATCGTACATTGTAGTTCGCGCACACAATCAAGTACAAAATAAATTTATAAAATAATGAAAAAGTTTTTAAATACTATAAATAATGATAAATGATAATACAATTTTATTTTTTTATCCTTTACCTACATTAATATAAAATATATGCAGTGGTATTCTACAGTCACTGTTAAATTTAAAGATCATCTCTAAATGAATTTAGAGGTGACCTCTAAGAAAAACGTATTCTACAGTCAAATTTTACCGCTGTTAGCGCTAACATTGTTCTTTAACCATAGATGTGGCTACGGGCACCTTTAAACATTTAGCAGCTCTGTTATTGTAAGGTAACTATAAGTTTAATTTATTCAAAATTTTGAATTTACATTCTAAAAAGATGTGAAATTCGGTATATGTACCTATTATTGTTTTCCGATTAGTTAAAACATGCCATGGAACATACTATCCGCTTTAAATACAGGTAGAGTGCATTATACCCGAAAAATAGAAACAACATTAAATGAATAGAATATTTTATTATTTTTATTGTTAAATAATAACACAAGATTTAGGTTAAACAAAAATATTGCTATCGGTTTTTATATCTTAAGTAAATTTATGTTCAAATACCAGTTATTTCTACGTACATTTTATTCATTTTAGCAATATTATGAAACTAATTTTGTAATATATAAAACTTATTACATATTTCTACATATCTTGGGAATGTATGTCTCAAATTTTAATGAGATTGGGCAAATAGATCCCATAAAAACTTGAAAACAAAAAAATGTTAATACAATATGTTTGGAATGTAGGCAGATGGATTGGCGCGAAGCATATTATTTTTGATATTGTAAGGTAACTATAAGTTTAATTTATTCAAAATTTTGAATTTACATTCTAAAAAGATGTGAAATTCGGTATTAGTACCTATTATTGTTTTCCGATTAGTTAAAACATGCCATGGAACATACTATCCGCTTTAAATACAGGTAGAGTGCATTATACCCGAAAAATAGAAACAACATTAAATAAATAGAATATTTTATTATTTTTATTGTTAAATAATAACACAATATTTAGTTTAAACAAAAATATTGCTATCGGTTTTTATATCTTAAGTAAATTTATGTTCAAATACCAGTTATTTCTACCTACATTTTATTCATTTTAGCAATATTATGAAACTAATTTTGAGATATATAAAACTTATTACATATTTCTACATATCTTGGGAATGTATGTCTTAAATTTTAATGAGCTTGGGCAAATAGTTCCCATAAAAACTTGAAAACAAAAAAAATGTTAATACAGTATGTTTGGAATGTAGGCAGATGGATTGGCGCGAAGCATATTATTTTTGATATTGTAAGGTAACTAAAGTTTAATTTATTCAAAATTTTGAATTTACATTCTAAAAAGATGTGAAATTCGGTATTAGTACCTATTATTGTTATTCGATTAGTTAAAACATGCCATGGAACATACTATCCGCTTTAAATACAGTTGTATTACCCAACCTACAAATGTTGACTATTAATACTCGCTCATAAAACATTTAACTGAATAATATTTAAATGTTATTCATTTTAATATTATTTCATTTACGATACATAATATTCATAAACAAGTATACATATAATTATTACTCGCACAAAAGACGTTTGATTGTATATCTTTGTCCATATTTATATCTATAAGCTATACGCAACAAACAGCTGCTCAGTGTTGCCATATCTAAAATCGCTAACTATCGAAACACGTTATGAAAATTATGGAATTTGAAAAAAATTATGGTGTTTTTGTGGGAAATTTATTTTTCTATATCAGTACATAATAATAATTCTATATCAGTACATAATTTGTACAATATATTTAATAGTACTACTTGTATCAATAATATTACAAAGTATAATATACACTGTTCCATGTAGGCCATTCAGTAGATGGCACTGGCAACAGCGCAAATTTGAAGAAGCCGAAATTACACTGAGAATGTGCGACGTGCGTGGACTCTGACCGACAGCGTTACCAATCATACAATTTAGAAACATCAACAGTGTTAGTGTTGGTGCAAAACTGCAACATATGTATCAAAAATACCTACTCATCACGAATATGTAAAATAAAATATATATTTTTAAAATTAATGGCGGTAGTAGTTATAATTATGCGAAGAATTTTAAAATTATGTTGTAATTATTGATTATGGTACCGATTTTTTTGGTATGGTAACAGCTTAAAAAATATGTTGCCTTTTCAATAATTATGTCGCATCTGGCAACACTGCAGCTGCTACCTGTCGCAATATCGTACCATCCCTACTTTCGCAAGTTAGACTCGCCTGGGTGAATTTTGGCTTGTGCGCCGGTTTTTTCTCTGAATGCATGGACTCTACCTATTATTGTTATTCGATTAGTTAAAACAATATACCTATAAAACTAAAATATACTGCTGATGCCCTATCTCTCACTTAAGAGGAGTCTACTACAAACATTACTGTCTATCCTTGTCAGTTAGTTTAAGAATGTCCCTCCCACTAGAACGTCTACGCCAATAAAATGAAAGTAAATCCGGCGCTTGCGCAGAGCTGTTCTTACAGACAAGTGCAGATATATGCCTTGCAAGTTAGTGTAAGCTAGCGCACAAAATTTGAAAAGTAACTAAATATGATTTATCAAAATCTTATTGAAACATTTTAATAAATATTTTTTTATTAATTTTTGCAATTTTAAAAAATAAAATAAGTATACATCAAACACCTGCATAAGATTGAGAAAATAAATGCAGTGGAACCTCGGTATACGTAATTAATCCGTTCCAGATCCTTGGACGTATACCAAACGAAACGCGAAAAAACAATATCACGTACAAATTTATAGATATATCGCGAGTTATTTACTGATTAGTAGCAACAGGGCGTACTGACGCTCACAGGCATTCATAGCATTGTCTCGAAAGAGGTAAACAAGAGCGCAGTCAAATTTGAGTCGTATTCCAAAGAAATATCGTATACCAAACAAAAATTTTCGCATCCAAACAGGACGTATATTACAGTCGTATACCGAGGTTCCACTGTAATTTATTAATGCATAATAAAATGAAGAACGAAATTTCGAAAAATAAATGACCTGCTCAAGATTAAAATTAGTCCGCGGGAAGAATTAAATGTTAAAATTATTATTGTTACAGAAAAGGGATATCTGGAAAAGATTTAAAAAATATTACAAAGAAAGTAATAAAGTTTAAAATTTCGGAAAACAAAATACATTTTCAAATTAGGAAAGTATTCATCACATTTTATACAAAGGATTACAAATATTAAATTTCTGCAGCAAATAAGGAAAGGGTATACCTGAATGTTATTAACGGAATAATATAATGAAAGGATTAAAAGTTGAGAAATATATTACCTGCCCAAGATTAGAAATATGTAATCACAATCTAGAGAAAGGATTTCATATAAAAATCCTACATCAAATAAAGGAAAGAAAAGCCTGAGTAAAATTTAAAGAATAGTATAATGATCTGATGAAATGATATCCATAATTTTTTATTTTTAAAAAAACTTGTGAAATAAATCTGTAATCGATAAAAAAATTGTAGGTATTTGGATAAGGTTGTAAAGAATGAAACAGCAATTTTGTGAAATAATTTTAATTACAGTTCAAAAAATATGTACATTATACAAATATTTGAATCTTACATTCTAAAACTTAATACTACTGATTTTTAAATATAATTAACCTACTGTACTTATTTCTTATGTAATTGTCCTTGTCCGAAACTAATTTACACTCATGGTGAAGTCTTATCTTAATATAATATGATATTACAATTTTCACCATTTGGGTTAAATGATTATCTAAAATATTTTGACCCATAATATGCTTCAATATTTCAGGCTGGTTAAATACATTGTGGATACATTTAGAAAAAATATCATTACACAGAATTTGGGTAAAATTTTTAGTGTTCATTTTATTAATATACTGTCTAAAAAATAACTCAGCTGTCTTACAAATAAAAACAACGTCTTTTGAAGGAAATAAATATTTCCCTCTATTTTTTAATTTTATTAAAACATTAGATGTACTTTCGCTTGTTAAATATTGCACACAAAAAGAACAAAATTTCAGATAGATAATTTTTTTCACAACATATCCAGAAATGTATTCTACAATATTGTCGATGTACGGATTTAAATTCCACATGGATTTTAAGTAGTCGTGGTCAAATTCATTAATTCTAAACTCTTGTTCCCCACAAACGGGGTCCACAAAATTTTGTTTTTTTGACGAGACATGTAAAATGTCAACCCCATCTGCCAAACAGTTCGAATTGCCAAGTAATTTAATTTCGCTTCTGACAAGTAATCTTTTGTAGGCTGACTCGAACTGTTTGGCATTGGGGTTATTATTGAAACCCCCCCGGCTCCTAATCGCACTGAAAAAAGTTTCTATATGATCCTGACTTAGTTTGAACGTTAAGAGGTATTCTAATTTATTGTTTAAGTCATTAAACATATTGAAAATATTTAATTTATTATAAACCCTATGAAACCTGTTTTCCTGGCCCCGTGAATTATTTTTGAATTCGTGCCCGGTTCAGTCAATTCACAAATATATTTAATGCACCTGTCACATTCATTTTTTAAATTTTCAAAATTTTCCTCACATAACAGTATTTCTGCATTACTTATTTTAGCAAATTTATTTTTAACATTTAATACGTCAAACATATAATTAAAAAATCTGCAAAACTCTGCCGTGGCTTCAGAATTTTCAAAAAAAATATCGTAATTACTTCCTTTTAAAAATAATAAAGCTGCTGAGACACTATTAGACAGAGTTTGTGCAGCTAATTTTGTCTGCATACGATTGTTTTTGTAATTTACATGTTTTTTTGTCAACTTAGTTGCCACGTGTAATCTTTCAGTTATTTGAATTTCATGTAATCTTTCGATGTAACCCCACAAATTTTTTTCACCCTTACCATTTAATATAACACCCTTGTCCCCTAAACAATTTCTAACAAGTTTCAGCATGTGGCATGCATCAAAAAATATATATATTTTATGTTTGCTCACTGGGTGCAGGATGTAAGGTTGAAAATCTTGCATGCCATAATTAAAATTCGCACCTAAATTGGTGCACATACTTATGTTTGTGGAAGCGCCGTCAAATGTTATTGAATATACTAGGGCGCCCGTATCAGAAACTAATTCCAAGCATCTATTCAGTAGATTTGCTCTTTCCGACCCGGTAAGCGTTTTTATTAAGAAATACCCAATTGGAACTTTCCATCCGCAATTTACTCCAACAGCCATGAAAACTAAGGCGTTCCGCGCTAGTGGAACATTTTCATTATCCCCATCAAATTCAACCCCAAAGTTAACACCACCGTAAAATTTATTATTTTCGAAAGAAAGCTGTTCTCGAATGCATATCTCGTCTATGACTATATTCACTATTGTGGTTTTTTCCGCGCAATGTGCAGAAATTGCCTTCAACGCCTCGTTTGTAAAACCTGGTTTCCCGTCGACCACACTATACCAAGATCTCAGGGTAGAAGGATGAGGCAACAATTTAGAAAAAGAATTTCTTACAAACTCGTACGCTTTGGCAGAGTAGAATTGCAGAGATAGAGCAAATGATCTCAGCTCGGGTGTATATTTTGCCTTATCCCTCGACTTTAATTTTCTACTAATTATTTCTCTTAAGCCAACAGGCATTACTTGCTGGAACAAATAGTAATTACGCAATTTCATATAAAATACAATTTATAGAACCCTGTGACCACTATTATGACTATACACAATTAAAAAAGAATACCATGATATTACATTAAACTAGGAATAATTAAAAACAGACTACATACAAAAGGGAACATATGAATTAATCATGTTTACCATTATTGTGTCTGCTGCATCTTCCGACAACGTATTATTCTTTTTCATTTGAGCTATAAGGTCCTCTAACGTTTTAACTTTTTTTAATAATCTGTAATTCCTCTGACGTAGAATTCTGTTGGCCGAATTAACTTTTTGAATTTTTTCCCTAGACATGTGGAGCATTTTTCTCGCCTTTCTCGGACTATCCATGTCAGGAGAACTGAAATCTCCTAAATATCCATATCGGGCCTGATTAAATTTTCTCTTCTTAGGAGTTTGGAAAATTTTGTCTGGAAAATCAATGTAAAATAAAATTTGTTTCAGATTCCAATAATGATTATTTACATACAATTATTCTCAGGAATCAATGTTACAAAATTTTACGATATGAAATAAATTAATTCGGGCAAAAAATGTATAATTATTTATTATTACATACACAGGGTGACACTGAAAAACGGGCCACTCGAAATAACTTTTTTGTTTATAGTTATTTTTTAATTTTTTTTGAATATTTGTATACTAGGCATAGGGGCTCGCAAATCGTGGTATTTGGCATAATGGTAGAGCTTCCGGTTTAACCAGAAGTGAAATTACTTTTCATATTTCAAATGGGAATCCCTATATATTTTTACATATTTGGAATCTACGTAAAATTATGAATTCAACGATATCATTGAAGTGAATTTTTACTGAAAAAATGAATTAGAAAAACGTAAGAGAAAAGTATGAATAATTCATTTGGTTAGCCATGATCATGTACTTCATCATAATTTGCTCTTACGTTTTTCTAATTCATTTCTTCAGTAAAAATTCACTTGAAGGATATCGTTGAATTCGTAATTTTACGTAGATTCCAAATATGTAAAAATATATAGGGATTCCCATTTGAAATATGAAAGATAGTGTCACTTCCTGTTAAACCGGAAGCTCTACCATCATGCCACATACCACGATTTGTGAGCCCCTATGCCTAATATACAAATATTCCAGAAAAATTAAAAAATAATTATAAACAAAAAAGTTATTTCGAGTGGCCCGTTTTTCAGTGTCACCCTGTATATTATTAATAATAATTTTGAATAACTTCATTGGGTAAAATCCTTGATTAAATTTAAAAAATTGCAGTATAATATGTAGAAAACACCTTACCAGTGCTAACAGAAGTTGATGGCAAAGGCTCAGAAACAGCTGCTGAAGAAGTCATGGGTAATTGTTCAGAAACAACTGAAGATTTGGATTGTTCTACACAAGATGTAGGTGGAACAGAAAACACTTCTTCTCGTTCACTGTCAATGTTAGCAGTACTTTCTTCAAGAGAAACAGATGATACAGGTTCTTTAATTTGCATAATAATATTTGGCACATTTATAGTCGGAAAAGTATTCGGTTTCAGTCTCAGTCTTCCCCCTAATTCTTTTGCTTTAGGCTCAATATAATCCGACGATGTAAAGTGATTGGAACAAATCACTCGATTCGAAACATCGTCATTTTGTCCATAGTTACAAATCTTTTTCCATACAGACTGTATATAGCCTTTAGGAAATCTAAAAACAAAAAAAAATATTTACAAACAACTACTACGTTTGTTTACATAGGTTAGGTATATTGTTTACATCATTGACATATTACATAAATGGACCCAACGTAGAGAGAGAGGAATTGACGCTCACCTTAGAAAAGGAAAGATAGATAAGCGGGGCAACGTCAAACAAGAACATTGTTGCTGTCTGTTGTTTTGTTTGCTGGTCTGACAGTAGTGACAGCTAGTAAAAATGCAATATATTTCCTCAGAATATTAGTAAAAATAATATTCATATCTCAAACTAAGAGTTAGTTACAATACAAAGTGAGTAATTTTGATTTAATGTGAAATAGAAATAATTTGAATGTAGTTTGCTGGTAATTCAGGTTATGTTCTGTCATTCATGCTATGCATATGTGTAATTTCATTTATATTTCATAATTCTTTTAAAATGGTAATGTCATGCAGTGCAAATGGACGCACAGTTCGTTATCAAAAAGACATAAAATTTCACAAGTCTTTCTTATTCACCGTAAACTAAACTGTCATATCTTATATGAATGTTTTTCGAGTAGATTTCCGAAAGATGAACTGTGAACAGACTGGCTTATTGCATTTAGAAGACACAATTTCAAGCCATCCAAACATTCTGTGATGCAGAAATCATTTTCAATCGACGGGACTATACCTAAAATGTGTATAAAAATAGTTTTAAATTAATAATATTAGCTAAAGCAAAAGTACTTTTCTAGATTTGTTATTTTTACAAATAATTTAATATACGAATGAAATATTTTATGTTAAATCGAATATAAACTATATTTTACATTGTCATTTATAATGAATGAGATGAATATAGACCATATTACTATCTCAATGCGCATGCTCAGAATGCACCAATCATATGCTTGGGAGTACAGCGAAAATGAAACCAATTATCTTATGGGAAAAATTGTATTTTTAAAGCAAAATATTATTTTATGTAGACGTAAATGAACGATAATTTTTTTCTTGCAAGTTTCATTTCATGTTTAACTACTGGATTCTGCCCTTATAATATTTAAATAATCAATAAGATAAACATTAAAATTTAAAAATTTTAAGCGACTGTTTACTCTTCTGTCACTGACAGATAACCCCAAACTAATGTTTAGTATTTGTGATTCTTTTGTAAAGTGCTAAATATATATTTTTTAATTATGCCTGTTTACTATTGTTGCTTTTCGGATTGTGATTTGAATCCATTAATTAAAAAGGAATATCTTTTCATATTTTTCCTAAAAAATAGTACAGAGAAAATAAGTTAGTATTGCCAACTTAATTGGAAAAATTAAAAAATAGTTGTCACCCTGGCACGCTTTTTTCATTTCATAAATCTGCCGGCAGAGGCGCTATAGTTACGAATATGGTCCATTCCTAAGCACTCTGTGTTATTTTTCATCTTTTGACTTTGCCCCTAACTTAGCTCTATCCTTTTCTAAGGTGTGCGTCAATGCTTATACAGTAAAGCAGTACCAACGTTGCGTCCATTTATATAATACGTCAATGGTTTACATGCATATTACGTAAATAACTATTATATCATATGATTTTCAAATGAAATATCAGTAAAGCAAAATAATGTATTTACATAAAAGGAAACAAACAAAGAAAAATATATTCATCATACTTACGAATGTAAAGTCACTGGAGGTTTTTCTCCACACACACAACACTTTCTAACGCCCTTCATTTTACACCCTTTTTTAATTCGAATAACACAAATGAAAATGTGAGTAAAACTAAAGAAAACTTCACGAACACGCACAAGCACGTGCGTGACGTTTTGTTATGACATGACAAACACAACAACGTTCGTTGTACGTTCTACGCCAATAAAATCAAAGTAAGTCCGCGCGCTTGCGTAGAGCTATTCTTACAGACAAGTGCAGATTATATATGTCCGCAGTCCGCACCCGTCCAATGTCAGTCTCACAAATCTCTCTCGCACCAGCAGTATATTTTAGTTTTATAGGTATATTGTTAAAACATGCCATGGAACATTCTATCCGCTTTAAATACAGGTAGAGTGCATTATACCCGAGAAATAGAAACAACATTAAATAAATAGAATGTTTTATTTTTATTGTTAATTAATAATACAAGATTTAGTTTAAACAAAAATATTGCAAACGGTTATTATACCTTAAAAAAACAAAATGGCGGAAATTTTAGACGTTTCAAATATTATGAGCTAGGAACTTGGAATGCACGTGGCTTGTACCTCATAAAAATTGCCAAATGGTACAATTTTAAATTTTAACCCTCAGAAAAATTCAAAGTGGCGGAAAGTTTAAGCTCATTTGGTAAGCAAAAAAACGTTAAATTTAGCATGCACGGATCTTGTACTTTACAACCCCCGAAAAAATTGCCAAATGTCAGGATTTTAAATTTTAAACTCCTCAAAAAACTCAAAATTGCGGAAATATTTCACATTACTTTAACACCCTCAAAAAATTTCAAAATGCCGGAACTGAAATATACAATTTTATTTTATTTTTGCTTATAAAACAATTTTAAAACCATACGGGGAGCCCCAAACGAGCGTAAGCGAGTATTATATTTATATAACGATTTGTTTTCAAGCAACATTATTTATGGTTTAAATAGCGCAGAAATATACCCTACTCTATTTGTATAATTATTGTTTGCATTATTTAAAACAATATGTTTTGACATTAATTATTTACACATTTGCTAATTTATTTAAATAGATGTTTCATTTAATATAAGATGGTTATTATTATAAACAATTTGTGCGTCTTTCTCTTGCAAAAGCAAACCAAATAATTATTTATCAATAAAATGAAACCCTGAAATTTGGAGAGAATTACGCCATACGTATATGCAACGTGCAACACATAGTAAGAAATACCAACATTCAAAACTTGAAATAAATTGCGGGGACTTTTATGTACAACGCCACACGGTGGTAAGAACATTACACTATTTTCACACATTCCGTGCTCTAACCTTTTACAGTTTACACAATTTGATCTCGCAAACATTGATTGTTGGGACCGTACCCACAATTTTATTTTTTAAATAAAAGTTGTAAATATGACTTTTTTGATCTACCAATTTAAATATGGTTGGAACATCATGCTCCGATTGTCTCCACAGAGAATGGATGGCGTACGACAAGCATTTTTGAAGATATTTACAAAATACAAAAAAATAACGGGGACGCAGTTTTAGTCCCCACTTTCTTACACACGTCCCCATTTGTATATGTTAGGATAAAGTAATGTCCCCTCAAGTATATAATTGCGAACACACACACACACACATCACACACACATCACACACACATCACACACACACATCACTCACACACATCACTCACACATCACACACACACATCACTCACACATCACACACACATCACACACACATCACCCACACATCACACACACATCACACACACATCACACACACATCACACACACATCACACACACATCACACACACATCACACACACATCACACACACATCACACACACATCACACACACATCACACACACTCACACACACACACATCACACACACATCACACACACACATCACACACACATCACACACACATCACACACACATCACATACACATCACATACACATCACACACACATCACACACACATCACACACACATCACACACACATCACACACACATCACACACATCACACACGTCACACACACACACGTCACACACACATCACACACACATCACACACATCACACACGTCACACACACACACGTCACACATACACGTCGCACACACACGTCGCACACACGTCACACACGTCACACACGTCACAAACGTCACAGACGTCACAAACGTCACACACGTCACACACGTCACAAACGTCACACACGTCACACAAGTCACAAACGTCACACACGTCACACACGTCTCACACGTCACACACGTCACACAAGTCTCACACGTCACACACGTCATACGTCACACACACACGTCGCACACACACGTCGCACACACACGTCACACACACGTCACACACACACGTCACACACACACGTCACACACACACACGTCACACACGTCACACACGTCACACACGTCACACACGTAACACACGTCACACACGTCACACACATCACACACGTCACACACATCACACACGTCACACACATCACACACGTCACACACGTCACACACGTCACACGTCTCACACGTCACACGTCACACACGTCACACACGTCACACACGTCACACATGTCACACACGTCACACACGTCACACACGTAACGCACGTCACACACGTCACACACGTCACACACTTCACACACGTCACACACGTCACACACACACGTCACACACACTCACACGTTACACACACACGTCACACACACACGTCACACACACGTAACACACACACACACGTCACACACACACACGTCACACACGTCACACAAGTCACACACGTCACACACGCCACAAACGTCACACACATCACACACATCACACACGTCACACACGTCACACACATCACACACGTCACACACATCACACAAGTCACACACGTCACACACACACGTCGCACACACACGTAACACACACACGTCACACACACACGTCACACACACACGTCACACACACACGTCACACACACACGTCTCACACACACGTCACACACGTCACACAAGTCACACACGTCACACACATCACACACGTCACACACTTCACACACGTCACACACGTCACACACACACGTCACACACACACGTCTCACACACACGTCACACAAGTCACACACATCACACACGTCACACTTCACACACGTCACACACGTCACACACGTCACTCTTGTCACACACGTCACACACACACACGTCACACACACACGTCACACGCACACGTCACACACACACGTCACACACACACGTCACACACATGTCACACACACACACACGTCACACACGTCACACAAGTCACACACGTCACACACGTCACAAACGTCACACACGTCACACATCACACACTTTACACACGTCACACACGTCACACACATCACACACGTCACACACGCATGTCACACACACACACACACGTCATACACACACGTCACACACACACACACGTCACACACACACGTCACACACGTCACACACACACGTCACACACACACGTCACACTCACACGTCACACACACACGTCACACACACACGTCAAACACACACGTCGCACACAACCGTCACACATACACGTCACACACACGTCCCACACACACACGTCACACACACACGTCACACACACACGCACACGTCACACACATACGTCACACATGTCCCACACGTCACACACACTTCACACGCACACGTCACACACACACGTCACACACGTCCCACACATCACACACGTCACACACGTCACACACGTCACACACACACGTCACACACACACGTCACACACGTCACACACACACGTCACGCACACACGTCAAACACACACGTCACACACATCACACACGTTACACACACACGTGACACACACAAACGTCACACACGTCACACAAATCACTCACGTCACACACGTCACACACGTCACACACGTCGCACACGTCATACACGTCACACACGTCACACTTCACACGTCACACACGTCACACACGTCACACACGTCACACACGTCGCACACGTCACACACGTCTCACATGTCATACACGTCACACACGTCACACACGTCACACACACACATCACACACATCACACACGTCACACACTTCACACGTCACACACGTCACACACATCACACACGTCACACACGTCACACACGTCACTCGCGTCACACACGTCACAAACATCACACGTCATACACGTCACACACACGTCACACACACACGTCACATACATCACACACACATCACACACATCACACATCACACACGTCACACACTTCACACGTCACACACGTCACACACGTTACACACATCACACACGTCACACACGTCACACGCGGCACACACGTCACGCACGTCACACACGTCACACACACACGTCACACACGTCACACACACACGTCACACACGTCACACACACACGTCACACACACACGTCACACAAGTCACACACGTCACACACGTTACACACACAGGTCACACACATCACATACATCACACACATCACACACATCACACACGTCACGCACTTCACACGTCACACACGTCACACACGTCACACACACACGTCACACACACACACACGTCACACACACACGTCACACACACACATGTCACACACACACGTCACACACACACGTCACACACACACGTTACACACACACGTCACACACACACATGTCACACACACACGTCATACACACACGTCACACACACACGTAACACACACACGTCACACACACACGTTACACACACACGTGACAAACACACGTCACACACACACGTCATACACACACATCACACACACACGTCACACACGTCCCACACGTCACACACGTCACACACGTCACACACATCACACACGTCACACACATCACACACGTCACACACTTCACACACGTCACACACGTCACACACACACGTCACGCACACACGTCAAACACACACGTCACACACACACGTCACACACGTCACACACGTCACACACATCACACACATCACACACGTCACACACTTCACACGTCACACACGTCTTACACGTCACACACGTCTCGCACGTCACACACATCACACACGTCACACACGTCACAAACGTCACACACGCCACACACATCACTCACGTCACACACGTCACATACGTCACACACGTCGCACACACACGTCACACACACACGACACACACACACGACACACACACACGTTACACACACACGTCACACACACACGTCACGCACATCACACACGTCACACACACGTCACACGTCACACACGTCACACACTTCACACGTCACACACGTCACACACGTCACACACATCACACACGTCACACACTTACGTCACACACGTCACACACACATCACACACATCGCACACGTCACACACGTCACACACTTACGTCACACACGTCACACACACACGTCACACACACGTCACACACACGTCACACACACATGTCACACACACACGTCACACACACACGTCACACACGTCACACACACACGTCACACACACACGTCACACACGTCACACACACACGTCACACACACGTCACACACACACGTCACACAAGTCACACACGTCACACACGTCACACACACACGTCACACACATCACATACATCACACACATCACACACATCACACACATCACACACTTCACACGACACACACGTCACACACGTCACACACACACGTCACACACACACGTCACACACACACGTCACACACACACGTCACACACACACACATGTCACACACACGTCACACACACACGTCCCACACACACGTTACACACACACGTCACACACACACACGTTACACACACACGTCACACACACACACATGTCACACACACACGTCACACACACACGTCACACACACGTTACACACACACGTCACACACACGTTACACACACACGTGACAAACACACGTCACACGCACACGTCACACACATACGTCACACATGTCCCACACGTCACACACACACGTCACACACGTCCCACACATCACACACGTCACACACTTCACACACGTCACACACTTCACACGTCACACACGTCTCACACGTCTCACACGTCACACACATCTCACACGTCACACACGTCACAAACGTCACACACGCCACACACATCTCACGTCACACACGTCACATACGTCACACACGTCGCACACACACGTCACACACACACGTCACACACACACGTCACACACACACATGTCACACACACACGTCACACACACACGTCACACACACACGTCACACACACACGTCACACACACACACACGTCACACACACACGTTACACACACACGTGACAAACACACGTCACACGCACACGTCACACACATACGTCACACATGTCCCACACGTCACACACGTCACACACACACGTCACACGCACACGTCACACACACACGTCACACACGTCCCACACATCACACACGTCACACACTTCACACACGTCACACACACAAGTCACACACACACGTCACACACACAAGTCACACACACACGTCACACACGTCACACACACACGTCACACACACACGTCACGCACACACGTCAGACACACACACGTCACACACAAACGTCACGCACTCACGTCAAACACACACACGTCATACACACACGTCACACACATCACACACGTTACACACACACGTGACACACAAACGTCACACACGTCACACACATCACTTACGTCACACACGTCACACGTCACACACGTCGCACACGTCATACACGTCACACACGTCACACACTTCACACGTCACACACGTCACACGTCGCACACGTCACACACGTCTCACATATCATACACGTCACACACGTCACACACGTCACACACACACGTCACACACACACATCACACACATCACACACGTCACACACTTCACACGTCACACACGTCACACACATCACACACGTCACACACGTCACACACGTCACACACACACGTCCCACACACACGTCTCGCACACACGTCAAACACACACACGTCATACACACACGTCACACACATCACACACGTTACACACACCCGTGACACACACAAACGTCACACACGTCACACACATCACTCACGTCACACACGTCACACACGTCACACACGTCGCACACGTCATACACGTCACACACGTCACACACTTCACACGTCACACACGTCACACACGTCACACACGTCACACACGTCTCACATGTCATACACGTCACACACGTCACACACACACACGTCACACACACATCACACACATCACACACGTCACACACTTCACACGTCACACACGTCACACACGTCACACACATCACACACGTCACACACGTCACACACGTCACAAACATCACACGTCACACACGTCACACACACACGTCACATACATCACACACATCACACACATCACACACATCACACATCACACACGTCACACACCTCACACGTCACACACGTCACACACGTCACACACACACGTCACACAAGTCACACACGTCACACACGTCACACACATCACATACATCACACACATCACACACGTCACACACGTCACACACACACGTCACACACACGTCACACACACACGTCACACACGTCCCACACGTCACACACGTCACACACATCACACACGTCACACACTTCACACACGTCACACGTCACACACGTCACACACACACGTCACACACACACGTCACACACACACGTCACGCACACACGTCAAACACACACGTCACACACACACGTCACACACACGTCACACACACACGTCACACACGTCCCACACGTCACACACGTCACACACATCACACACGTCACACACTTCACACACGTCACACGTCACACACGTCACACACACACGTCACACACACACGTCACGCACACACGTCAAACACACACGTCACACACACACGTCACACACGTCACACACGTCACACACATCACACACATCACACACATCACACACGTCACACACTTCACACGTCACACACGTCACACACGTCACACACATCACACACGTCACACACGTCACACACGTCACACACGTCACTCACGTCACACACGTCAGACACATCACACGTCACACACGTCACACACACACGTCACACACATCACACACGACACACGTCACACACGGCACACACGTCACACACGTCACGCACGTCACACACACACATCACACACATCGCACACGTCACACACTTCCGTCACACACGTCACACACGTCACACACACACGTCACACACACACACGTCACACACACATGTCACACACACACGTCACACACACACACGTCACACACGTCACACACACACGTCACACACACACGTCGCACACACACGTCACACACGTCAGAGACACGTCACACACACACACGTCACACAAGTCACACACGTCACACACACACGTCACACACATCACATACATCACACACATCACACACATCACACACATCACACACGTCACACACTTCACACGTCACACACGTCACACACGTCACACACACACGTCACACACACACACGTTTCACACACACACGTCACACACACACACATGTCACACACACACGTCACACACACACGTCACACACACACGTTACACATACACGTCACACACACACATGTCACACACACACGTCACACACACGTCACACACACGTCACACACACGTCACACACACACGTCACACACACACACGTCTCACACACACACGTCACACACACACACATGTCACACACACACGTCACACACACACGTCACACACACACGTTACACACACACGTCATACACACACATGTCACACACACGTCACACACACACGTCACACACACACGTCACACACACACCTCACACACACACGTTACACACACACGTCACAGACACACGTCACGCACACACACGTCACACACACACGTCACACACACACGTCACACACACACGTCAAACACACACGTCACACACACACGTCACACACGTCACACACATCACACACATCACACACATCACTCACGTCACACACGTCACATACGTCACACACGTCGCACACACACGTCACGCACACACGACACACACACACGTTACACACACACGTCACACACACACGTCACACGCATCACACACGTCACACACGTCACACACACACGTCACACACACACGTCACACACGTCACACACGTCACACACTTCACACGTCACACACGTCACACACATCACACACGTCACACACACACGTCACACACACGTCACACACGTCACACACACACACGTCACACACACGTCACACACGTCACACACACACGTCACACACACACGTCACACACGTCACACACACACGTTACACACGTCACACACGTCACACACGTCACACACGTCACACACGTCACACGTCACAAACGTCACACGTCACACACGTCACACACACACGTCACATACATCACACACATCACACACATCACACATCACACATCACACACGTCACACACTTCACACGTCACACACGTCACACACGTCACACACGTCACACACATCACACACGTCACACACACACGTCACACACGTCACACACACGCACGTCACACACGTCACACACACGCACGACACACGTCACACACACGTCACACACACACCTCACACAAGTCACACACGTCACACACGTTACACACACAGGTCACACACATCACATACATCACACACATCACACACATCACACACATCACACACGTCACGCACTTCACACGTCACACACGTCACACACGTCACACACACACGTCACACACACACACGTCACACACACACGTCACACACACACAGGTCACACACACACGTCACACACACACGTCACACACACACGTTACACACACACGTCACACACACACATGTCACACACACACATGTCACACACACAAGTCACAAACACACGTGACAAACACACGTCACACACACACGTCACACACACACGTCACACACACACGTCACACACACACGTCCCACACGGCACACACGTCACACACGTCACACACATCACACACGTCAAACACGTCACACACATCACACACGTCAAACACGTCACACACGTCACACACTTCACACACGTCACACACACACGTCACGCACACACGTCAAACACACACGTCACACACACACGTCACACACGTCACACACGTCACACACGTCACACACGTCACACACGTCACATACGTCACACACATCACACACATCACACACGTCACACACTTCACACGTCACACACGTCTCACACGTCACACACATCACACACGTCACACACACGTCACACTCACACGTCACACACATACGTCAAACACACACATCACACACGTCACACACGTCACACACACACGTCACACACGTCACACGCCACACACGTCACACACGTCACACACTTCATACAATTCACACACGTCACACAGGTCACACACGTCACACACGTCACACACGTCACACACGTCACACACATCACATACATCACTCACGTCACACACGTTACATACGTCACACACGTCGCACACACACGTCACACACGTCACACACACACACACGTTACACACACACGTCACACACACACGTCACACGCATCACACACGTCACACACGTCACACACGTCACACACACGTCACACACGTCACACACGTCACACACGTCACACACGTCACACACGTCACACACGTCACACACTCGTCACACACACACACGTCACACTCACGTTACACACACTTGTCACACACACACGTCACACACACGTAACACACGTCACACACGTCACACGCGTCACACACGTCACACACGTCACACACGTCACACGCCACACACGTCACACACGTCACACACTTCATACAATTCACACACGTCACACAGGTCACACACGTCACACACGTCACACACGTCACACACATCACATACATCACTCACGTCACACACGTTACATACGTCACACACGTCGCACACACACGTCACACACGTCACACACACACACACGTTACACACACACGTCACACACACACGTCACACGCATCACACACTTCACACACGTCACACACACACGTCACACACACGTCACACACGTCACACACTTCACACGTCACACACGTCACACACGTCACACACACACGTCACACACGTCACACACACACGTCACACACGTCCCACACGTCACACACATCACACACGTCACACACGTCACACAAGTCACACACGTCACACGTTACACACACAGGTCACACACATCACATAAATCACACATCACACACATCACACACGTCACGCACTTCACACGTCACACACGTCACACACGTCACACGCATCACACACGTCACACACGTTACACACACACGTCACACACACGTCACACACGTCACACACATCACATACATCACACACATCACACACGTCACACACGTCACACACGTCACACACACACGTCACACACACACACGTCACACACGTCACACACACACGTCACACACACACATGTCACACACACACGTCACACACACACGTCACACACACACGTTACACACACACGTCACACACACACACACACGTCACACACATCACACACATCACACACGTCACACGCTTCACACGTCACACACGTCATACACGTCACACGTCACACACGTCACACACATCACACACGTCACACACGTCACACACGGCACACACGTCACACGTCACACACACATCACACACATCGCACACGTCACACACGTCACACACGTCACACACGTCACACACACACGTCACACACACACGTCACACACACGTCACACACACATGTCACACACACACGTCACACACACACACACGTCACACACGTCACACACACACGTCACACACACGTCACACACACACGTCACACACGTCCCACACGTCACACACGTCACACACATCACACACGTCACACACTTCACACACGTCACACGTCACACACGTCACACACACACGTCACACACACACGTCACGCACACACGTCAAACACACACGTCACACACACGTCACACACGTCACATACGTCACACACATCACACACATCACACACATCACACACGTCACACACTTCACACGTCACACACATCTCACACGTCACACACGTCTTACACGTCACACACATCACACACGTCACATACGTCACAAACGTCACACACGCCACACACATCACTCACGTCACACACGTCACATACGTCACACACGTCGCGCACACACGTCACACACGCACGACACACACACACACGTTTCACACACACGTCACACACACACGTCACACACATCACACACGTCACACACGTCACACACACACACGTCACACACACACGTCACACACGTCACACACTTCACACGTCACACACGTCACACACGGCACACACGTCACACGTCACACACACACATCACACACATCGCACACGTCACACACGTCACACACGTCACACACTTACGTCACACACGTCACACACACACGTCACACACACACACGTCACACACACGTCACACACACATGTCACACACACACGTCACACACACACACACGTCACACACGTCACACACACACGTCACACACACACGTCACACACGTCACACACACACGTCACACACGTCCCACACGTCACACACGTCACACACGTCACACACATCACACACGTCACACACTCACACACGTCACACACACACGTCACACACAAACGTCACGCACACTCGTCAAATACACACGTCACACACACGTCACACACGTCACACACGTCACACACGTCACACACATCACACACATCACACACATCACACACATCACACACGTCACACACTTCACACGTCACACACGTCTCACACACACACGTCACACACGTCACACACACACGTCGCACACGTCACACACATACGTCACACATGTCCCACACGTCACACACACGTCACACGCACACGTCACACACACACGTCACACACGTCCCACACATCACACACGTCACACACTTCACACACGTCACACACGTCACACACAAGTCACACACACACGTCACACACGTCACACACACACGTCACACACACACGTCACGCACACACGTCAAACACACACACGTCATACACACACGTCACACACATCACACACGTTACACACACACGTGACACACACAAACGTCACACACGTCACACACGTCACACACACACGTCACACACACACGTCACACACGTTACACGCATCACACTCGTCACACACGTCACACACGTCACACACACGTCACACACGTCACACACGTCACACACGTCACACACGTCACACGCGTCACACACGTCACACACTCGTCACACACACACGTCACACTCACGTTACACACACTTGTCACACACACACGTCACACACACGTAACACACGTCACACACGTCACACGCGTCACACACGTCACACACGTCACACGCCACACACGTCACACACGTCACACACTTCAAACAATTCACACACGTCACACAGGTCACACACGTCACACACGTCACACACGTCACACACGTCACACACATCACACACATCACTCACGTCACACACGTCACATACGTCACACACGTCGCACACACACGTCACGCACGCACGACACACACACACGTTACACACACACGTCACACACACACGTCACACGCATCACACACGTCACACACGTTACACACACACGTCACACACACGTCACACACGTCACACACTTCACACGTCACACACGTCACACACGTCACACACATCACACACGTCACACACACACACGTCACACACACACGTCACACACGTCACACATACGTCACACACACACGTCACTCACACACGTCACACACGTCACACACACACGTCACACACGTCACACACACTCACACACGTCACACACGTCACACACACACGTCACACACACACGTCACACACGTCACACACACACGTCACACACGTCCCACACGTCACACACATCACACACGTCACACACGTTACACAAGTCACACACGTCACACGTTACACACACAGGTCACACACATCACATAAATCACACACATCACACACATCACACACGTCATGCACTTCACACGTCACACACGTCAGACACGTCACACACACACGTCACACACACACGTCACACAAGTCACACACGTCACACACGTCACACACATCACATACATCACACTCATCACACGTCACACACGTCACACACATCACACACGTCACACACTTTACACACGTCACACGTCACACACGTCACACACACACGTCACACACACACGTCACGCACACACGTCAAACACACACGTCACACACACACGTCACACACGTCACACACGTCACACACATCACACACATCACACACATCACACACGTCACACACTTCACACGTCACACACGTCTCACACGTCACACACGTCTTACACGTCACACACATCACACACGTCACATACGTCACAAACGTCACACACGCCACACATATCACTCACGTCACACACGTCACATACGTCACACACGTCGCGCACACACGTCACACACGCACGACACACACACACACGTTACACACACACGTCACACACACACGTCACACACATCACACACGTCACACACGTCACACACACACACGTCACACACACACGTCACACACTTCACACGTCACACACGTCACACACGGCACACACGTCACACGTCACACACACACATCACACACATCGCACACGTCACACACGTCACACACGTCACACACTTACGTCACACATGTCACACACACACGTCACACACACACACACGTCACACACGTCACACACACACGTCACACACACACGTCACACACGTCACACACACACGTCACACACGTCCCACACGTCACACACGTCACACACGTCACACACATCACACACGTCACACACGTCACACACTCACACACGTCACACACACACGTCACACACAAACGTCACGCACACTCGTCAAATACACACGTCACACACACACGTCACACACGTCACACACGTCACACACGTCACACACATCACACACATCACACACATCACACACATCACACACGTCACACACTTCACACGTCACACACGTCTCACACACACACGTCACACACACACGTCACACACGTCACACACACACGTCACACACGTCACACACACACGTCACACTCACACGTCACACACACACGTCACTCACACACGTCAAACACACACGTCGCACACACACGTCACACATACACGTCACACACACGTCCCACACACACGTCACACACACACGTCACACACACACGTCACACGCACACGTCACACACATACGTCACACATGTCCCACACGTCACACACACGTCACACGCACACGTCACACACACACGTCACACACGTCCCACACATCACACACGTCACACACTTCACACACGTCACACACGTCACACACAAGTCACACACACACGTCACACGCGTCACACACACACGTCACACACACACGTCACGCACACACGTCAAACACACACACGTCATACACACACGTCACACACATCACACACGTTACACACACACGTGACACACACAAACGTCACACACGTCACACACATCACTCACGTCACACACGTCACACACGTCGCACACGTCATACACATCACACACGTCACACACTTCACACGTCACACACGTCTCACACGTCACACACGTCTTACACGTCACACACGTCATACACATCACACACGTCTCACACGTCACACACGTCAAACACACACGTCACACACACACGTCACACACGTCACACACGTCACACACATCACACACATCACACACGTCACACACTTCACACGTCTCACACGTCACACACGTCTTACACGTCACACACATCACACACGTCACACACGTCCCACACGTCACACACGTCACACACATCACACACGTCACACACTTCACACACGTCACACGTCACACACGTCACACACACACGTCACACACACACGTCACGCACACACGTCAAACACACACGTCACACACACACGTCACACACGTCACACACGTCACACACATCACACACATCACACACATCACACACGTCACACACTTCACACGTCACACACGTCACACACGTCACACACATCACACACGTCACACACGTCACACACGTCACACACGTCACTCACGTCACACACGTCAGACACATCACACGTCACACACCTCACACACACACGTCACACACATCACACACGACACACGTCACACACGGCACACACGTCACACACGTCACGCACGTCACACACACACATCACACACATCGCACACGTCACACACTTCCGTCACACACGTCACACACGTCACACACACACGTCACACACACACACGTCACACACACATGTCACACACACACGTCACACACACACACGTCACACACGTCACACACACACGTCACACACACACGTCGCACACACACGTCACACACGTCAGAGACACGTCACACACACACACGTCACACAAGTCACACACGTCACACACACACGTCACACACATCACACACATCACACACATCACACACGTCACACACTTCACACGTCACACACGTCACACACGTCACACACACACGTCACACACACACACGTCTCACACACACACGTCACACACACACACATGTCACACACACACGTCACACACACACGTCACACACACACGTTACACATACACGTCACACACACACACATGTCACACACACACGTCACACACACGTCACACACACGTCACACACACGTCACACACACACGTCACACACACACACGTCTCACACACACACGTCACACACACACACATGTCACACACACACGTCACACACACACGTCACACACACACGTTACACACACACGTCATACACACACATGTCACACACACGTCACACACACACGTCACACACACACGTCACACACACACCTCACACACACACGTTACACACACACGTCACACACACACGTCAAACACACACGTCACACACACACGTCACACACGTCACACACATCACACACATCACACACATCACTCACGTCACACACGTCACATACGTCACACACGTCGCACACACACGTCACGCACACACGACACACACACACGTTACACACACACGTCACACACACACGTCACACGCATCACACACGTCACACACGTCACACACACACGTCACACACACACGTCACACACGTCACACACGTCACACACTTCACACGTCACACACGTCACACACATCACACACGTCACACACACACGTCACACACACGTCACACACGTCACACACACACGTCACACACACGTCACACACGTCACACACACACGTCACACACACACGTCACACACGTCACACACACACGTTACACACGTCACACACGTCACACACGTCACACACGTCACACGTCACAAACGTCACACGTCACACACGTCACACACACACGTCACATACATCACACACATCACACACATCACACACATCACACATCACACATCACACACGTCACACACTTCACACGTCACACACGTCACACACGTCACACACGTCACACACATCACACACGTCACACACACACGTCACACACGTCACACACACGCACGTCACACACGTCACACACACGCACGACACACGTCACACACACGTCACACACACACGTCACACAAGTCACACACGTCACACACGTTACACACACAGGTCACACACATCACATACATCACACACATCACACACATCACACACATCACACACGTCACGCACTTCACACGTCACACACGTCACACACGTCACACACACACGTCACACACACACGTCACACACACACACGTCACACACACACGTCACACACACACAGGTCACACACACACGTCACACACACACGTCACACACACACGTTACACACACACGTCACACACACACATGTCACACACACACACATGTCACACACACAAGTCACAAACACACGTGACAAACACACGTCACACACACACGTCACACACACACGTCACACACACACGTCACACACACACGTCCCACACGGCACACACGTCACACACGTCACACACATCACACACGTCAAACACGTCACACACATCACACACGTCAAACACGTCACACACGTCACACACTTCACACACGTCACACACACACGTCACGCACACACGTCAAACACACACGTCACACACACACACGTCACACACGTCACACACGTCACACACGTCACACACGTCACACACGTCACATACGTCACACACATCACACACATCACACACGTCACACACTTCACACGTCACACACGTCTCACACGTCACACACATCACACACGTCACACACACGTCACACTCACACGTCACACACATACGTCAAACACACACATCACACACGTCACACACGTCACACACACACGTCACACACGTTACACGCATCACACACGTCACACACGTCACACACGTCACACACACGTCACACACGTCACACACGTCACACACGTCACACACGTCACACACGTCACACGCCACACACGTCACACACGTCACACACTTCATACAATTCACACACGTCACACAGGTCACACACGTCACACACGTCACACACGTCACACACGTCACACACATCACATACATCACTCACGTCACACACGTTACATACGTCACACACGTCGCACACACACGTCACACACGTCACACACACACACACGTTACACACACACGTCACACACACACGTCACACGCATCACACACGTCACACACGTCACACACGTCACACACACGTCACACACGTCACACACGTCACACACGTCACACACGTCACACACGTCACACACGTCACACACTCGTCACACACACACACGTCACACTCACGTTACACACACTTGTCACACACACACGTCACACACACGTAACACACGTCACACACGTCACACGCGTCACACACGTCACACACGTCACACACGTCACACGCCACACACGTCACACACGTCACACACTTCATACAATTCACACACGTCACACAGGTCACACACGTCACACACGTCACACACGTCACACACGTCACACACATCACATACATCACTCACGTCACACACGTTACATACGTCACACACGTCGCACACACACGTCACACACGTCACACACACACACACGTTACACACACACGTCACACACACACGTCACACGCATCACACACGTCACACACGTCACACACACACGTCACACACACGTCACACACGTCACACACTTCACACGTCACACACGTCACACACGTCACACACACACGTCACACACGTCACACACACACGTCACACACGTCCCACACGTCACACACATCACACACGTCACACACGTCACACAAGTCACACACGTCACACGTTACACACACAGGTCACACACATCACATAAATCACACACATCACACACATCACACACGTCACGCACTTCACACGTCACACACGTCACACACGTCACACGCATCACACACGTCACACACGTTACACACACACGTCACACACACGTCACACACGTCACACACATCACATACATCACACACATCACACACGTCACTTACGTCACACACGTCACACACACACGTCACACACACACACGTTACACACACACGTCACACACACACACACACGTCACACACATCACACACATCACACACGTCACACGCTTCACACGTCACACACGTCATACACGTCACACGTCACACACGTCACACACATCACACACGTCACACACGTCACACACGGCACACACGTCACACGTCACACACACATCACACACATCGCACACGTCACACACGTCACACACGTCACACACGTCACACACACACGTCACACACACACGTCACACACACGTCACACACACATGTCACACACACACGTCACACACACACACACGTCACACACGTCACACACACACGTCACACACACGTCACACACACACGTCACACACGTCCCACACGTCACACACGTCACACACATCACACACGTCACACACTTCACACACGTCACACGTCACACACGTCACACACACACGTCACACACACACGTCACGCACACACGTCAAACACACACGTCACACACACGTCACACACGTCACATACGTCACACACATCACACACATCACACACATCACACACGTCACACACTTCACACGTCACACACATCTCACACGTCACACACGTCTTACACGTCACACACATCACACACGTCACATACGTCACAAACGTCACACACGCCACACACATCACTCACGTCACACACGTCACATACGTCACACACGTCGCGCACACACGTCACACACGCACGACACACACACACACGTTTCACACACACGTCACACACACACGTCACACACATCACACACGTCACACACGTCACACACACACACGTCACACACACACGTCACACACGTCACACACTTCACACGTCACACACGTCACACACGGCACACACGTCACACGTCACACACACACATCACACACATCGCACACGTCACACACGTCACACACGTCACACACTTACGTCACACACGTCACACACACACGTCACACACACACACGTCACACACACGTCACACACACATGTCACACACACACGTCACACACACACACACGTCACACACGTCACACACACACGTCACACACACACGTCACACACGTCACACACACACGTCACACACGTCCCACACGTCACACACGTCACACACGTCACACACATCACACACGTCACACACGTCACACACTCACACACGTCACACACACACGTCACACACAAACGTCACGCACACTCGTCAAATACACACGTCACACACACGTCACACACGTCACACACGTCACACACGTCACACACATCACACACATCACACACATCACACACATCACACACGTCACACACTTCACACGTCACACACGTCTCACACACACACGTCACACACACACGTCACACACGTCACACACACACGTCGCACACGTCACACACATACGTCACACATGTCCCACACGTCACACACACGTCACACGCACACGTCACACACACACGTCACACACGTCCCACACATCACACACGTCACACACTTCACACACGTCACACACGTCACACACAAGTCACACACACACGTCACACACGTCACACACACACGTCACACACACACGTCACGCACACACGTCAAACACACACACGTCATACACACACGTCACACACATCACACACGTTACACACACACGTGACACACACAAACGTCACACACGTCACACACGTCACACACACACGTCACACACACACGTCACACACGTTACACGCATCACACTCGTCACACACGTCACACACGTCACACACACGTCACACACGTCACACACGTCACACACGTCACACACGTCACACGCGTCACACACGTCACACACTCGTCACACACACACGTCACACTCACGTTACACACACTTGTCACACACACACGTCACACACACGTAACACACGTCACACACGTCACACGCGTCACACACGTCACACACGTCACACGCCACACACGTCACACACGTCACACACTTCAAACAATTCACACACGTCACACAGGTCACACACGTCACACACGTCACACACGTCACACACGTCACACACATCACACACATCACTCACGTCACACACGTCACATACGTCACACACGTCGCACACACACGTCACGCACGCACGACACACACACACGTTACACACACACGTCACACACACACGTCACACGCATCACACACGTCACACACGTTACACACACACGTCACACACACGTCACACACGTCACACACTTCACACGTCACACACGTCACACACGTCACACACATCACACACGTCACACACACACACGTCACACACACACGTCACACACGTCACACATACGTCACACACACACGTCACTCACACACGTCACACACGTCACACACACACGTCACACACGTCACACACACTCACACACGTCACACACGTCACACACACACGTCACACACACACGTCACACACGTCACACACACACGTCACACACGTCTCACACGTCACACACATCACACACGTCACACACGTTACACAAGTCACACACGTCACACGTTACACACACAGGTCACACACATCACATAAATCACACACATCACACACATCACACACGTCACGCACTTCACACGTCACACACGTCAGACACGTCACACACACACGTCACACACACACGTCACACAAGTCACACACGTCACACACGTCACACACATCACATACATCACACACATCACACGTCACACACGTCACACACATCACACACGTCACACACTTTACACACGTCACACGTCACACACGTCACACACACACGTCACACACACACGTCACGCACACACGTCAAACACACACGTCACACACACACGTCACACACGTCACACACGTCACACACATCACACACATCACACACATCACACACGTCACACACTTCACACGTCACACACGTCTCACACGTCACACACGTCTTACACGTCACACACATCACACACGTCACATACGTCACAAACGTCACACACGCCACACATATCACTCACGTCACACACGTCACATACGTCACACACGTCGCGCACACACGTCACACACGCACGACACACACACACACGTTACACACACACGTCACACACACACGTCACACACATCACACACGTCACACACGTCACACACACACACGTCACACACACACGTCACACACTTCACACGTCACACACGTCACACACGGCACACACGTCACACGTCACACACACACATCACACACATCGCACACGTCACACACGTCACACACGTCACACACTTACGTCACACATGTCACACACACACGTCACACACACACACACGTCACACACGTCACACACACACGTCACACACACACGTCACACACGTCACACACACACGTCACACACGTCCCACACGTCACACACGTCACACACGTCACACACATCACACACGTCACACACGTCACACACTCACACACGTCACACACACACGTCACACACAAACGTCACGCACACTCGTCAAATACACACGTCACACACACACGTCACACACGTCACACACGTCACACACGTCACACACATCACACACATCACACACATCACACACATCACACACGTCACACACTTCACACGTCACACACGTCTCACACACACACGTCACACACACACGTCACACACGTCACACACACACGTCACACACGTCACACACACACGTCACACTCACACGTCACACACACACGTCACTCACACACGTCAAACACACACGTCGCACACACACGTCACACATACACGTCACACACACGTCCCACACACACGTCACACACACACGTCACACACACACGTCACACGCACACGTCACACACATACGTCACACATGTCCCACACGTCACACACACGTCACACGCACACGTCACACACACACGTCACACACGTCCCACACATCACACACGTCACACACTTCACACACGTCACACACGTCACACACAAGTCACACACACACGTCACACACGTCACACACACACGTCACACACACACGTCGCGCACACACGTCAAACACACACACGTCATACACACACGTCACACACATCACACACGTTACACACACACGTGACACACACAAACGTCACACACGTCACACACATCACTCACGTCACACACGTCACACACGTCGCACACGTCATACACGTCACACACGTCACACACTTCACACGTCACACACGTCACACACGTCACACACGTCGCACACGTCACACACGTCTCACATGTCATACACGTCACACACATCACACACGTCACACACATCACACACGTCACACACTTCTCACACACACACTTCACACACGTCACACTCACACGTCACACACATACGTCACACACACACACACATCACACACATCACACACGTCACACACGTCACACTCGTCACACACACACACGTCACACACACACGTCACACACACACGTCAGACACACACGTCACACACGTCACACACGTCACAGACGTCACACCCACACGTCACACACGTCACACACTTCACACTCACACGTCACACACATACGTCACACACACACATCACACACATCACACACGTCACACACACACGTCACACACACACGTCACACACGTCACACGCATCACACACGTCACACACGTCACACACGTCACACACGTCACACACGTCACACACACGTCACACACGTCACACACGTCACACACGTCACACACGTCACACACGTCATACGCGTCACACACGTCACACACGTCACACACTCATCACACACACACACGTCACACTCACGTTACACACACTTGTCACACACACATGTCACACACACGTAACACACGTCACACACGTCACACGCGTCATACACGTCACACACGTCACACGCCACACACGTCACACACTTTAAACAATTCACACACGTCACACACGTCACACGTCACACACGTCACACACGCACGCCACACACACTCACGTCACGCACACACCCGTCACACACACGTTACACAAGTCACACACGTCACACACGTCACAAACGTCACACACGCCACACACGTCACACACGTCACACACGTCACACACGTCACACACATCACACACGTCACACACGTCACACACGTCACACACACCTCACACACACACCTCACACACACACACGTCACACACACGTTACACACACGTTACACACACACGTCACACACACACGTCACACACACACATGTCACACACACACGTCACACACACACACGTCACACACACACGTCACACACACACGTCACACACACACATGTCACACACACACGTCACACACAGACGTTACACACACACGTCACACACGCACGTCACACACACACGTCACACACACACGTCACACACGTCACACATCACACACATCACACACATCACACACACACGTCACACACGTTTCACACGTCACACACGTCACACATCACACACATCACACACATCACACACGTCACACTTCACACGTCACACACGTCACACACGTCACACACATCACACACGTCACACACGTCACACACGTCACACACGTCACTCACGTCACACACGTCACACACGTCACACACTTCACATGTCACTCACACACACGTCACACACACACACGTCACACACACACGTTACACACACACGTCACACACACACATGTCACACACACACGTCACACACACACGTCACACACACACGTTACACACACACGTGACAAACACACGTCACACACACACGTCACACACACACGTCACACACACACGTCACACACACACGTCACACACGTCCCACACGTCACACACGTCACACGTCACGCGTCACACGCGTCACACACGTCACACACTTCACACACGTCACACACGTCACACACACACGTCACACACGTCACACACGTCACACGCGTCACACACGTCACACACGTCACACACGTCACACACGTCACACACACACACACGTCACATACGTCACACACACACGTCACACACACGTCACTCACACACGTCACACACGTCACACACACACGTCACACACACACGTCACATACGTCACACACACACTCATACACGTCACACACGTCACACACACACGTCACACACGTCACACACACACGTCACACACGTCCCACACGTCACAGACATCACACACGTCACACACGTCACACAAGTCACACACGTCACACGTTACACACACAGGTCACACACATCACATACATCACACACATCACACACATCACACACGTCACGCACTTCACACGTCACGCACTTCACACGTCACACACGTCACACACGTCACACACACACGTCACCCGTCACACACACACGTCACACAAGTCACACACGTCACACACGTCACACACATCACATACATCACACACATCACACACGTCACACACGTCACACACGTCACACACACACGTCACACACACACACGTCACACACGTCACACACACACGTCACACACACACGTCACACACACACATGTCACACACACACGTCACACACACACGTCACACACACACGTTACACACACACGTCACACACACACACACATGTCACACACACACGTCACACACACACGTCACACACACACGTCACACACACACGTTACACACACACGTCACACACACACGTCACACACACACATGTCACACACACGTCACACACACGTCACACACGTCACACACACGCGTCGCACACACACGTCACACACACACGTCACACGTCACACACACGTCACACACACACGTCACACACGTCACACACGTCACACGTCACACACACGTCACACACACACGTCACACACGTCACACACGTCACACGTCACACACTTCACACACGTCACACACGTCACACACGTCACACACGTCACTCACGTCACACACGTCACACACGTCACACACATCACACGTCACACACACACGTCACACACACGTCACACACACACGTCACACACGTCACACACACACACGTCACACACGTCCCACACGTCCCACACGTCACACACGTCACACACGTCACACACATCACACACGTCACACTCGTCACACACTTCACACACGTCACACGTCACACACGTCACACACACACGTCACACACACACGACACGCACACACGTCACACACGTCACACGCGTCACACACGTCACACACGTCACACGCCACACACGTCACACACTTTAAACAATTCACACACGTCACACACGTCACACGTCACACACGTCACACACGCACGCCACACACACTCACGTCACGCACACACCCGTCACACACACGTTACACAAGTCACACACGTCACACACGTCACAAACGTCACACACGCCACACACGTCACACACGTCACACACGTCACACACGTCACACACATCACACACGTCACACACGTCACACACGTCACACACACCTCACACACACACCTCACACACACACACGTCACACACACGTTACACACACGTTACACACACACGTCACACACACACGTCACACACACACATGTCACACACACACGTCACACACACACACGTCACACACACACGTCACACACACACGTCACACACACACATGTCACACACACACGTCACACACAGACGTTACACACACACGTCACACACGCACGTCACACACACACGTCACACACACACGTCACACACGTCACACATCACACACATCACACACATCACACACACACGTCACACACGTTTCACACGTCACACACGTCACACATCACACACATCACACACATCACACACGTCACACTTCACACGTCACACACGTCACACACGTCACACACATCACACACGTCACACACGTCACACACGTCACACACGTCACTCACGTCACACACGTCACACACGTCACACACTTCACATGTCACTCACACACACGTCACACACACACACGTCACACACACACGTTACACACACACGTCACACACACACATGTCACACACACACGTCACACACACACGTTACACACACACGTCACACACACACGTCACACACACACGTTACACACACACGTGACAAACACACGTCACACACACACGTCACACACACACGTCACACACACACGTCACACACACACGTCACACACGTCCCACACGTCACACACGTCACACGTCACGCGTCACACGCGTCACACACGTCACACACTTCACACACGTCACACACGTCACACACACACGTCACACACGTCACACACGTCACACGCGTCACACACGTCACACACGTCACACACGTCACACACGTCACACACACACACACGTCACATACGTCACACACACACGTCACACACACGTCACTCACACACGTCACACACGTCACACACACACGTCACACACACACGTCACATACGTCACACACACACTCATACACGTCACACACGTCACACACACACGTCACACACGTCACACACACACGTCACACACGTCCCACACGTCACAGACATCACACACGTCACACACGTCACACAAGTCACACACGTCACACGTTACACACACAGGTCACACACATCACATACATCACACACATCACACACATCACACACGTCACGCACTTCACACGTCACGCACTTCACACGTCACACACGTCACACACGTCACACACACACGTCACCCGTCACACACACACGTCACACAAGTCACACACGTCACACACGTCACACACATCACATACATCACACACATCACACACGTCACACACGTCACACACGTCACACACACACGTCACACACACACACGTCACACACGTCACACACACACGTCACACACACACGTCACACACACACATGTCACACACACACGTCACACACACACGTCACACACACACGTTACACACACACGTCACACACACACACACATGTCACACACACACGTCACACACACACGTCACACACACACGTCACACACACACGTTACACACACACGTCACACACACACGTCACACACACACATGTCACACACACGTCACACACACGTCACACACGTCACACACACGCGTCGCACACACACGTCACACACACACGTCACACGTCACACACACGTCACACACACACGTCACACACGTCACACACGTCACACGTCACACACACGTCACACACACACGTCACACACGTCACACACGTCACACGTCACACACTTCACACACGTCACACACGTCACACACGTCACACACGTCACTCACGTCACACACGTCACACACGTCACACACATCACACGTCACACACACACGTCACACACACGTCACACACACACGTCACACACGTCACACACACACACGTCACACACGTCCCACACGTCCCACACGTCACATACGTCACACACGTCACACACATCACACACGTCACACTCGTCACACACTTCACACACGTCACACGTCACACACGTCACACACACACGTCACACACACACGACACGCACACACGTCAAACACACACGTCACACACACACGTCACACACACACGTCACACACGTCACACACATCACACACATCACACACGTCACACACTTCACACGTCACACACGTCTCACACGTCACACACGTCTCACACGTCACACACATCACACACGTCACATACGTCACAAACGTCACACACGCCACACACATCACTCACGTCACACACGTCACATACGTCACACACGTCGCGCACACACGTCACACACACGACACACACACACACACACGTTACACACACACGTCACACACACACGTCACACACATCACACACGTCACACACGTCACACACACGTCACACACACACGTCACACACGTCACACACTTCACACGTCACACACGTCACACACATCACACACGTCACACACGTCACACACACACGTCACACACGTCACACACACACGTCAAACACACACGTCACTCACACACGTCACACACGTCACACACACACGTCACACACGACACACACACACGTTACACACACACGTCACACACGTCCCACACGTCACACACGTCACACACATCACACACGTCACACACGTCACACAAGTCGCACACGTCACACACACACGTCACACACATCACACACATCACACACATCACACACGTCACACACTTCACACGTCACACACGTCACACACGTCACACACATCACACACGTCACACTCGTCACACACACACGTCACACAGACACACGTCACACACACACGTCACACACACACGTCACACACACACGTTACACACACACGTCACACACACACCTCACACACACACACGTCACACACACACGTCACACACACACGTCACACACACACGTCACACACACACGTTACACGCACACGTCACACACGCACGTCACACACACACGTCACACACACACGTCACACACGTCACACACACACGTCACACACACACGTCACACACGTCCCACACGTCACACACACACACACACACGTCACACACGTCACACACACACGTCACATACACACGTCACACACACACGTCACACACACACGTCACACACACACATGTCACACACACACGTCACACACACACGTCACACACACGTTACACACACGTCACACACGCACACATGTCACATACACACGTCACACACACACGTCACATACACACGTCACACACACACGTCACACACACACGTTACACACACACGTCACACACACACGTCACACACACACGTCACACACACATGTCACACACACACGTCACACACACACATGTCACACACACACGTCACACACGTCACACACACACGTCACACACGTCACACACGTCACACACATCAAACACACACGTCACACACACACACGTCACACACACACGTCACACACACACACGTCACACACGTCACACACACACGTCAAACACGTCACACACATCACACACGTCACACACGTCACACACGTCACACACGTCACACACGTCACACACACCCGTCACACACGTCACACACACACGTCACACACACACGTCACTCACACACGTCACACACGTCACACACACACGTCATACACGTCACACACACACGTCACACACGTCACACACGTCACACACACACGTCACACACGTCCCACACGTCACACACGTCACACACATCACACACGTCACACACGTCACACACGTCACACACGTAACACACGTCACACACGTCACACACACACACACACACGTCACACACATCAAACACACACGTCACACACACACACGTCACACACACACGTCACACACACACATGTCACACACACACGTCACACACACACGTCACACAAACACACACACGTCACACACACACGTTGCACGCACACGTCACACACGCACGTCACACACACACGTCACACACACACGTCACACACACACGTCACACACGTCCCACACGTCACACACGTCACACACGTCACACACGTCACGCACGTCACACACATCACACACGTCACACACGTCACACACATCACACACGTCACACACGTCACACACGTCACACACGTCACACACGTCACACACGTCACACACGTCACTCACGTCACACACGTCACTCACGTCACACACGTCACACGTCACACACGTCACATCCGTCACACACGTTACACACGTCACACACACACGTCACACACGTCACACAAGTCACACACGTCACACACGTCACACACACACAAACACGTGACACACACACGTTACACACACACGTCACACGCACACGTCACACACACACACGTCACACACACACGTCACACACGTCACACACATACGTCACGCACGTCACACACACACGTCACACACACGTCACACAAGTCACACACGTCACACACACACGTCACACACATCACATACATCACACACATCACACACATCACATCACACACGTCACACACGTCACACACACATCACACACATCGCACACTTCACACACGTAACACACGTCACACACACACATGTCACACGCACACGTCACACACACACGTCACACACACACGTCACACACACACGTCACACACACACATGTCACACACACACGTCACACACACACGTCACACACACACGTCACACACACACGTCACACACACACGTCACACACACGTCACACACACACGTCACACACACACATGTCACACACACACGTCACACACGCGTCACACACGTCACACACACACGTCACACACACACACGTCACACACGTCACACACAAACGTCACACCTCACACACACGTCACACACACACGTCACACAAGTCACACACGTCACACACGTCACACACACACGTCACACACATCACATACATCACACACATCACACACGTCACACACTTCACACGTCACACACGTCTCACACGTCACACACGTCTCACACGTCACACACATCACACACGTCACATACGTCACAAACGTCACACACGCCACACACATCACTCACGTCACACACGTCACATACGTCACACACGTCGCGCACACACGTCACACACACGACACACACACACACACACACACACGTTACACACACACGTCACACACACACGTCACACACATCACACACGTCACACACGTCACACACACGTCACACACACACGTCACACACGTCACACACTTCACACGTCATACACGTCACACACATCACACACGTCACACACGTCACACACACACGTCACACACGTCACACACACACGTCAAACACACACGTCACTCACACACGTCACACACGTCACACACACACGTCACACACGTCACACACACACGTTACACACACACGTCACACACGTCCCACACGTCACACACGTCACACACATCACACACGTCACACACGTCACACAAGTCGCACACGTCACACACACACGTCACACACATCACACACATCACACACATCACACACGTCACACACTTCACACGTCACACACGTCACACACGTCACACACATCACACACGTCACACTAGTCACACACACACGTCACACACACACACGTCACACACACACGTCACACACACACGTCACACACACACGTCACACACACACCTCACACACACACGTCACACACACACGTCACACACACACGTCACACACACACGTCACACACACACGTTACACGCACACGTCACACACGCACGTCACACACACACGTCACACACACACGTCACACACGTCACACACACACGTCACACACACACGTCACACACGTCCCACACGTCACACACACACACGTCACACACGTCACACACACACGTCACATACACACGTCACACACACACGTCACACACACACGTCACACACACACATGTCACACACACACGTCACACACACACGTCACACACACGTTACACACACACGTCACACACGCACACATGTCACATACACACGTCACACACACACGTCACATACACACGTCATACACACACGTCACACACACACGTTACACACACACGTCACACACACACGTCACACACACACGTCACACACACATGTCACACACACACGTCACACACACACATGTCACACACACACGTCACACACGTCACACACACACGTCACACACGTCACACACATCACACACGTCACACACATCAAACACACACGTCACACACACACACACACGTCACACACACACGTCACACACACACACGTCACACAGGTCACACACACACGTCACACACGTCACACACATCACACACGTCACACACGTCACACACGTCACACACACCCGTCACACACGTCACACACACACGTCACACACACACGTCACACACACACGTCACTCACACACGTCACACACGTCACACACACACGTCATACACGTCACACACACACGTCACACACGTCACACACACACGTCACACACGTCCCACACGTCACACACGTCACACACGTCACACACGTCACACACGTCACACACACACACACACGTCACACACATCAAACACACACGTCACACACACACACGTCACACACACACGTCACACACACACATGTCACACACACACGTCACACACACACGTCACACACACACGTCACACACACACGTTGCACGCACACGTCACACACGCACGTCACACACACACGTCACACACACACGTCACACACACACACGTCACACACGTCCCACACGTCACACACGTCACACACGTCACGCACGTCACACACATCACACACGTCACACACGTCACACACATCACACACGTCACACACGTCACACACGTCACACACGTCACACACGTCACTCACGTCACACACGTCACTCACGTCACACACGTCACACGTCACACACGTCACATCCGTCACACACGTTACACACGTCACACACACACGTCACACACGTCACACAAGTCACACATGTCACACACGTCACACACACACACACGTCACACACACACGTTACACACACACGTCACACGCACACGTCACACACACACACGTCACACACACACGTCACACACGTCACACACACACGTCACGCACGTCACACACACACGTCACACACACGTCACACTCACACGTCACACAAGTCACACACGTCACACACACACGTCACACACATCACATACATCACACACATCACACACATCACATCACACACGTCACACACGTCACACACGTCACACACATCACACACATCGCACACTTCACACACGTCACACACGTTACACACACACGTCGCACACACACGTCACACACACACGTCACACACACACGTCACACACACAAGTCACACACACACGTCACACACACACGTCACACACACACGTCACACACGTCACACACACGTCACACACACACGTCACACAAGTCACATACGTCACACACGTCACACACATCACATACATCACACACATCACACACGTCACACACGTCACACACGTCACACACACACGTCACACACACACACGTCACACACGTCACACACACACGTCACACACACACGTCACACACACACATGTCACACGCACACGTCACACACACACGTCACACACACACGTTACACACACACGTCACATACACACATGTCACACGCACACGTCACACACACACGTCACACACACACGTTACACACACACGTCACACACACACATGTCACACACACACGTCACACACACACGTCACACACAAACGTCACACACACACGTCACACACACACGTCACACACACGTCACACACACACGTCACACACACACATGTCACACACACACGTCACACACGCGTCACACACGTCACACACACGTCACACACACACGTCACACAAGTCACACACGTCACACACGTCACACACACACGTCACAAACATCACATACATCACACACATCACACACATCACACACGTCACACACGTCACACACGTCACACACGTCACACACACACGTCACACACACACACGTCACACGCGTCACACACACACGTCACACACACACACGTTACACACACACATGTCACACACACACGTCACACACACACGTCACACACACACGTTACACACACACGTCACACACACACGTTACACACACACACACATGTCACACACACACGTCACACACACACGTCACACACATCACACACGTCACACACGTCACACACACACGTCACACACACGTCACACACGTCACACACACACGTCACACACGTCACACACACACGTCACACACACACACGTCACACGCGTCACACACACACGTCACACACACACACGTTACACACACACATGTCACACACACACGTCACACACACACGTCACACACACACGTTACACACACACGTCACACACACACGTTACACACACACACACATGTCACACACACACGTCACACACACACGTCACACACATCACACACGTCACACACGTCACACACACACGTCACACACACGTCACACACGTCACACACACACGTCACACACACACGTCACTCACACACGTCACACACACACGTCATACACGTCACACACACACGTCACACACGTCACACACACACGTCACGCACGTCCCACACGTCACACACGTCACACACATCACACACGTCACACAAGTCACACAAGTCACACACGTCACACACGTGACACACACGTCACACACATCACACACATCACACACGTCACACAGTTCACACGTCACACACGTCACACACGTCACACACATCACACACATCACACACGTCACACACGTCACACGTCACACACGTCACACACACACATCACACACATCGCACACGTAACACACGTCATACACGTCACACACACGTCACACACGTCACACACACACGTCACACACGTCCCACACGTTACACACGTCACACACGTTACACACATCACACACGTCACACACGTCACACAAGTCACACACGTCACACACACACGTCACACACATCACACACATCACACACATCACACACGTCACACACTTCACACGTCACACACATCACACACGTCACACACGTCACACGTCACACACGTCACACACACATCACACACATCGCACACGTAACACACGTCACACACGTCACACACGTCACACACACACACGTCACACACATCAAACACACACGTCACACACACACGTCACACACACACACGTCACACACACACGTCACACAAGTCACACACGTCACACACACACGTCATACACATCACATACATCACACACATCACACACATCACATCACACACGTCACACACGTCACACACGTCACACACACACATCACACACGTCACACACACACGTCGCACACACACGTCACACACACACACGTCGCACACACACGTCACACACACACGTCACACACACACGTCGCACACACACGTCACACACACACGTCACACACACACGTCACACACACATGTCACACACACACGTCACACACACACGTCACAAACGTCACACACACGTCACACACACACGTCACACAAGTCACACACGTCACACACGTCACACACATCACATACATCACACACATCACACACGTCACACACGTCACACACGTCACACACACACGTCACACACACACACGTCACACACGTCACACACACACGTCACACACACACGTCACACACACACATGTCACACACACACGTCACACACACACGTCACACACACACGTTACACACACACGTCACACACACACACACATGTCACACACACACGTCACACACACGTCACACACACACGTCACACACACACGTCACACACACACGTCACACACACAGGTCACACACACACGTTGCACACACACGTCACACACACACGTCACACACACACGTCACACACACACGTCACACACACACGTCACACACGCGTCACACACGTCACACACACACGTCACACGTCACACACACGTCACACACACACGTCACACAAGTCACACACGTCACACACACACGTCACACACATCACATACATCACACACATCACACACATCACACACGTCGCACACGTCACACACGTCACACACACACGTCACACACACACGCGTCACACACACACGTCACACACACACGTCACACACACACATGTCACACACACACGTCACACACACACGTCACACACACACGTCACACACACACGTTACACACACACGTCACACACACACGTCACACACACACGTCACACACACACATGTCACACACACACACGTCACACACACACGTCACACACGTCACACACACACGTCACACACGTCACACACACGTCACACACACACGTCACACAAGTTACACACGTCACACACATCACATACATCACACACATCACACATCACACACATCACACATCACACACGTCACACACGTCACACACACACGACACACACACACACGTCACACGCGTCACACACACACGTCACACACACACGTCACACACACACGTCGCACACACATGTCACACACACACGTCACACACACACGTTACACACACACGTCACACACACATGTCAAACACACACACGTCACACACACACGTCACACACACACGTCACACACACACGTCACACACACACGTTACACACACACGTCACACACACACGTCACAAACACACGTCACACACACACGTCACACACACACGTCACACACACACGTCACACACGTCACACACACGTCACACACGTCACTCACATCACACACGTCACACACGTCACACACATCACACACGTCACACACGTCACACACTTCACACACGTCACACACGTCACACACACACGTCACACACACACGTCACACACGTAACACACGTCACACACATCACACACATCACACACATCACACACTTCACACGTCACACACGTCACACACGTCTCACACGTCACACACATTACACACGTCACAAACGTCACACACGCCACACACATCACTCACGTCACACACGTCACATACGTCAAACACGTCGCGCACACAGGTCACACACACACGACACACACACACGCGTTACACACACACGTCACACACACACGTCACACACATCACACACGTCACACACACACGTCACACACACACGTCACTCACACACGTCACACACGTCACACACACACGTCATACACGTCACACACACACGTCACACACGTCACACACACACGTCACACACGTCCCACACGTCACACACGTCACACACATCACACACGTCACACACGTCACACACGTCATACACGTCACACACATCACACACGTCACACACGTCGCACACACGTCACACACACACGTCAAACACACACGTCACACACACATGTCACACACACACGTCACACAAACACATGTCACACACACACGTCACACACACACGTCACACACGTCACACACATCACATACATCACACACATCACACACGTCACACACGTCACACACGCACGTCACACACACACGTCACACACACACGTCACACACACACGTCACACACGTCCCACACGTCACACACGTCACACACGTCACACACACGTCACACACGTCACACACGTCACGCACACACGTCACACACGTCCCACACGTCACACACGTCACACACATCACACACGTCACACAGGTCACACACACACGTCACACACGTCACACACACACGTCACATACACACGTCACACACACACGTCACACACACACGTCACACACACATGTCACACACACACGTCACACACACACGTCACACACACGTTACACACACACGTCACACACGCACACATGTCACATACACACGTCACACACACACGTCACATACACACGTCATACACACACGTCACACACACACGTTACACACACACGTGACACACACACGTCACACACACACGTCACACACACATGTCACACACACACGTCACACAAACACATGTCACACACACACGTCACACACACACGTCACACACGTCACACACATCACACACGTCACACACATCAAACACACACGTCACACACACACACACACGTCACACACACACGTCACACACACACACGTCACACACGTCACACACACACGTCACACACGTCACACACATCACACACGTCACACACGTCACACACGTCACACACGTCACACACACCCGTCACACACGTCACACACACACGTCACACACACACGTCACTCACACACGTCACACACGTCACACACACACGTCATACACGTCACACACACACGTCACACACGTCACACACACACGTCACACACGTCCCACACGTCACACACGTCACACACATCACACACGTCACACACGTCACACACGTCACACACGTAACACACGTCACACACGTCACACACACACACACACGTCACACACATCAAACACACACGTCACACACACACACGTCACACACACACGTCACACACACACATGTCACACACACACGTCACACACACACGTCACACACACACACGTCACACACACACGTTGCACGCACACGTCACACACGCACGTCACACACACACGTCACACACACACGTCACACACACACGTCACACACGTCCCACACGTCACACACGTCACACACGTCACACACGTCACGCACGTCACACATCACACACGTCACACACGTCACACACATCACACACGTCACACACGTCACACACGTCACACACGTCACACACGTCACTCACGTCACACACGTCACTCACGTCACACACGTCACACGTCACACACGTCACATCCGTCACACACGTTACACACGTCACACACACACGTCACACACGTCACACAAGTCACACACGTCACACACGTCACACACACACACGTCACACACACACGTTACACACACACACGTCACACGCACACGTCACACACACACACGTCACACACACACGTCACACACGTCACACACACACGTCACGCACGTCACACACACACGTCACACACACGTCACACTCACACGTCACACAAGTCACACACGTCACACACACACGTCACACACATCACATACATCACACACATCACACACATCACATCACACACGTCACACACGTCACACACGTCACACACATCACACACATCGCACACTTCACACACGTCACACACGTTACACACACACGTCGCACACACACGTCACACACACACGTCACACACACACGTCACACACACATGTCACACACACACGTCACACACACACGTCACACACACACGTCACACACGTCACACACACGTCACACACACACGTCACACAAGTCACATACGTCACACACGTCACACACATCACATACATCACACACATCACACACGTCACACACGTCACACACACACGTCACACACACACACACGTCACATACGTCACACACACACGTCACACACACACGTCACACACACACATGTCACACGCACACGTCACACACACACGTCACACACACACGTTACACACACACGTCACACACACACATGTCACACGCACACGTCACACACACACGTCACACACACACGTTACACACACACGTCACACACACACATGTCACACACACACGTCACACACACACGTCACACACAAACGTCACACACACACGTCACACACACACGTCACACACACGTCACACACACACGTCACACACACACATGTCACACACACACGTCACACACGCGTCACGCACGTCACACACACACGTCACACACACACACGTCACACACGTCACACACAAACGTCACACGTCACACGCACGTCACACACACACGTCACACAAGTCACACACGTCACACACGTCACACACACACGTCACAAACATCACATACATCACACACATCACACACATCACACACGTCACACACGTCACACACGTCACACACGTCACACACACACGTCACACACACACACGTCACACGCGTCACACACACACGTCACACACACACACGTTACACACACACATGTTACACACTCACGTCACACACACACGTCACACACACACGTTACACACACACGTCACACACACACGTTACACACACACACACATGTCACACACACACGTCACACACACACGTCACACACATCACACACGTCACACACGTCACACACACACGTCACACACACGTCACACACGTCACACACACACGTCACACACACACGTCACTCACACACGTCACACACGTCACACACACACGTCATACACGTCACACACACACGTCACACACACACGTCACGCACGTCCCACACGTCACACACGTCACACACATCACACACGTCACACAAGTCACACAAGTCACACACGTCACACACGTCACACACACGTCACACACATCACACACATCACACACGTCACACACTTCACACGTCACACACGTCACACACGTCACACACGTCACACACATCACACACATCACACACGTCACACACGTCACACGTCACACACGTCACACACACACATCACACACATCGCACACGTAACACACGTCATACACGTCACACACACGTCACACACGTCACACACACACGTCACACACGTCCCACACGTTACACACGTCACACACGTTACACACATCACACACGTCACACACGTAACACAAGTCACACACGTCACACACACACGTCACACACATCACACACATCACACACATCACACACGTCACACACTTCACACGTCACACACATCACACACGTCACACACGTCACACGTCACACACGTCACACACACATCACACACATCGCACACGTAACACACGTCACACACGTCACACACGTCACACACACACACGTCACACACATCAAACACACACGTCACACACACACGTCACACACACACACGTCACACACACACGTCACACAAGTCACACACGTCACACACACACGTCATACACATCACATACATCACACACATCACACACATCACATCACACACGTCACACACGTCACACACGTCACACACACACATCACACACGTCACACACACACGTCGCACACACACGTCACACACACACACGTCGCACACACACGTCACACACACACGTCACACACACACGTCGCACACACACGTCACACACACACGTCACACACACACGTCACACACACATGTCACACACACACGTCACACACACACGTCACACACACACGTCACAAACGTCACACACACGTCACACACACACGTCACACAAGTCACACACGTCACACACGTCACACACATCACATACATCACACACATCACACACGTCACACACGTCACACACGTCACACACACACGTCACACACACACACGTCACACACGTCACACACACACGTCACACACACACGTCACACACACACATGTCACACACACACGTCACACACACACACATGTCACACACACACGTTACACACACACGTCACACACACACACATGTCACACACACACGTCACACACACGTCACACACACACGTCACACACACACGTCACACACACACGTCACACACACACGTCACACACACACGTCACACACACAGGTCACACACACACGTTGCACACACACGTCACACACACACGTCACACACACACGTCACACACACACGTCACACACACACGTCACACACGCGTCACACACGTCACACACACACGTCACACGTCACACACACGTCACACACACACGTCACACAAGTCACACACGTCACACACACACGTCACACACATCACATACATCACACACATCACACACATCACACACGTCGCACACGTCACACACGTGACACACACACGTCACACACACACGCGTCACACACACACGTCACACACACACGTCACACACACATGTCACACACACACACGTCACACACACACGTCACACACACACGTCACACACACACGTTACACACACACGTCACACACACACGTCACACACACACGTCACACACACACATGTCACACACACACACGTCACACACGTCACACACACACGTCACACACGTCACACACACACGTCACACACGTCACACACACGTCACACACACACGTCACACAAGTTACACACGTCACACACATCACATACATCACACACATCACACATCACACACATCACACATCACACACGTCACACACGTCACACACACACGACACACACACACACACGTCACACGCGTCACACACACACGTCACACACACACGTCACACACACACGTCGCACACACATGTCACACACACACGTCACTCACACACGTCACACACGTCACACACACACGTCATACACGTCACACACACACGTCACACACACACGTCACGCACGTCCCACACGTCACACACGTCACACACATCACACACGTCACACAAGTCACACAAGTCACACACGTCACACACGTCACACACACGTCACACACATCACACACATCACACACGTCACACACTTCACACGTCACACACGTCACACACGTCACACACGTCACACACATCACACACATCACACACGTCACACACGTCACACGTCACACACGTCACACACACACATCACACACATCGCACACGTAACACACGTCATACACGTCACACACACGTCACACACGTCACACACACACGTCACACACGTCCCACACGTTACACACGTCACACACGTTACACACATCACACACGTCACACACGTCACACAAGTCACACACGTCACACACACACGTCACACACATCACACACATCACACACATCACACACGTCACACACTTCACACGTCACACACATCACACACGTCACACACGTCACACGTCACACACGTCACACACACATCACACACATCGCACACGTAACACACGTCACACACGTCACACACGTCACACACACACACGTCACACACATCAAACACACACGTCACATACACACGTCACACACACACACGTCACACACACACGTCACACAAGTCACACACGTCACACACACACGTCATACACATCACATACATCACACACATCACACACATCACATCACACACGTCACACACGTCACACACGTCACACACACACATCACACACGTCACACACACACGTCGCACACACACGTCACACACACACGTCGCACACACACGTCACACACACACGTCACACACACACGTCGCACACACACGTCACACACACACACGTCACACACACACGTCACACACACATGTCACACACACACGTCACACACACACGTCACACACACACGTCACAAACGTCACACACACGTCACACACACACGTCACACAAGTCACACACGTCACACACGTCACACACATCACATACATCACACACATCACACACGTCACACACGTCACACACGTCACACACACACGTCACACACACACACGTCACACACGTCACACACACACGTCACACACACACATGTCACACACACACGTCACACACACACGTCACACACACACGTTACACACACACGACACACACACACATGTCACACACACACGTCACACACACGTCACACACACACGTCACACACACACGTCACACACACACGTCACACACACAGGTCACACACACACGTTGCACACACACGTCACACACACACGTCACACACACACGTCACACACACACGTCACACACACACGTCACACACGCGTCACACACGTCACACACACACGTCACACGTCACACACACGTCACACACACACGTCACACAAGTCACACACGTCACACACACACGTCACACACATCACATACATCACACACATCACACACATCACACACGTCGCACACGTCACACACGTCACACACACACGTCACACACACACGCGTCACACACACACGTCACACACACACGTCACACACACACATGTCACACACACACACGTCACACACACACGTCACACACACACGTCACACACACACGTTACACACACACGTCACACACACACGTCACACACACACGTCACACACACACATGTCACACACACACACGTCACACACGTCACACACACACGTCACACACGTCACACACACACGTCACACACGTCACACACACGTCACACACACACGTCACACAAGTTACACACGTCACACACATCACATACATCACACACATCACACATCACACACATCACACATCACACACGTCACACACGTCACACACACACGACACACACACACACGTCACACGCGTCACACACACACGTCACACACACACGTCACACACACACGTCGCACACACATGTCACACACACACGTCACACACACACGTTACACACACACGTCACACACACATGTCAAACACACACACGTCACACACACACGTCACACACACACGTCACACACACACGTCACACACACGTCACACACACACGTTACACACACACGTCACACACACACGTCACAAACACACGTCACACACACACGTCACACACACACGTCACACACGTCACACACACGTCACACACGTCACTCACATCACACACGTCACACACGTCACACACATCACACACGTCACACACGTCACACACTTCACACACGTCACACACGTCACACACACACGTCACACACGTAACACACGTCACACACATCACACACATCACACACTTCACACGTCACACACGTCACACACGTCTCACACGTCACACACATCACACACGTCACAAACGTCACACACGCCACACACATCACTCACGTCACACACGTCACATACGTCAAACACGTCGCGCACACAGGTCACACACACACGACACACACACACGCGTTACACACACACGTCACACACACACGTCACACACATCACACACGTCTCACACACACACGTCACACACGTCACACACACACGTCACACACGTCACACACTTCACACGTCACACACGTCATACACGTCACACACATCACACACGTCACACACGTCGCACACACACGTCACACACACACGTCACACACACACGTCACACACACACGTCACTCACACACGTCACACACGTCACACACACACGTCACACACGTCACACACACGTCACACACGTCACACACGTCACGCACACACGTCACACACGTCCCACACGTCACACACGTCACACACATCACACACGTCACACAAGTCACACACGTCACACACACACGTCACACACATCACACACATCACACACGTCACACACGTCACACACATCACACACGTCACCCACGTCACACACGTCACACGTCACACACGTCACACACACACACACACATCACACACATCGTACACGTAACACACGTCACACACACACACGTCACACACATCAAACACACACGTCACATACACACACACACGTCACACACACA